>CP136055.1:251671397-252271397 GCA_032464435.1 Aegilops umbellulata
TGCAATAGCACAATAAGAATTAAGGCCACGATGATGCGATCGCAGTGGTGGTTACAGAAGGCAAGAAGAAAGATGGATCCACGAACGTACGACCTCCTCCTCCTCAACTTAGTGCGCCGGGCCACCGACCGGCGGCTAAGGAGCGGCGGCTTTTGTGGCGAGGTCGAGGTGCTTCTCAGCAAAGGCATCCAAGGCTTCCAGCCGGTTGAGGATGGCCAACCTCGTAGCATCCTCACTGGCATTGTAGATACCTATGTACACGATTTGCTTGTGCACGTTGATGTGTAGGTCGACGAATTCTTGTAGGGCGAGGCGCCTCACGGTGAGCGCGACCTCCAGGTGGACATTCTTCGTGGCGTCGGCAGGCAGTCGCAGGGCCACCAGTGCTTGAAAGAGGTTCCGGCCATGGAGGCCGATTAGGGTGGCAGGCAATGAGGAGCCCGGGCGCGCGGGCTGGAGGAGTACGGCGATGTCGTCCGCGAGCTTCTTGATGACGGTGAACTTGTTGCTGGTGTCAACGATCGTCTGGTCCAACTGAGAGTCGTAGTTGGCATCGGCGGCGGCCATCCACCAGCCGGTATCCAACATCGTCTGGAGACGATCCTCGGCGCCATGCCGCAGGCCGGCATAGTGGACCATCTGGCGCAGCCGCTGGCCGCTCACGCGCATCGCCGCCATGGGTCTAGAGTGAGCTCTTTTGCGCTTAGTGTAGGTGCTTACGCAAATGCTTAGGTGCGTACGATGGGGTAGATGCATTGGAATGGAGGGGCGCCTTTATATGAGGGCAATGAGGGCAAACTGCGTTGCATTCACATCGTGCAGCCTCTTTTCCTGGACCTCCTCCCATTACTTCCCTCATGCATTAATTGAAGGAGGATGCATTGGTCGTTCAACATATCGGGAACCGCTACCCCCTCCCTTGTCTGCATTAAAGCCGTATCAGGAACTGCGCCGCCTGCTTTCAAATCGAATACTCCCTCCGTCTAGGTGAGTATTAAGTCATCTTACGAAAAGCAAATAGTAAACACATAGGCGTGGTGCATTAACTCTCACGTTGTTTCTTAGGCTAGCCATAGTGGGAGTAACTTAGGTAGTAACTGAACACATCCCAAGACAATTTTGCTTATGTGGCAACTATTTAATGAGGAAAGAGGTGCTCGTGGTAACATAATACTACCTCCGTCTTGGTGAATAAGTCATTCGCGTAGTTCTAGGTCGACGATTTAACTATCTAAATATGTATTATACATGACAAAAAAATATGTATTTAGAAACTACATCCGTATAGAAATCTAGTGATATATTTTTCATGACATATAACACATATTTAATGCCTCAAATCGATGACCTAGAACTACGCGAATGACTTATTCACCTAGACAGAGGTAGTATGTTACTGTAAGGCCTTCCACAGTGTGTTCGGTGCCACAACTCTGAAAAGTATGCCACGCATACGACGATGCCAGATGAAATATATTTAGCACCGCCCGCACACTTTGAAAGAACTGGACATAGGTTGGAGGTCAGACTCATACATATAAACTAGTACTATATCAGCGACAGTTGCCCCCACTACCAGCGACTTGTTCCTGGCTCACAGCCGGTTCTTCCCATGAGTGACAGGCTTAGTTTATTGCTTTGTTGGTTGTGGCATCAGAGCAAGTAGACGCTCTGGTTCCCTGAAAAAAATTATGGCACTAGCTGGACAATGGAGGGCACCGATGCCAAATGAAGCAAAAGTGAATTTGGCATCACTTTTGGCCTACATAGTGGAGGGCCTAACATAGCGCTTCGACAGAGACGCGAGAAGACGAGGGAGTAGGCTGCTGCAAACGTAGGGCTGTGTGATTTGACAGCGAGTTACTGCTGGACAGGTGGGCCCCCGTGATTTGACTTGCCATTATCATTTTAACTGCGGCGCTACGACCGGCGTGAGTCTGCCAGATTCCTGACCATCTCCATACATGTGCCTCTCCCAATGCTCCACCATGTAGTAGAGGCTGGCTCTTGCATGAGAGCCCACTTCTCCACTTTTTCCTTGCCTCTCTTTCCTCCACATATGCAAAAATGCCATGTAAAGCGCACTATTGTACTTACTTTTACTTGCTCCTACAGGTGCTTAAGCTTGCCACATAGGCATAAAGTCTGATGTGGCAAGTTATTCAAGAAGAGAGAGACTAGTTTGGTGACCCAAGGAAGAAATGGTGCTAAGCGCGTGTACCTAGGTGAAAATACAATTTTGAGTCTATAGCTAATTAAATGAAGCAAACTTAGAAACACCATTTCATTAGAAGAGGTCACTCCTTGGCAAATGCAATAAATACTAGTACTCCTTGTTGTAAAAAATACACCTATAGCCAACCTTGTTGTAGTATGAGTGATTAAGTGATGACTATGTATAACATGACAAACATCAGATAGCCTAACGCACCATGTTAAATCTCCAAGGGCGCGACCGCACGAGCGACGCGACGATCGTGGTAGGCGCGACCACGATATGGGCTGCTGGCAGCCCTTGGATCTGAGATCAAACGGTCGCATGCTAAGTTGCTGAAAATTTGTAGAATAACCCTCCAGGATAGGATATTCACCCATAGGTCTGGAATCACGCCATGCAACCGTTCGATCTCAGATCCAATGGCTCTCGGAAGCCCGTATCATGGGAGAATGGAAAGCCACTACCCTGCCGTTCGCACACTGGCAGTTCGCTCCTACTCGTCCCTGCACGTCCTTCAATACTACGGCGGTTCGCTCCTAGTCGTCCCGTCCATTCACATTACGGTAGTTCCACTAATCCTAACCCTCCTCCCAAATCCATGGCGTCCCAAATCTCCATGATCGGTGGTGAGTACAAGGTTAGAACCATCACCGGCGATGAGTTCGACGTCATCTACACCCGTTCTTTCACGACGGTGAAAGGATGCCTTTCTCGCTTCAGACGCATGTTCGAAAACTCAGATGATGAGTGGGTCGCTGGGCTAGATGTTGAGTACACCACAGTCCTGGGACGAGAGAAGGATCTAAAGGATGAAGAGAGGAAGAAGCCCGCCGTGATCCAGTTTTGCGTGCATGACTTATGCTTGGTCTACCACATATGGCATGCCGATGTTGAGTGCCAGGATTTTAAGGACTCCCTCGGGAGCAACCTAGTCAAATTCGTTACTTTAGACTTTGGTAACGACAAAGAAGTCCTGCGTCGGGTAGGCCTCGTTGTAGGCAACACCTTCTACCTCCAGAAGAATCGGCTAGTGTCCTCTCTTCAGCCTTCAATGCCGACCCTGGCAGGAGCCATGGTTCATCTTTCGTACGGTAAACTGGAAAAACCTCCATACACGTTTCATCGTCATGCATGGTACTAGATATAGACCACATCCACTACGCTGCAATGGATGGCTTCCTTTGCTTCAATATCTACAAGGGTTGGATGAAGAGCAACAACCAAGTGTGTGGTTCAAGCAAAGAAGTATCGGCCAAGAGGAAGAGGGACAAGGACGAAGTCAAGGACGTGGACGAGGACTCCGAGTAAGGTGGCAGTGTCGTTGCTCATGGTGGTTGTAATGCAGTGTCTACCGGAATAGTTGCAAAGTTTAATTTCAGGTATGCTTAATTTAATTTGAGGGGTGTGTTGTGCTGAGCCCCTAGCAGAACTATGTTATGTTTCTTCTTGTTACTTCAACTCTTCAGTACGTACATACAAGTATTTCTGACATTTCATCTTTTAGTTGGTACAGTACTACCACTCATTTCTTCACATTATATACGTACAATATATATGGCCAACATCATATAGCCAGCAGTTTAGTTGTCAAAGAATTTCAGGGTGCTTAGTTTTGTCAAAGAATTCCAGGGTGCTTAGTTTTATTTGAGGGGTGGGTTGTGCACTTATGCTGGACACCATTATTGTGACAAGCCTTTTTAATAGTACTATATGCATAATTTGGTGATGAGCGCTCTCTATATGTACCACCTTTTTTTTTAATTTCAAGTTTTGCTCCATGGCGCAATCCATCGATACTACTACTGTACAAAAGTGGAGTATATACATTTTTTAAAAGGCTAGAGGGCGGGGCAGTCTAGCTCGGTCAGTTTCACGAGAGGCGAGTGCCTTTGTGATTTTACGGCTCATTACTGCTGTCAAATCGAATAGTACTGTGCCGCCCGCTCCATGCCCGGTGCCTCCATTAAACCCCTCCGTTGAACCCGCATGCAAACCGAGAGTCCTACTCCGGCCACACGTTTGTTCATGAGCGGGCCGGAATTAAACGCAACACTGGCCGAGCTCCTCCCGTCCGCCCTTAGTTTAAACGAGGCCAGACGCCGGCCAAGCTCCTACCGTCTGCCCTCTATTTACACGAGGCCAGACAGACAGCGGGCAAGAATCGCACCCCTCCGCCACTCCCCATCTCCTCCTTCACCATTTTCTCCACTCCTTCGATGGCTTCCGATGAGCCGTTCTCTGGCATATTACCCGGCTGGGTGGCCCGCCGAGCCCTCCGGATACGGGCGAGGCCGCTCGGTTCTTCACCAACCTCGCTTGCCCCGACGAAGCTAGTTGCCGCCCCAAGCAGGCGCGTGGTTCAGCAACTCGCCGCTCCAGTTCAGCTCGATGAGGAGTGGCGAGTTGCTCCATGCCGGCACAGCGGCGAGCACGCCGGTACGGGCACCGTCGCTGACGCGTCGTACCGCGCCACCAGTGTCTGCGGTGGCCGCGCCTCCCGTGTCTGTGGGCGCGCCTCTCGTGCCTGCGGCAGCGCCATGCAGGCAGAGACAGAAGCCGTGTGCGTGGAGAGCGACGAGTCGGTGGCCAGCTTCTCCGTGTCCGCCGCCATCATTGAGGAGAAGTAGAACATGGGAGGCCGCCGCCACTTGGGACCCATGAAGGCCACCGCCGAGGCGATGACCGCGGATTCAGGTGGTTTCTTTTCTGCTTCGTCTCTTCCGAGGACCTTCGTCGACCCCGCAAGTGTCTGACGGACATGAGGAAGACAAAGGGATCCGCGGGCGGCCATTTAGATTATGTACTCCCTCTCCAGCTGGCGGGGAATTTTTGTTCTAAGAATGGATAAATTGTATGTATCTATAACTAAAATAAGTCTAGATACATCCATTCTAGGACAAGTATTTCCGGACGGAGGGAGTATTAATTATACAAGAGAGCCGGATTGGCACCTCTTAGTTCATGTAAATGTAATGAAATCCATGATGTTTATATGAAGATCCGGCTTTTTTATACGAAATACTTCATGCTTATATGAAATCAGTCCGTGTTTGCACGAATTTCATCTAGTTGGTTAGAGTTGTAAAAATGTATGCCGCTGGCGTTTGATGTCGTCCTCCGCTTAAGAAAGCGGGAGGAAATTTGCCGGTTGCCGTTGGAGATGCTCTTTATGCTGGAAATAATAGAGTGACATCCAATCCATTTGAGTTAATTGCCTGTATGATTGTCCCTCTACAAAAAGTTAATTGCATGCACAGTGTACACGTGACTTGCAGGGTGGCTACAGCTTCGTACAGAAAGTTAAAAAGAAACAAGTCCATCCTTAATCTTGTATTCTAAGTACTCTGTGGGTTCCACTGTCATACAGTGGCGAAAGAAGTACATATCAAATAAGTAGAGTAATATATAATATAAAAATATAAAGTTAAAAGACAGAATACGAACTCATGTCATCGCGTTGCGAGCATCCGGCGCTAACCAGCCCAGCACATTTTTGTTGTAGACCATGCTGGAGATATATCTCCATGTCTACTCTTATATATACTCCATTCGTTCCTAAATATTTTCTTTTTCAGATTTCAAATGGACTACCACATACGGATGTGTATGTAGACATATTTTAGAGTGTAGATTCACTCATTTTGCTCCGTATGTCTTTTCAGGAAGGGGTCAGATTTGTCCTTGATTTATTTATGAGGTATCCAGATGGCACTGCACCGCCAAGAAAAGAGGGTAACATCAAAATTAAGGACTACTTTTTTGAGTATGTTGGTAAGGTCCGGTCATAGTCACTTGTTGAAATCTCTAAAAAGACAAAAACTCCCTCCGTCCGGAAATACTTGTCATCAAAATGGATAAAAGGAAATGTATCTAGACGTATTTTAGTTTTAGATACATCTCTTTTTATCCATTTTGATGACTAGTATTTTCAGACGGATGGAGTAGAAAAAGAGTTGGTGATGATGGTGTGCGTGCCATCCTGCAATATAGGCCGTCGGATTTATATCTAACGGATAGGAAAGAAACGATGGCAATTTTGCAAAAATATACCCACACGTGTCTCCATGTTCGCAAATAAGGCCTTCCCTCGTTCAACCTTTTCTCTCATAAGATAAACTACTCATACAAATGCATCTTGATGTTCCGTGCAACGCACGGGCAGCTAGCTAATTTCTTTTAGAATAGTTGCTGCGATAATTGGGTTGAAGTGATATATTTTATGTCTGCCCCGAATGACTTCAGATTCACTAGTAGTAACAAAGAAAAGGTTGCCTTGTTAATTAACATAAAACGGGGTGAAAACTATCACATGAGGCCGGTAAAAACAAGGCACACTGGGTTCAGCGTCATCGTCACTACAGCTGTGCGCGCGCGAGAAGTCTACATATCGAGGGGGCTACCGAGCGAGGCACCGAGACACAATGTTTGAGAGAGAAACCAATTGACAGATTATGATCAGATCGAGTTGTCACCCTTCTGCTGTCATTGTTGGGGGGAGGGAGAGAAAGACGTATTGAAAGTGTGCGCGGTAGGCACAGAGGCACAACTAGCGAGTGTGTGTGTGTGTGTGTGTGTGTGTGTGTGTGTGTGAAAGAGGAGTAGATAGATTATTATCAAGATCGATGTGCCACCCTACTCCTTCGGTGTCGGGTAGTGTGTGTGTGTGTGTATGTTTGAGAGAGAAGCCAGTCGATAGATTAGTAACAAGATCAAGGTGTCACCTTACTCCTTCGGTGTTGGGAAGTGTGGGTGTGTGTGTGTGGGGGGGGGCAGTGACACTCACATATCTCTACTCTTATAAAAAACAGAGTTGGTGATTATGGTGTTCCTGCCATCCTGCAATATAGGCCATCCGATTTATATCCGACGGACAGGAAGGAAACTATGGCAATTTTGCAAAAAGATACCCACACCCCTCTCCGCATTTGCAAATAAGGCATTCCCTCGTTCATCCTTTTCTCCCACAAGATAAACTTCTCATACAAATGCATCTTGATGTTCCGCGCAACGCATGGGCATCTTGCTAGTAGGGAGAAGGAGTTTGTGTGACACATATCTAGCTATATTAAGGGATAGGTAGATAGCATATGTGTGAGAGACATTAGTGGCTGTGGGTGGGCGGAATTAAAGGGGTGGGCGTGTTAGACATAGAGAGCGTGTGTGTTTCTGTGTGAGAGACTTGTAGGACGGGGTAGAAAGACGAATTTAACCCTGATGGAGGGAGATAAATACACGAAGTGCACGTGTGTGATTCCGATGCCCACAGGGAGATGAGATATGTATGCGTGTGAGAGAGATTGCATAATTCATTCACGTATCACTATCTAGTGATCGTGGACGTGCATCGCTTGAACATGAGTCAATATCTACTTCGTATCGTGGCCAAAGGTACAATATCGATTCAACGCTATAAAGATTGGACACTCACATATCACATTTTTTCTATTCAAATAAGCCTTTTTAGTTCTGCATGCCAAAGTTACAGTGATGTTTCTTCAAACAACCAATGTAGCTATCATGAACATGCACCATTGTTACTCTTGCATTCAAATTCATTAGTCTTGGATGATTTAAGTTTCTATTTTGAAGTAATATATGTAATATTCATATATGAATTCAACGGGTACACAATTTATGAAATGGAGGCTGTGTAATCATAAGAGGTAACACTTTTAAGTAGCTGACTACAATATCCATTTCTTTTTGTGCGCCTCTACACTAACACATCAATGCATTATGTTTAAAGTAAATAGCCAATGGCACTAAATTATCTATTTACACAAGAAATACATAGGCTGAGCGTTTGATCCCTTTTTTTGTGAACGCGCCACTACACCCGTACGATTGGCCGCGCCCGTGTGAACATCCAAGTTATCGGCGCATCATCCCGAGTTATTGTCTTTTTTCTGGGGTGGACTTCACACCAGTTATTAACTGCTGACGCGTGCCCCGTGTACACAGTCTAGCACGACCTTCCCGCTAGCACGGTCCAAAATTAGTTGAAACTGGATACGAACGATCCCGCGGGCGGCAAAATCTCCCGCCTCCTTCTAAAATTTCCGCCACCTTAGTCTTTATCATGCGAAATCCCCCTTTTGTCCTTGGTGCACGGAGACCAACAGTTACAATACCGCCCTCATCTACATGATAGGTCGGGGCTGCTTTGGTAACTTCCGGTTCCCCCACTACACGGCACCCCCATTTCCTCTCCCCCTCCCGCAAAAACGACTAACTCCACAGCACCAGAGCATCTTGCATCACGTCGTCCGTACTTCATCGCCCTTTCTCCCCTCCCCTCTTGAAACCCTAGACTGCTCATCCACCGGCGTCCCATAGCCCATTCACTGCCAGCGGCGTCCACCTCGCTGGATCTGCTTCTGCGGCCACATCTACCCCTCCCACCTCCCCTAGAAACAAGTAGACTGCTCATCCACCACGGTACCACATCCCATTCAGTGCCGTCCAGGTCCACGGCGCCGGATCTGCTTCGCCAGTACTCTCGTCAACCGCCGCGCATCTGCAGCGGCTCATTCGTACTCCCCACCGGAGACGCTTCGTCCACACCCCCCGGAGCTGCCGCACCGACGCCCCCGTTGACGGCTTCTGATCCTCTTCGCCGACACCTTGCTCAATCCTACCGGAGCCGCTTTGCCGACACCTTCCTCAACCCCACCGGAGTAGCTTCGCATATACCATTCTCAACCCTACCGGGGCCGCTTTGCCAACACACAAGTCCACGGCCTCAGATCCGCTTCCTCGCACCCTCATCCAACCTACCGGAGCAGCTTCTGACGCCCCATCCACGGCCACAGATCTGCATCGTCGACACCACCCTTAACCCAACCACCGAAGCAGCTTCTGACGCCCTGTCCTCGGCCACAGATCCGCATCATCGACACCATCCTTAACCCAACCACCGGAGCAGCTTCACCTACGCCCTCGTCCACGGCCATAGATCCGCTTCGCCCACACCGTAGTCCACCCTACCAGAGTCGCTCCACAAACACCCTACTTGATGGTTCTAGATCTCCTTACCGGACCCTGATAGCCAGCGCAGCGTCATCACCCTCGATGTTTCTAACCTGATTCCCACAGTCTGGAGAGATGCCAAGCACCCGCCATGGCCTAGGTACTTGTCACCTTTGAACCCGTCCAGCATCACATGCCCGATGTACTTCAAATATACTAACCGGTCGTTGTTACCTGTTATGCAGCTGGCAAAAACTACAAGGACGATATTTCTTCTGGATCTAACAGCTTAGCCAACCAAGATCCTGGACTGAGGCATTGCTATGATCTTGTAAGCGCGTCTCTCTCTCTTGTATTGTTCTGTGCCTGCCAGCGTGCTTTGCTAGGATTTTCGACCAGTAATCCCTTTGTGCAGACAATGATTTCTACTACTGGCTGCTAAATTAGATATGTAGATGTCATACATGATACTAGCTCGTACCTCCGTTCCTAAATATAAGTCTTTCTAGAGATTCCACTATAGGCTACATACGGAGCAAAATGAGTGAATCTACACTCGAAAATGCATCTATATACATCTGTATGTGGTCCATACTGGAATCTCTACAAAGACATATATTTAGGAACAGGGGCAGTACATTACACAAAATCGTAGGTGGCATGTAGGAATTCCAGTGCACTACATTAGGCTCCCTTAGAGTGCCTACTAGTCCAGCATACAGAGTCATGGCTAGTTTATGGTACGCACACAATCGTTAATTGGTGGTTTAAATATGCGCAAGGGATATGCAATGTAGTATCATGTAGAGATGTCTGAAATTAGCCGTGTCAACTTGCAGATAGGGTTACACAATGGAAAAGTACAAGATGTATGTGGCAATTTCATGGAACATCGCAAAAAAAGGAGAGGCAGCGGTGAGCCTATACAGTGTGCTATGGTACGTCACTCCTCCATTGCAATCATCGTGACATGTTATTTGTATGCCAGTTCTATTAGCCAAGTTTCTTAGGGACAGTTATTACGAGTTATCCTAAGAAAATAAGCACCTGTGAATATAAGCTCCATGTAATAAGCCAACCAGTTCTTTTCATTGCGTTTTCAGCTTATCTTTGGTATAACAGTGGAAAGTCTAGATTGCATTAAATTTTTTTCATTTTGCTGCCCATATGGAAATTAATTTGACTTGCAAACATCACAAATTGAACCCAGTGCAGTGATTAATATGATAGGAAAACAGACCATCGCTATTTGCTCAAAATGCAAATACAAAGATACCATCTACTTGGCACAATCTACTTTGGTCAATGTTTTCCATAGAGATCCCATTGCCTAATTTAAACGAAGAACACATGACCCACATTTAAATGAAGAACAATTATTTATTGAAATTCGATGGTTCAAGTGGCTGGTTATTATCGTATAGCAGCACCACCTGAAAGCATCATATAGCAGCAGCAACTCATAGCAACTCATCATACAGCAGCAGCAGTCTGCAATTCATCATATACCAGCAGCAGCTCATAGCAATTCATCATATAGCAGCAGCAGGAGCAGCTCATAGCAATTCATCATATAGCCGCAGTAGGAGCAGCTCATAGTAATTCATCATGTAGCAGCAGCAGGAGCAGCTTGTAGCAACTCATCATATAGCAGCGGCAGGAGCAGCTTGTAGCAACTCATCATATAGCAGCAGCAGCAGCTCATAGCAATTCATCATATAGAGCAGTAGCAGCTCATAGCAACTCATCATAGAGCAGCAGTAGCTCATAGCAATTCATCATATAGCAACAGCAGGAGCAGCTCATAGCAATTCATCGTATAGTGGATCAGAATGAAAATTTGGCAAAAAAAATTAGAGGAGATCCTCACCTTGTTGGATGAGCTCATCCTTCAACAGCACCTCAAGGCCATGGCATGGGAGGGGAGGGGGAATAAGGTGCCTTCTGCCGCAGTGTGGCATCAGCCGTAGTTGTGCAGTGCCCGCTGGAGTAGTGCGTTGGATGAACCACAGTGGAGCAGCTGCTGGAGACCATGAGAATGAGGGGCGACGCCTGAGGGAGGAGAAGCCAGGGAGATTTGCCCCTACCTGCCGGCCATGTAGCCTAGCTGGACATAGCATCATCGAGGACAAGAGTGGCGACGGCTCGCTGGAGGAACCCTAGTGCTGCAGGCAGGGGATCGAGGTTGAGGGAAAGGGGAGAGGAGATGCAAGCGGGCAGGGCAATGAATGCTTGCGTGTTTGTTTTTACTTGAGGTCAGGTGTGACACGGGCGTCAGCAGTTGCATTTTGAGTGTAATATAGGCAGACAACAGAGTCATTTCACTATTCCCCTTCCCTTTAATTTTTAGTGAGGTTCTACCCGAAACACCCCCCCCCCCTCAAAAGCGAAATTAGTTAAGCCCAAGCCCATAACTCAAAAATGACTTCTTTACATCTTTTATGGCTTATTTTGACAATATGCCTTGAAAAGGCAGAATCGAACTGGCCCTTAACCTGCAATTCAATTGTGCGTGCAATGATGAATCACTCCTGCCTGCTATCTGTACATTTAGGCATCATCATATATGGCATAACCTAATACATGTGCATTCCACTGTAGAATCTGGAATATGCAATGTTTATGTTAGTTCATATGTTGCACATGATGTTTAAATGCCCCTTAAATCTGGTCAGTCAAGTGATGGTCTTTAAGCCTCCTTCTTTGCTTCTTTTCTTCATATGTAAGATTTGCTCACACTTCTGTTCAATTGCTTGTTTGCATCATCCATCCATACTAGGACTATTTGCTTTGATTACTTGTTGTTCTTGACCTAACACTCTAACAGAGCTTGTCAACGATTTAAACACTAAGGGCTGCTGTAGTGGGGCCTTGTCTAACTCATAGGTGACATAAAGGTTTGGCTGTACACTACATTAGGCTCTCCAAGAGTACCTGGAAATCCAGTTCAAAGGTATGCCTAGTTTTTACATAGTGTAGACATAGTAAATGCTCATTTCATTGTGTGCAAGTGCAAGAGATGCGGCATGTTTCATTATGTGGTGTTGTTTTGTTATAATCTCATCCTTTTGTGTTCACAGACTGGAAAGTATGCATATTTATCTTCCAAGGAGACGAGTGACTAGTTTGTGTCACCTTGCAGAGGGGGTGCAATGAAGATAAGATTGAGGATTTCCAAGTACAAGATGTTAGGAAGGAGCCTTGCAAGAGAAGTAGGAGTTGCGCTGAGCCTCTTCAACCTGCTAAGGTAAGTCACTGTATGCAACTCAACAGTTCAATTCCTTGTTTGTTTCTGGCATAGTTAATTTTCTCTTTTCAATTGCTTTATTTGTCCTCAGTTAATGAGATGCCCAAATAATCATGCCTGATGTTCGGTATTTGTATCACTATTAGTTGACATAATTAAAGGCCTTACCATTTAATTACTCTGTCGAAGTGTGCCTGAAGCTTTGAAGTCTATTAACCAACTATTATTGCATGAGGCTCACAATCTAGTTTATACTACGCTAATGATTGCATAGTTTTGCCTGCTGTAGTATGTTCGTATGAAACCCTCTGCTGTTCATTATGCTCCCTAAGAATTTAATTGAGGCACAGAATGGCCAACTGCTTGCTTACTTATACGCAACGTGCTGTCTAAATTTGTAACTTGTATGTGTTTTCGATTTGGCCCCAACATCATGCTCCTCTGGTGAGCTAAGAGGGATTTCTGCATGCAGGCTGCACAGACTATCTTTTTTATAATTTTCAAAATATCACCTGCTTATGCTTTATGACGTGTAACCTTTTTTTTAAGTGACGTGTAACATTATTGTTAGTCCTGTTTTACCATGTAGTACAGAATAGTGTCTTGTTCACTTCACTATTGTAACTATATTTTTGCCCTAGTCATGTGTACTTACAGAAACATTTTAGGATGAAGTGACATCAACACAAAGATCTGCGAGCAGTGCGGCATGGCCGTTACCGAATGATTATGGATTGGAATTGGAATGTGCTGATGTTCTCGAGCATCAACTAGAGGTGGCAAGATAACGTGTACATGATTTTCAACGTATAATCAACAAGTTGAGACTAGACATGCAGGTATTAGATGCAGGAGTCAAAAAATGAAACAAGACACTGAGGTAACCATGAAGGAATTGGAGATTTTGCAGACTGAAATTTGTGCTATCTGAATCCGGCCAATCCTATTTTCTGAAGAGATTATAGTTCAAATGGAGTTAAGTTGATGCGCGTCCATGATGTATGAGCTGTATTTGCCCAGTGTATGTAATTTGTTGTTTGTGTATGCTTTATTATCACCTGTGCCGAACCATAATGCCCAATGGGTAGAATCGGCTGTAATTTCTTTATTGTATAGTGTAGGATTATTCTACCTTTCTATGCCTTGAACTCTTTGTTGTAATAGTGTAGGCTTTTTAGAGGTGATAGTATTGAGTAGGATAATTCTTTGAATATGCTATATTGCTCAAACGGGGGCCAATTCCCCCGACCATGGCCCTTCATGGGCCGTCAGATCCATGGGCCTTCTACGTCTCGTAGGATCCATGGGCCTTCTATGTCTCGTAGGATCCATGGGCCTTCTACGTCCCGTAGGATCCATGGGCCTTGTACGTCTCGTAGGATCCATGGGCCGCCGGCTCATTTATGGGTCTTGTACGGGCCTTTAATGGGCCGTAGACGGGCCTTTAATGGAAATCGTACGTTGTATGGGCTCACCATAACGGGCCGTTAATAGGCCGTATTTGGTGATGCTATGAAATTGGCCCAACAGAGTAACGGTCCACAAACGGGCCGACTGTAACGACGGGTTGAATTGGGCCCACAAGCAGAAAATGACAGTAACGGGCCGTAAGTAACCGAATGCTGCAAATGAGCCCAAGAATAAATGGGCTCTGAGAAGGCCGAAAGATAACATGGGCTGGAAACGGCCCAACGGAATAACGGACCGTTAATGGGTATAAAGTGATACACTATTCATCACGGGCCAGTTTCACCACGGGCCGTTAATGGGTGTAAATTGATACACTGTTCATTACGGGCCAGTTTCACCACGGGCCGTTAGTAGGCCAAGAGTTACATAGGGCCTCATATGGGCCGAAAGACGTCATGGGCCATACATGGGCCAGAAGTGAAAACGGGCTGGAATCATATTGGATGGCCCAGATGACGCTACTGGGCCTAATTCGCATAGGGCGTAACGGGCCTTGGGTTAGCGGGCTATAAATAGGCTATATTCGAACAGGCCATTAACAGGCTTTCCATGGGCCGGCCCGCCAGCTTTTGACCAAGTCAAACGGGCCGGCCTTTACACAGGAATGGGCCTCTGTTGGGTTGTGCCACGTGTCGACGTATCATAGGCGCCTATCTGACCCACTGACGAGCTGACACGTGTTTCGTCCGGCCAATAAGAATTTTACACGTGGAAATTTCCCATTGGTCGGGGCTGTTAACGGGTTATCGGATCCAAAACCTGACCCGGTAGCTTAACGGCGTTCCGTTACGGTGGATGCCACATGTCGGTCACCCTTGACGAAAGCACTTCTGTGACGCGCGATTTATCGTCATTGAAGTGGACACTTCCGTGATGATAATTTTGGTAATGTCATGAAACACTTCTACGACAACACAGGTATGACTATCTTGATTCTGTCATAAATTTGTCATGGATGTACATGCATGACAGAAAACGTGACCTACTGTGACAAACACATATCATCACGGAAGTGTATTTTTTTGGTGATTGCCAGTTCCATCCTTTGCTTCAGGACACTCGGTGGCGTAATGTCCAGTCTTCCCGCACTTGAAACAAGTAATGTGACTTAGATCCTTCTTGGCGGGTGTAGTGGGGTTGAAACAGTTCTGACCGTTGTTTCCTCCATTCCCATTACCATTCTTGGGGCCATTTTGGTTATGTGAACTTCCTCCATTGTGAGTATGGCCTCCATGGTTATGATGGGTATGTCCTCCCGAGTTTGGGGTAAAACGAGGCTTCTGCTGAGCTCCAGAGTTGTACTTCCCCTGTCCATACTTCCTTTTGCAGCTCTCTATCTACTGCTGCTTGCTTCAATCATAAGAGCCCTGTCTACCAACTCCTGGTAGTTAGCAAATGTTGCCACCGTCAACTGCATACTCAGATCATCATTTAGCCCTTCCATAAACTTCTCCTGCTTCGCGGCATCTGTGGCCACATAATCTGGGGCATAGCGAGCTAACTTACTAAACTCATCCACGTACTACCCCACAGTACAATTTCCCTGGCGTAACTTGAGGAACTCACGCATCTTCATGTTCATAGCTCCGGTTAAGACATGTGCAGTGCGGAATGCTTGTCGGAACTGATCCCAAGTGACATTGGCTATGGGGAAAGTAGCTATGTAATTCTCCCACCATGAGGTTGCGGGTCCATCCAGTTGGTGTGCGGCAGAATGCACCTTCTCAGCATCTGTGTAACCTGCGGTGGTCAGCTCCCTTCCAATCCCGCGGAGCCAGTCATCAGCTACTAACGGCTCGGTGCTACTAGAGAACACCGGCGGATTCAACCTCAGAAAACGGGCTAAGTTGTCAACTGGAGGTGGTGGCGGCGGGTTGTTGTTTTTTTTGTTTTTGTTTTTGTTGTTGTTGTTGCCTTGGTTCTGAACTAGCAACTACATCAAGGCATTCTGCTATTGGATCAACTGAGTGAGCTCCGGTGGGAAGACAAATCCGGGGTCACATCTCGGAGGCATCTGATAGGTTTAGAGGGGTGAGAATAGAATAGAGTGAGGTCTAAAGAGAGATCACTACCCATATGCACATTAGACAAACACATTCATTTCACAGCACTCAGTTCAAACAAGGTCTTACAATCAATCTAAACTATTGTTACAAAATACTCAGACTGTTACTATATACATGGGGGATACTAATAGTAATATTGTGGTCGACTAGAAATTTTGATCGGTGGAAGACTCCATGATATCCGCTCCAGCTTCGTCTTCATAATCATCATCACTATCGGGGTCGGAGTCGGTGTCGTCGATTATGATGTAGTCTTAAGGATGGTTGTCCTCCTCAGGTGCGGGATCTCCCATGAATATTCCTAGCTTCTTCTTCAGGTCTTCATTTTTCTCCAGTAGTACTGCTATTTCCTCTTCATATCCATCGCGTGTAGACTTGAGTTCCTCTTCTAGCTCCATGTTCCTGGTCATCACTTTATTCATGTCTATCATGCTGGCGCACATCTGGTTCTCCTGACGATGAATGTGCTGATTTAACTCTTGGATGTAGGATGCAATGGATCAATCGTTCGTGGTGCAAATCATCTCCCATTGCTCGTCTCGGCATTCACATATCTGGTAGACCGTAAACGGACCCTGGGTTAGCGGGCTGTAAATGGGCTATATGCGAACAGACCGTTAGCAGGCTTGTCGTGGGCCATCCTGCCACCTTTTGACCAAGTCAAACGGGCCGGCCTTTTCATAGGAATGGGCCTCTGTTGGGCCATGCCACGTCTCGACGTATCATAGGCGCTTTGGGTCAAATGAGTGGATGACATCTGTCCCAATGGCGAGCCGACACGTGTTCCCTCCAGCCAATGATGATTTTACAAGTGGAAAATCCCCATTGGCTGGGGCTGTTAACAGGTTATCGGATCCAAAACCGGACCTGATAGCTTAATGGCATTCCGTTACGGTGGATGCCACGTGTCGGTCACCCTTGACGAAAGCACTTCTGTGACGCGCGATTTATCGTCATGGAAGTGGACACTTCCGTGATGATAATTTTGGTAATGTCATGGAACACTTCTACGACAGCACAGGTATGACTATCTTGATTCTGTCAAAAATTTGTCATAGATGTACATGCATGACAAAAAAAGCGACCTACTGGGACAAACACGTATCATTACGGAAGTGTATTTTTTTGTAGTGGTTCCTGTATCTAGAACATACGTGTAGATGATGAGCACATCTCCCCTACTCCACCATCACAGGTGCTTGCTCTAACTTGGAACTGTTATATGTGGTTGCGTGTTCCATATGACCACTACTGCAGGATGCTGCTAACGTGACACTACGATCAGAGACCCTTCGAGAAACTGTGTGCGATGCAATAATCGCAAACGGTGCTGTATGAAAACCGTCAGAAATGTATAAAACGTTTGCGATGACGGATGCATCAAACACGGTTCAGGTTTTAGTTGCGTGCGTGATGAAGGGCATACGGTTCAGTTCAATTAACTGTTTGCGATGAGGAGGAAAAAAAGAAATGGGAAGCCAGATGAAGGAGTGTGTGATACACAGCATGCGGTTCACTCGGATGAACTGTTTGTGATTAGGCAACACAAAAGAAACGGTTAGCCAGATCAAGGTGTGTGGGATATACGACATGCGGTTCACTCGGATGAACTGTTTGCGTTGAGACATGAGAACAGAAACGGTTCAACTTAACACGATGTGTGTGATACGCGGCAAACAGGTCCGTAATCAGAAATGTGTGTGAAGACCGATAATAACACAGACGGTTGCAGCTAATAAGACGTGTGTGTTGTGTGATGGGATTCAATACAGAACAACAACATATATATATATACACACTTATAAGGACATGCTTGCATAACCAAATTAAACATCCACTTACATAGGTGGCTACTACAACCATGGCATTTGCACACACCAAAGTAAACTATTAGATGCATAATTACATAGGTGGCTACTACACACATGACATTTCCACACACCAATAAAGTAAACTATATATTACATGCATGATTAACTATCTGTAACATCCCAATTTTCAATTTGGATGTTATACATAGGACATGATATGCATATCATATTTTTATTTAGTTGTGATCCTAGAAATCTTAAGAAACTCAAGGACCCAATGAGAGAGTTGGAGGTTTCACTAAAATTTCATATTTGAATTTATTTCAAATTTGAAGAAAGGATCAATTTGATTTTAATATTTTCCCTCCAATTATTTTCAATAACAAAAATAAAAGAGAGAAGATAATATGACTTCTTCAACAGCAAAAAAATATTGGAGGAGAAAATTTAAAATCAATTTCTTATTTTATTTATATTTTATTTGAATTACAGTAAAACTTGCATTTCTTAAAATTTGCATTTCGTCCAGAAAAATGTTCATCTTGTCCCAAATATTAGGTTTGGATGGTGAAAATTGTTTCTGGGATTTTTAGCTTTTTTTGTATTTTATTAGGATTTTTCTTCCGCGGCGAAATGTATTTTCTTAAAAAATCTCTTGGGCCGGCCCAGTCACAGCCGGGCCAAAGCCTAGCTCACCGCCGCCTCGCCGAGTCCACCTCGCACACGCACGCGCCGCACCGGAGTCCGAGCCGGACTCCTCTTCACCGCCGCCGCCGTTGCCCCCTCCCCAAGCCACCGCCCCCAGGCTTTAAAAGCCGAGCCCCCTCTCTCATATCAGCCACCGCGCGCCGCCGACGTCGCTAGCCGCCGCCAGCCACCGCCGCCGCCAGAGCCCCACCTTGCCTCACGGACGCCACCGGATTCCGCCGCCCCGCCGTTGACCGATACAAAAAAACATCCGATTCACCGGTTCTTTTTTCGTTTTTTCAGTTTAGATTAGATCGGTTTTAATTTTTTAGGGTTCGCTAATTAGCGATTGTTCACCCGTTTAGATTGTTTTAATGAACGGTTTTCGTTTGTTAGCCTCTGTTAACGAACGCTCGTTCGTTAGACTTTTCTTTTTAGTTTTAATTTTCGGCTAGGGACCTATCCGCGGATACTTTTATCACAGATTAGTCCCTAAACTTCTGACCCTCGTTACTTTTCACTCGTTTGTCCAAATCCAGTGAAACCAATGCCAAAATATTCGTATTCTTCCCGTCTTTCTAGATAATCAACTTGAACATGGTTTTGACAATTCAAAATTTGGCTTCAAGAAGATTTGATTTCGATCTTCTTTTGATCGTAGTTTGAGTTTCGTAACTCCGATTCGATTGATTCTTTTTTGCAAATCGAAGCTCTTCTCTTGAACTTTCTATTTGGATATTTTTATCTTGAGTTTTACCTTTGCATCTTATGATTGAGTGCTTATGCATGCTATTGTTTGTTCATGATAGAGTTTCTGGAGTGCGAGGCTTGCTACTACGAATCGCTAGGGTTTCCAGATCGTCGGCAAGGCAAGTAACACTTTGATCATACCCCTTACTACCCAGTTTTTATGCATTAGTTTCAACCCTCAAACATTTCATGAGTAGGATCTATTAACATGTGGTTATTTGGGATAGTTGAAGAGGTAGAACCTATTGCCCTTTCATATTCAAACCCCTAGGAGTTACTACGTTGTGCTTATATTGCTATGCTATGTTCATAGACGTGGATTTGGTTTGAGAGATTCATGAAGATGTGAGAGTTATTATTAATTAATGGTTAACTTAAAGTGGCTCCTTTAATACACATCTGGGTGGATTGGTTGGGGTACCCTGGAGCACCCAGTGGTTGTTCGGACACCTGGAGCAATCTAGTGTTGTCCTAGGATATCCCGGAGTACCCGTGTGATCATCCTATGGTTTGCCACCCAGGATCAAAGGGATCATAAGATTGTTCATACTAGAAACTTCCGTGTGCAGCCACAAGCCATTATGGGCTCTGGCATAGTTGAGTAAGTTGTGGGAATCCTTTCCATGACGGGCTAGCAGATGTAGGGGATTGTAGGTGTACCGGCCTATCTATCGGTTAAGGGGACCTCTTCAGAAAGACAGTGTCTCGGTCATCCATTTCTCAAACACCATGCAGTGCGAGAAATACAAAGGAGGAGATCGAGTCTTGTGGGGAAAAGTGCGCAAACCTCTGCAGAGTGTACAAACTAATCATGGTTAGCCGTGTCCCTGGTTATGGACATCTTGAGTATCTGGTACTTGAATTATTGGTTTGATCTCATCACTTTACTTAATTAATTTGTTGGGTTATAACTATTACTTTGGGATTGAGTTGGAGGAACCTTCTCAATGTTTTCAACAAACTTTGTAGTTAAATAAAATATATTCCTTTGTTGTAGGAAAAAAATAGCTTTATGCAAATGGTAACCATAGAGCCTCCACCAGCGATATATGCATGTAGTGATAGCTATTATTTGTTCATTGCTCTATAGTGTTATCTTGCCAGCATATTCCATGTGCTGACCTACACAGGCTGCAACGTGTTATGTTGCAGAGTTTTCAGGCGAAGTGTACGGTGCGCTAGGTCGTTGTCATGCACTCAGTTTTGCCGCGGAGTTGGATGGACTCTACTACCTTCGAAGCTTCCGTTGTTACCTTATTTAGATGGCCTTCAGCCAAATTATTGTAATAAGTTCTCTTATGAGACGTTCGATGTAATAAGTGTGTGATTGAACTCTGTTATAAATCCTCGAGTACTATGTGTGTTAGCAATACAGATTCAAGGATGATAGTTAAACACAGAGACTTGATCGTCTGAGGTCGGGTCACTACAATATGGTATCAGAGCACACGCTGACTGTAGGACGCGACCACTAGAATAATCCATAGGACACTCTTCTCTACTCATTTCTGACTCTTCTCCATTTTCTAATCTATAGATGGCAGACCGAAGGAACAAGTTTACTCAACCCGATGAAGACACACCTTTTGGACGACACTTGAAGGAAGTCACTAGGTACCTGAGCACCGAAATACCAAGCTTCATCGGAACCTACACCATCACTTTACCTAAGGAAGAGCGCTGGATGATTCGAGTTCATGTTCCAGGAAGTAAATTCACGTGAGTTACTGAGCCCATAGAGTTTTCCTTTCATGCCCCAACCCGGAGTCTAGGAAAGAGCATGGCCGCCCACATCGCCATTGGACGCATAGGTGAGGTATACCACAAGGATCTTAAGGACACCATCTACCAGATATGTGGACGCCGAGACGAGCAATGGGAGATGATTTGCACCAGGAACGATAGATCCATTGCATCCTACATCCAGGAGTTAAATCAGCACATTCATCGTCAGGAGAACCAGATGTGCGCCAGCATGATACACGTGAAGAAAGTGATGACCAGGAACATGGAGCTAGAAGAGGAACTCAAGTCTACACGCGATGGATATGAAGAGGAAATAGCAGTACTACTGGAGAAAAATGAAGACCTGAAGAAGAAGCTAGGAATATTCATGGGAGATCCCGCACCTGAGGAGGACAACCATCCTGAAGACTACATCATAATCGACGACACCGACTCCGACCCCAATAGTGATGATGATTATGAAGACGAAGCTGGAGCGGATATCATGGAGTCTTCCACCGATCAAAATTTCTAGTCGACCACCATATTACTATTAGTATCCCCCATGTATATAGTAATAGTCTGAGTATTTTGTGACAATAGTTTAGATTGATTGTAAGACCTTGTTTGAACTGAGTGCTGTGAAATGAATGTGTTTGTCTCATGTGCATATGGGTAGTGATCTCTCTTTAGACCTCACTCTATTCTATTCTCACCCCTCTAAACCTATCAGATCCCTCTGAGATGTGACCCCGGATTTGTCTTCCCACCGGAGCTCACTCAGTTGATCCAACAGCAGAATGCCTTGATGTAGTTGCTAGTTCAGAACCAAGGCAACAACAACAACAACCCGCCGCCACCACCTCTAGTTGACAACTTAGCCCGTTTTCTGAGGTTGAATCCGCCGGTGTTCTCTAGTAGCACCGAGCCGATAGTAGCTGATGACTAGCTCTGCAGGATTGGAAGGGAGCTGACCACCGCAGGTTACACAGATGCTGAGAAGGTGCATTTTGCCGCACACCAACTGGATGGACCCGCAGCCTCATGGTGGGAGAATTACACAACTACTTTCCCCATGGCCAATGTCACTTGGGATCAGTTCCGACAAGCATTACGCGTTGCACATGTCTCAACCGGAGCTATGAACTGAAGGAAATATGCCCTAGAGGCAATAATAAAGTTATTATTTATTTCCTTATATCATGATAAATGTTTATTATTCATGCTAGAATTGTATTAAATGGAAACATAATACATGTGTGAATACATAGACAAACAGAGTGTCACTAGTATGCCTCTACTTGACTAGCTCATTAATCAAAGATGGTTATGTTTCCTAACCATGAAAAAAGAGTTGTTATTTGATTAACGAGATCACATCATTAGTTGAATGATCTGATTGACATGACCCATTCCATTAGCATAGCACTCGATCGTTTAGTATGTTGCTATTGCTTTTTATCCATGACTTATACATGTTCCTTTAACTATGAGATTATGCAACTCCCGTTTACCGTAGGAACACTTTGTGTGCTACCAAACGTCACAACGTAACTGGGTGATTATAAAGGTGCTCTACAGGTGTCTCCAAAGGTACATATTGGGTTGGCGTATTTCGAGATTAGGATTTGTCACTCCGATTGTCGGGGAGGTATCTCAGGGCCTTCTCGGTAATGCACATCACATAAGCCTTGCAAGCATTGCAACTAATGAGTTAGTTGCGGGATGATGTATTACGGAACGAGTAAAGAGACTTGCCAGTAACGAGATTGAACTAGGTATTGGATACCGACGGTCGAATCTCGGGCAAGTAACATACCGATGGACAAAGGGAACACCGTATGTTGTTATGCGGTCTGACCGATAAAGATCTTCGCAGAATATGTAGGAGCCAATATGGGCATCCAGGTCCCGCTATTGGTTATTGACCGGAGACGTGTCTCGGTCATGTCTACATTGTTCTCGAACCGTAGGGTCCGCACGCTTAAGGTTTCGATGACAGTTATATTATGAGTTTATGAGTTTTGATGTACCGAAGGAGTTCGGAGTCCCGGATGAGACTGGGGACATGACGAGGAGTCTCGAAATGGTCGAGACGTAAAGATCGATATATTGGACGACTATATTCGGACATCGGAAAGGTTCTGAGTGATCCGGGTATTTTCGGGAGTATCGGGGAGTTACGGGATTACGGGAGAAGTAATGGGCCTTGATGGGCTTTAGTGGGAAGAGGAAAAGGCTGCTGCGCCCCCCCTCCCCTTTGGTCCGAATTGGACTAGGGAAAAGGGGGCCGGCCACCTTTCCTTCTCCTCCTATTCGTTCTCCCTTCCTCCCCTCTTGGTGGACTCCTACTAGGACTTGGAGACCTAGTAGGACTCCACACCCTGGCGCCCCAAGCCTTGGCCGGCCTCCTCCTCCTCCATCCTTTATATACAGGGGCAGGGGGCACCCCATAGACAGACAATTGATCATTGAGATCTTTCCTTAGCCGTGTGCGGTGCCCCCTTCCACCAAATTCCACCTCGGTCATATCGTTGCAGTGCTTAGGCGAAGCCCTGCGCCGGTAACACATCAAGATCGTCACCACGCCGTCGTGATGACGGAACTCTTCCCCGACGCTTTGCTGGATCGGAGCCCGGGGATCGTCATCGAGCTGAACGTGTGCCAAGAACTCGGAGGTGCCGGAGTAACGGTGCTGTGATCGGTTGGATCGCGAGGAGAACGTACGACTACTTCCTCTATGTTGTGTCAACGCTTCCGCTTCGGTCTACGAGGGTACGTAGACAACACTCTCCCCTCTCGTTGCTATGCATCACCATGATCTTGCGTGTGCGTAGGAATTTTTTTGAAATTACTACGTTCCCCAACAGTGGCATCCGAGCCTAGGTTTTTATGGTTTGATGTTATTTGCACGAGTAGAACACAAGTGAGTTGTGGACGATACAAGTCATACTGCCTACCAGCATGTCATACTTTGGTTCAGCGGTATTGTTGGACGAGACGATCCGGACCAACCTTACGCGTACTCTTACGCGAGACCGGTTCCCTCGGAGTGCTTTGCACATAGATGGCTTGCGGAAGACTGTCTCTCCAACTTTAGTTGAACCGAGTGTGGCTACGCCCGGTCCTTGAGAAGGTTAAAACGGAGTCTATTTGACAAACTATCGTTGTGGTTTTGATGCGTAGGTAAGATGAGTTCTTGCTTAAGCCCGTAGCAGCCACATAAAAATTGCAACAACAAAGTAGAGGACGTCTAACTTGTTTTTGCAGGGCATGTTGTGATGTGATATGGTCAAGACATGATGCTAAATTTTATTGTATGAGATGATCATGTTTTGTAACCGAGTTATCGGCAACTGGCAGGAGCCATATGGTTGTCGCTTTATTGTATGCAATGCAATCGCGATGTAATGCTTTACTTTATTACTAAGCGGTAGTGATAGTCGTGGAAGCATAAGATTGGCGAGACGACAACGATGCTACGATGGAGATCAAGGTGTCGCGCCGGTGACGATGGTGATCATGATGGTGCTGCGGAGATGGAGATCACAAGCACAAGATGATGATGGCCATATCATATCACTTATATTGATTGCATGTGATGTTTATCTTTTTATGCATCTTATCTTGCTTTGATTGACGGTAGCATTATAAGATGATCTCTCACTAAATTATCAAGAAGTGTTCTCCCTGAGTATGCACCGTTGCAAAAGTTCTTCGTGCTGAGACACCACGTGATGATCGGGTGTGATAGGCTCTACGTTCAAATACAACGGGTGCAAAACAGTTGCACACGCGGAATACTCAGGTTTAACTTGACGAGCCTAGCATATAACAGATATGGCCTCGGAACACAGAGACCGAAAGGTCGAGCGTGAATCATATAGTAGATATGATCAACATAAGATGTTCACCATTGAAACTACTCCATCTCACGTGATGATCGGACATGGTTTAGTTGATTTGGATCACGTGATCACTTAGAGGATTAGAGGGATGTCTATCTAAGTGGGAGTTCTTAAGTAATATGATTAATTGAACTTAAATTTATCATGAACTTAGTCCTGGTAGTATTAGCATATCTATGTTGTAGATCAATAGCTCGCGTTGTTGCTTCCCTGTGTTTATTTTGATATGTTCCTAGAGAAAATTGTGTTGAAAAATGTTAGTAGCAATGATGCGGATTGGATCCGTGATCTGAGGTTTATCCTCATTGCTGCACAGAAGAATTATGTCCTTGATGCACCGCTAGGTGACGGACCTATTGCAGGAGCAGATGCAGACATTATGAACGTTTTGCTAGCTCAATATGATGACTACTTAATAGTTTAGTGCACCATGCTTAACTGCTTAGAATCGGGACTTCAAAGACGTTTTGAATGTCATGGAGCATATGAGATGTTCTAGGAGTTGAAGTTAATATTTCAAGCAAATACCCGAGTTGAGAGATATGAAGTCTCCAACAAGTTCTATAGCTAAAAGATGGAGGAGAATCGCTCAACTAGTGAGCATGTGCTCAGATTGTCTGGGTACTACAATCGCTTGAATCAAGTGGGAGTTAATCTTCCAGATAAGATAGTGATTGACAGAATTCTCTAGTCACCATCACCAAGTTAGTAGAACTTCGTGATGAACTATAATATGCAAGGGATAACGGAAAATATTCTCAAGCTCTTCGCGATGCTAAAATCAGCGAAGGTAGAAATCAAAGAAAAACATCAAGTGTTGATGATTGACAAGATCACTAGTTTCAAGAAAAGGGCAAAAGGAAAGAAGGGGAACTTCAAGAAGAACGGCAAGCAAGTTGCTGCTCAAGTGAAAAAGCCCAAGTCTGGTCCTAAGCCTGAGACTAAGTGCTTCTACTGCAAAGGGACTGGTCACTGGAAGCGGAACTACCCCAAGTGATTGGCGGATAAGAAGGATGGCAAAGTGAACATAAGTATATTTGATATACATGTTATTGATGTGTACTTTACTAGTGTTCATAGCAACCCCTCAGTATTTGGTACTAGTTCAAGTTGCTAAGATTAGTAACTCGAAACGGGAGTTGCAGAATGAACAAAAACTAGTTAAAGGGCAAGGTGACGATGTGTGTTGGAAGTGGTTCCAAGATTGATATGATCATCATCACACACTCCCTATACTTTCGGGATTAGTGTTGAAACTAAATAAGTGTTATTTGGTGTTTGCATTGAGCATGAATATGATTTGATCATGTTAATTGCAAAACGGTTATTCATTTAAGTAAGAGAATAAATTGTTGTTCTGTTTACATGAATAAAACCTTCTATGGTCATACACACCAATGAAAATAGTTCATTGGATCTCGATCGCAGTGATACACATATTCATAATATTGAAACCAAAAGATGCGAAGTTAATAATGATAGTGCAACCTATTTGTGGCACTGCCGTTTAGGTCATATTGGTGTAAAGCGCATGAAGAAACTCCATGCTGATGGGATTTTGGAATCACTTGATTATGAATCACTTGATGCTTGCGAACCATGCCTCTTGGGCAAGATGACTAAAACGCCGTTCTCCGGAACAATGGAGCAAGCAACAGATTTGTTGGAAATCATACATACTGATGTATGTGGTCCGATGAATATTAAGGCTCGCGACAAGTATCATTATTTTCAGAACTTCACAGATGATTTAAGCAGATATGGGTATATCTACTTAATGAAACATAAGTCTGAAACGTTTGAAAAGTTCAAAGAATTTCAGAGTGAAGTGGATAATCATCGTAACAAGAAAATAAAAATTTCTACGATATGATCGCAGAGGTAAAATATTTGAGTTACGAGTTTTGGCCTTCAGTTAAAACCGTGTGGAATAGTTTCACAAATTCATGCCACCTGGAACACCACAGCATAATGGTGTGTCCGAACGTCATAACCGTACTTTATTGGTTATAGTACAATCTATGATGTTTCTTACCGATTTACCAATATCATTTTGGGATCATGCATTAGAGACAGCTGCATTCACGTTAAAAGGGGCACCATCTAAGTCCGTTGAGACGACACAATATGAACCGTGGTTTAGCAAGAAACCAAAGTTGTCGTTTCTTAAAGTTTGGGGTTGTGATGCTTATATGGAAAAGTTTCATCCTGATAAGCTCAAACCCAAATCGGAGAAATATGTCTTCATAGGATACCCAAAGGAAATTGTTGGGTACACCTTCTATCGCAGATCCAAAGGCAAGACATTTGTTGCTGAGAATGGATCCTTTCTAGAGAAGGAGATTCTCTCGAAAGAAGTGAGTGGGAGGAAAGTAAAAAACTTGATAAGGTAATTGTACCTTCTCCCTTATTGGAAAGTAGTTCATCACAGAAATCTGTTCTTGTGACTACTACACCAATGAGTAAGGAAGCTAATGATGATGATCATGTAACTTCAAGATCAAGTTACTACCGAATCTCGTAAGTAAACTAGAGTGAGATCCGCACCAGAGTGGTACGGTAATCCTGTTCTGGAAGTCATGTTACTAGACCATGACGAACTTGCGAACTATGAGGAAGCGATGATGAGCCCAGATTCCGCAAAATGGTTAGAGGCCATGAAATCTGAGATATGATCCATGTATGAGAACAAAGTATGGACTTTGATGGATTTGCCCAATGATCGGCAAGCCAAAGAAAATAAATGGATCTTGAAGAGGAAGACGGACACTGATAGTAGTGTTACTATCTACAAAGCTAGAATTGTCGCAAAAGGTTTTCGACAAGTTCAAGGTGTTGACTACGATGAGAGTTTCTCACTCGTATCTATGCTTAAGTCTGTCCGAATCATGTTAGCAATTGCCGCATTTTATGAAATCCGGCAAATGGATAAACAAAACTACATTCCTTAATGGATTTATTAAAGAAGAGTTGTATACGATGCAACTAGAAGGTTTTGTCGATCCTGAAGGTGTTAACAAAATATGCAAGCTCCAGCGATCCATCTATGGACTGGTGCAAGCATCTCGGAGTTGGAATATACGCTTTGATAAGTTGATCAAAGCATATAGTTTTATACAGACTTGCGGTGAAGCCTGTATTTACAAGAAAGTGAGTGGGAGCACTACAGCATTTCTGATAAGTATATGTAAATGACATATTATTGATCGGAGATAATGTAGAATTATTCTGTAAAGCATAAAGGAGTATTTGAAAGGAGTTTTTCGAAGAAGGACCTCGGTGAAGCTGCTTACATATTAAGCATCAAGATCTAAAGAGATAGATCAAGACGCTTGATAAGTTTTTCAATAAGTACATACCTTGAAAAGATTTTGAAGTAGTTCAAAATGGAACAGTCAAAGAAAGAGTTCTTGCATGTATTACAAGGTGTGAAATTGAGTAAGACTCAAAGCCCGACCATGGCAGAAGATAGAAAGAGAATGAAAGTCATTCCCTATGCCTCAGCCATAGGCTCTATGAAGTATGCCATGCTGTGTACCAGATCTATTGCATACCCTACCACTGAGTTTGGCAAGGGAGTACAATAGTGATCTAGGAGTAGATCACTGGACAGCGGTCAAAATTATCCTTAATGGAATAAGGATATGTTTCTCGATTATGGAGGTGACAAAAGGTTCGTCGTAAAAGATTACGTCGATGCAAGTTTTGACACTAATCTAGATGACTCTAAGTCTCAATCTAGATACATATTGAAAGTGGGAGCAATTAGCTAAAGTAGCTCCGTGCAGAGTATTGTTGACATAGAAATTTGCAAAATACTTACGGATCTGAATGTGACAGACCCGTGGACTAAAATTATCTCACAAGCAAAACATGATCACACCTTAGTACCCTTTGGGTGTTGGTCACATATCGATGTGAACTATGGGTGTTAATCACATGGTGATGTGAACTATTGCTATTAAATCACATGGCGATGTGAACTAGATTATTGACTCTAGTGCAAGTGGGAGACTGAAGGAAATATGCCCTAGAGGCAATAATAAAGTTATTATTTATTTCCTTATATCATGATAAATGTTTATTATTCATGCTAGAATTGTATTAAATGGAAACATAATACATGTGTGAATACATAGACAAACAGAGTGTCACTAGTATGCCTCTACTTGACTAGCTCATTAATCAAAGATGGTTATGTTTCCTAACCATGAACAAAGAGTTGTTATTTGATTAATGAGATCACATCATTAGTTGAATGATCTGATTGACATGACCCATTCCATTAGCATAGCACTCGATCGTTTAGTATGTTGCTATTGCTTTTTATCCATGACTTATACATGTTCCTTTAACTATGAGATTATGCAACTCCCGTTTACCGTAGGAACACTTTGTGTGCTACCAAACGTCACAACGTAACTGGGTGATTATAAAGGTGCTCTACAGGTGTCTCCAAAGGTACATATTGGGTTGGCGTATTTCGAGATTAGGATTTGTCACTCCGATTGTCGGGGAGGTATCTCAGGGCCTTCTCGGTAATGCACATCACATAAGCCTTGCAAGCATTGCAACTAATGAGTTAGTTGCGGAATGATGTATTACGGAACGAGTAAAGAGACTTGCCGGTAACGAGATTGAACTAGGTATTGGATACCGACGGTCGAATCTCGGGCAAGTAACATACCGATGGACAAAGGGAACAACGTATGTTGTTATGCGGTCTGACCGATAAAGATCTTCGCAGAATATGTAGGAGCCAATATGGGCATCCAGGTCCCGCTATTGGTTATTGACCGGAGACGTGTCTCGGTCATGTCTACATTGTTCTCGAACCGTAGGGTCCGCACGCTTAAGGTTTCGATGACAGTTATATTATGAGTTTATGAGTTTTGATGTACCGAAGGAGTTCGGAGTCCCGGATGAGATTGGGGACATGACGAGGAGTCTCGAAATGGTCGAGACGTAAAGATCGATATATTGGACGACTATATTCGGACATCGGAAAGGTTCTGAGTGATCCGGGTATTTTCGGGAGTATCGGGGAGTTACGGGATTACGGGAGAAGTAATGGGCCTTGATGGGCTTTAGTGGGAAGAGGAAAAGGCTGCTGCTCCCCCCTCCCCTTTGGTCCGAATTGGACTAGGGAAAAGGGGGCCGGCCACCTTTCCTTCTCCTCCTATTCGTTCTCCCTTCCTCCCCTCTTGGTGGACTCCTACTAGGACTTGGAGACCTAGTAGGACTCCACACCCTGGCGCGCCAAGCCTTGGCCGGCCTCCTCCTCCTCCATCCTTTATATACAGGGGCAGGGGGCACCCCATAGACAGACAATTGATCATTGAGATCTTTCCTTAGCCGTGTGCGGTGCCCCTTCCACCAAATTCCACCTCGGTCATATCGTTGCAGTGCTTAGGCGAAGCCCTGCGCCGGTAACACATCAAGATCGTCACCACGCCGTCGTGCTGACGGAACTCTTCCCCGATGCTTTGCTGGATCGGAGCCCGGGGATCGTCATCGAGCTGAACGTGTGCCAAGAACTCGGAGGTGCCGGAGTAACGGTGCTGTGATCGGTTGGATCGCGAGGAGAACGTACGACTACTTCCTCTACGTTGTGTCAACGCTTCCGCTTCGGTCTACGAGGGTACGTAGACAACACTCTCCCCTCTCGTTGCTATGCATCACCATGATCTTGCGTGTGCGTAGGAAATTTTTTGAAATTACTACGTTCCCCAACATGAACATGAAGAAGCGTGAGTTCCGCAACTTACGCCAGGGAAATCGTACTGTGGGGTAGTACGTGGATGAGTTCAGTAAGTTAGTTCGCTATGCCCCAGATGATGTGGCCATAGATGCCGTGAAGCAGGAGAAGTTTATGGAAGGGCTAAATGATGATCTAAGTATGCGGTTGATGGTGGCAACATTTGCTAACTACCAGGAGTTGGTAGACAGGGCTCTTATGATTGAAGGCAAGAAGCAGTAGATAGAGAGCTGCAAAAGGAAGTATGGACAGGGGAAGTACAACTCTGGAGCTCAGCAGAAGCCTCGTTTTACCCCAAACTCGGGAGGACATACCCATCATAACCATGGAGGCCATACTCACAATGGAGGAAGTTCACATAGCCAAAATGGCCCCAAGAATGGTAATGGGAATGGAGGAAATAACGGTCAGAACTGTTTCAACCCCACTACACCCGCCAAGAAGGATCTAAGTCACATTACTTGTTTCAAGTGCGGGAAGACTGGACACTACGCCACCGAGTGTCCTGAAGCAAAGGATGGAACTGGCAATCACCAAAAAAATACACTTCCGTGATGATACGTGTTTGTCACAGTAGGTCACGTTTTCTGTCATGCATGTACATCCATGACAAATTTATGACAGAATCAAGATAGTCATACATGTGCTGTCGTAGAAGTGTTTCATGACATTACCAAAATTATCATCACGGAAGTGTCCACTTCCATGACGATAAATCGCGCATCACAGAAGTGCTTTCATCAAGGGTGACCGGCATGTTGCATCCACGTAACGGAACGCCGTTAAGCTATCGGGTCCGGTTTTGGATCCGGTAACCTATTAACAGCCCTGGTCAATAGGGATTTTCCACATGTAAAATCATCATTGGCTGGAGGGAACACGTGTCGGCTCGCCATTGGGACAGATGTCATCCACTCATTGGACCCAAAGTGCCTATGATACGTCGACACGTGGCACGGCCCAACAGAGGCCCATTCGTATGAAAAGGGCGGGCCGTTTGACTTGGTCAAAAGGTGGCGGGCCGGCCCACGACAAGCATGTTAACGGCCTGTTCGCATATAGCCCATTTACAGCCCGCTAACCCAGGGCCCGTTTATGGCCTATCCGAATTAGTCCTAGTAGCGTCATCTAGGCCGTCCAATATAATTCCAGCCTGTTTTAACTTCCGGCCCATGTATGGCCCATGACGTCTTTCGGCCCATATGAGGTCCTTAGTAACCCTCAGCCCATTAACGGCCCGTGGTAAAACTGGCCCGTAATGAACAGTGTATTACTTTATACCCATTAACGGCCCTTTATACCGTCGGGCCATTTCCAGCCCATGTTATCTTTCAGCCTTCTCAGGGCCCATTTATTCTTAGGCTCATTTCCAGCATTCATTTACTTTCAGCCCGTTACTGTCATTTTCTGCTTGTGGGCCAAATTCAGCCCGTGGTTACAATCAACCCATTTGTGGCCCGTTAATACGTTGGGCCGTTTTCATAGCGTCATCAAATATGGCCGATTAACGATGGCCCGTTATGGTCGGCCCATGAACGGACGATTTCAACTCTAGCCCATTTACGGCCATAATGTGGTCTGTTATTGGCCCATATTTGGCCAACCGATCATACGGCCCATAGAAGGCCCATTGTGTCTACGGCCCGTATAAGGCCCACTGTTTCTACGCCCCGTAGAAGGCCCATTGTTTCTACGGACCTTAGAAGGCCCATTGTTTCTACGGCCTGTAGGAGGCCCATGCTAACTACAGTAAATATGTAGCCCATTGTTAATGTGGTCTAGTTTTAAAAAATAGGCTATTGCGGACACTAGCAAACCGCGGAAAAAGAACTGCACTGACTACAAGAAAACAAATAAACAAGACAATAAGGAAATAAATAGGCAAGCAACTTATGCTAGGCTATCACGGCTATTACACATATTACATCCACTGGGCATCAAAGTTCGCCACCAGTGCAAATATAGGGAACAAAGCAGCATATAAACGCCACAGCAAAACAAGTCCAGAACTGAAACCACTTCAGGAGATCTCAAGAAACAATATCCTGGGTACCCATAATGCTGGCAAGATGCTTAGCAAGCTTATTAACTTTCTCTTGTTTGGCGCTTAAATCCTCCAGCACTTGTTGTTGCACCAGAAAGTATGCATCTGAATTCTGCAGGGACTTCCTCAGTCCTTCGGCTTCCTATCGCATAACATCTGATCGATGTCTTTCAACTTGAAGTTGATACTCAAGAAGCTGAACTAATTCAGGAAGCGAATTCGAAGAGCTGGTGCCAGCAGTAGTAGCCAGTAACTCGAACACTACATCAAGACAGGACTTTGGGGTTGTCTTAGTGTCTTCAATATAGTTTTTATCAGCTTTCTTGGAGACCAACAGGGATGTCTCACTATCTTGAACCTTATCTGCATTACTTCCTGTACCATTGCATAACGGGGTACTCTTCTCCAATATTTTATCCGCATTCTAAAAGAGAAACAAACAAACACATCACAGGTTTTCAATGTAGTATATGAAACTCATTTTGGTAAACCAGTTCAGTAGTAAGGTGGACAGGATAACAACATGAAACAAAAATATATCTACGTAGTATGGTCATTGTATGGTCTATATCATTCTAGTTTATGTTGCCAAATCAAGATAGATATAGTTCGAATCATATCTATTTAAGACAAAGCAGCTTAGACAGAATATAAGTGTGGGAAACTACACAGCAATAACAACACTTGTAAGGTGCATGGCATGAGAATATAACTGTTTATTCAATTGAAACTAAAATCGACATAGAGCAAGTTACAACAGCAAACACGTTAAAGAAACAGGTTTAAAACATACCTATTGCGCCATTGGAGTTTCAATTGCATCCTTCAAATTTGAAATTAGTTGGTATGAGTAAATACAGTATTGCAAGAGTAAAGTAGTATGAACCATAGCTACGGAACCTGACCTGAGAACAATTCTTCTTCTGCTTTAAGCGTTGACTTGGGGTTCGGAGTGGTGGTCCTCGTGCTTTGGGCACTGCAGTTGCCTTACTAACTCCTCGTGTTTGGGTGCTCTGTCGTGGAGACGGTGCTGTGTCAACGGGAACTAGGTTACTATCTACTGGGGTTGGGGTTAGAATGGGAGTAGCTGGTTCTCTGTCCAACTGGGTAGGGGTACAATCTGCGCGAGTCTGGGTTATGTGTGGTGGGGCTGGTTCTTGGGTAAGTACAACCGTGGTTCTATCTCCATCAACAGGTAGCACGATCTTTTCTGAAGACCGTGTTTTTACTCCCACTGATACTGCCATCACCCCCTCCAATTGAAATGTCCGATAAACAAGAAAAGTAATTGAATGTACAGACATTGTAAGATAGACAGGTGCAATGGATAGTAGGGAAGAAAACAGGGCATGAAACAATTCACATTTATGTTGTCTAACCAAACAGAATAGCAGGACATAATTTCACATATATGATGGCTAATTAAACAGGATAGCATGACAGAATTTCACATGTATGATGGCTAACTAAACAAGATAGAATGACATACTTCAAAATATGATGACTATGTAAACAGGATGACATGATATAACTATATGATGTGTCTATTAAAGTGGTTGGCATGCCATAAATCACAAACATGCCGTCGATGGAAACATGATGGCATGATATAATTCACGGATAGAATAACATAATTCAAAATATGATGACTATGTGAACAAGATGAGATGATATAACTATAATTCAGATACATGCTATCTATGTAAACATCATGGCATGATATAATTCAAATATATGATTTATATACTAAGGAAGTGAGCAGAGGGCAATCGTATATATGATGTGTCAACTGAGGAGATGGCATTCAATATCGTGTATATGATGTAAAAACTAAGCACTGCAATACAACATATGCATGATATGAGTAATATAACCCTGCCAAGTTTGAGCATACACCTCAGGGGGACAATAGGACTGGTCATCTGCCTCTGAATCCTCCTCTGAAGAGCTATTTGTAACTAGCAAGTTATCTGCTTCACCAGGTAGCATTGTCTGCTCTGAAGACCTTGTTTTCACTCCAGATTTCTCCATCACCAATTCAAATGGCTGATGTACAGGAAGAGCAGTTGAATATACAAACATTGTCGACAAAAGCAATGAGAAATACAAAAAAAGGATGGCATGATATAATTCACATATATGACGCTTGGCTAAACAGCATGGCATTGCATAATTCACATATATAATGCCTTGCAACAAGATAGCATTGCATAATTCACATATATAATGTCTTACAACAAGATGGCATTGCATAATTCACATATATGGTAATTAGACACTAAACAGGTGGCATTCACACAAAGCATGTCTAAACTAAGCAAATGACATAGCAGTGCAAGATACCATACGCACGATATGAGCACCATAACCCTGCCAAGTTAGAGCATGCACCTTGGGGGGGGGAATAGGACTGGTCATCTGTCTCTGAATGCTCCTTTGAGGATCTATCTATAACCAGTAAGACATGCGCTTCGTCAGATAGCATTGTCTGCTCTGAAGACCTTGTTTCCACTCCAGATTTTTCCATGACCGTGCCGAATGGCTGATGCACAGGAAGAGTAATTGAATGTACTAAAATTGTTGACAAATTTAACACGTAATAAAAAATGATGTGATGATATAATTCAAATATAAGTTGACTGGCTAACCAGGGTGGCATTGCAAAATTCACATATACGATGCGTTGCTAAACAAGATGGCATTGCATGATTCACATATACGATAAAGAAACTAAACAAATGGCATTGACACAAAGCATGTCTAAACTAAGAAGATGACATCTTTGATGTATACAGTAAGCAATGCAAGGCACCATATGCATGATATTACCAACATCAACATGCCAAGTTAGAGCGAAGACCTCATGGGGTAAATAGGAGTGGTCTTCTGCTTCTGAAACCCCCTCAGAATAGTTATCTTCCTCTTGATTACGATCCGAAATGGGTGGAGGGGGCTGCCTTTGTGCCCACCATGGAGCGACGTCTGCATGAAATTTTATTGCCACGCAAGGCTCGTCTCTTTTGCTCTACATGTTTAGTTCCATTGTGTAACACCCTCGATGCAGCTATATCTCCTACGTGTCGAAGCACGACTTAGAGGCATAACCGCATTGAAAGCAATGTCGCAAGTGAGGTAATCTTCACACAACCCATGTAATACATAAGGGAAAGAGATACATAGTTGGCTTACAGTCGCCACTTCACACAATACATAAATAAACATTCATCATCCATATTACACTCAAGGTCCGACTACGGAACCGAAATGAAAGAAGACTACCCGAAATGCTACACAGATCCCCGATCGTCCCAACTGGGCTCCACTTCTGATCATCAGGAAAAGACACATAGTAACGACCACGTTCCTCGTCGAACTCCCACTTGAGCTCGGATGTGTCATCTACACTGGCATCGTCGGCACCTGCAACTGTTTTGGTAGAATCTGTGAGTCACGGGGACTCAGCAATCTCACACCCGCAAGATCAAGACTATTTAAGCTTAAAGGTAGGATGGGGTTGTGAGGTGGAGCTGCAGCAAGCGACTAGCATATATGGTGGCTAACAACGCAAAAAAGAGCGAGAAGAGAAGCAAAGCACGGTCGTGAAGCTAGAAGTGATCAATAAGTGATCCTAGAACAACCTACGTCAGACATAACTCCAACACCGTGTTCACTTCCCGGACTCCGCCGAGAAGAGACCATCACGGTTACACACGCGGTTGATGTGTTTTAATTAAGGTCAACTTCGGGTTCTCTACAACCGGACATCAACAAATTCCCATCTGCCTCATAACCGCGGGCACGGCTTTCGAAAGATAATACCCTGCAGTGGTGTCCCAACTTAGCCCATTATAAGCTCTCACAGTCAACGAAGGATATTCCTTCTACCGGGAAGGCCCGATCAGTCTCGGAATCCCGGACTACAAGACATTTCGACAGTAATAAAACAAGACCAGCAAAGCCGCCCGATTGTGCCGACAAATCCTGATAGGAGCTGCACATATCTCGGTCTCAGGGCACATCCGGATAAGTCAAGCTACGAGTAAAACCAAGCCTCGAGTTTCCCCACGGTGGCCCCGCAGGCTGCTCGGTTCGAGCCAGCACTCAGAGGAGCACTGGCCTGGGGGGGTTAAATAAAGATGACCCTCGGGCTCACGAAAACCCAGGGGAAAAGGCTTAGGTGAAAAATGGTAAAACCAAAGTTGGGCCTTGCTGGAGGAGTCTTATTCAAGGCGAACTGTCAAGGGGGTCCCATAAATCACCCAACCGTGTAAGGAACGCAAAATCAAGGAACATAACACCGGTATGATGGAAACTAGGGTGGCAAGAGTGGAACAAAACACCAGGCATAAGGCCGAGCCTTCCACCCTTTACCAAGTATATAGATGCATTAATTAAATAAGAGATATTGTGATATCCCAAAATAATCATGTTCCAATATGGAACAAACTTCATCTTCACCTGCAACTAGCAACGCTATAAGAGGGGCTGAGCAAAGCGGTAACATAGCCAATCAACAGTTTGCTAGGAAAGGATGGTTAGAGGTTTAACATGGCAATATGGGTGGCATGATATAGCAAGTGGTAGGTATCGCAGCATAGGCATAACAAAAGAGCGAGCATCTAGCAAGCAAAGATAGAAGTGATTTCGAGGGTATGGTCATCTTGCCTGCAAAGTTCTCAGAGTTGTCGAAGGCTTGATCCTCGTAAGCGTTCTCAACAGGTTCCTCGTTCACGTACTCGTATCCCGGCTCTACCCAAACAAGAACACAAGCAAAGGAACAACTATCAACCACGATGCAATGCGCAAGCAACATGATGCAAGACATGGCATGATATGCGAGATGTGGTATGCGATGCATATGCGTGCTCCGGAATGAAAAGATGAACAAGGCATAATCTTGGCAAACCAAGTATGCCACTGGAAAGGTGAGGTGATTTCGGTAGAAATCGATATAAAGATCACCGGAATCGGATGCACGGTTTGCAAATGACAAGCAAAGCAAGAATGACAAGATTCTGCGTTTAACAGCATGATGCCACTTACCATGCAACAAGAAATTAAGCTACTACATCCAAACATATTAACAAAGCATATGGCAGTGATCTACTCAAGATGCTTGACAAAAGATGAACACTGATCTACGGCTAAATCACACCATAACAGGTTCAAACAAGCATGGCAAAAGTGCAAAATATATCAGCTTCACAGGCTTTGTGAAAATACTATCATGCCAGAAATTAACATCAGGATGACATGTTTAGAGCAAGCAAACAACATGCTACAGGAACAGGACATAGCAAAACAAGGCGTGTCATGAATCTGCTCAAAGCATAGAATAAAAGTACCTTACTGACCATGAGCCAAAAAGGACCAAAAAATATAATAGCACCCATGTCAATTAAGCAAGTTTCGTTACAGTTTTCAGACTAGCAGAAAACTGGACATGTCAAAAACAGATAACAAGTAGGCATGTTTACGAGCTCGATGCACTCACTACAGAGCATATCATGATAAACTAAGAATACAACCACCAAGAAGACATGGCATAAAAGCTAGAAATGGCAAGAATAACATCATAGCATGCAAGGATCAACTACAACAAGTTTGGCAAAATCGAATAACATGTGAACAATCTGCCAGTAACATTTTATAGCAAAAGAAGAGCTCGATTGACTCAAGCTATGGCACTCCATAATTACAAACAAAGGCACGGATGGATAGAGCAAATCCATATATTCAAAACACCCTTACTGATGATGCTCAAAATAGGCATAGATCTCTCTGTAACAACAAGAACACATGGGATAAAAATAACAGCAGTACATGACTTAGTAAAATTACCAAGTCCCTGAAATCAGCAACAATATGATCCCTAGTTTGCATGCTTGTGCTAGTCACCACAAAGATCACAAAAATACATGGCATACACCCCTGTAAATATGGCATGGCATATTGCAAAACACATGTAGGACTCAAGTTCATAGGGTGCACACATCAATCATGGCAAAAATGACAAAAGTGCATGTACTGAAACAGATCTGAAACTAACATCACATAGCCCTCTTCTAACAGCATTTCGGGCATTAAGATGAGCTCAAATGAAAATGATGCAATGAGATAAAATGATGTACTCATTGAGACGAACAATTTGACATATTACACGCGCGAAACGGAGCAGTATGCAACAAGTTATGCTGCGATGAACATGGAAACATAATGTGCCACAAAAAGGACTTAGAGGAAATTATACCCCGCGGGAAAGTCAACCCGGGACGGAGGCGTGCGGGACGAGGAGATCCGGGGGCGGCGGAGGCGCGTTTGGATCGTGGGACGGGTGGATCTCATCCACCCACCCGGATCTGACCGGAGCTGCTCGCCGGAGGTCGGGGGAGTGGCGGATTCCGGCGAGACGGGGCGAGGTCGCCGGCGGGGCGGACGGCGGCGGGGCCGGCTCGGGCATGGAGGAGATGGCGCGCGGCGGCGGCGCGTGCGCGCGGCGGTGGCGTGTGGCGGAGATGGCGGAGGTGGTCGGCGGCGAAGGGCGGCGATGGCGCGAAGGCGACGGGGAGGAGCTGCGGCGGGGCGAGGCGCGGAGGTGGCGGCGCGCGGCGGGCCGGGCGGCGGCGGCGACCGGGCTCACGCGGGCCCGATCCGGGTCCTGCGGGCCGCGCGGTGGGAGGCGGCGATGTGGGGCGCCGCAGGCTGACGTGGCGGCGTCCCGTTGGTCGGCGGCGGCGGGCGGACGTTGTCCGGCGCCGGCGGACGTGTCCGGCGCGGAGGGAGATGGAGGAGCTAGGGTTTGCCCGAAAATTTCGGGAAGGAGCTATATTTATAGGTAGGAGGGGCTAGGAGGCTCTAAATTGAGCACGATTTGCGGCCACACGATCGTGATCGAACGGCGATGGACATGGGAGTGACTTAGATGGGTTATTGGGCTGATTTGGAGGGGTTTTGGGCTGCAACCCAAAGGAGGCTTTCACGGTTACCCGGTTAACCGTTGGAGTATCAAACGACCTCCGAATGACCCGAAACTTGACAGGCGGTCTACCGGTGCTATACCAAGGCCGCTTGACAAACCTCGGTCCATTCCGAGAAAGTTTAATACCCGCTCACAAAGAAGGTAAAAGGGGACGCCGGGGAACATAGGAGCACCGGATTGCAAAACGGACAACGGGGAAAATGCTCGGATTCATGAAACGAACACGTATGCGAATGCGATGCACATGATGACATGATATGAAATGCATGACAAGGACAAAATGCAAAATGACGGGAAACCCAACCACGGAGGGAAATCATATCACATTGCCGAAAATGGCAAGAGTTGGAGTTACAAATATGGCAAGTTACATCCTGGGTGTTACAACACTCCACCACTACGAGAGGATCTCGTCCGAGATCTAGGACTGAAAGAACTCCGGATATTCGGAACGGAGGTGGTCCTCACGTTCCTAGGTGGCTTCTCGGTCGGAATGATGAGACCACTTCACTTTTAGGAATTTGATGGACTTGTTGCGAGTCTTGCGCTCAGTTTCTTCAAGAATAGCAACGGGATGCTCATGATAAGACAAATCTTCTTGAAGATCAATCTCTTCGAAGTTGATGGTGCGCTCAGGCGTCTTGAAGCACTTGCGAAGCTGTGACACGTGGAACACATCATGCACATTTGCAAAGTTGGGGGGAAGCTCAAGTTGATAGGCGAGATCGCCTCTTTTGCCGACAATCTTGAAAGGACCGACGTATCTAGGGGCAAGTTTCCCTTTGATACCGAAGCGACGAGTGCCTTTCATTGGAGAGACACGGAGGTAGACATGGTCTCCGATCTCGAAAACCAAATCACGGTGTTTGCTATCATAATAGCTCTTCTGGCGCGATTGAGCGGCTTTGAGATTCTCACGAATGACTTTACACATATCTTCAGCCTCTGTGATCAAGTCGTTGCCAAGAAGTTGGCGTTCGCCCGTCTCAGACCAATTGAGAGGAGTACGACACTTTCTGCCATAGAGAATCTCGAATGGGGCTTTGCCCGAGCTCGCTTGAAAGCTGTTGTTGTAAGAGAACTCAGCATATGGAAGACAATCCTCCCACTTCATGCCGAAAGAGATAACACAAGCCCTGAGCATATCTTCAAGAATTTGGTTGACACGCTCGACTTGTCCACTAGTTTGAGGATGGAAAGCTGTGCTGAAGCGAATATTTGTGCCCATGGCCTTCTGAAAAGAATCCCAAAACTTGGATGTAAAGATGTTGCCCCGGTCTGAAGAAATCAGTTGTGGAATGCCATGCAAGGAGACAATTCTGGAGGTGTAAAGCTCTGCCAGCTGCGCTGCTGTGATAGACTCTTTGATAGGAAGAAAATGAGCCACTTTAGTGAGCTTGTCGATGACGATAAAGATGGCATCATTTCCACGCTTGGACTTAGGAAAACCAGTCACGAAGTCCATTTCGATATGATCAAACTTCCATTCTGGAATAGCAAGAGGTTGGAGTAGACCAGCTGGTCGTTGATGTTCTGCTTTCACCCTTCGACAAACATCACATTCATTCACAAATTGAGCAATTTCTCGCTTCATTCGAGTCCACCAATACGACTGCTTGAGGTCATGGTACATCTTCGTACTTCTAGGATGAATGGATAGGAGTGAATTGTGAGCCTCGTTCATAATGACTTTACGAAGATCACCCTTAGGAACCACAATCCGGTCCTCGAAGAAAAGAGTATCTCTGTCATCAATGCGATAGCACTTCTATTTGGAAATGCCCTTGTCAATACCATGTTTCACCTTCTTCACCATGGTATCCAGGAGTTGAGCCTCACGAATCTGATCTTCCAAAGTAGGAGAGACTATGAGGTTGGCAAGAAAACCTTGAGGAACAACTTGGAGATTCAACTTGCGGAAAGCTTCACAAAGGTCTGGTTGAAAGGGCTTGAGGATTAAGCTGTTGCAATAAGCCTTCCTGCTCAATGCATCTGCAATCACATTAGCCTTGCCTGGAGTATATTCAATACTCGGATTATACTCTTGAATCATTTCGACCCATCGAGTTTGCCTGAGGTTGAGGTTGGGCTGAGTGAAGATGTACTTGAGACTCTTGTGATCGGTGAATATGTCCACTTTCCTTCCCAACAGGAGATGTCTCCATGTTATTAGAGCGTGGACAACTGCCGCCAACTCAAGATCGTGAGTGGGGTAGTTCTTTTCGTTGGGCTTCAACTGACGAGAGGTATAGGCCACAACCTTCTTCTCTTGCATTAACACAGCACCGAGACCTTGAAGAGAAGCATCACAGAAAACTTCATAAGGCTTGGATTCGTCAGGAGGAGTCAAAACTGGAGCAGTGACGAGTTTCTCTTTGATAGCGTTGAAAGCAACGTCACACTCAGGAGACCAGACATACTTCACGTGCTTCTAGAGGAGGTTGGAAAGAGGCTTTGCAATCTTTGAGAAATTCTCAACGAATCTTCGGCAATAGCTTGCAAGTCCAAGAAAACTGCGAAGCTGCTTGACATTCTGAGGAGGTTTCCAATTCAAAACTGCAGACACCCTCTCGGGATTAATAGCAATGCCCTTGGCATAGATGATATGACCAAGATAAAGAACTTCATCAAGCCAGAATTCACATTTGGAGAACTTCGCATAGAATTGATACTCTCTGAGCTTGTCGAGCACCAATCGCAAATGTTTGGCATGATCCTTCTTATTCTTGGAGAAGACCAATATATCATCGAGATAGACCAAGACGAATTCGTTGGTGTAGGGGTTGAAGATGAAGTTCATCATTCGAGAGAAAGTTGGAGGAGCATTGACAAGGCCGAAAGACATGACAGTATATTCATAAGAACCAAAGCTTGTTCTGAATGCTGTCTTGGGAATATCTTCTTCACGAATGAGAATCTGATGATAACCCATGCGAAGGTCAAGCTTGGAGAACACTTTAGCACCTTTAAGTTGCTCGAATAGCTCATTGATGTTGGGAAGTGGGTACTTGTTCTTGATAGTCTTCTTGTTCAATGGACGGTAATCGACGCAAAGTCGGTCCGTGCCATCCTTCTTATGGATAAAAAGAACACCACAACCCCAAGGAGATGAACTCGGTCTAATCAGACCCAGACGCTCTTGTTCATCGAGTTGTTTCTTCAATTCCTTCAACTCTTTTGGTTCAAGCTTGTAAGGACGCTTGCAAACGGGTTCCGTGCCAGGCTCAAGATCAATAACGAATTCGACTGGCCGGTGAGGAGGCATACCCGGAAGCTCTTCTGGAAAGACATCTTGGTACTCACAAACGACTGGAATCTGAGAGATAGCATCCAATTCGCCCTTCTCATTGAGAGAAAACAACCGAATGGTTTCGTCACGAGCGGCATAGATGATCACATCGTCAGAAGAGTGAGTAAATTGAATTTCCCTGGCAGCACAATCGAGCTGAGCCTTGTGCTTAGAAAGCCAGTCCATCCCGAGAATAAGATCAATATCAGAGTCGCCAAGAACAATTGGTTTAGACAAGAATCTATAGTCTCCCATCTTGATGGAAACATCCGGAACCACCAAATTAGAGCTCAAACGCTTGCCCGGAGAAACGATATCCATGGGTTTACCCAAATTTGAAGAAGTGAACTCATGCTTGGCAAAAACTGGTCTTGACATGAAACAATGCGAAGCACCAGTATCAAATAAGACTTTTGCAGGAATATCATTAACAGGAAGGTTACCCATGATCACTTCTAAAGAATCCTCCGCTTGAGCTGCATTCATCAAGTTCACTTTGGCATGCTTAGGATTATGCTTGACCACTGCATTGCTGGAAGATCTCACAGGAGGAGGAGGCGGAAGGCGCCTTTGGTTGAAGCACTTGTTCGCATAGTGACCCTTTTGCTGACATTTGTTACAAGTCACTTCTGAGAGCGGACGATGATACGGAGCATTTGGCCTTGGAGCTTGGTTCTGAGACTTGTTCTGATAGCCAGGGTTGGGTGGGTGGGAAGATCCACGACCACCTGAGTTCTTCTGCTGGTAAGGCTGACGGAACGGAGGAGGAGGAGGCAACCAGAACTTCTGTTGCTTGGCTGCCACTAGTGAGGAAGAAGAGGACTGAACTGCGTCCCTGACTCTCTTCTTAGAAGCCTCACACTTGAGCTGAGCAGCTTCTTGTTTCAGTGCCATGTTGTAGAATTCATCATACTTTATCGGCTCAAAAAGCACGAGAGCTAGTTGCAGATCTTCTCTGAGGCCACGCCTGAATTGGTAAATCATGCTCTTCTCATCAGGGATGTCTTGCTTAGCAAAACGAGAGAGCTTCTGGAACTGAGTGTTGTATTGATACACAGACATGTTGCCTTGCTTGAGATTGCGGAACTCCTCACGCTTACTCTCAACAACACTTTCTGGAATGTGATGAGCTTTGAAGTCACGGCGGAAATCATCCCAGGTAATCACACGACCTCCTCTGGAATCTTTGTATTGTTGGTACCACTCAGCAGCTTGATCCTTGAGTTGAAAAGAGGCAAACTTGACAAAGTCCTCAGGTCTGACATTGCTACATTCGAAGTGCTTGTTGATGTCCACGAGCCAATCATCGGCGTCTGTGGCCTCGACACAGTAGCTCAAAGTCTTTGGCTGATTTGCAAGGAACTGATTGAGGGTAGCAAAATGCGGCTGATTGTTGCCTTGGCCTTGATTTCCCTGATTACCTTGCCCTTGGTTGCGATCTTGCAAGAGCTGAATCAGAATCTGAGCGTTGGCATTGGTGGATGTCATCAAGGCTTGCCATGCCTCCGGAGGCGGAGGTGGTGGCGGAGGGTTAGCGTGACTTCCTTCATTGCGTTCCGGATTCTGACGCATTGGCGGAGCCATCCTGAAGAGGGTGACATCCATTAGCATCTTGAAAGACATATATTCAAGCTGAATCAAAGGATCGAAATTGCAACATATAGTCTTCACAATAAACATTCGAACAAGAATGAATGAATGAATTCCAAAGTAAAGCATCACACTTCCAAAAGCTGAGAAGCCATTTAGATAAAGGTATGGAATCACCATCTGCCTTCGAAACAACTCAAATATCACGACTGAAAACAAAACAAAAGATTGGCTTGTAGAATAAGCCGGAACAAACACATGATAGAGATTTCGCCCAAAGTATTCGTGGTGGGGCCCACACGGGCAGGACGTACAGCGGACGTCACGAATGACAAACAAGACGTCCCCGAATCAGCATAGCCAAGGATTCTTTAAGACGCCTCGCCACCACTGTAAATCGGCCGTGAATAGGCGGACCACTAGCACGTTAGGCCCCAATCTCAAATCATACATCTGTCGGAAAGATATCCTATAAGCTATTAGAATTCCCACTTATAAACTCCCAAAACTTTCTAGTTACGCAATCAGGTGTTGGGGATACAGGGGACACAAAATATATCACCCAAACTAACAATACCTAGATCCAGTTGTATCCATCCTTCAACACATAACCAAGAAACCTTCGGAAATCGCTTACCTCAACCTTCGAAAATCATCCGTTATACGAGTTATGGCAATACTCCTGCACTCGCCTCAGTACTGGGCTATCAGGGTTATCTCACCAACAACTGTACAAAAGAGATTTTCGATGTCGGCGTACTAAACTCAGGTATTCCAGAACTGCAAAGATAAAATTATGACGACAACACCTCAGAGCTCAACTCCCCGGGACACTTCCACTAAAGCCCTGCTGACAGGAGGCACCAAGACAATGTTGTCATCACAAAACCATCGGAACGATTCTAAGATACCCGCGTGATCCTAAAAAAATTTTTAGTGAAATTTGAGAAGAGAAGAGTCAAAACTCTACGTCAGGATGCCTTACCAGAGCGATGAGGAGACTGGGAAGTAAAAAGAATTCCTAAACTCTCCGATACATAATTCCTAAATGACTCAAAACATTTTTCTAGACACAACTCGGCCGCTAAAAACGATCAATCAATGGGGGCTCCTAAGGTCGGGGAAGGCTCTGATACCAACTTATAACACCCTCGATGCGGCTATATCTCCTACGTGTCGAAGCACGACTTAGAGGCATAACCGCATTGAAAGCAATGTCGCAAGTGAGGTAATCTTCACACAACCCATGTATTACATAAGGGAAAGAGATACATAGTTGGCTTACAGTCGCCACTTCACACAATACATAAATAAACATTCATCATCCAGATTACACTCAAGGTCCGACTACGGAACCGAAATGAAAGAAGACTACCCCAAATGCTACACAGATCCCCGATCGTCCCAACTAGCTTCACTACTGATCATCAGGAAAAGACACATAGTAACGACCACGTTCCTCGTCGAACTCCCACTTGAGCTCGGATGCGTCATCTGCACTGGCATCGTCGGCACCTGCAACTGTTTTGGTAGAATCTGTGAGTCACGGGGACTCAGCAATCTCACACCCGCGAGATCAAGACTATTTAAGCTTAAAGGTAGGATGGGGTTGTGAGGTGGAGCTGCAGCAAGCGACTAGCATATATGGTGGCTAACAACGCAAAAGAGAGCGAGAAGAGAAGCAAAGCACGGTCGTGAAGCTAGAAGTGATCAATAAGTGATCCTAGAACAACCTACGTCAGACATAACTCCAACACCGTGTTCACTTCCCGGACTCCGCCGAGAAGAGACCATCACGGTTAAACACGCGGTTGATGTGTTTTAATTAAGGTCAACTTCGGGTTTTCTACAACCGGACATCAACAAATTCCCATCTGCCTCATAACCGCGGGCACGGCTTTCGAAAGATAATACCCTGCAGTGGTGTCCCAACTTAGCCCATTATAAGCTCTCACGGTCAACGAAGGATATTCCTTCTACCGGGAAGGCCCGATCAGTCTCGGAATCCCGGACTACAAGACATTTCGACAGTAATAAAACAAGACCAGCAAAGCCGCCCGATTGTGCCGACAAATCCTGATAGGAGCTGCACATATGTCGGTCTCAGGGCACATCCGGATAAGTCAAGCTACGAGTAAAACCAAGCCTCGAGTTTCCCCGCGGTGGCCCCGCAGGCTGCTCGGTTCGAGCCAGCACTCAGAGGAGCACTGGCCTGGGGGGGGGGGTTAAATAAAGATGACCCTCGGGCTCGCGAAAACCCGGGGGGAAAAGGCTTAGGTGAAAAATGGTAAAACCAAAGTTGGGCCTTGCTGGAGGAGTCTTATTCAAGGCGAACTGTCAAGGGGGTCCCATAAATCACCCAACCGTGTAAGGAACGCAAAATCAAGGAACATAACACCGGTATGATGGAAACTAGGGTGGCAAGAGTGGAAAAAAACACCAGGCATAAGGCCGAGCCTTCCACCCTTTACCAAGTATATAGATGCATTAATTAAATAAGAGATATTGTGATATCCCAAAATAATCATGTTCCAATATGGAACAAACTTCATCTTCACCTGCAACTAGCAACGCTATAAGAGGGGCTGAGCAAAGCGGTAACATAGCCAATCAACGGTTTGCTAGGAAAGGATGGTTAGAGGTTTAACATGGCAATATGGGTGGCATGATATAGCAAGTGGTAGGTATCGCAGCATAGGCATAACAAAAGAGCGAGCATCTAGCAAGCAAAGATAGAAGTGATTTCGAGGGTATGGTCATCTTGACTGCAAAGTTCTCAGAGTTGTCGAAGGCTTGATCCTCGTAAGCGTTCTCAACAGGTTCCTCGTTCACGTACTCGTCTCCCGGCTCTACCCAAACAAGAACACAAGCAAAGGAACAACTATCAACCACGATGCAATGCGCAAGCAACATGATGCAAGACATGGCATGATATGCGAGATGTGGTATGTGATGCATATGCGTGCTCCGGAATGAAAAGATGAACAAGGCATAATCTTGGCAAACCAAGTATGCCACTGGAAAGGTGAGGTGATTTCGGTTGAAATCGATATAAAGATCACCGGAATCGGATGCACGGTTTGCAAATGACAAGCAAAGCAAGAATGACAAGATTCTGCGTTTAACAGCATGATGCCACTTAGCATGCAATAAGAAATTAAGCTACTACATCCAAACATATTAACAAAGCATATGGCAGTGATCTACTCAAGATGCTTGACAAAAGAAGAACACTGATCTACGGCTAAATCACACCATAACAGGTTCAAACAAGCATGGAAAAAGTGCAAAATATATCAGCTTCACAGACTTAGTGAAAATACTATCATGCCAGAAATTAACATCAGGTGGACATGTTTAGAGCAAGCAAAAAACATGCTACAGGAATAGGACATAGCAAAACAAGGCATGACATGAATCTAATCGAAGCATAGAACAAAAGTCCTTTACTGACCATGAGCCAAAAAGGACCAGAAAATATAATGGCACCCATGTCAATTAAGCAAGTTTCGTTACAGTTTTCAGACTAGCAGAAAACTGGACATGTCAAAAACAGATAACAAGTAGGCATGTTTACAAGCTCGATGCACTCACTATAGAGCATTTCATGATAAACTAAGCATACAACCACCAAGAAGACATGGCATAAAATCTAGAAATGGCAAGAATAACATAATAGAATGCAAGGATCAACTACAACAAGCTTGGCAAAATCGAATAACATGTGAACAATCTGCCAGTAACATTTTATAGCAAAAGAAGAGCTCGATTGACTCAAACTATGGCACTCCATAATTACAAACAAAGGCATGGATGGATATAGCAAATCCATATATTCAAAACACCCTTACTGATCATGCTCAAAATAGGCATAGATCTCTCTGTAACAACAAGAACACATGCGATAAAAATAACAGCAGGACATGACTTAGTAAAATTACTAAGTCCCTGAAATCAGCAACAATATGATCCCTAGTTTGCATGCTTGTGCTAGTCACCACAAAGATCAAAAAAATACATGGCATACACCCCTGTAAATATGGCATGGCATATTGGAAAACACATGTAGGACTCAAGTTCATAGGGTGCACACATCAATCATGGCAAAAATGACAAAAGTGCATGTACTGAAACAGATCTGAAACTAACATCACATAGCCCTCTTCTAACAGCATTTCGGGCACAAAGATGAGCTCAAATGAAAATGATGCAATGAGGTGAAATGATGTACTCATCGAGGCGAACAATTTGACATATTACACGCGCGAAATGGAGCAGTATGCAGCAAGTTATGATGCAATGAACATGGAAACATAATGTGCCAGAAAAAGGACTTGGTGGAAATTATACCCCGCGGAAAAGTCAACCCGGGACGGAGGCGCGCGGGACGAGGAGATCCGGGGGCGGCGGAGGCGCGTTTGGATCGTGGGACGAGTGGATCTCATCCACCCGCCCGGATCTGACCGGAGCTGCTCGCCGGAGGTCGGGGGAGGGGCGGATTCCGGCGAGATGGGGCGAGGTCGCCGGCGGGGCGGACGGCGGCGGGGCCGGCTCGGGCACGGAGGAGAGGGCGCGCGGCGGCGGCGCGTGCGCGCGGCGGTGGCGTACGGCGGAGATGGCGGAGGTGGCCCGCGGCAAAGGGCGGCGATGGCGTGAAGGCGACGGGGAGGAGCTGCGGCGGGGCGAGGCGCGGAGGTGGCGGCGCGCGGCGGGCCGGGCGGTGGCAGTGACCAGGCTCGCGCGGGCTCGATCTGGGTCCTGCGGGCCGCGCGGTGGGAGGCGGCGATGTGGGGCGCCGCAGGCTGACGTGGCGGCGTCCCGTTGGTCGGCGGCGGCGGGCGGACGTTGTCCGGCGCCGGCGGACGTGTCCGGCGCGGAGGGAGATGGAGGAGCTAGGGTTTGCCCGAAAATTTCGGGAAGGAGCTATATTTATAGGTAGGAGGGGCTAGGAGGCTCTAAATTGAGCACGATTTGCGGCCACACGATCGTGATCGAACGGCGATGGACATGGGAGTGACTTAGATGGGTTATTGGGCTGATTTGGAGGGGTTTTGGGCTGCAACCCAAAGGAGGCTTTCACGGTTACCCGGTTAACCGTTGGAGTATCAAACGACCTCCGAATGACCCGAAACTTGACAGGCGGTCTACCGGTGCTATACCAAGGCCGCTTGACAAACCTCGGTCCATTCCGAGAAAGTTTAATACCCGCTCAAGGAAAAAGGTAAAAGGGGACGCCGGGGAACATAGGAGCGCCGGATTGCAAAACGGACAACGGGGAAAATGCTCGGATTCATGAAACGAACACGTATGCGAATGCGATGCACATGATGACATGATATGAAATGCATGACAAGGACAAAATGCAAAATGACGGGAAACCCAACCACGGAGGGAAATCATATCACATTGCCGAAAATGGCAAGAGTTGGAGTTACAAATATGGCAAGTTACATCCGGGGTGTTACACATTGTGTACAATAACTGACATGCATGGGAATAAAACATAGTGAGATTATGTAAGGAGTGCATGCACAAATCCAGAGTGATGGTAGAAAACTGTGGATAGACCCAAAACAAATGATAGCAGGCAGATAATAGCTTTAGTTAAAAAATACAGATAATGGCTCCTTTAATGTTTGTTTGCACCCAACATGAAACTCATAGTAGACACCCGAGATTAACCAGATAGTAGACAGATAGTACTGATTGCTGCCCCAATATGTACCCCACAACCATTTAAAAACTCAAGTTTCAGCATAAGTTTGGACCTGAGTCAGAGTCTAATAGGTGAACACAACGATAAAGTAGCATGTCATCATATTAAGCGATGCATAACGTAAGCAGACACGGAAGAGTGCGACCTCTCTTGCGGACCCGTGTAGTCCTCAAGGTCATCTGGTCAGTTGATGATGGTAATGCAGTTGTCGTGGCTGCCGGCGGCGGGGAAGAAGATCTGAGGCGGCGAAAGACAGCCTGGAGAGCGGATCCCTGCTGTGGTGAACCCTTCCGTCCTTGGAGCAGCTAAGCTGGGGTGGAACACGTCACCGCAGGAGCAGGACAAACCACACAAGGTTTTCTTTGACACATATCTGTAACAGAAGTAATTGTGTAAGGGCTTGTTTGAATTTGAGGATTCTAACAATGCAGGGATAGGAAATAGACAGGAATAGGATAGAAATGCACGTGCAAAACAGAGAATTTAAAAACACAGGATTTCTGCCAATCTGGGTGTTTGGTTCACAAGAATTGGAAGATCACATGATGCAAAGAAGCATGGTGAGATTAAGTCAAACCACAAGAAGTGTACAACCTCTTTCGCAAAGCCATGTCGATCTCAGCGTGATTGGGTTGGCCGGTGAGGATGCTCCGGCTGACTTGGCTGTCAGAGGAGGGGAAGAAGATCTTAGGCGTCTGGAGATGGAGCCTGAGGTACTGCTCCGCTGTGATGGAGGGTTTCGTCGTTGGAGCAGCTCCAATGAGTTGTACGATGCTGAGGCTGAAGCAGGACAAGAGAGACAACATTAACCTGAGTTGAATTCTAATAGCATCTCCAATAGATGACGTAAAATACATAACCACAAAGTGCTAGATGTATACATCAGCCGCTCATCTCTGAACTTAACTGTTGAAACTGAATTTAACTGTCGAAACTGAACTTAACTGTCGAAACTGAATTTTGCTGTTGAAACTGAATTTTAGTGTCGAAACTGAACGCACTAGAGGTGAGGCTACACGTCAGTCGACTGACTTTTTCATATCTGGTCATTCGATTTTGCAGCCATTGGATAAGAAATCAAGGGCCTGCAGTTCATCTTCAACCTCCACCCCCCTGAGCCGCCAGCCACCACCGGCCAAACAGCCGCCCCCCGCCGCCCATGGCCGGTGGTGCACCGCCCCGCCTTCCCCGAAAACACCCCCCACCGCCGGTCTGCCGCCGCCCCGGCCATCCCTGTAGGCCCCCCCGTGTCGAGCTTTTTCTCCGGCGATCCCCACGCCACCGCCCCACCACTGCGGCGACCACCGCCCCCACCCTGAACCCAAAGATAGATACTGGGGTACCTCTCCGGCGAGCCCTCCTCCCCGCTGCGGTTGGTTCTTCCTTAACTCCGGCAAGCCCCCCCCCCCCCACCCCCTGAAAATCGACTGACCCAAAAGTCGATTCAGTCTACTGAAGTGTAGCTAAATCGGAGCAGCATCGCAAGCAAGAGCAAGAGCGAGAGCAGCAGCGCGAGCAAGAGCAAGAGCAAGAGCAGACCAGGCAGGGGACCGAGAGCAAGAGCACAACAGCAGCGCGAGCAAGAGCTAAAGCAGCAGCAGCTCCTAATGATGTGGACGTCGCCGCCGAGGGAGCGACGCCGTGGAGGAAGTGGCCGGCGATGCCGCCGTGGATGGAGCCGCACCGTGTCGGCTCGGGACCGAGCGTCGGCAGCACCGTGAGATCGAATCAAGAAGATAATGCGGCGATTAGTGAACAACCTCTTTGGTGGCGCCGATTAGACCGCAGCTTCATCCGAGGAAACGGTGATGATGATGCTCTTCCGGTGGTGCAGGTGAAGACGGTGGTGTGGGAATGGAGGTGGCGCGGAAGACGAGGGGAACGTCGGGGCACCTCCTTGGAGGTGGAGGATGGTGTGGCTGAACCGTCGGGACGACCAGATCGACGACGGATCCTCATCCGGTACGGTGGATGAGGGACGTCGAGGTGTTGCTGTGGACGACGTCGTCGGGGAAGAGGCCCCGGCTGGGTGGCGGACGGAGGAGGTTGTGGGGCTTCGCGGGTTTTGCCGGCCTCGGTGTGCGAATGGGTGGGCGGATGGGATGAGAGTGGGGAACTGTTGGGGATATAACTATTTGTGTAAGCCGCCCAGGAGGGGCCGGGTTACGCAAAGAAGGACTCATCAGAAGAAGCCCAAGACCAAGCATGAAGATGGCGGTTCAGTGAAGGGTCTAAGGCCCACGGGCGACTTAAGGCCCATAATAGTAAACTGCCATGATGGCATGACTTGTATCATAAGGTAGAGTTAACTAGTCGCCGAGCCGGACACTGTTTATGAGCCGGTCGGGACTCTATAGGCCGCAGGGCGTCAACCCGTGTATATAAGGGGATGACCCGCTGGCGGCTTAGGGCAAGAAACAACTCATCGAGAGCCGGGCATAGCGTATCTCGCTCCCTGGTCATCGAAACATCAGCAATACCAACCCAACTAGACGTAGGCCTTACCTTCACCGTAAGGGGCCGAACAAGTATAAACCCTCTCGTGTCCTTTGTCCCGATTAACCCCTTTAAGCTTCCTAGTTGCGATGGCTCCACGACTAAGTCCTTGCAAGAGGACATCTGCCGTGACAATTCCACGGCAGTTGGCGCCCACTGTGGGGCCAGCGCATGGTGGATTTGAGTTCTTGAAGGGCAGCTTCGAAGGGCTCAAGGGATACGCAGACGGCCGGATGACCAAGGGTCGTCACGGCAAGATCTACATCGACGACGAAGGCTGGGGCCCCGACGCCGGCTCAATTGAGTACGAGTACCGGGTCCCCTTTGGCAGAATCCACGTCTTCATCAGCCGGAGTGAGCCGGGCCCTAAGCCGGACAACTGCACTTACCTCGTCGAGACGGCTCAGCGCGCAAAACCCGCCCGAGCTCAACCCGTCGTGAAGCGTGCCTTCGTGGGTTGCATCCACGGAGGGGAACTTTCTGAAGGATCTGTAGATGGTGGTGAGACGGTCGTCCTCTCCGACGGTGATTCGTCCGCCGGTTCAACAGATTCGCTGCATCTGTTACAAGATGGTGGGCTTGGGGCTGTTTCAATGGCAGCAGTATTCCGGACCCCTATGAGCCACCAAGCTGGGCAGGAGTCTTCATGGCTGGTACTCAACCCGGTCAAAACTCAACGGCTGCAGCAGCAATAACATCCGGGTCAGGAGCGCCCGGGGCAGGAGGCCCTGTGCGCCCGTCGGCTCAGGTGCTGATGGATCTCATGGATAAGCTGACGGCCCTGTTAACCACCATAGTTATTCCTGCGAATCAGGATGAACACAATACAAAGGTGGCACAGGTGCGAGAGGAGATAGCTCAGGCCAAGGAGGCCTTAGCAGCTGAGGACACCAGGTTAGCCACAGAGCGGGCGACTTTGGATGCACGGGCGCAACAACTCTAGTCAGAGGCTTTCCAGCTTAAGATGAGCTTGAATGCATCTAACGAGGTGATGAGTAGGATACACCAGAAAACTCATCTCGTTTGCCTCCGGTTTACGATCCGCGGAACCTCTTCGCTACACCCGGAGCCGGCCCAAGTAACCCGCCAGAGGTGAATCAGTTCATGACAGCCGGGGGTCCAGTTCAGCCTCAGGTGACGGCACCTCCTCATGGGAATATGGCACCGCCCCATTATGTACCGATACCACCAGGTCACTTTTTCAACCCCATGGAGAACTTGATTGCAGCGTCGGCGCACCTGGCGGCTCTCCTAGTGGACGGTGATGATCCAACAGCGGTGGAGACACGAAGGATCAGAGAACTCGTCCAGACGGCTCTGGCTCAGCAGGAGACTTATTCCTATAGCCGGGACAGGATTCATTCAACTCCTCCACCCTGGTAAGCTCTGCCTCGTCCGAACCGGAGCCCGAGTTACAGCAGACACATGGAGTCAGAGGCCTTGTCAAGCAACGCTCAACACCGTAATCAGCCTGGCGGGTATAACCCGGTACAGGACCGGATACGTCAGGAGGACGAGCGGGCGGCTCAGCTAGCGGCTCAACAGACGGCTCATCAGGACTTTCCAGACTATCCGACGACTTCCGTTGAGGCGGGAGTGGCTACCAGAACCGGCGGTGTTCCTTGTTTGGTGCCGGCTCTATGTAATGTACGTTTACCCAAGGATTTCAAGGGACCTAGAAAGGTGCCGAATTACACGGCCGACTTACAGCCCGGAGCGTGGATCGGAAGTTATGAGATGGCCATGGAGCTGTTGGAGGTCAGTGACGCAGCAATGGCCAAGTACTGCACCATGATGTTGGATGGAACGGCCCGGTCTTGGCTAAAGGGCTTGCCACCCAATTCCATTAGTTCATGGGCAGAGCTAAAGGCCCGATTCATCCAGAACTTCAAAGACACTTGCAAGCAATCTATGTCGATTGTGGACTTAACGAATTGTAAGCAGGAGGAGGGTGAATCCACAAATTATTGGGTGTGCCGGGTCAAGGAGATAATACATTCGTCTGACAAGATGGATGTCGGCTCTAAGGTCCTCATGTTGGAGAAGAATTGCCGCTTTGAGCCACTGAGACAGAAATTGGGGCGCCTTAAGCGTGATTGCAATGATATGGGTACGCTGATGACAGCTTTAGTCAAATACGCCGACTTTGATAGTACCAAGGATCCCTCGTCTGATGAGGAAAAGGCGGGGAAGGAAAAGAAGAACGGCAATGGAAAGGGTCAGCAGCATAACCCGATGAATCAAGGAGGCAATAAGCGTAAGGCTGAGGGTAACCCAGAGTTTGTGGCCAACGCCAATGCACAGGGTAACAATCAGAGACGTAAGGGAAAACCGCCCCCTCGATCTGGCGGGTAAGGCCCATCTCTTGAGCAGCTATTCAATGAGCCTTGCCCGAGACACGGCACCCGGGAACGACCTGCCACCCACTTGTGGAAAGATTGCGCGATCATGAAGGCTTTCAAGAATTCCAACGCGTTTGATGGCAGTCATGGGTCGGGCGGCGGCTCAGGTGCCGGCGGCTTTCATGGCCCGGGCGGCGGTTTAAATTCCGGCTTTCAGGGAAATCAAGGCAGCTATAATCAACATCAGTCTGGTCAAGGAGGAGAACAGTAGCAGCAGTCGGGTTATCAAAGCCATCCAAAGCAGCTGAATAGTGGTCAGTATCATGTGTTCACCACTAGCTTGTGCAAATGTGACCAGAAGGTTCATAAGAGGGTCGTAAACTCTGTTGAGCCGGCAGTTCCCCGTTACTTGAGGTGGTCAGAGCAGCCTATTATGTGGAGCAGGGAAGATCACCCTCCCCGGGTTGATAATCCGGGTCAGTTAGCCTTGGTGGTAGCACCTCAGGTTAGTGGATATAAATTCACCAAAGTACTCATGGACGGAGGTAGCAGCATCAACATCCTCTATTACGAGACCTTTCGACGCATGGGTTTGACTGACAAAAATTTAAGGACATCCAACACCGTTTTCCATGGAGTGGTGCCTGGCAAGTCGGCGTACCCGGTCGGTAAGATTGAATTGGAGGTGGCCTTTGGAGATGAGTATGATTCCAGGGCTGAGAAATTAATGTTTGAGGTGGTCAAAAATTAAGAGTCCATATCATGCTCTATTTGGGCGGCCGGCTTATGCCAAGTTCATGGCACGGCCGTGTTACGTTTATCTGCAGATGCCGGGTCACAAGGGCACCATCACCATGCATGGGAGTTGAAAGGTAGCCCTGGAATGTGAAGAAGGCGATGCGGCTTATGCTGAGTCCGTTTGTGCGGCAGAGGAGCTAAAGTTTTATCAAGATAATGTTGACCCGGCGGATATGACATCTCTAAAGAAGCCAGCCACAGAGCATGACCCGACGATGAAGTTTAAGTCGGCTGCTGAAACCAAGCTTGTTGATTTTACTCTAGGCGATTCGTCTAAGCAGTTCAGTATCAGTGCCAATTTGGATCCTAAATAGGAAAGGGCGCTCATCGAGTTCATCTGTGAGAATCGGGACATCTTCGCATGGAATCCTTCTGACATGTCGGGTTTACAGAGAGAACTCATTGAGCACACTCTTAATATTGATCCGAAATATATGTCGGTCAGGCAGTTTCTTCGACGGTTCAATGAAGAGAGACGGAAAGCCATCGGTGAGGAGGTGGCCCGGCTTTTGGCGGCCGGGTTCATTGTTGAAGTTTTTCACCCGGAGTGGTTGGCTAACCCGGTTCTCATGCTCAAGAAGAACGGCACCTGGTGGATGTGGGTGGACTATACGGAATTAAATAAGGTTTGTCCGGCTGATCCCTTTACTCTCTCCCGTATTGATCAAGTCATTGATGCTACGGCGGGTTGTGAGCGTTTGAGCTTTTTGGATGCTTACTCTGGCTATCATCGGATCAAGATGGCAGTTAAGGACCAGGAGAAGACGGCTTTCATCACTCCGCTTGGAGCCTTCTACTATGTATCTATGCCATTTGGGCTCAAGAGTGCCCAGGCGACTTATCAGCGATGTGTACAGAACTGTCTCCACGATCAAATTGGGCGCAATGTTCACGCTTATGTGGATGACATCATGGTGAAGTCCAGAGAGAAGGAAACCTTGATATCTGATTTGAAAGAGACCTTTGATAATCTTCGGGTTTATAAGATGATGCTTAACCCGGCCAAGTGTGTATTTGGTGTACCTGCAGGCAAGCTTTTGGGTTTTCTGGTCTCAAACAGAGGCATTGAAGCTAATCCGGAGAAGAACAAGGCAATTACCTCTTTGGCTAAACCGGCGTGCATCAATGATGTTTAGCGACTGGCGGGTCATGTTGCTGCTTTAAGCCGGTTCATAAGCCGGTTAGGTGAGAAGGCCCTATCGCTGTATCAGATGATGAAGAAAACGGACACTTTTGTCTGGAGTGATGCTGCTAATACTGCCTTTGAAGATTTAAAGAGACAGTTGTCTGAGCGGCCGGTCCTTGCGGCTCCCATTGATAGAGAGCCATTGCTGTTATATGTGGCCACTAACTCACGAGCCGTCAGTGTTGCCATCGTGGTGGAGCGCAAGGAGGCTGGCAAGGAGCATCCGGTTCAACAGCCGGTTTACTACATCAGTGAGGTGCTCATTGAGTCTAAACAAAGGTATCCATATTGGCAGAAACTTGTTTATGGAGTGTTCAGGGCAAGCCAGAAGCTGAAGCAGTACTTCCAAGGTCATCCTATCACTGTGGTAAGTTCTGCCCCCTTGGGAGACATCATCCAGAATAGGGAAGCCACAGGACGAGTCGCCAAGTGGGCCATTGAGCTTGGGCCTCATGGTTTGAAGTACATGCCACGTACTGCTATTAAGTCTCAAGCCTTGGTGGATTTTATCAACGATTGGACAAAGTTGCAGGCACCTGAGGAGAAGCCAGATAACACATATTGGACTATTCACTTTGATGGGTCCAGGCAGTTATAAGGCCCGGGGGCTGGAGTTATTTTAACTTCCCCTCGAGGTGACAAATTTTGTTATGTGCTCCGGCTTATGTTTCCTTGTACTAACAATGCAGCTGAGTACGGGGCCTTACTCCATGGTCTCCGGATGGCCAAAGAGATGAATTTGAGCCGGGTAAGGTGCTTCGGGGACTCAGATCTCGTGGCTCAACAGGTGTCAGGCAAGTGGGACTCCAAGGATCCCCTTATGGCGGCTTACCGTCGTGAAGTTGATGTTGTGGTTGGGCACTTCAAAGGTTATCAAGTGGAGCACATTGATCGAAGGAAGAATGAGGCAGCTGATACCTTAAGCCGGCTGGGATCTCAGCGTAAGCCGGTGCCGCCTAACACCTTTCTCGATGTCTTGCATAATCCTTCTGTCAAAGTACCCACAGAAGAAGACCTAGAGGTGCCAGACCTGGAGGCACAGCTGGTAGCGGCTCTTCACGTCATCCCGGATTGGACAGTGCCATATTTGGCCTATATGACCCGGGGAGAGTTACCTGAGGATGAGACCTTGGCAAGACAAATCATCCAGCGGTCCAAGTCCATGACAATTGTTCATGGTGAGTTACATCATCGCAGCGTCACTAGGGCGTTTCAACGTTGTTTGTCGCCTGCGGAGGGTCAGGAGATACTTCGTGAGATCCATGAAGGGTATTGCGTTCATCATGCCGGTTCAAAATCTCTCGTGGCCAAGGCTTTCCGTCACGGCTTCTATTGGCTGACGGCTCATGCTGATGCGGAGGATCTGGTCAGTAAATCTGACGGATGTCAAAAATTCTGACGACGAGCTCATGTGCCGGCTCAAGAGCTGAGGATGATTCCAATTACTTGGACGTTCGCAGTCTGGGGGCTTGATATGGTCGGTCCTTTCAAAAGGTCTAAGGATAAAAAGACGCACCTTCTGGTGGCAGTGGACAAGTTTACAAAGTGGGTGAGGCGGAGCCAGTCAGTAAGTGTGATGCAGCCACGGCGGTTCAGTTCATGAAAAAGGTGATCTTTCGTTTTGGTTTTCCACACAGCATCATAACTGATAATGGCACTAATCTCTCCAAAGGTGCCATGGAAGAGTTCTATCAACGAGAACATATCCGGCTTGATGTTTCGGCTATTGCTCATCCTCAATCCAATGGTCAAGCAGAAAGAGCTAATCAGGAGATCTTGAAGGGTATCAAACCCCGGCTCTTGGTCCCCTTACAGCGGACGCCGGGTTGTTGGGTGGAGGAGCTACCCTCTGTGCTTTGGAGCATCAACACTATGCCTAACAGATCTACGGGTTACACACCTTTCTTCATGGTGTACGGAGCAGAGGCGGTCCTGCCAAGTGACATCCGGCATGACTCAACTTGCGTGGCGGCTTACATTGAGGCTGATAACGAAAAAGCTCGTCAGGATGCACTTGACTTGTTGGATGAGGAGCGAGACTTGGCAATAGCCCGCTTGGCGATTTACCAGCAAGACCTGCACTGCTATCACAGCCGCCGGGTTAGAAGTAGAACCTTTCAGGAAGGTGACTTAGTGCTCCGGCTCATCCAGGATCAGCCTGATATGCACAAGCTATCCCCTCCTTGGGAAGGACCCTTTGTGGTCAGCAAGAATCTGAACAACAGGTCATACTACCTTATCGACGTTCGAGAACACAAAGACTCACGTAAGTCAGAGGAGGAGACCCGCCGGCCGTGGAATATCGCTCATCTTCGGCCTTACTATACTTGAGCCACCGGCTCTCAAGATGTATATATTTTGACGATGTATATATTATATAGAGCAATAAAGCAGGACATCTGTCCTTTTCACCCTCAAAAGTTTACATGTCTTCCTTATCATGTGGTGGAAACAACCAACAGGGAGCGGATCATATCTGAATCCGACTTTCCCTTTGGTCCGGCTTATGATCATATCTGAATCTAGCCATGATCACTTGGGGGCTTCTTGTTCAAACATAGGTCATATTCGAACCAAAGAGAACATAGCTGTCGATACACTCTTGATCGGCATACTGCCAAACCCACTTGGGTGCTTCCTGATCATATCTGAATCATAGCTTAACCCCTTTGGGTCTGACGTGGATTGTATTCGAATCAACGTCATTAAACAACTCTAATGGTCACTTGGGGGCTTCCTGTTCAAACATAGGTCGTATTCGAACCAAAGAGAACATAGCTGTCTATACCCACTTGATCGGCATCGCCAAAGCCACTAGGGGCTATATGATCGTATCCGAATCTTAGCTTAACCCCTTTGGAACGGTTCACTGATCGTATTTGAATCAGAAGCCTTTAAATTATGTTTATTATTCATCATACTTTGTAAGCGTAAATATTGACTATCTTGAGGCCCTCTTGAAAGTACTATGGAGTGGTTTCGTTCCACCAGTTTAATATTGGTCACCTCAGGTTGTTAAGTGCCAGGTGAACATTATATGTGCCAACTTTCAGGAGTTAAACTTACCCTCATGGGTTGGGTCATATAAGCCGGCAAGATTACCAAAAGGATCGCAGGTATGCTGTTGTGATTATGTTTAACAGATGTAATCAAAAACCAACCTTTATGTGATGTTTTGGTTCACACACCGGGTTATCAGTACCTTATGTGACCCCCGATGCGATAAGTCGCCAAGGGAATTCTGTTTGTTTTATATATAGGACAAGGCAAGCAACTTTTTGTTTAACATAAAGGAAATAGAAGATCAATATAAGCTAGAAGTATATGGCGATGGCGGCTTAAGAAAGTATTAAGCGCCATAAACATGCGTGAGGGCATGGCAGAAATCGAGAGTTTTTCTACCCTATTACAAGACTCCCCGAGCCTGAATAATGAAGCATTGTTTTCACAAAGACATAAACATATGACGCCTGGCAGGTCACTCCTTTGGTTGGCTTGAAGATTCCGGGTTATCCTTCTCCGCCTCTCCGTCGGCTGCCCTATCCTGGAAGGTGAATGATGCCCAGTCAATGCCACTCAAAGCTTCAAACTCAGCCTCGTCATCTATTAAACTGGCTGGGTCGACTTCAGGGGCAAAGGTATGCTTATGGATTGGAGGGATCAGGCTGACATCGTCATAGAGAGGTGTTTGAATTCTCCGATTCTCGCTGTCATAACCCGGCTGATACTTGGTAAGATCAGTATCGTTCCCAATAAGAGTAGCCACAGGGCGTATATCTTTGACACAGGAGGTGAAATCCTTTTCATCAAACAAGGTCCCATCTTCCTTCAAACTCGGGTATCCAAGAGCGAGGTCGGCCGGGTCTAGTTCTGGCATCTAGGCTTTAGCCCGTCTCAATGCGGCTATGGCCCCGGCTCTTGCGAACGCCCGCCTTAGTTCCTGGACCCACTGAGGTAACACAGCAAGCCGCTTCAGCACGTCTTGCAGGAGATGAGGAACATCATTTGATAAAGCTACAACAGCCAAAGCACGTTGTGACCCGGTGTAGAGCTGTTCCACCAGAGTATAAACCTCCTTCGGCTTGGTCAACATGTTCTGCTTGAGGTTTGTGCTCCTGGGGCCTGCATTGTTAAACATAAGGTGAGCTGGAGGTAACAACTGAAGTAATCATTGAAAGAAGGTTTGCAATATTTAGAGTTTGTATGAGTAACTTACCAAAGATTGCTGAGACCATTTGATATATCTGGCGCTTTAAGCCGGATAACTCGGTTGTTGCTTCTGCGAGCGATGCCTCTGCCGTCTCGGCCCGGGTCACCAGTGAAGCCTTTTCGTCAGCCCAGGTTTTCTTATCCGTTTCAAAGCTTTTCTTCAACTTCTCTTGTTCAGAGACGTTGAATTCAAACTTAGAGTTGGCCTTTTGAATTTCAAGTTCTTGAGCTGCCAGGCGGCTCTCCAGGTCAGCAATCTCCGACTCAAATTGACTTATGGTGGCCTGCATTGATGCCGGGTTATAGTCAGAATCATTATAAGATAACATTAAGTCCCAAGCACTTTACAAGCAAAGGTACTTGACACTTGGGGGCTAATGTATGCTGAAGAATTCTGAATTACTATGCCGGTTCATGGAAATTAAGTCCCAAGCACTTTGCAAGCAAAGATACTTGACACTTGGGGGCTAATGTGTATCGGAAGTTCAAGGTATCATGCTACAGCCGGGTTAAATATCTTCTTTCTAAGCCGGACAAGCAGTGCTAGGCAATTTTCTAAGTCTACAACATATTTACTTATAAGCAATAGACTCGGGGGCTGGTACAGTAAGTATGGTTAAGGACAAGTAGCATAAGTCATACCTCAGATTTTTGCTGTATCTGCTTCACCATGTCAATTTCAAGGTCATGGCTGCTATGTACTTGGCCGATATAGCCAGAAACGATCTCCCCAATACTCAAATGAGTATAGTCAGCAATGTCTAACTTGGCCTTTCGGCTCTCCAAAAGCTCCTCCTTGGCAGAGCACTTGGCAAGGACAGTGGGCTGACCCGTCTCAACAAACTAAGTCTTGAGAATCTCCACTTCCGGATCAATTGTCTTGGTCGGGCTAGGAGTTTCCGGTTTATCAGAACCACCGAGAGTTTCTTCAGCGGGCGGATCAGAGGTTGGTGCCGGAATGTCATAAACTGGTTCAGGCGGCGGCTGATGAGTGGAAGTGTCAGGGGCAGCTGTGCCAAGCTCCGGTTCAGTCACGACAGGGTCTTGGGCCAGCTTATTTTTCTTCGCTTTCTTCCTGGGCTTCACTTGCAAGCTGTGGACAAGATAGAAGAGGAGTACAAAAGCATGAGTAAGGTAAAGCATAAGGCAAACAAATTTATATTACCCCGGGGCGGTTTTGAAAGCTGGCATGTTGGATTGCATAGACTCGCCGGAGGAAGGAGAGGTATCCTGATAATTGGAGTCAGAGGAATTGAGAGGTTGACGAATCAAACCCGCCAAAGGTAAAACAGAACGTAAATCGGAGATAACCTCATTTTGACGCTTCCTGGTTACGTCAGGTAAGCCGGAGGAGAGCTCTGCATCCTTGCTGGTCCGGGTCTGCCTCCGGCTTTCAAAAAGCTGTTGCTTCAAAGGAAATTGAGGATCTTGGTAAGCCAAAGGATGTGAAAATCTTACTTTCCGGGTCACTCTTCGAATTTTTTGCCGCGGCGAAGGCTCGGAGTCGCAGGAGATTATAGTTACCTCTTCCTTGACGGCTTGGCTGTTTCCCATGTCTTCCTGAAAGGAGTCAATGTCAGTAAGGTGATGATAAAAGAGTCAAGGGGTTAAAAGTTACCTCTTCGTCATCATCATCAGTATCATCAAGTTTTAACATATCCGAAGCACTTGGCTTCATCTTCCTTGAAGTTCCGGTCTTGGCGGCTTTTCTTTCGGCTCTCTTGGCCGCTCTAGCTTGTTTAGCAGCCTCATGGTCATACTTGACCTTCCAGAAGTTGTCATTGGCCTGTGAAAAATGATAAAGGGTTATGAGTCAAAGCAAGGTATAACACAATAAGGAGTAATTATTGAGGTTGATGACTCACTGCAGGGGCCGGGTTCTTCTTACAGAAAGGAAGTAAGCCAAAGGCATTACTAGTCACCGTGCCCTCTTTCCACAAAGACTGGGTCGTAGCCTCCACCGCATCATCTCGTAACTCGTCAGGACTATGACGCAGTGGGTCATCTTCTCACCTGAGTAAGTACACATTAAGCCGGGGCGACGGCTTAACGGAATCACTCGCCAAGAAACCCAGACTCGGACCAGGTCGATGCCATCTAAGCCATTCCCCAAAAGAGCTTTGATTCTCTTAATAGTGGGAGTGAGTGGCAGACGTTCAACAGGAGTCAATTTATCCGGCAGCGGGTGGTTGGATTCAAGGCGCAGGGCGCGGAAGCTGGGCAGTGGATTTTCATCAGCCGAAGAAGTGTCCTGGCAGTAGAACCACGTCTGGTTCCAATCCTTTAGATGACTCGGCAGCTCAGCATAAGGGAAAATGCAGTCTCTCCGCCGCTGAATCGAGATGCCACCAAGTTCTAGATTGGGGCCGTTGGCGCGTCCGTTTTGCCGGTTTAAATAAAACATTCTCTGAATAAAAGTAAGTTGGGCTCTTCTCCAAGGTACACCTCGCAGAAGACTTGGAAGTTGCAAATATTTGACACGGAATTGGGCCCGATGTCTTGAACCGGGTGGAGCAAATCCCCGGCTCATATGATTAGTAAAAATGATCGCCTCCCCCTCTTTGGGTTGAGGTTTCTCCACGGACGGGTCAGGAGCACGATAACACATGACCTCCTTCTTGGGCAGATAGCCAGACTTCACAAATTCAGACAGTGTGCTCTCTGTGACAATGGACTTGACCCAGTTATAGGTCACAGGAGCCTTGGGAGCCTTAGGTGCCATTACGCAAGTGGAAGCCTATGACAAAATAAAGAGTTTCCGGTTCAACTTTAACCTGGAGGAGAACAGTGTTAATTTACTCAAGATGGCGGCTTAAGAAGGGGCCTAATGACATATGGGTAACTATGAAGTAATATTTAAGCCGCTGCAGGTATCAAAGGCAGTTAAATTTTCTTAAGTCGCCGGAAGCAAGCAAGGTTGACAAATCAGTGTCATTTTCTTAAACCGGCCACATAGATTACCATGGTTAAACAAATTCAACAGAGGCAGTTTTTTGACTAAGTGTGGAACAAACAGGTTTCACAAGTTGCAGTTATTATTTTGGATCAAACGGTCGTTCTGAAAAGAAAAATTTCTAGACCTAAAACCAATGCAGAGAAGTTCATACACTCGAAGGAAGCCTCTGAACAAAAGAAAAGAGATATGTTTGTATTCGAGATAAGCGTGAAACAGTCATCGCATCAGTTCTATGCTATTCAACGAGCTAAACAGGGCATCGGAGGTGAAGTACATCAAGGGTTCGCCGCGGGCGGCGATGAACACCGACGAACTCGATGAACACTATAATGCAGATCTAAGACAGAAAGGAAAAGGGACTTACAGATGCGGAGCTGCAGCAGAGGTTCGTCGCGTTTCTCTAGTCAGATTCAGGTCGATGCAGCAGCCTGAGTTGGTGAAGACAAGGAGCTCGACGGCGGCGGCGGCGGCGGAGCTCGAGTAACAGAGAGGCAGGGCGAGGAGGAAGACGACCGAAGAAGAAGAATGGGAAATACCTAGGTCGCACCTATTTATAAGGAAGTACCGACTGAGACGGCGTAAGAAACGAGGAGACCGAAACATCATTATCCAGCGTCCCCGACGCCTCTGTTTTCATAATGGCCAGTAAAGGCAAAGATCCATTGGAGGATATGACGGAATAAAATATGAATTTAATTGAAGATGACGTCATGACGCGTTAACACGGATCCAGAAGATGACGTCATTGCGGGTTAAAGCCTTTATGCAGGTAGAAGACTGAAGACTTGTTTCTTAAGGTATTTTAAGATTGACATGAACCGGTTCAAATCAATCTGGGGCCTAATGTTGGGGATATAACTATTTGTGTAAGCCGCCCAGGAGGGGCCGGGTTACGCAAAGAAGGACTCATCATAAGAAGCCCAAGACCAAGCATGAAGATGGCGGTTCAGTGAAGGGTCTAAGGCCCACGGGCGACTTAAGGCCCATAATAGTAAACCGCCATGATGGCATGACTTGTATCATAAGGTAGAGTTAACTAGTCACCGAGCCGGACACTGTTTATGAGCCGGCCGGGACTCTGTAGGCCGCAGGGCGTCAACCCGTGTATATAAGGGGACGACCCGCTGGCGGCTTAGGGTAATAAACAACTCATCGAGAGCTGGGCATAGCGTATCTCGCTCCCTGGTCATCGAAACCTCAGCAATACCAACCCAACTAGACTTAGGCCTTACCTTCACCGTAAGGGGCTGAACTAGTATAAACCCTCTCGTGTCCTTTGTCCCGATTAACCCCTTTAAGCTTCCTAGTTGCGATGGCTCCACGACTAAGTCCTTGCAAGAGGACATCTGTTGTGACAATTCCACGTCGAGGCACCTCCTTGGAGGTGGAGGACGGTGTGGCTGAACCGTCGGGACGACCAGATCGACGACGGATCCTTATCCGGTACGGTGGATGAGGGACGTCGAGGTGTTGCTGTGGACGACGTCATCGGGGAAGAGGCTCCGGCTGGGTGGCAGACGGAGGAGGGTGTGGGGCTTCACGGGTTTTGTCGGCCTCGGTGTGCTAATGGGTGGGCGGATGGGATGAGAGTGGGGAACCATGGCTTAGGGACGCGCTTGTCCGAAATGTGGGATAAGTTACAAAAGTTCCCCCACCGATTTGAGGCGGTTCTTTCGGTTCAGGGGTATCACGTGCATTTCGCGTGTCGGGGTTACACGGGAGGTGGGAGTTTTCGCGCGCGTTGTAATTTTGGAATAGCTAGGCGCGGGTTGATATGGAGGGTGTTGTCGGAGCCCAACGAGACAAAGATATATCTTAAATATTTCGGGCTAACAAGGCGCGGATTGAAGAGGCGGGAGTTTCGCAGCACGATAGACAGAGACGCTAGCTTGAAATTTCGGCATAACAAGGCGCGGCTTGAAATTTCGGGAGAACAAGCTTAACGTGTACCCAAAAAATACAATTTAGACTAGTATGATATACTACGTACAATGTGTTTAACACGCACAACACACACACTGACACCATTTAGACTAGTAAGGTACACATGCATTGCACGCATGAGATTTGGCAACCAAATTATGAACAAATACCACATTATAGCATGTAAGCTTTGAGTCATATATGCATGATGTAGATGTTCGTTTAATTCTTATAGTTCATTTCATTCAAAATCATCTAGTTTTTATAAGAAAGCTAATCTATTTTAAGATTCATGGAATTATGCGTTGTAAGGCATAAAGTAAAAACAAATCATGTAGAAAAACATTTGGGCAATTCTGATATGGAAGATTCTAGAACAAAGAAGAAGTGCTTGTGTTTTGAGGTTTGTGCATTATGCTTAAGTTCAACCATAGAGTCTTCTAGATTGTACATGTGGCAAAATCTAGTGGAATCTAGATGATATCCAACGGCCAGTAGTGCTCAAATTTGCCATCTCTGCACAATCGGATTGGCCTCATCCAATGACCATCTTTCAAAGTTAAAGTTATCCGCACACTATATAAAAAATATATAATAATATATATATATGCATATAGATATAGATATGTGATGCGAAAGCCTCCCATCATCTCCAATTAGAATAGTGTGTCCATGCACGGATGCAATGTGGCCAAACGATGTCTGCCATCGGTATCTCAAATTCAAACCAATCTGACCTTGTTCAATGTGTATACATTGCAACATGCTCGTTTCCAAACCACACCGCGCAGATCTCCGTTATATTCATGCATGCATGGGTTTCTAACATCATGATCTCTTATTCAAATATTTGAATTCAAGTTTACACTGATTATGACCTCACCTAGTCTTTTACACCCACACATTGGTGTTCTCTTTATAATTGTACCACTAACTTTCTCTCGTGCATGCATGCACACACACTACCAGTCGGCATTATCCATCGCACACATGCAATCTTTTTCTTCAGGTCGGTCTCCCATGAAGGCACACACACACACATCCCCCTCCATCATATTGGGCATTCTTTATCTCTCACATGCATGCACAACGATCGATGTTCCTCTATGTGTGTGTGTGTGTGTGTGTGTGTGTGTGTGTGTGTTTATAGCTAGGTCTTTCATAGTTTTCCACATAAACCGATCAATCTATATATCTAGTGAGGTCTCACCCTCTTTCCCACGTCCACATCGTCAATCTATACCTCTCTATATAGGATTACGTATATAGCTAATACACCTACATTAATTATATATCCAACGCCCCCCTCTCATCATCCATGCCTTCCGCTTCATCTCTCAGACGCGCGCACAATGGCGAAGACAGGGGGCATCAAGGGCCCTGCCCCCCCCCCTAACATCACTATATATCGAGGCTAATATGAATGTGATCATTAGACAATTGCTGGTAAAATTGTTTAAATTGATGAATTGGCCCTCCTCGTAAAGGATTAGCAATCTTGGCCCCCTAGCTCATGAGACATTTTTCATGGCTCCGCCAATGCGTGCAACAGCGCACATTCTCGCCCCCTCTCTCTAAATATCGATCTCGCGGTTGTGCACTCCTTCATAGTCTCCCTCCACTCGGCCCCTCGCACCATCTTCTAGCCCCCAACCGGATTTTGCCACATGTACAATCTAGCAGACTCCATGGTTGAACTTAAGCATAATGCACAAATCTCAAAACAACAGTGGTTCTCCTTTGTTCTAGAATCTTCCGTATCATAACTGCCCAAACTTTTTTTCTAGTTGAATTGCCATTATTTGTTTTTACTTTATGCTTTACAACGCACAATTCCATGAATCATAAAATAGATTAAGGGCTTCTTTGATTCAAAGGATTCTCGAAGGAATTTTGGAGGATTCTAATCCTTAGGAATTTTTCCTATCTTGGTTGTTTGATTTGTAGGATTGTAAACCATAGGAATTTTTTCATATGATTCATTTGCACTAGATTTCATAGGAAACATCCCATCCACTCAAACCTCTTTGAAAGAATTCTGCGTTTTCTCTATGCACAATCAAGCACTCGTAACATCCTGTAGGATTCAAGACGACATTCCACTCTAATCCCATGTTCTTCCTATTCCCGCGTTTTGGAAATCCTACGAATCAAAGAGGCCCTAGGTTTTTTATAAAAACTAATTGATTTTGAATGAGATGAACTATAAGAATTAAACGAAGGTCTACATCAGGCATATATGACTCAGAGCTTACATGCTACAGTGTGGTATTTATTCATAATTTGGTTGCAAAATCAGACGCGTGCAATGCACGTGTACCTTACTAGTACTTCGAGTATGTGCAAAACACAATGGCACGCTACACAGTGTCTGTCTTACAGTTCATGAAGCCACGTGGCACATGTGGAGGCGTTGTCGCGACATACTTGTGTGGATTGATCACAGTGACGTGCTGGTTGTTCCAGAAGAATGTACTCGTCCTCCCTGAGCTGCACTGGCGGTACATGCAAGAAGCGAAGATGTGCACACACGCCACGCACGCACTCATTCACTCGCACGCACATGCGGGTACATGGGCGGACGCAATTTTGTACCAAGATCCACCCCATGTGATAATTTGACGCGTGTAAAGTCCTTCACTTCATTGATGGTCAATTAATACAGTGCATGCAAATTGAGTGGACGTGAGGGCAGAAGAAAGACATTACTACTCCACTGCGCGCATGCGAGTAGTTAAATCATGGGTTGCTAGTAGTACTTCCATTGGTCTCCTTCGTATTTTGTGCCAATTTTTGGCAGTAACATAATATTTACGCATCCGAGCAGTGTAGTCTACTTGAAATTTATGTTCCACTAAACTCATCGGGAGCCGTTTCGGGCCTCGAAACCAAAAACCATCAATTAATCTTTATCTTGTTCCCATCACATTTGAAAGTACTAGTGCTACAATTAAGTGCAATCCTGCTCACACCTACCAATACGTACCAAACCTGAACATCTTCCCACTATGCAGATTTTAGTACTAGTGCTAGTACTTAGGTTATAAAAAGGGGAACTACCTAACCAAAAATTACTCTACCTTCCTCCTCATAAGTCCTCCTTCTTCGTATGTCCTTGCCATGGCCGGTGTGCAGAGCTCTAGGTCGAGAACTACTCGTAACAAGGGAGTGCAACCAAGGCTGCGGAAAAAAAGAGAGGGCTCGCCGCCACGCAGAGAACTCGAAAGATCTCTCACGGGCAGGCGATGGCTCCCAGGAGTGCCCTAGATGCAGAGGCGAACATGCCGAGCTGGCGGCGCTGGAGTCGATATCCCTCAACGGCATGCCCGATCAGCTCAATAAGCACCTCAATAAGCAGAAGGAGTTCATCCACGGCTTGGTGGAGCTGCTGAAGGAGAGCCTCGGCGACATGCCCGCTGAGCTCAATGAGCAGGGGGAGTTGACCGCCGGCTTGGTGATGCTGCTGAAGAAGAGCATTGCCTCGAAGAAGAAGGCGACCGGCGAAATCCTGTTACTTCAGGAGGACAAGGCGAAGCTCTGCCACGAGCTCGACCTGCTGAAGGAGGAGAACGCCGGCTGGAAGAAGCTGCATGAGAATAGTAGTTCCTCAATGAAGATGTTGCAGGCCCTCGTCATGGAATAGAAGGAGGAGTTGGCGAAGCTCCGCATCGAGCACCCGGCTGCTGTCAAGGTACGTAATGCGGCCGTGGAACAAATGATGAAGGCTCGCGTCGAGAAATCCCGCGTCATGGACACAATGATGAAGATGGAGGAGGAGACGCGCAAGGAGATGGAGGTCGTGGAGGCGATGAAGAAGCAGTTACGACTCCGCGGCCAGCAACCCTTCATGTAGTGAGAGCAGAGCCCCAGACTTGTGTGTGCGTCTTCCTTCTTTTTTGGGGGTGATAATCCTCCTTCTTCTTTTGCTCATGTGTTTCTTATTTTGCTTCGGGTGTTTCACCGCACGTGTCACCTTCTCTGCGAGGCATGAATAGAACAATGCTAAAAATGAGATGACTAGCAAATTAGATCATTCTTTATCGCCAATAGAACAATGCCTCTTGCTAGTAATATATAATAAGAGTAGAGAGTAGAGGATATGGCACTGGGCTGCTGTGTTTCGTGCTTCTCCGTCGTACTCCAGTGGAAAACTTGAGTATACCGCACGGTTCTTTGCTCCTCCTCAGGTCGTCGGCACATTTATACGAAAACTTGAGGTAACACGACTTCCAGCAGTAATGAGCCGTCAAATCACAAAGGCTCTCGCCTCTCGTGAAAAGGACCAAGCTACACTACCCCGCCCTCTAGCCTTTTAAAAAATGTATACATTTGTACAGTAGTAGTATCGTTGGATTGCGCCATGGAGCAAAACTATGCATATACTATATGACACTACCCACTATGAAGGTACTAGTAACATAGACTAGTAATTGGTCTATGTTACTCTCCACTATGACCAGTCAAAGTCGAGGCACGGATACCAACGAGGGCCTGGTTGTGTCTATACTTGGACAACTCACCCGACTGCATGCGCACCAGGCAGACGAAGCTCGTGTCGTGTTGGTGTCGTGTGTGGCCCGCACATTAACCAAAACCTCGTGCCTCCATCTTAGCCTCCACGTTTAAAACATCTCAATCTCAAGGCCAAGGAGCAACGTGAAACCTATATAGAACCACTCGGATGGTTGAGAACACTACAATTCGTAGCTACAGATGCGTGTATGAGAGAGGACGAGTGCGTGCGTGCACCTCTTCTCAGAGTACAACTGTATGTGGGTGGCATCGACCTAGGGAGCAGTGATGGTGCGTGCGAGAAGTCCCAAGAGATAGGTGTAATGCATCTGAAAAAAAGACTAGTCTATAGCTCGCCACGAGGCTATTCCTGTCGAACGCCAAGCGTAAGATATGTATCCGACGGTGCCAGTTTTTGCACGTACACAACAGTAGAAAAAGAACTAGTACCATGGCATATGCTACACCACGGCCGAGAAAACATGCCGACGTTACGCCATCTGGGAATAGTGCCGCACTTCGAAACTAGAACTGTCAATAAATTTTGAGCGCGTCTCGTCACATTCCAAATTACTACTACTACCACGCTATATTTAATTGCAAACCTGTTCACACCAATCACAACCTAAACGGTTTTCCACTTAGGAGCGTATTAGTAGTACTCGGATATAAATACTACTATGCTAAGATGACTGCACATTCCTCCTCAACTCCTCATCCACAAAAAACAATCAAGCCATAGCCAGTGTGAGTTCTGGGTCGAGAGATTTCCACCAGGGAGAGGTGAGAATGGAAGAGGAGGCACGAGATATGTCCTGCCTCGCCACGAAAGCAGCCGACATGTCCAACTGCGCAACAGTAGCAGCACAGAGGTCCCGCCGCGCCGCCGAAGCTGCACGGAGGTCCCGCGCGCCGTCGATGTAACAGACTAGTCCGGCCACGCCGCGGAAGCAGCAGAGATGTCCTGCCGCGCCGCCGAAGCAGCAGGGAGGTCCCGCCGCACCGCGGCAGCCTGGGAAAATTTCTCACAGGCAGGCGAGGACTCTTACAGGCGCATGCATGTGATAGTCCATAGCCAGATGGATCAGATCTCTGGCTGGGCGAGGATGCAGGACGAGGCTACCAGCGTCATCCAACAACTGGGGGAGGGCAATGCGAAGCTCCAGGGCGATCGCGACCTGCTGAGGGCGAAGATCGCCGGAAGGGCGAAGTAGGAGGAGGAGACCGCTGCCGTGTTGCAGAGGACGGGCGTCATCATCAAGAAACTTATGGACGAGAATGCCATGCTCCGCATCGAGCGCAACAGGCTGGTGGAGGAATCCATGGATGCTGCCAAGCAGCGTATTAAGGACATGAAACTGATGAAAGAGATCATCGCCCGCCGCGAGAACTAGTCTCCGCGACCTGCAGCGCATAAAGAAAGTAGAGATCAGCGAGCCAGATCGTTGTATGCGTCTTCCTTCTTCTTTTGCCCTTGTGTATTTCAGGCATAGCCTCATGTGGCTTTTTTAATTATCTTCCTAATTATGTAAGACAATTATTATCCACTCTCGTCGTCCTTATATATATATTCATCAGTCTTGCTATAAGTCGCAGTAGATGCTATATAGGTCCGTCGGATCTTACATCAAGATCCATGCAAAAATTTCTTTTCTGATTTTCTTTTTTCTCTCTTAAATCTCAGTCGAGTGAGACATTGCCACGCCATTAAACAGAGGCTCGGGCGCCATTAATGGAGACCTTGGGAGAGAGGTGGACGACAGATGGAGGTCAAAAGGCTCTCCTCCCGATAAGCACGTGCAGGGGTCTGATCGCACGCCTCCCGTACTCAATAGCTACCCTTCACGGCGCCTCCTAGCTAATAAAAAAGGGGACACATGGCGGCACGTAAATGGTAAATAGAACGCCCACGGTTTCAACAGTACTTGTGTTTCCGATTGTAACATGACAGCACTTGTTCCAAAATGACTTTGTTGATTGTTAATGTGTGCGCCTTCGCAAATCGGATAGCAAAATTACCACAGCATGTTGGTGCCATGTCACCAAGCCAAGTTTCATGATTTTCATGTGTGTTTCAGATTTACAGGAATTAAAAAACCAAGTTTCTCAATGTTTCCAGCCGAGCCATCACGCCCAGATGTTTGAATTTCATTCCCATTTCTAGCATGGGACCTAGAAATTTACCCGAGGACACACATGTGATTTTTCAACCAGCTTTGGTGCACTGGAGCATGTGCTTGTATTTAAAATTTGAATTATGCACACGAAGGTGACACGTTCCATCTCACAACCACGAGCCTTCTTGAGAGAAGCTCCGGTTGGCAAGAAGCTTATACCAAAACTTGTTCCTATTCTGCAAATTTTTTTACCACGGCATGGTAGTACCATGACACGACACCATGCCAAGTTTCATGATTTTCAGGCGTGTTTTGGATTTACAAGAATTTTAAAACCAAGCTTCTCAATGTTCTCGGCCGAACCACGATGCCCAGATGTTTGAATTTCATTCCCATTTCTTGTATGGGACCTAGAAATTCACCCGAGGACACACATGTGACTTTTCAGTCAACTTTGGTGCACGGGAGCATGTGCTTGTAGTTCAAATTTGAATTATGCACATTAAATGACCAGAAGTTCAATTAATGTATAAAAAAGGCCAAACGAACCCGGAATAATTCCAAAATTTAACAGGGCACTCATATAGTTCTATGTTGCCTCTGTAAACAAAATCTGGCGGAAGGCAGCGTATAATGTTTCGCACACAAAGGTATAAAGAAATAAAAAAATAAATAAATTAGCCCTATTTAATTCTTGGGTTCTTATTATTTATGCCACTAGTTGTGTATCACTACTTAGTTTTGCCATTAGAAGTTACAACTACTCAAAAACTGCCATCGATCCGTGAGATGCCTGCTCAAAATGCAATTAGATATCTAAAAAATGCCATCGTTAAGTTAGTTGTTTGCTCACAAATGCCATTAGACATTGTTATTTTCACGTCAAACCCCGTTGACCATGTTACATGACAAAAATAAGCCGATTCTCACAATGATAAGTTAATGGTGTCCAGCACAACTCACCCCTCAAATAAAACTAAGCACCCTGGAATTCTTTGACAAAACTAAGCACCCTGAAATTCTTTGACAACTAAACTGCTGGCTATATGATGTTGGCCATATATATTGTACGTATATAATGTCAAGAAACGAGTGGTAGTACTATACCAACTAAAAGATGAAATGTACGAAATATAACGAGAAGAAACATAACATAGTTCTGCTGGGGGCTCAGCACAACACACCCCTCAAATAAAACTAAGCACACCAGAAATTAAACTAAGCAACTAATCCGGTAGACACTACATTAGAACCACCATGAGCAACGACACTGCCACCTTACTCGGATTCCTCGTCCACGTCCTCGACTTCGTGCTTGTCCCTCTTCCTCTTGGGCGATACTTCTTTGCTTGAACCGCACACTTGCCTCTTGCTCTTAATCCAACCCTTGTAGATATTGAAACAAAGGTAGCCATCCATTGCAGCGTAGTGGATGTGGTCTATATCTAGTGCATTCCACTGCCATGCATGATGATGAAACGTGTACGGAGGTTTCTCTAGTTTACCGTACGAAGGATGAACCATGGCTCCTGCGAGGGTCAGCATTGAAGGCTGATCAAGGGAGGGCACCAGCCCTTCCTTCTGGAGATCGAAGGGGTCGCCTACAACGAGGCCTATCCGACCTAGGATTTCCTTGTCGTTCCTAAAGTCTACAGTAATGAATTTGACTCGACCACCCTGGAGGAAGTTCTTACATTTCTCGCACTCAACGTCGGCATGGCATATGTGGTAGACCAAGCATAAGTCATGCACGCAAACCTAGATCACGGCGGGCTTCTTCTTCTCTGCCTCCTTTAGTTTCTTCTCGCTTCCTAGGATTGTGGTGTACTCAACATCTAGCCCAGCGATCCACTCATCATTTGAGTTTTCGAACATGCGTTTGAAGCGAGCAAGGCATTCTTTCACCGTTGCAGAAGAATGGGCGTAGATGACATTGAACTCATCACCGGTGATGCTTCTAACCTTGTACTCACCGCCGATCATGGAGATTTGGGACGCCATGGAATTGGAAGGAGGGTTAGGATTAGTGGAACAGCCGTAATGTGAAAGGACGGGATGACTAGGAGCGGTTTATCGATTGTAAAAATGTCGAGTGGGGGCCGCGTGCGAATGTCAGGGTAGTGGCTTGCCTGGTGGATAAATGGATTCATGCACAGTACTATGGGGGCCCAATTAGATGTCATGTCTACTCGACGCCCAATTAAATGGCTTCCGATGTCATGTCAAGCGTCGGGAAAATTACAGGTGATACGAAGCTTTCCATTCTCCCATGATATGGTCTTATGAGAGCCCTTGGATCTGATATCGAACGGTTGCATGGCGTGATTCTAGACCTATGGGTGAATATCCTATCCTGGAGGGTTATTCTGCAAATTTTCAGCAACTTAGCATGCGACCGTTCGATCTCAGATCCATGGGCTACCAGTAGCCCGTATCATGGTCACGCCTACCACGACCGTCGCCTCACTCGCGCGGTCGCGCACTTGGAGATTTAACACGGTGCGTTAGGCTATCTTATGTTGGCATGTCATACATAGTCATCACTTAGTCACTCATACAACAAGGTTAGCTATAAGGTTGGCTATAAGAGTATTTTTTTTGTTTACTTCTCTCTATCTCTTTCTTTGTAGTATTTATTGCATTTGCCCAGGAGTGACCTCTTCCAATGAAATGGTTCTTAGATGAGGTGCTATGGGCATTAAATGGCTTAGCAACTCAAGTCCCCAATGCATAGGTGCTTAGTTTTTTTGCTAAATTTGCTTCATCTAGGTACACACGCTTAGCACCGTTTCTTCCTGGGGTCACCAAACTAGTCTCTCTCTTCTTAATTAACTTGCCACATCAGACTTTATGCCTATGTGGCAGGCTTAGCACCTGTAGGATCAAGTACAATAGTGGGCTACAAGCCCGCTTTACATGGCATTTTTGCATATGTGGGGGAAAGAGGCAAGGAAAAAGTGGAGGAGTGGGATCTCAAGCAAGAGCCAGCCTCTACATGGTGGAGCATCGGGAGAGGCACCTGTATGGAGGTGGTCAGGAATCGGAAGACTCAAGCTGGTCATAGCGCCACAGTTAAAATGATAATGGCAAGTCAAATCACCGGGCCCCACCTGTCCAGCAGTAACTCACTGTTAAATCATACAGCCCTACGTTAGCAGCAGCCTACTCCATCATCTTCTCACGTCTCTGTCGAACCGACTAGGTGGAACTATCCCGCCTACCGCACGGGAAAAGCCCCACCCTCGACTTTTAAATAGTAAAGTATACTAATTTTGTATCCATGGATTGCGCCATGGAGCAAAGCCTCAAGAAAACGGCAGCACACATGTATGGAGTATACAGCACGCCCGTCGTGTTCGCGTCACACCCCAGACGGTCGGTCGGTCTGGCACGCCGCACTCTGAATGGAACGCACGTCATATTGCGTTTGCACACACATGTGGGACCGCAATTGAGAACCGACCATAGGCACACTCCCCGGCCCCGCAAGTTGGGTGATTTAATAGAAGTACATACTCCACCTTGGTACCTGGACGATCCCTGCAAGACACGGAAGCTCAGTTCGTCCATGCATGTGACCAGACTCCAGAAGACACACCTGGATTGGCTATCGTCTACATATCGTGCAGGCTGTGTTGTATAGGGTTGTAGTTCTGGTGAGAAATCTAAAAAAAGGTTTCTTGTCATCTCGCAAAATTAGGTGTCATGTGCTTCGGATCACTACGAGGGTGAAAGAGCGACAACTGAGTTGGGCTAGTCATTGGGGGCACATGCACGAAGACTACTCGACTGCCATCTAGGTCAAGCCGGCTATGTTAGTTAGGACATCTATCGACGGACCCCTTTTCTACGAGTTTATCTTTAATTTGAGCTTTGATCCTCGTCTAGTTTGTCCGTCGGGATTCATCTTGTCTCCTTTGGGCAGTGAGGTTATGATTTCTTGTCATGTGGCATTTTTTCGTGTTATATGTTATAATCCGGTGCTTCAGATCAAAAAATGATGACAACCGCGCCTCCGGGGCACGTGCATGAAGACTTCTCGACAGTCATTGCCGAGGTCAAGCCGACTCCGGCCGGTAGACAAAAGAAACTAGTACTCCACTATATAGCCAGGCGCCTCCGCGCTTGCTTGCTAGTGTTGATCTCTTCACACTGTCTCGTCCTCTCCAGATCTAAACACAATAGCGGTGGCCACACACACTCTCTCTCTCTACTCACCACTGGTCATAGATCCAGCCGGATCCTCTCCGCCGGGGAAGGTGAGAAGGTGCAACGTTCACGCGGTCGTCCTTGGCGATGGCTCTTACCCACTACCGACGCGTCCCGATCATCGTGCCTTGCCGTTCTCTCCCAAGCATCGCTGGCGAGGGAGGGCCTCCCACCCCTTCTTCCTTGCTGCCGTAGTGTGGGCAGATCTGGACTCCCGCCGCCCACCTAGCGACATCCCGGCGACCCTCAGGTATAACTTCCTTTGAAACCGTCCTTGATCTACTTCCCGAGCTCCTGACGTCGCTGCATTTGTATCTTTTACTATTTCTCAGGCCCCCTCATGTAGATAGGATCGATTGGCTATTCGAAAACCACCTAATTTTTTACTATTAAGAGGTAAAACTAGTTCATGCACTCGAGTCTAGTAGTACTTGGTTCAAACAAGGAATAAAGGGGGTGGGGGTGGGGGAGATTTGTTACCTGAATCTAGGACTTGGTCGAAAGAGGAAATAATGGGGGCGAAAAGCAGCAGAGACTGGCTATCCAACTGGTCTCTAGGTCTAATAGGGAAATAAAGGGAACGCAGTACAAATTCAATATAAACCCGATCTATTGGTTGAAAAAGGAAAGAAAGTGGGGACTGGGGGACAAGTCAACAGAGTAAGTCCAGCACTAGATTTGCTAGCCTCACACAGTATAAGGTGGCTATATACTGAACAAAAATGGGAGCAACCTAGATATCCTCTTCTGATGTTTGCTGCCCCGAGCCGCTCTTATGTAATGCCACTGGTAAAATGTAGCAGACGCACTGTTAAAAGTAAGGACACGTTAAACCTATGTTGTTTTCAATGTAATGCCTCCAGTAATATGAATCAATGGCACTTTTTTTAATGTCCTCCTAAATTTCCCATTAAGATAAGTTGCTTCTTTTCGTTAGAGATGCAACTGTCCTGGTCCGCCTACACTCCAGGAGCTTCACAACCAACCTTGATGTTGCTCGATTTTATTGCAACTAATGAAGAAGCTCTGTGGGTTTCGTATTCTGATGGAAATGGAACCAGGGCTGGAGCCCTTTTCTTAAAAAAAATAAGGAGAAGAAGCTGCTAGCTCATGGGACATTGCTTCATTTTAGGTGAACTGCACCAAAAGGTCCCATGAATTGAATCACCCATGTTGGTGACTGGTGTCATCCCTTCTACGATGGCATTGACTGCAGATATGGTTCCCATCACGAGGTATGTTCCTTTTTGGTCTGATCGTTTGCCAAAGATCCTGCATGTTGATCCTGCTCGTGTGTTATTGTTTTGGCACTGCCATGATAAAGCGATAATGTTATTATTTTGCACCTTAATCTAGTGGCAGTATTAATTTGAGGCAATGTTTTGGCACCGCTAGTGCCACTATTTTTTTATATATCGAAAGAGGGGGTTCCCTCCGATTTCATTAAAGAAACCCAACCATAGAGAACCATTATCTGACAACATCTCAATGTAAACGGGCAGTTATGCAACTACTACTAGAACGGACTGAGTACTAGCAGGAGACAAGTTCGCGGCATAAGCTAGGCATGTAGGGGGACGCAGCACCAGCTCGACCAAGTTTGGATTACAACCCAAATGCTACCACAGAAACATCAGGGGGAAGATAGGGACTGAAAGATCCAGCTTCAGCATCCCAGTCTAAGCACCGCCGGCCTTCATCCTTGCGACGCACGGTACACCTTGTTTGCCACCTGCTTGACCCTAGTGTCACTGATAAAATGAAGTAATAATATAGTTAAAATAGAGCGAGTGTCCTCTCTATCATTTCATTTCCAATGTAGATAAATAAAGTGCTTCTCTTTGTTAATGTATGTTTCATCAACTAGTCCCATTGTTAATGTTTAAGCATTTCTGCAAACTGGGGTGCTTAATTTTAGTTGATCTGCACAAAAATAGAGATTTGAATGTCTCAAGGCCCCTCCTTGTACTACTGATGTACACTGATGTTCATCACTAGCAGAAGGTGTATCGGGGAGACTTGGGTCGATTTCCAGTATGATGTAATATTTTCTTCGGTTTATTAGTGTATGTTTCATCAACTAGTGCCACTATAATCTAATCACGCCTTTTCATTATCTGTGCAAACAGGGTTATTCAGCTGCATTTTGGTGGAACTGCACAAATGTACGGATGGAACCGGCATATATGCAGAGTGCGAGGTGCCAAGTAAAAATTACCGACACCAACGCTGCTCCAATTAGGCATTGGCATCCACCACCATCAGTGGGATGTGTGGTGCTCACTGTGGACGGATCTTTCTCGGCAGCAAATCCTCTAACCAAATAGTAGTAGCTTAGACTTAAAAAAATACTAGTAGCTTATATTGGCAGTTTTCTAGGGGTGTACTCTTTTCTGAAAGAAGCACCAATCTATTTTTCTTTATTTGTACACAGTGTCACAACTTTGACCCAAAGGTCCAGAGCTATTTTAGGGTGATTGGCGTAGTACTCGGAGACTGAATGTAAGCATGATTTTTATTGGTTGTCACACTGATTGCAAGCATGAGCAGATGGATGATTAGGTTAGTGCGAGGCTTACCTTAAACCCTACCGACATCGTTGAAATGAGGCGAGCATCGAGGGAACCGTGGAGAACGGCGGGGAAGCGACGTCGCGCCATCCGGCCTCCTCTTGCGGTGGGAGAACGAATACTCCTGTGGCTCCGGCTGGCTCTGCACCTCATGAACGGCACACCGTACTTGATCGATTCGTTATCCTCTGGGTGCTCGACCTTTGACCTGTATTCCCACCACCTCCGCCTGACTTTCGCCTCGGACGAATTTGTCTGCTCCATCGCCTAGAGGAGATACTCGATGAACTCGAAGGACTGCGGCATGACTGCCGCCGAGGAGTACATCGCCGTCGTCTCGCTCTTTCGCATACATTGCCACATGGCCCTCACCGTCCTCGAAATCTCCCACTCATTGTGAAACCAAGTAAGGATCTCCTTCAACCTGGCTAACTTTGCCTGGTCGCTGCCAGCGATCTGCCTGATTCGCTGCTGCATCCCCTCCATAGATGTCCTTCTGAGTGGTCCGGTGCTAGATTTGGAAGATAGGAGGAGAGACAGTGGTATTTGCTATAGAGAAGAGGGAGAGGCGAGACAGTGGTTTTGGAATGGAGATGATGGAGAGGAGAGGTTCCCCTGCCTTTCGGTCGCTGACAGGTGGGCCCGCGCTTGGTGAGACCCATGTGTCAGTGTCTCAATGGAAGGATGGGCTACGTCAGGGGATCCTCGTCCGAGGAGAGAGGAGGTGGTTTTGCAATGGAGAAGAGGGAGAGGCGAGACGGTGGTTTTGGAATGGAAATGATGGAGAAGAGAGGAGGTGGTTTCGCAATGGAGAAGAGGGAGAGGAGCATGCGGCAGCGATTTAGGATTGGACGAGAGGGCCGGCAGGCTGTGACTCGATCAAAATCAAAATCAATTTACCTTCAATTAAGAAAGTGACCCCTCATTAACTAGTCTCCCTTTTATTCTGGGTCATAATTGACCATGATTTTCGCAAATAAAATATATGTTATACGTTGCAAAAATAATATAATTTGAAAGTACATTCAGATACGAACCAAACGATACAATTTTTGGTGACATGCATTCACATTTTGCTTGTCAAATACAGTACGTGGTCAAACTTTGACCCAAAACACGCAAAACAAAAAAATACTTCCAAGACCAGCGCCGCTCTTCCTCTCTTCTCCTCTTAAACCACCACCGCTCCTCTCCTGTTCCAATCTAAATGCAGCGTCGCTCCTCTCCTCTTCCATTTCAAAACCACCGCCCCTCCTCTCCTATTCCAATCCAAAACCAGCGTCGCTCCTCTCCCGTTCTAAACCAAAACCAGTGTTGCTCCCCTCCTTTTCCATTAAAAAACCACCGCCGGCGAGTGAAGGTGTTGTGGAGAAGTAGATCGATGGAGGAGTACAACCGATACGTGAGGATCGCAGACGGCGACCCTGTGAAGCTAGCTAGGATGTTGGAGATACAGTCTTGGTTTGACAACAAGGACCAACTTGCGGCGACGGCGACATCCATGGCCAAATATCTGCAACAGAGCGAAAAGGCGGCGATACTCCTGGAGGGAGTCGCGCGGGAGTACATAGAGCTGCTCCTCTGGGCCATGGAGCAAACAGATTCACCGAATCCGATCGTGAGGGAGTGGTGGTGGGAGTATCGATCCCAGATGGAGCATCCACCAGAGATTGAAGGATCGAGCATCTACAGGCTGCCGTTTGTGAGGGTGTCGTGCCAGAGCGAGCCGGTGGAGTCTTCGTCGACCGAACCCAACTGCAAGAGGAGAAAAACAGTTGGCCCCACGACGCTTCCCCACCATCCTCTCCCTCACCGTTCACATTGTCTCACAGGGCAGTTGTCTGCCGCCGAGGAATAGGAGGGATTTGCCCCCCCCCCCCCGACCAATAGTCGGGCAGGTTGTGAATTGTCAGGAGGAGCTTACGATTGTTAGTATTTGCAGGTTGTGAATTGTGTTTTGTGTTGTGTATTTTGACGGTACTTTCAGATATAAATGTCTTTTGAATTTCAGATTTGCAGTATTGAGCATATGAAGTATTTTATGAATTCTAGAGATCTATTTTTAGCACTTAAAAAATGTAGTTTCATAGGAGTATAAAAGTGCAGACAATGTGATTCTCAGAGAAGAACCTGCAAGTTTCAGTTTCAGATAAGAAACTCCAAGTTCAGTTTCAGATAAGAAACTGCAACTTTCAGAGGCAGAGCATTTATATTAACACGGCCTTTTCAAACAGTGTTAACATCATGCTGGAAGTTTTATTCATGGTCGAAAGTGGAACTACCAACCAGTTAACATCATGTTAATCAACATTTATGCATAGCACATCTTCGTATGATGCACAGTCAAAAAGATATGCTATTTTGAAAATGCAAACACAATGTCGAGTGTGCGAAAAACAGAGAAAACAAGGAATGAAGTTTTGGCAAGTGTAGGACGTGGTGTGCGTAGATGACAATTGGGACCCACATGTCAATAAAGGCAGAGGCAAAAAAATTGGAGATATTTTCTCTGCACAGGTGGAATCGAACCCGGGCGAAACAGCTGTCGGGTAGTGTCACTCGGCCACTGGGCTAGTTCAGTTGTTTCATTACTAATAAGGCACTTCCTCAGGTGGTCGGATCTCCTCCTGCGCCTTTGTGCGCTCGTGACGCCGCTATCTGTCGTTGTGAACATGCTGAACAAACAAGAAGAATCTGGAGAGAACTATATGTGGAGAGGCGGACAGTCGGGACCCACCAGGTCTATGGTCGTACGCAAGCAAGTGCCTCATCGAAAAAATACTTCCTCCTACTACTATACTGACGTTGGGGCCCACGGGTTTGTCAACATAGTTACATTTTTTTAGGTGCTTCAACGTAGTTACTATAGGAGATAAATTCACAACGAAGCCAGGGAGCCGGCAGGTATCATTTATTATCACTGGGGCAGCAAGTATCAGCTGGGATTTGGGCTGCCCCGTCTAGGCTTTCTTTTTTAACATGCGCAGCCCACGACCTCAGATGGGAGGTCCATAAGGATGTTTGTATTTTCTTGAGGGCCGTCATGTATCGACCGGCCTATGGACCTCCCATCCGAGATTTTATTTTTCCTGAAACATCGGCAGCCCAATTTATGTAATTTTTTTTGAAAGAAACGCAGAGGTATGTACTATTTTTCTATATAAGAATTGGAACACCTGGTCCAACTTATGTTTCCCTTCTAACGATATTATATATATTTAAATTATTTTATATGTTATTATATATTATTGTTATTATCATCATATATTTAACACATACTTACATATGTAAGAAAACAATATCCCACATCTTGTTAACTTATAAAAATAATTAATTAACAATAAAATCCTGGATTTTTTTGGCAACGAAAATCCTGGTGATTGTGTACAAAAGCTAGGTAGGATTTAAGGACCAATGTAATAATAAATCACTTATTATTTAAATATATATATATATATAACAAAATTCTCAGCCCCTGTTTATTTTTTGATAACATTGCTGCGCCCACCCCAACATTATAATTAGAATAAGCCCAGCAAAATCATGTATTTCGAGAAAGTGCAATTGGCCTGTAATTTTTTAGGAAAGACATAAATGGGCCGCATGGACGCTACATTATTTGTTCACCCAGTCCAGCTAATGGACTGTAATTCAAAAAAAAGATCAAATGGACTGTAAATTCTACCCCGCAAAAAAAGACTGTAAATTCTGAAAAAATGGGTTGAATACGTGCCACATTTTTGGAGGCTGAAATGTGGGCCAATAGGTCGAAGCCAATGCAAGTCATTGTCAACTTAGTCAACAAATGATTCTGACATCGTTAGCCGTTGGATTTACATCCAACGACCGGCATCCATCTTCAACCTCTCGTCTTCTTCCTCCAACGCCGCTGGGACCACCTGCTCCCGCCTCCTGCTGCTAGCAGCTCTGCTTAGCATGCTTCACTGTGAAGCGCTACTCCACCGTTGGCCAGGCCATCCCTCCACCCCTCCACACCTCTTATTATTCTCCACCGACTGTCGAACCACACCGCACCAGAACCACTTAACCCTCGTACACCTCTCCTTCTGCGACTCTACTCCCGCATCTTCCCATCTCCGGCTCGTTGCTGTTGGGGCCTAGCCGTCGTCCACCACCTTGGATGCGCTCGGCGCGGAGTGGTCAACGAACGACACCATCGGAAGTAGATTGTGCGTGGAGAGGCTGACAGCTGGGTCCACGGCCGCACGTAAGGAAATGCCTCCTTATTACGCGCAAAATAATGATTCCTCCACCTGACAGCTGGGACCCATCGGAAGGGCCTCTGTATTTCACGAAAAAAACATTCCCACTGCCGACAGGTCGGACCCACCAGCTATATCTTCGCACGCAAGGAAGTGCCTCCTTATTACGCACAAAAAAATGAATACTCCCCCTGCTAGTTGGGGCCCACCTTGGTGAGAGGCTGACTTGTGGGACTACTAAGTTGACGGGGACGGAGTGCTTTGTCAACTTAGTCAATATGAACGATTCTAGCTCTAGTGACCGTACGATGTCCATCCAACAGTCGTAGTGCTTCTTCAACCTTTGGTCTTGTTGCTCCAGCGGCCCAAAGCAGCGTCGGTCGTGCCGCATGCTCCTGCCTCTCGTGGCCGGCTGTGCTGCCGCGGAGGCTTCACCGCCCCCTACTATTCCCACCGCTGGCCAGGCCATCCCTCTACTCACCCACACCCCCTGTTATTGTCAGGAACCCGATCCTAAGTCACACCGATCCAGCATGTAACACATCATATCACTTTGCGGCCTCACGCACGGTACTCCCACGGGTGCCACCTTACCTGGCCCGGGACCGTTTGCGCCTTTTGGCTCACGTATATGATAGTGTCGCTAGCATCCATATGACAGAGAACCCGGGCCGACATGGCTAGTCGTGAACCCAAAGCGGCACTAACCCATGAGGACAGGCATACATGAATCACATCGAGCATGTCGGTCATCAACGTATTTATTCGGGCTGTAGCACTGGGCTAACAGGACTCCGGTAACCCGGGCTGTAGCAGGCTAGGCAGGACTCCGAATAACAGCGCGTGACATTTCCCCGAAGGGACAGACACAGGAACGACGTGAAACACATGCCGGCCAGTCAAGTGTTCCGAGCAGTAGTGCTGGGCTAGCAGGACTCCGGTGAACCGGGCTGTAGCGGACTACTATCGCTCAGAAGCACTAGACTTACATTTCCTCATATGATAGGCTGCCAAGGATAAACAACTAGATAGTCGGATCCCACTCATACCAAGCATTTCAATCATACACACAATATGCCCGATATGAGTAAATACAACATGGCATCACAACATAACTCTACGACTCAAATTATTTATTCATTAGGCTCGGAAGAGCCAGATATTACAAACATGGGTCTCATGACCCAACATTCAGAGCATACAAACAACAAGCACAAGCGGAAGCTTATCATGTCTGAGTACAGACATCTACAAATGAAAAGGGCTTGAAGCCTGACTATCTACCAGATCCTGCCGAGGGCACAAGATCGTAGCTGAGGTATCAAGCTAAACGTCGAAGTCCAAGCGGTACTACTAGCGAGACTGAAGTCTCTCTGCAAAAACATAAAATGGGCAAACGTGAGTACAAACGTACTCAGCAAGACTTACATCAGAACTAACTACATATGCATCAGTTTCAATAAAGGGGGTGGTGGAGTTTGACTGCAGCAAGCCAGCTTTGACTCGGTGGCTATCCTGAACTACGACTGCAAGCGACTCTTTTGAGGTGGCGCACACGAGTCCACATATTCACCATCCAATACACCACTATGGATCCACTTCCGTCTCCCTACGAGAAGGCCATCCATAGCACTCACGCTTATCTTGCGTATTTTAGAGTATCCACTTTCACTTGTCTATGAACTGATATAGGCCACCCAGAAGTCCATTACCGCGGACACGGCTATTCGAATAGATGATGTTAACCCTGCAGGGGTGTACTTCTTCACACACGCTCTCACCACTTACCGCCATTTACACGACATGTACTCGGCAACCTTCAAGCGGAAGCCCAGCGAGGGTGTCGGCCACGGCCTACCTAAACACTCAAGTCTCTAGTCCAGGTTTATCGCCTATTCGGGTTCCATCCATGAGGAGATCCGGCCGGAGTTTCGCTCACAGCCCCAAACGATGTGTACAGGGTCCGAGACACCAAACGGGCGCCCGGCTGCCCGGCCACGTGCCTACCGCAACACAGCCCACCCCTACGGTCAGCGCTGCGTGCGGCCCCCAGCATACTACAAACACCAGAAACTACTTTGCAACTCCTGGACAGAGGACAAGGGTGATCAAGAAGCCGAGAGGGTCCATTGGTTTCGGGCCCAATGCGTGGTAGTAACTGTTTCATGGATCACAAACACAGAACTCAGTTCCTGAGGACGGCTACAATGAGACAACCCACCATGTACTCCTACATGGCCTCTCACCGCTACCTTTACCAAATCGTGTTCACACACTTAGCTCACACACAGTAGGACATGTTCATCACCATTCCAATTCATTCCCGATGAATCAGACCCGACTCAACTCTAAGCAGTAGCAGGCATGACAAACAAACATAAATGAGTAGGCACATCAGGGCTCAAACAACTCCTAATCATGCTAGTGGGTTTCATCTAATTACTGTGGCAATGACAGGTCATGCAAAGGATAAAGGGGTTCAACTACCGCAGCAAGTAACAGTTGAATCGTTGTTGTCTTAATGCAGTAAAAGAGAGCAGGAGCGAGAGAGTGGGATTGTATCGGAATGAACAAGGGGGTTTTGCTTGCCTGGCACTTCTGAAGATAATATAGTTCTTCATCAGTGTCATCGATCTCATCGTCGGCACATCGTCTATCGAGAGGGGACAAACACCGGCAACTGAGAAAGAACACAATCAATGCAATGCCACAATATGATGCATGATCATGACATGGCAATATGATGTGATTTGAGCTAATGCATCTAGCTATGATTTAAATGAAGTTGGTTTGAATACATGATTCAAAATCCAACTCCATATATGATTATTTAAATGTCCTTTATTTGTTTTGTCCAAAACAGAGGACAAACATTGTTCAAACATGCATGAAAATGGTACAGATGGATTCCTTGAATTTTTCTGATAATTTTTCATATATAACTTATTTCATTTGGAGTTACGGTTGATTTTATATGATTTTTAGAAGTTTGCACAATTTTCTGGATTTTCTAAATATTTAGAATTAAACTAATTCTAGAAAATGGATTATTGCGTCAGCCTGACATCATCACGACGTCAGCAGGTCAATGGGGCGCGGTCCAGGTCAAATCTGACCTGTGGGTCCCGTGTGTCAGTGTAATTAGTTTAACTAAAACAGTTAATACTAATCATAATTAATTAGCAGGGCCGGGGCCCACCTGTCATTGAGCCAGAGGGGTCAACTGGGCCCAGCCAGGGTCAAACCCACCGGCGACTCGACGCCGGCGACGACAGGCGCGGCGGAGGGCTTCGGAAAATGCCCATAGGCGATGGTTTTGGGCGTGGAGAGGCTCTACGAAGAGCTGCTGCTCGCGCGCAGCTAACAGAGCAGACAACAGGAGCTGGGGTGGCCGGAGATGACCGCGGCGAGGTCATCCGCGGCGGCCGGAGTTCGGACACGCGCGGGTTCAGTGTTCTGGTGCACGGCAGGACCATCTGGTGGTCGGGGCCGTCTCCTAGGAGCAACCCGAGCACGATTACATGCTCAGGTTCAAGCTACGGCGCCTGTAGCCGCGACGGCGCCATGGCCTGCGGCGAGGTGGTCTCGGCTCCGGTGAAATCGACGGCTACACGGTGCAATCGATGCGGGGAGGAGGGGGGTTAGGGGCAGGAGCTCACAGCGGTTGCAACGGGGGCATCGGCGAGCTCGGGGAGGGGCTGGTGACGACGGGAGGTCGCCGGCGATCTCGGTGACCCGAGGTTGAAGAAGGCGATGGCGACGGCGATGCAGTGCTCCCCCGGTCGTTTGGCTCGGCGTGGACGAGGAGGGCGAAGAAGCGGAGCTCGGGGTCGCGGAGAGGAAGCGCGGGAGTGGCTGTGGCCGCGGTGGTGCTCGTCGGTGGCGGCGGGCACGTTCGGTCTAGCGGGAGTGGAACGAGGGAGAGGCAGGGCAGGGAGAGTGGCGTCCAGGGGGTCAAGGCGGCGCCGAGGAGAAGACGCGAGGCGCCGCGGTGGCCAGGCGACGCAGGCAGGCAGCCTGGTGGCGTGGCGCCCGCACGCGCGCCGTGCGTTGTCTCTGCCTCTGCCTACTGGCGGAGGTGGGAGACGACTGGCACCAGGCCAGTGGGCTGGGCTGTCCACTGGGCCGGCCAGGTAAGTGGCCAGGTGGGCTTCTCTCTCTCTCTCTCTCTCTCTCTCTGGTTTTCTGTTTTCTAAAGTTTTCTATTTCATTTTATCTGTTTTGATTTAGTAAAAGTACTAAACCATTTGATAAAATGCTGAAAATAATTATGTGGCTAGAACTAATATATACCAAACCACATAAAATGTTCCAGAATTATTAGACATAAATTAATTATATAAAATATATATGTCCAAAGTAAATAGTTAATTAATTAATTCAAAGGCCCAAAAATAAATGTTTCTGAGATACCAAAAATATTGGTTTGACTTTTACCTCTTGCCAATATTTTCAGAGACTAAGAGGAACATTTTCTTGGACTTCTTTGAAGAGATTTAATGTTGATCATTTTTTTTAAATGTTTCTGAGGCTTTGAAAATTCCCTCAATTCAAATTTCAATTGAAGTTAAACATGATGCAACAACCAAGCTAAACCAAGGCCAGGGCAAAGCTAGGGATGTGACAACTCACCCCCACTAAACAAGAATCTCGTCCCGAGATTCAAGACGTGAGGTAAGAAGAAAGGGGGTCACAACTATCACGGTCTTCTCGATCCAACTGCCCTTCTCGAAGAAGTATCTTCATTGCATCGTATTGATCTTGACGTCTTTGCTTTAGAGAATTTCATCGACACGGTGACGACGGAAAGGAACTCTACTAGAAATCGATCTTCTTAAAGATTGAGCAACTCACGATCAACTCATGGAATGAGACGTAAGAACATCTCTCGAGTTGAGACATAAAACACACATAGAGTGTGATGGAAGAAACAATTTGACGAGGGTTTCAAAATAGCGAGAAAAAATTGCCATGATTCCATAACGGGGCACCTCAAGGAAGGTGACTCGAAGAACTATTCCCTTAGTGGCAAAAAGAATTACTTTTGATACAGAGATCATTGAAATTCTTTGTATCAGCCTAAGGCAATCACAAACGATCATGTGAACGAATTCGAAGGGATGGCATACCCATACCAGAATGGATGATGTGGACTACCTTGTTGAAGACAACGCAATGGATGACTCTTGCTTATCACCGGAAATGGATGGGACCATGACATGACCACTTTTGAAAATGATCCTAAACAGTACTTGCTGAGGTGCAAGCTGGGAACAAGATGCAAATGCTGGGAATGACTCTAGTAACTGGGAATAACTCAACGAGGGTGATTCCACCGTTTGAATGGTTATAGCTTAATCGAAGAAACTAGGAGCACAGAAATCCCTAGGAAGCAACTCCTGGAATAAGTCGCACGAGATCCTCATGGAGAAGATGTCAAATAGCTCAATCAAGATACTCCAATGATAGATCTTCTGGCTAGGTGTGTCGGCCAGACATCAACCTTGTCGGGACCTACATAATAGATCTTGGAGAAAGTGCCAACCATCATATCTGCCTGAGATTCAGATCTGATTGGTAACGGAATATTTCAGACAGCCTGTCTGGAAAAGAAAGTTTGCAACACAATTCGATGAGATGACGTTGCGAGATTCTCGGGATATGAACTATGATAGCAAGCTCCAAAACATGAGCTGGTTCTGCTACAAACCTGTGAACATGCTGCCCAAGACAAGCATGACCACATGGTAGTCTTACAATGAAACACTACCGAGTTCAGATTGGGAACCATCATCGAGGACATCGAAGTCCTTACATAAGTCTTGCTCTTAAGAAGGAACTTCTTCTCCCTAAACAAATCAATCAGTGGCTTGCTGTGCTAGGGAATACATATGGAGTGGAGGTAATTAATCTACCAAACCATAGAATACTTCGCACGTATGCATGACTGATTTGAGATGATTCCAGAGGAAACAAAACAAACCTTTCTCAAACTCACGGCGGCAACTTACACCTAATGCATGTGAATTCGAGGAAGTCACTTCTTCCATCCAAGCATAAGCTTCATGAACGGAACACGAAAGCAATGCTTACAAAGTTTCTAACACTAACTTAGATGTTCAACATGAATCATGGGGGAGACAAAATGCTGCTGATGGGCTCAACAACAACTCATCGGAATTTCCATATCACTGGACTTCCACCATCATGTGAACACGGTGATAGCATTGGTCAAACCAAAAGATGTAATGGTGTATGCTCGAGGGGTCAACCACGAGTAAGACAACATTACGAACATCGTTGGTTCTGATTTGACTTGACGATAGCCCATACTCAAGTCAAAGTTTTGACAAGACAATACATCCAACAACTGATCACGAGGACCAATTGGTGAAGATATCATCTTTCTTCAACACACACCACAAAAGATATCCCTTAACATGAACTAAGTCAGACAAGCTTTATCTTCCAACTCTCCAAGTTGTTGTCTAGCTCAACCAACTAGCTCAGGGATATCTAACACAGATTCTTGGAGAAAGGGTGGTTCACAAGGAACCAACTTGATCACGAGCTCAACATAACAGTCTAGGGACAACCTGGTAATACTTCCGAGAAGATATTCGGAAAATCACGAACCACCGATATGTCTCTAGGCTTGAGATCAATCTTGCCTTTCAGAGCAAGATGATATGATCAAATAAGCAAGGGATTGAATAATCCTCACTCATTGACCGAAGAGTGCACCAGAATAAGGACTAGGTAGCACGTTCAATCTTAGGATGATGATTTAATAACCAACACGCTAAGAATGAGAATATTGTCCATTAACTACCAAGCAACACGGTTGCTAGGAGTATTGATTTCACACATCATGGTTCACTCGACGGCATTTCGGTTGTGACAACACGGGACCGAGGAAAGAAAAATGATGGCAAGAAGTATCACTGCGTCAAAAATTCATTAGAGATGGTGCAATTCTCATGACTCTCTTGACATAAGGATGGTAACACTCCAAGGTAGAGCAGAGCAGAAGCTGGATTGGCATTTCGATTTGCGGGATGCAATTACTTTGACCCAATCCTAGAAATGGATGAGGCACTGGAGTTTGTTTCTCCTAGTCATTCTGGAATAGAATGGCTGGACGGACCACAAGAGTAATAGGCATAGATAAACGAATGCACGACTACCCTAACTGTCAATTAACAGACGAGGGCCAGGAAATAGCCAAAGAGGGACAACTCAACGAAACATATAACTTTCTGAGTTGTGGATGCATGGATTAATATGTCGAACCAAGTTCAACATATTTCTTCCAGATAACCCATGCAGAAAGGTAGAGCTGGCAGAATCACAATATGAATGGAGTACTCCTCAAGAGCACCCTGGTTGTGATCTTTTGGTTCAACAAACTTCTGCCATAAATGGTTCATAGTATTTGGAAGAAGGGAATACCACGGACCTCGAGGGCTAATGCAAAGGTTACTAATATCCTAGAGGAACTAGCAAACACTATCGACATGAGGTAAGTAGGGTGAATCTCGGGTTCAAGAACCCACGAATAGAATACCTACTACTAAGTGGCATCACGGGATGCTTTCGAGAATGGTGGCCAGAATCATCACACTGGGAACACATAGCATTGCTAGATTACTAGATGACTCCCTCAGACACCTAGGGTCATAATAATAGCTCCAACATATATGTCAAGGCATCGGAGTACCTCAACAGACCGATTAGTGTGCTTAATCTGGCCAAAAGGACATCGGAATGGAAGGAAAGGATTTGCAAATGCATCAGACTAGTTAGAAACCAGGGATGACTCGGACAGCATAACGGCTGTAAATGCTCAAAAAGATTTGAGACATCATGAAAAATGGTGGCATAACCACTCAACATCACAATATCAATGTTCTGAGATCAACTAGGAACACATGGGAGTAGTAGAAAAATGAACAGAGGCTTGAACTCAACAATCCTAGGCAACTACGGTTTAGTAACACGTCATCCTGAGAGATAGAAGAGAAGCCTAGTTCTTAATCCCCGTAGAAAGGAAGAGGTTGACTCAGATCAGAAGGCCATGAGGTATAAGGAGTAAAAAGAGCCTTACGTTCCCTTCCACAATCAATTCCCTTACATAACTAAAGCATTTCTAGACACAACTTCGACCAGTTTGGCTTGGTAATCCTATAGGCAGTCAGGCTCTGATACCAACGCTGTCAGGACCCCGATCCTAAGTCACACCAATCCAGCATGTAACACATCATATCACTTTGCGGCCTCACGCACGGTACTCCCACGGGTGCCACCTTACCTGGCCCGGGACCGTTTGCGCCTTTTGGCTCACGTATATGATAGTGTCGCTAGCATCCATATGACAGAGAACCCGGGCCAACATGGCTAGTCGTGAACCCAAAGCGGCACTAACCCATGAGGATAGGCATACATGAATCACATCGAGCATGTCGGTCATCAACGTATTTATTCGGGCTGTAGCACTGGGCTAACAGGACTCCGGTAACCCGGGCTGTAGCAGGCTAGGCAGGACTCCGAATAACAGCGCGTGACATTTCCCCGAAGGGACAGACACAGGAACGACGTGAAACACATGCCGGCCAGTCAAGTGTTCCGAGCAGTAGTGCTGGGCTAGCAGGACTCCGGTGAACCGGGCTGTAGCGGACTACTATCGCTCAGAAGCACTAGACTTACATTTCCTCATATGATAGGCTGCCAAGGATAAACAACTAGATAGTCGGATCCCACTCATACCAAGCATTTCAATCATACACACAATATGCCCGATATGAGTAAATACAACATGGCATCACAACATAACTCTACGACTCAAATTATTTATTCATTAGGCTCGGAAGAGCCAGATATTACAAACATGGGTCTCATGACCCAACATTCAGAGCATACAAACAACAAGCACAAGCGGAAGCTTATCATGTCTGAGTACAGACATCTACAAATGAAAAGGGCTTGAAGCCTGACTATCTACCAGATCCTGCCGAGGGCACAAGATCGTAGCTGAGGTATCAAGCTAAACGTCGAAGTCCAAGCGGTACTACTAGCGAGACTGAAGTCTCTCTGCAAAAACATAAAATGGGCAAACGTGAGTACAAACGTACTCAGCAAGACTTACATCAGAACTAACTACATATGCATCAGTTTCAATAAAGGGGGTGGTGGAGTTTGACTGCAGCAAGCCAGCTTTGACTCGGTGGCTATCCTGAACTACGACTGCAAGCGACTCTTTTGAGGTGGCGCACACGAGTCCACATATTCACCATCCAATACACCACTATGGATCCACTTCCGTCTCCCTACGAGAAGGCCATCCATAGCACTCACGCTTATCTTGCGTATTTTAGAGTATCCACTTTCACTTGTCTATGAACTGATATAGGCCACCCAGAAGTCCATTACCGCGGACACGGCTATTCGAATAGATGATGTTAACCCTGCAGGGGTGTACTTCTTCACACACGCTCTCACCACTTACCGCCATTTACACGACATGTACTCGGCAACCTTCAAGCGGAAGCCCAGCGAGGGTGTCAGCCACGGCCTACCTAAACACTCAAGTATCTAGTCCAGGTTTATCGCCTATTCGGGTTCCATCCATGAGGAGATCCGGCCGGAGTTTCGCTCACAGCCCCAAATGATGTGTACAGGGTCCGAGACACCAAACGGGCGCCCGGCTGCCCGGCCACGTGCCTACCGCAACACAGCCCACCCCTACGGTCAGCGCTGCGTGCGGCCCCCAGCATACTACAAACACCAGAAACTACTTTGCAACTCCTGGACAGAGGACAAGGGTGATCAAGAAGCCGAGAGGGTCCATTGGTTTCGGGCCCAATGCGTGGTAGTAACTGTTTCATGGATCACAAACACAGAACTCAGTTCCTGAGGACGGCTACAATGAGACAACCCACCATGTACTCCTACATGGCCTCTCACCGCTACCTTTACCAAATCGTGTTCACACACTTAGCTCACACACAGTAGGACATGTTCATCACCATTCCAATTCATTCCCGATGAATCAGACCCGACTCAACTCTAAGCAGTAGCAGGCATGACAAACAAACATAAATGAGTAGGCACATCAGGGCTCAAACAACTCCTACTCATGCTAGTGGGTTTCATCTAATTACTGTGGCAATGACAGGTCATGCAAAGGATAAAGGGGTTCAACTACCGCAGCAAGTAACAGTTGAATCGTTGTTGTCTTAATGCAGTAAAAGAGAGCAGGAGCGAGAGAGTGGGATTGTATCGGAATGAACAAGGGGGTTTTGCTTGCCTGGCACTTCTGAAGATAATATAGTTCTTCATCAGTGTCATCGATCTCATCGTCGGCACATCGTCTATCGAGAGGGGACAAACACCGGCAACTGAGAAAGAACACAAGCAATGCAATGCCACAATATGATGCATGATCATGACATGGCAATATGCTGTGATTTGAGCTAATGCATCTAGCTATGATTTAAATGAAGTTGGTTTGAATACATGATTCAAAATCCAACTCCATATATGATTATTTAAATGTCCTTTATTTGTTTTGTCCAAAACAGAGGACAAACATTGTTCAAACATGCATGAAAATGGTACAGATGGATTCCTTGAATTTTTCTGATAATTTTTCATATATAACTTATTTCATTTGGAGTTACGGTTGATTTTATATGATTTTTAGAAGTTTGCACAATTTTCTGGATTTTCTAAATATTTAGAATTAAACTAATTCTAGAAAATGGATTATTGCGTCAGCCTGACATCATCACGACGTCAGCAGGTCAACGGGGCGCGGTCCAGGTCAAATCTGACCTGTGGGTCCCGCGTGTCAGTGTAATTAGTTTAACTAAAATAGTTAATACTAATCCTAATTAACTAGCAGGGCCGGGGCCCACCTGTCATTGAGCCAGAGGGGTCAACTGGGCCCAGCCGGGGTCAAACCCACCGGCGACTCGACGCCGGCGACGACAGGCGCGGCGGAGGGCTTCGGAAAATGCCCATAGGCGATGGTTTTGGGCGTGGAGAGGCTCTACGAAGAGCTGCTGCTCGCGCACAGCTAACAGAGCAGACAACAGGAGCTGGGGTGGCCGGAGATGACCGCGGCGAGGTCATCCGCGGCGGCCGGAGTTCGGACACGCGCGGGTTCAGTGTTCTGGTGCACGGCAGGACCATCTGGTGGTCGGGGCCGTCTCCTAGGAGCAACCCGAGCACGATTACATACTCAGGTTCAAGCTACGGCGCCTGTAGCCGCGACGGCGCCATGGCCGGCGGCGAGGTGGTCTCGGCTCCGGTGAAATCGACGGCTACACGGTGCAATCGATGCGGGGAGGAGGGGGGTTAGGGGCAGGAGCTCACAGCGGTTGCAACGGGGGCATCGGCGAGCTCGGGGAGGGGCTGGTGACGACGGGAGGTCGCCGGCGATCTCGGTGACCCGAGGTTGAAGAAGGCGATGGCGACGGCGATGCAGTGCTCCCCCGGTCGTTTGGCTCGGCGTGGACGAGGAGGGCGAAGAAGCGGAGCTCGGGGTCGCGGAGAGGGAGCGCGGGAGTGGCTGTGGCCGCGGTGGTGCTCGTCGGCGGCGGCGGGCACGTTCGGTCTAGCGGGAGTGGAACGAGGGAGAGGCAGGGCAGGGAGAGTGACGTCCAGGGGGTCAAGGCGGCGCCGAGGAGAAGACGCGAGGCGCCGCGGTGGCCAGGCGACGCAGGCAGGCAGCCTGGTGGCGTGGCGCCCGCACACGCGCCGTGCGTTGTCTCTGCCTCTGCCTACTGGCGGAGGTGGGAGACGACTGGCACCAGGCCAGTGGGCTGGGCTGTCCACTGGGCCGGCCAGGTAAGTGGCCAGGTGGGCTTCTCTCTCTGTCTCTCTAGTTTTCTGTTTTCTAAAGTTTTCTATTTCATTTTATCTGTTTTGATTTAGTAAAAGTACTAAACCATTTGATAAAATGCTGAAAATAATTATGTGGCTAGAACTAATATATACCAAACCACATAAAATGTTCCAGAATTATTAGACATATATTTATTATATAAAATATATATGTCCAAAGTAAATAGTTAATTAATTAATTCAAAGGCCCAAAAATAAATGTTTCTGAGATACCAAAAATATTGGTTTGACTTTTACCTCTTGCCAATATTTTCAGAGACTAAGAGGAACATTTTCTTGGACTTCTTTGAAGAGATTTAATGTTGATCATTTTTTTTAAATGTTTATGAGGCTTTGAAAATTCCCTCAATTCAAATTTCAATTGAAGTTAAACATGATGCAACAACCAAGCTAAACCAAGGCCAGGGCAAAGCTAGGGATGTGACAGTTATTCTGCGGCGACGGCAGCCTCACACCGCAGCGAACCAGTGAACCCTTGTACTCCTCTACGTGTGGGCATCCACTGCCGCGTCTTCCCCGGCTCCGCGTCGTCCCCTTCCTAGGCCTCGCCGTCGTCCACCGCCCTGGTACTCTCGGCACGGCATGGTCAACGTGGTCAAGGAACGGCTTCCATCGGACGTGGACTATACGTGGAGAGGCTGACAGCTGGGTCCACGGCCGCAGCAAGGAAGTGCCTCCTTATTACGTGCAAAATAATTATTCCTCCACCTGACAGCGGGGACCCACCGGACGGGCCACCGTATTTCATGAAAAAAATGTTTCCCCCTGACTGCTGGGACCCACCAGCTACAGCTTCGCATGCAAGGAAGTGCGTCCGGGCAACAAAAACGATTTGCCCCCCTGACTGCTGAGACCCACCAGCTACATCTTCGCACGCAAGGAAGTGCCTGACAGTCAGGACCCACCTGGTCGAAGCATACGTAGCGTTGTCATTCTGGTCGCGAACATGTATGTACATACTGGTCGATGTAGAGGCGCGCACGTAGCATGTACACGTATGTACAGCGGCTAGTGTGCAAGAAATAATATACGGCCACATACGTACATACGGGCAGGGTCTCGAACGCCTACTCGCGCATACGTACGGCCAGGGCTCGTGTACATGGCTGGGTCGGAACGGAGAAACTGCGTCGTCGTGTTCATGGGGAGCCAACCGGATGGGTCGGAACGGAATGCGTCGTCGTGTTCATCGGGAGGGCTTGGACGGAACAGCCGATGGAAACAAGGCCTGGCGTACCGCGGAACGGAGGAAACGGCCTTGTGTTTGACCGGCCATGTTCGAAACGGGATCTTGTTCATCGGGAGCGGTCTGGCGTACCACAAAACGGAGGAAACGGACCTCCTACGGTCGAAACGGGGGTCTTGTTGATCGGGAGGGGTGTGGCGTACCGCAAAATGGAGGAAACGGACTTGTGTTGGAGCGCTACGGTCAAAATGGGGGTCCGGTTCATCGGGAGGGGTGTGGCGTACCACAAAACGGGACTCCACGGGATACTGTTCATCTCCACCGTCGACCCCCTCCAGCCTCTGCGGGCTACTGTTCATCCACCGTCGACCTCCTCCAGCCTCCACCTGCGACTGTTCATCCACGGGCTCCTGTTCATCCAGCCTCCACCGCGCGCTACTCCACCGGCTACTGTTCAACCAGCCCTCTCCACGGGCTCCTGTTCAACCACCCCTCCACGGGCTATTGTTCATCCAGCCCTCCACCTTCTACTGTTCATCCTGCCCTCCACGGGGTGGTCCTGTTCATCCTGCCCTCCACGGGGTCCTGTTCATCCAGCCCCAACCGGCTCGATCAATCGGGGTCCTGTTCATCCAGAGGCAACACCACGGGGTCCTGTTCATCCACCCCCACCGGGAACTGTTCATCCAAACCCCCCCAGCAACGCTCACTGTTCATCCAGAGGCAGCATCGATCAGCTTCAGTTAGCAGCAGTAGCGAAGGAATTGCTCGATCGGGTTCAGTTAACAGCCATGGATCAATCGCTCGGGTTCAGTAACGCATAGCCTCCAGTGCAATCGCTCGGGTTCAGTTTGAGCCCAACGCCTCGCTCGGGTTCAGTTAGAGCCTAACGCCTCGCACCCACGAGCGTGCGTGTACGAGGGAAACGCGCATCGCTTGGCCCCGACCACCCACCATAACCGGGAACACCCCGATATTTTCCTCGCCCTCGCTTCTACCACGGTTTTTTCCATCATGGACTGCCCAAAGAATGTCATGCAGCTGTGTCTCCGGCCCGCCCAGGACGAAAAGCCCATTTTCTATCATGATTTTTGTCATAGAAGTAGGACCCCACCACATCTATGATGATACCGAGTTTTTTCACAATTACCGTCATAGAAGTGTCATAAGTATGATAGAAAAAAAAATCATTCGGCCCAAAATGTCACGGATGTGTCTTTTTTTGTAGTGAATGGAAGCTCAGGGAAGAAGCCAAACCCTTTCATCATAGGTCAGGTGAAGCACATCAACGTGGAGGAAGTTGAAGAGCAGCCTGACGTAGTGATTGGTAAGTTTTTGATTAAGTAATTTACCGCTCTCGTTCTTTTTGACACTGGTGCATCGCATTCATACATATCAAGGGGATTTGTGGACAAGTTTAAGTTGCCAACCTTAGCCCTTAGGTCACCCATGTTAGTAAGCTCGCCAGGAGCAGAGTATATGGCCAGCTGATGGTGTGATCGATTACCATTAACCATTGGTAGCCATGTTTTCCCCTCAGACCTAGTAATTTTGGAGTCACAAGGATTGGATATAATACTAGGCATGGATTGGCTATCGAAGTATGGAGGAAACATTGACTGTGCTAGTAAGTCGATACTACTCACCACCCCTGAGGGAAAGAGGATCAAGTATGTATCTAGGCATGCGCCAAGGAGGACTCAAGTAAATTCCCTCTCAGGAGTTGTTCAGAAGGAAGTACCAGTTGTGAAGGATTACCCTAATGTATTTCCAGAGGAATTACCAGGCATACCACCAGATCGAGACATAGAATTTTTGATAGACCTGTTGCCAGGCACCGGACCAATATCAAAGAGACCGCATCGGATGCCCGCAAATGATCTAGAGGAAATTAAGAAGCAGATTCAGGAGTTATTGGAGAAAGGTTATATTCGACCAAGTTCATCACCGTGGAGAGCCCCAGTGCTCTTAGTCGAGAAGAAGGATGGATCTTTGAGAAGGGTTGTTGATTATCGTGCATTGAATGAAGTGGCGATCAAGAACAAGTATCCACTACCGATGATCAACGATTTGTTTGACCAACTATAGGGAGCCAAAGTATTCTCCAAGATCGATCTTCGATCAGGATACCACCAGTTGAAGATCCGAGAACAGGATATACCTAAGACAACCTTTACCACAAGGTACGGGCTATATGAGTACACGGTCATGTCTTTTGGATTGACTAACGCCCCTGCCTATTTTATGAGTATGATGAATAAGGTGTTCATGGAGTTCTTGGATAAGTTTGTTGTGGTGTTCATAGATGACATATTAGTGTACTGGAAGAATGAAGAGCAACACAAGGAACATTTGTGATTTGTTCTGGAGAAGCTCAGGGAACATCAGCTATATGCCAAGTTCAGCAAGTGTGAATTTTGGTTGAAAGAAGTTGGACTTCTTGGACATGTTATACCAGGAGAAGGTATAGCAGTAGACCCTACCAAGGTTCAGTCTGTCAGTGAGTAGTTGGCACCCACCTCAGTTGGGGAGATCCACAGTTTTCTGGGACTAGCAGGATACTATAGGAGGTTCATTGAGAATTTTTCCAAGATTGCGAAACCCATGATAGAGTTGTTGAAGAAGGACACCAAGTTCAAATGGACCGAGGAATGTGAGGCCAGTTTTTCAGGAGTTGAAGAAACGTTTGGTTACAGCCCCAGTGTTGATTCTTTCGGATATACACAAGGATTTCCAAGTTTATTGCAACACTTCTCGCCTGGGACTTGGAGGTGTACTTATGCAAGACGGAAGAGTTGTTTCATATGCCTCATGTCAGCTTCGACCTCATGAGTTGAATTATGCCGCACATGATTTGGAGTTAGCAACCGTAGTGCATGCGCTCGGGACCTGGAGACATTTTCTTATTGGAAACCGTTGTGATGTATACATGGACCATAAGAGTTTGAAGTATACCTTCACACAGAAGGAGTTGAATCTCAGGCAGAGGAGATGGTTGGAGCTAATAAAGGATTATGATATGAAGCTACATTATCATCCAGGAAAGGCCAATGTCGTAGCAGACGCTTTGAGTTGCAAGAGTTATGTCAATACCCTCGTAAGCGGAGGATTACCGCAGGAGTTAGTCGATGATCTCAAGGAACTTCGTTTGGAGATAGTTCCAAGAGGATTTGTTGCAACAATGGGGGTTCAGTCTACATTATTGGGAAGGATTCGAGAAGCTCAGAAGGTGATAAGGAGATTGCTGAGATAAAGGAGAAGATGAGCGAAGGAAAGGCCAAAGGTTTTCGTGAAGATAAGCATGGAACTTTATGGTTTGAGGACCGTGTTTACGTGCCTAATGACTCAGAGATCAAGAAGCTAATACTTCAGGAGGCTCATGAGTCGCCATACTCAATTCACCCAGGAAAAACTAAGATGTATTTGGATTTGAAGGAATGTTTCTGGTGGACAGGTATGAAGAAGGATATTGCCGAGTATGTAGCCATATGTGACATATGTCAGAGAGTTAAGGCAGAACACCAGAAGCCAGCAGGATTATTACAGCCTATGCCGATACCTGAATGGAAGTGGGATAAACTTGGCATGGACTTTATCACCGGATTACCCAGGACAATATCAGGATAGGACTCCATCTGGGTAGTAGTTGATCGCTTGACCAAATTGGCTCAATTCATCCCTGTGAAAACCACTTATACGAGTGCGAAGTTGGCCAAGATATATATGACCAGGATTGTATGTCTGCATGGAGCTCCGAGGACCATCGTATCAGATAGAGGAACACAGTTTACTTCGAAGTTTTGGAATCAGCTGCACCAGACTTTGGGTACCAGGTTAGAGTTCAGTACAGCCTTTGATACGTCTCAACGTATCTATAATTTTTTATTGTTCCATGCTATTATATTATCTGTTTTGGATGTTTAATGGGCTTTAGGCCCTGTTCGGATGCTCTCCGCTCCACAACTGCAGCTCCCGGAGCGGAGGGAGCTGTAGCACAATTGCAAGGAGTGGCTCAAACCGAGCTTATTATGCGGAGCGGAGTTTCAAGATTGGAGAGGTTCCGAACAGGCACTTAATATACCTTTTTATATTATTTTAGAGACTAACCTATTAACCAAAGGCCCAATGCAAATTGCTGTTTTTTTGCCTATTTCAGTGTTCCCCAGAAAAGGAATATCAAACGGAACGAAACCTTCCCGAGGATATTTTTTGGAACAAATGCAATCTAGAAGACTTGGAGTGGAAGTCAAGGAAGCAACAAGGCGTCCACGAGGCAGGAGGGCGCGCCCAGGGGGTAGGCGCGCCCCCCACCCTCGTGGGCCCCTCATAGCTCCACCGACCTACTTCTTCGCCTATATACACTCTTATACCCTGAAAACATCCAGGGAGTCACGAAACCACTTTTCCACCGTCGCAACCTTTTGTACCCGTGAGGTCCCATCTTTGGGCCTTTTTCAGCTATCTGCCGGAGGGGGATTCGATCACGGAGGGCTTCTACATCAACACCATAGCCTCTCCGATGATTTGTGAGTAGTTTACCACAGACTTTTGCGTCCATAGTTATTAGCTAGATGGCTTCTTCTCTCTCTTTAGATCTCAATACAAAGTTCCTCGATGTTCTTGGAGATCTATTCGATGTAATACTTTTTGCGGTGTGTTTGGCGAGATCCGATGAATTGTGGGTTTATGATCAAGATTATCTATGAACAATATTTGGTTCTTCTCTGAATTCTTATATGCATGATTTAATATCTTTGCAAGTCTCTTCGAATTATCGGTTTAGTTTGGCCTACTAGATTGATCTTTGTTGCAATGGGAGAAGTGCTTAGCTTTGGGTTCAATCTTGTGGTGCTCAATCCCAGTGACAGAAAGGGAACCGACACGTATTGTATTGTTGCCATCGAGGATAAAAAGATGGGTTTATATCATATTGCTTGAGTTTATCCCTCTATATCATGTCATCTTGCCTAATGTGTTACTCTGTTCTTGTGAACTTAATACTCTAGATGCATGGTGGATAGCGGTCGATGTGTGGAGTAATAGTATTAGATGTAGAATCATTTTGGTCTACTTGACACGGACGTGATGCCTATGTTAATGATCATGCCTAGATATTCTCATAACTATGCGCTTTTCTATCAATTGCTCGGCAGTAATTTGTTCACCCACCATAATATATGCTATCTTGAGAGAAGCCACTAGTGAAACCTATGGCCCCCGGGTCTACTTTACATCATATAAGTTTCCAATCTACAATTCTAGTTTACTATTTATTTTGCAATCTTTACTTTTCCAATCTATACAACAAAAATACAAAAAATATTTATCTTATTATCTCTATTAGATCTCACTTTTACAAGTGGCCGTGAAGGGATTGACATCCCCTTTGTCGCGTTGGTTGCAAGGTTCTTGATTGTTTGTGCAGGTACTAGGCGATTTGCGTGTAGTCTCTTACTGGTTTGATACCTTGATTCTCAAAAACTGAGGGAAATACTTATGCTACTTTGCTACATCACCCTTTCCTCTTCAAGAGAAAACCAATGCATGCTCAAGATGTAGCAGCCTTTCATCCGCAGATAGATGGACAGACCGAGAGAGTCAATCAGATTCTAGAGGAAAAGTTGAGAGCTTGTGCGCTAGATTATGGATCTAGTTGGGATGATAATTTGCCTTACGCAGAGTTCTCATACAACAACAGTTATCAAGCTAGTTTGAAGATGGCCCCTTTCGAAGTTTTGTATGGAAGAAGGTGCAGGACACCATTGATGTGGGATGAAGTTGGAGAACGTTAGTTGTTCGGACCCGATTTAATCAGAGAGTCTGAAGAGAAGGTTAAGTTAATTCGTGATAGACTGAAGGTAGCCTAGTCCAGGCAGATGAGTTATGCTCATACGAAATGCAAGGAGGTAGTCTATGAAATCGGAGACAGGGCATATCTTCGTGTGTCACCACTTCGAGGAGTTAAACGATGTGGAGTTAAAGGAAAGTTAGCCCCAAGATTTGTAGGACCATACCAAGTTTTGGAACGTATGGGAGAAGTGGCCTACAAGTTGGAGTTACCCGAAGGATTGTTAGGAGTTCATGATGTGTTTCACGTTTCCCAGTTGAAGGAGTGCCATGCAGAGATGGCCGATATTCCTCTGGGAGATTAAATGTCCATGGAAGAAATTCAGTTGGAGAGTGACCTAACCTACGAGGAGAAACCTGTCAAGATTCTCGAGTTTGCCAGCCGAGTTACACGCAGCAAGGTTATCAAATTTTGCAAAGTTCAGTGGAGCCATCATACCGAGGAAGAAGCCACCTGGGGGCGAGAGGAAGACCTATGGAAAGACCACCCACACCTATTTTCTAGCCAACCCGAATCTCGAGGGCGAGATTCATCTTAAGGGGGGTACATTTGTAACATCCCAATTTTCAATTTGGATGTTATTCATAGGACATCATATGCATATCATATTTTTCTTTGGTTGTGATCCTAGAAATCTTAAGCAACTCAAGGACCCAAGGAGAGAGTTGGAGGTTTCACTAAAATTTCATATTTGAATTTATTTCAAATTTCAAGAAAGGATCAATTTGATTTTAATATTTTCCCTCCAATTATTTTCAATAACAAAAATAAAAGAGAGAAGATAATATGACTTCTTCAACAGAAAGGAAAATTGGAGGTGAAATTTTAAAATCAGTTTCTTATTTTATTTATATTTTATTTGAATTAGAGTAAAACTTGCATTTTTAAAATGTGCATTTAGTCCAGAAAAGTGTTCATCTTGTCCTAAATATTAGGTTTGGACGGTGAGAATTGTTTCCGGGATTTTTAGGATTTTTTTAATATTTTATTAGGATTTTTCTTCCGGGGTGAAATGTATTTAAAAAAGTCTCCTGGGCCAGCCCAGCCGCAGCCGGGCCAAAGCCCAGCTCGCCGCCGCCTCACCGAGTTCGCCTCGCGCACGCGCGCGCCGCCGCCAGAGTCTGAGCCGGACTCCTCTTCGCCGCCGCCGTCGTTGCCCCCTCCCCAAGCCACAGCCTCCCAAGGCTTTAAAAGCTGAGCCCCCCCCCCTTTCTTATCAGCCATCGATGCGGCCCGCCGCTGCCAACCATCGCTGTCGGCGTTCTGGGAACGGGGTCCCCAGACTTGCCTGCCTGCGGCCTGCGGCGTGGCTAAAAAGGGGGCCCAGCATGGCCCATCTTCATCAACACAAGACCCAAGACCCTCGCGAGGGGCCAAGCCTCGCGGGGCGAACGACGCGGCGCTTCCTCAGGCACGGCCTCGTCAGGCTGGCTCACGAGGAGGCAGAGAAATCAAGGCGGGGTACCTCGCGAGGTGCCCATGGCGCAAGCCATGACGACCAAGGGTGCCAGGCGGGCGCCAGTCCGCGCAGTGTCTCCCTTTCCTCTTTGGTGCAAAGGGGGCAAGCGCAGACGAGAGGATCAAGCAAAGGCATCCATTTCGATGCAACGAGACCAAGACCAGTCCAACGGTGGGAAGGAGGTCATCGTGGAGCCCAGAACGACGTCACCACAGGGCCTTTGGCAGGCGAGGACCAACTTTAGTCAGGATAAGTGTACCAGATGTTCCCCTTCAAATTGGCCAATTGTTGGCGCCCTTCCCGCTCAATATTTGGGAAGAGGCCCAGGGCCTTTGCCTATAAATAGGACTAGCCACCCCCAGGGTAGGGGGGACGATCGGAAAGAGGAGAACCGGAAGGGACGAACACACAGAGAGAGAGAGAGAGAAGGGCGGCTGAACTCCCCTAGCAGTTCATCGTCCCAGCTAAGAACAGGCCCTCGCGAGGCTGTTCTTCCTTGTATTGTTCATCATCATCAGCCCAAGAGGCAATCCACCCACCACACTGGAGTAGGGTATTACACCACATCGGTGGCCTGAACTAGTATAAACCCTGTGTCTTTTGTGTTGTTCTTTCAGTAGTTAGATCTTTCCGAGACAGAGAGGTAGAGGGCATAATCTCCGCACGCACCCCAGAATTCGAACCTTAAGGGTCTGCCGGAACCCGAAATCCGACATTTGGCGCGCCACGTAGGGGTGCGCCGGAATTTGTCTTCCACCGCTTCGTTCTCCTCCGACCATCGCGTCCATGTCCGACGCCCATCGAGCCCGCGTCGCCCAGGCGGCCCCCATCGGTGGGCGTCCTCGTCGTTCCCTGTTGCCCGCCATCAACGCCGCCACCGGACCGGCGGGGAACAAGCAGCAAGCGCCATCCCAGCATCTGCCTGTGCGACAAGGTGACCGCACCGCTACATCAACACCTCCGGTCGTCGCGGCCCTCCTGGGCGGCTCGCAGGCGCCGCCCACAAGTCGCCACTTCAAGCCGTTTGTCCGCCGGGTCAGCGCCGTTTCCGCACGGCAGGGGGCTCCCACGGACCAGGTGGCGCGCGAGGTCGGTCTGACCTTCAGCTCGAAGGACCACCCCGCCAACTTGGCTGGCTCGGGCGCGCTCCCCATGTTGTGCACCCCCACCATCTGCCAGGTGGCCGTCACCAGAACCCTCGTCGACGGCGGCGCGAGCCTCAGTGTGCTTTCAGTTGAGACTTTCAATCTCCTCTGCATACCACTGGAGCGGCTGCAACCAAGTCGGTCTTTCTTGGGCGTTGGGGGCGGGTCATCCAGCTCCTTGGGACAGATCCGGCTCCCAGTAACCTTCGGCACCTACGACAACTTCCGCACGGAGATGGTCGACTTCGACATCGCCCCCATCGGCCTTCCTTACAACGCCATCCTCGGCTACCCAGCGTTGGCCCAGTTCATGGCCGCCACGCACCCGACGTATAACCTCATGAAGATGCCCGGGAGCAGCGGTGTCCTCACCGTGCACGGGGACACCGGGGACGCCCTGCGGGTACTCAAGCTCGCCTTCAAGACGGCGGCATCGGCACAGCCCGCCGACGCAGGGACCCCCGAGCCCAAGGGGGCTGCGCCAGCCAAGAAGAAGCAGTTGTTCACCCAGGACAAGGCAGAAACCAAGCAGATACCTGTCGATGAGGACGGGTCCTCCAGTGCCACTTTCACCATAGGCGCCAACCTCGAGCCTGAGCAGGAGGAGGCCCTGATCAGGTTCCTGCGCGCAAATAAGAAGGTATTCGCTTGGGAGCCTGATCAGTTGGCAGGGATCCCCCGGAGCGTCATCGAGCATCACCTCAACGTGTGCCCAAACGTGCGCCCCGTGAAGCAGAAAGCCAGGAAGCAGTTCGCAGAGAAGCAGGCCTTCATCGTCCAAGAAACCCGCAAGTTAGAGGCCATTGGGGTCATTCGCGAGGTCCGATACCCGGATTGGTTGGCCAACCCTGTCGTTGTGCCCAAGAAGGGGGGAAAGGAACACATGTGTGTCGACTTCACCAACCTCAACAAGGCATGCCCGCAAGATCCGTTCCCGCTCCCCCGCATCGACCAGATCGTCGATTCCACCGCGGAGTGCGACCTGCTCTGCTTCCTGGACGCCTTCTCTAGGTATCACCAGATCAAGATGGCGGTAGAAGACGTCAAGAAGACCGCCTTCTTAACCCCATGCGGGGTGTACTGCTATACATGCATGCCATTTGGGCTGCGTAACGCAGGGGCGACCTTTCAGCGGCTGATGCACATCACCTTGGGCCCGCAGCTCGGGAAGAATGTCGAAGCTTACGTTGACGACACTGTGGTGAAATCTCGGGAGGCCAAGACCCTGATACAAGACCTGGAGGAGACCTTCGCGAGCCTCGACACAGTGAACCTGCGGCTCAACCCAGAGAAGTGTGTGTTCGGGGTCCCCTCAGGCAAGCTCTTGGGCTTTCTCGTGTCCCATCGAGGCATCGAGGCTAACCCGGAGAAGGTGAAGGCGGTCGAGGACATGAGCCCGCCGAAAATCCTCAGAGAAATGCAGAAGCTCACCGGACGCGTGACCGCGCTAGGGCGCTTCATCTCCAAACTAGGGGAGCGAGCACTGCCTTTCTTCCAGCTAATGAAGAAGAAGGGGCCTTTTGAATGGACTGAAGAGGCAGATAAGGCGTTTCAAGATCTCAAGAGGTACCTAACTAGTCCCCAGTCATGGTGGCTCCGTGCCCTCGAGAGCCCCTGCTGCTCTACCTCGCTGCCACTCCCTACTCTGCCAGCGCAGCCCTGGTGAGCCACATCAGCAGCTCGAGACAAGGCAAGGCAGGAACAAGGAAGGCCCACAGGAGACGTAACCGCGGCTGAGGAAGATCAGCCGCCGAAGAGTGCACCGGAAGCAGGAGAGGCCACTCACCTGGACGGTCGACCTCCCGAGGCCACGTCACCTCGCGAAGCGCCCTTGCCTCTGGAGGGCGCCGCGAACACTGATGCTCTCAGCCTTGTTGAGCACCCAGTCTACTTTGTCAGCACGGTGTTACGGGACGCGAGGGCATGGTACCCCATGCCTCAGAAGCTCCTCCTCGCACTACTGGTGGCCTCGCGCAAGCTGCGTCACTACTTCCAAGGTCATCCCATCAAGGTCGTCTCGTCTAACTCAGCCGGACGGGTCGCCGAGTGGAACATAGAACTGCAGGCGTTCCAGCTCGAGTTCAGCACGACCAGGGTCATCAAAGGAGCAGCGTTAGCGGATTTCGTGGCAGAATGGATGGAGGCACCAGGCCTCAAGAACAACGAGGATCGATCCCTCTCCCCAGGGAGTGAGGCGCCGGAAGGCTGGGTCATGTACTTCGATGGGGCGTTCTCCAGGCACGGCGCTGGGGCAGGTGCGGTGCTGATATTGCCCACTCAGGACAAGCTCTACTACGCCATATAGCTCTGTTTCCAGCAAGGCGAAAAGGTCTCCAACAACATAGCGGAATATGAGGGTCTGATAGCGAGGTTGCAGGCCACAGCAGCTCTGGGGGTGAAGCGCCTCACCGTCAAGGGCGATTCGCAGCTCCTTGTCAACATCTCCAACAAGGTGTATGAGCCGAAGGATGAGCACATGGAGGCCTATCTAGCGGAGGTCCGCAGGATGGAAAAGCAGTTCTGGGGTTGGAATTGAGGCATGTGCCCCATGGCACCAATCAGGAAGCCGATGACATCGCCAGACGGGCGTCCAGGCGGTTACCTCAGGAGCCTGGCATCTTTGAAGAGCGGCTCTTCAAGCCCTCAGCCCAGCCGTCATTATCAAACACTGCTCAGCCTCGGGAGGAACTCCCCCAGCCACCTGCCTCAGGAGCCCCGGCCTGCGGCCCTGCCTCAGGGGCACGCCTGCTCCTGACTATGGAACCTCAGGAGGAATGCTGGATCACGGAACTCCGGAGTTATTTAACACAAGGGGCCCTGCTGGAGAAGGAGGAAGAAGCGGAGCGTGTGGCGCGGCAAGCCACGGCATACTGCATCAGGGACGGAGAGCTCTACCGGAAGCGGCCGAACGACGTATCCCTGCGCTGCATTTCCAGGGAGCAAGGAAAGGAACTATTGGAGGACTTACACGGCGGGGACTGTGGGCATCACTCGTCATCACGGACCCTCGTTGGCAAGGCATTCCGCAGTGGGTTCTATTGGCCCACCGCACTCGACGACGTTGTCGAACTGGTGAAGGCTTGTGAAGCCTGCCAATTTCATGCCAAACAGATCCATCAGCCGGCGGGAGGCCTGCAGACTATACCCCTTTCGTGGCCATTCGCAGTCTGGGGGCTGGACACTCTGGGCCCGTTCCCTCGGGCGCCAGGGGACTACCGCTACCTCTACGTCACCATTGACAAATTCACCAAGTGGGCAGAAGTGGTGGTTGTCCGCACCATCCCCGCGGGTTCCGCGGTCAGGTTCATCAGGGGCATCGTGAGCCAGTTCGGGGTGCCGAACCGCATCATCACAGACAAAGGTTCGCAGTTCACCAGTAACCTCTTCAAAACATACTGTGCTAACCTTGGAACGCAGATATGCTACGCTTCGGTGGCGCACCCGCGAAGCAATGACCAGGCCGAACGAGCCAACGCGGAGGTCCTGAGGGGCCTCAAGACAAGGACATTCAAGAAGAAGTTGGAGGCCTGCGGCAGGGGTTGGTACGATGAGCTCCAGTCCGTGTTGTGGTCCATCCGCACGACCGCGACCAAGCCAACCGGGGAGACCCCGTTCTTCCTGGTCTATGGAGCCGAAGCAGTCCTCCCTCACGAGGTCAGACATCGCTCCGCGCGGGTCCTAGAGTTCGATGAGGCGCAACAGGACGCCATGCGGGGGATGGACCTCGTGCTGGGGGAGGAACGCCGCCGAGAAGCCGCGTTGCGAGCAGCGAGGTACCAACAGCGCTACGACGATATCACTGCCGCAACGTCCGCCCCAGGACTCTTGAGGTAGGAGACCTCGTGCTCAGGCGGGTCCTCTCTAGGGAGGGGCTGCACAAGCTCTCTCCCATGTGGGAGGGCCCGTTCAAGGTTGCTCATGTTTCTAGGCCAGGCTCTGTGCGCTTGGAGACTCAGGAGGGGGAGCCGATCCAGAACGCATGGAACATCCAGCACCTCCAAAGGTTCTACCCCTAAAAGGCCCAGAGCCTGTGAAGAAGGCAAACGCCTGTGAAGACTATCCCTTTTTGGAAAAGGCCCAGAGCCTGTGAAGAAGGCAAACGCCTGTGAAGACTATCCCTTTTTGGAAAAGGCCTAGAGCCTGTGAAGAAGGCAAACGCCTGTGAAGACTATCCCTTTTTGGAAAAGGCCCAGAGCCTGTGAAGAAGGCAAACGCCTGTGAAGACCATCCCTTTTTGGAAAAGGCCCAGAGCCTATGAAGAAGGCAAGTGCCTGTGAAGCTCATTACCCTTAAGAAGAAAGGCCCGGAGCCTGTGAACAAGGCCAACGCCTGTGAAGCTCGCCGCCCGTGACACTCTCACGTAATAATGAGTGGGGTTGTACACGCCCCGGAGTCTCAGGAGCGCCGGCCTCAGGCCCTGGGGCTCCCTCCCACGCCCAGTGGCAGCACTTAGCTCCACGCTGGTGAGAAGATGTCGAAGACTAGATTAGGTGCCGGACGCGGCTTTTTCATTTGCTTTCCGCAGTTGGCTCCCTTTGTTTGCAGTTGAAGTTTTATTGAAATTATTGCCGTCATTGGTTTATATTTCGTCGATTTTCACTCCCCCGTTTTGATTCCTCTTGCAAAAGGCCTCGCGAGGGAGGGCAGCCAAACGCCCTCGCGAGGGTTCCTGTTCTAATCGTTCTAAGGTTTCACAACCCGGATCCATTACGGGAGCACCCCTCCAGTCCGTGCCCCTCGGGCACCGCGACACACACACAGGGCCTGGGTCGGTCGCCCCCCACGGCTGGGGCCGGGAACTATTTATGTGCAGACACACTGCTGAAAAGCGTGAAAGCTAAATCAAGGTAATTTTTAACAGCAGTAACCCCCAACACGCCCCCATGGGGCTCCATGCAGTTGTTCTCTTTTACGCAGGAAACAAAAGGAAAAGAAAGGACAAGCCCGGCGCGGCTTGCCTCGCTCCGGCCAGCGGAGGCGACCCGGGATGCCTCCGGGGCTCAGGCGGACTCCCTCTCGCGCTTCACCGGGGCGCGGCGACGGGCGGACGAGTCGCCGCCTCCCAAGAAAGCGCGACGGCGTGGGGGCTGACTGCGGCCACCGCTGGAGGAGTCGCCTGAAGAAGAGTTGATCAAGCTTGGGGAGCATCGGGCGCCGCCATCCGCGCGGGCGCTGTCTCCTCCATCGTCGTCGGGGCGGGGCCCCCGGCCGCGGTCGTCATCCTCGGGGCAACACCCCGCGCGGCGACCATCTTCCCCAAACACCCTCACATAGAGGGTGGCATCGCCGTCAAACCTGAAGTGCAGGGTGCACCTATGCTCCAAGCCGCAAGCACGGGCGAACGCCTGCCAACCACGAGTCAAGGCCAAGCTCCCGGTGGCGGAGACCTCCAGTGCAGCCCACGAGGCACGGCTGCAGCAGCCGTCCGCCTGAAGCCAGAGGCCGCCCGGGGCACCAGCAGGGAGCTCACCAAGGAGGAAGCGAGGGAGATGGATCCGGGCGCTAGTCGGCTCTGCCGCCCAAATGACGAACTCCGGCAGCACCTGCACAGCGCGAAAGCGCGGCCTGGGGGAGCGTGAAACCCAGGCGCGTCCCCCGGCCACAGCGGCTCGCCCGCCACCATGCTGGGAGTCGTCTCCATGACCACTGAACGCTGCCGGGGCGGCCACGGGATGCTTCCGAGGGCGCCCTCGACCGCGCTTGGGCGGAGGAGAGGCAGGCTCAACCTGGTGGGCCTTCCCCTTTTCCGCAGCCGAGAGCCGCCTCGATGGAGCCATGGAGGAGAAGGAGAAATCAAGGAGAGATGTACTGGGAGGGCACGCGCGGTGTCATACTTATAGCTGGCGAAGGCCAACCGTCGGCCTCCACGATCACAGGTAATCATGACACGATTTGCATGCAGGGACTTGTCCAATCTGCGCGATCCTCGAGGCGTCGTGGGGAAGCGGAGGCGCCCACGTCCAATCAACCGCCACGCGGCGCCCAAGGCCGCACGCTGTTAGGGCTTGCGGCGCTTCTCCCTTGCCCTTTCGCCTCTTGGCACGGCCAAGTCCATGCGCGCCTTGGGCCCAGGGGCTACTGTTGGCGTTCTGGGAACGGGGGTCCCTAGACTTGCCTACCTGCGGCCTGCGGCGTGGCTAAAAAGTGGCCCAGCATGGCCCATATTCATCAACACAAGACCCAAGACCCTCGCGAGGGGCCAAGCCTCGCGGGGCGGACGACGCGGCACTTCCTCAGGCACGGCCTCGTCAGGCTGGCTCACGAGGAGGCGAAGAAATCAAGGCGGGGTACCTTGCGAGGTGCCCATGACGCAAGCCATGACGACCAAGGGTGCCAGGCGGGCGCCAGTCCACGCAGTGTCTCCCTTTCCTCTTTGGTGCAAAGGGGGCAAGCGCAGGCGAGAGGATCAAGCAAAGGCATCCATTTCGGTGCAATGAGACCAAGACCAGTCCAACAGTGGGAAGGAGGTCATCGTGGAGCCCAGAACGGCGTCACCACAGGGCCTTTGGCAGGCGAGGACCAACTTTAGTCAGGATAAGTGTACCAAATGTTCCCCTTCAAATTGGCCAATTGTTGGCGCCCTTCCCGCTCAATATTTGGGAAGAGGCCCAGGGCCTTTGCCTATAAATAGGACTAGCCACCCCCAGGGTAGGGGGGACGATCGGAAAGAGGAGAACCGGAAGGGACGAACCCACAGAGAGAGAGAGAAGGGCGGCTGAACTCCCCTAGCAGTTCATCGTCCCAGCTAAGAACAAGCCCTCGCGAGGCTGTTCTTCCTTGTATTGTTCATCATCATCAGCCCAAGAGGCAATCCACCCACCACACTGGAGTAGGGTATTACACCACATCGGTGTCCCGAACCAGTATAAACCGTGTGTCTTTTGTGTTGTTCTTTCAGTAGTTAGATCTTTGCGAGACGGAGAGGTAGAGGGCATAATCTCCGTGCGCCCCCCAGAGTTCGAACCTTAAGGGTCTGCCGGAACCCAAAATCCAACAGCCGCCACCGCCGGAGCCCCGCCTCGCCTCGCCGACGCCGCTGGGTTCCGCCGCCCCGCCGTTGACCGGTACAAAAAACTGTCCGAGTCACCGGTTCTTTTTTCAGTTTTTTTCAGTTTAGATTAGATCGGTTTTATTTTTTTTAGGGTTCGCTAATTAGTGAACGTTCACCCGGTTAGATCGTTTTAATGAACGGTTTTGGTTCTTTAGCCTCTGTTAACGAACGTTCGTTCGTTAGACTTTTCTTTTTAGTTTTAATTTTTGGCGAGGGACCTATACGCGAATACTTTTTACTCGTTTGCCCAAATCTAGTGAAACCAATGCCAAAATCTTCGTCTTGTTCCCCTCTTTCCAGATAATCAACTTGAACATGGTTTTGACAATTTAAAATTTGGATTCAAGAATATATTATTTCGATCTTCTTTTGATTGTAGTTTGAGTTTCGTAACTCTGATTCGATTGATTCTTTTTGCAAATCGAAGCTCTTCTCTTGAACTTTTTGTTTGGATCTTTTCTCTTGAGTTTTACCTTTGCATCTTATGCTTGATTGCTTATGTATGCTATTGTTTGTTCATGAGAGAGTTTCCGGAGTGCGAGGCTTGCTACTACGAATCTCTAGGGTTTTCAGATTGTCAGCAAGGGAAGTAACACTTTGATCATACCCCTTATTACCTAGTTTTTATGCATTAGTTTCAACCCTCAAACATTGCATGAGTAGGATCTGTTAACACGTGGGTATTTGGGAAGTAATTGAAGAGGTAGAACCTATTGCCCTTTCATATTCAAACCCCTGGGTGTTACTACGTTCTGCTTATATTGCTATGTGATACTCGTAGACATGGATTTGGTTTGAGATATTCATGAAGATGTCAGAGTTATTATTAATTAATGGTTAACTTAAGGTGGCTACTTTAATACACATCTGGGTGGATTGGTTGGGGCACCCTGGAGCACCCAGTGGTTGTCCGGACACCTAGAGAAATCCAGTGTTGTCCTAGGATATCCCGGAGTACCCGTGTGATCATCCTATGGTTTGCCACCAAGGCTCAAAGGGATCATAAGATTGTTCATACTAGAAACTTCTGTGTGCAGCCACAAGCCATTATGGGCTCTGGCATAGTTGAGTAAGTTGTGGGAATCCTTTCCATGATGGGCTAGCAGATGTAGGAGATTGTAGGTGTACCGGCCTATCTATCGGTTAAGGGGACCTCTTCAGAAAGACTGTGTCTCGGTCATCTGTTTCTCAAACACCATGCAGTGCAAGAAATACAACAGAGGAGATCGATTCTTGTGGGGAAAAGTGCGCAAACCTCTGCAGAGATTACAAACTAATCATGGTTAGTCGTGTCCCCGATTATGGACATCTTGAGTATCTGGTACTTGAATTATTGGTTTGATCTCGTCACTTTACTTAATTAATTTGTTGGGTTATAACTATTACTTTGGGATTGAGTTGGAGGAACCTTCTCAATGTTTTCAACAAACTTTGTAGTTAAATAAAATATATTCCTTTGTTGTAGGGAAAAACTAGCCTTATGCAAATGATAACCATAGAGCCTCCACCAGTCATATATGCATGTAGTGATAGTTGTTATTTGTTCATTGCTCTATAGTGTTATCTTGCCAGCATATTCCATGTGCTGACCTACACAGGCTGCAACGTGTTATGTTTTAGAGTTTTCAGACGAAGAGTAAGGTGCGCTAGGTCGTTGTCATGCACTCAGTTTTGCCATGGAGTTGGATGGACTCTACTCCCTTTGAAGCTTCCGTTGTTATCTTATTTAGACGGCCTTCGGCCATATTATTGTAATAAGTTCTCTTATGAGACATTCAATGTAATAAGTGTGTGATTGAACTCTGTTATAAATCCTCGAGTACTGGGTGTGTCAGCGAGACCGATCCAGGGATGACACTTAAACACAGAGACTTGACCGTCTGAGGTCGGGTCGCTACACTAGCATAAACGATCATCTCATCATCATCTACTTCTTGTGACGCTTGCTCTGCTTGTGGCTTTATTCGGGCTCGTCAATTTGGGTAACGAGGCACTTCCTGATGTCAACGATCCGCGTGTGCATCTCGTAGCATGTGTGCACGCTCTTTGCCGCAAACCTGAGGTGAGGTTCATCCAGTTGCCGCATCCAGGCCCCGTGCCAGGATACGGGACTTGTTCTCTGGGCATCCTGCTTCATCTTTTCTTACTAGGGGTCGATGATGGCCGAGGCGAGTTCAACCAGGGAGTCCTTCTTCGTGCTGCCCTAGACCATGTAGTGGTCACGGATTTCGACAAGGTTCTTGCAGGCCAAGCCCGTAATACTGATCGCTTTTACATCGTTGGTGGTATCCACCATGGCAAACTTGTTGTCAGTGTTGTCGACAAACCTGTTGAAACGGTCGCAAGGCTCTGTGGCCATGCAGTAGTGGTAGATGAGGACATGATGGCGCACGCACAGCTGGGCAACGGCAACCTTCTGATCTATGCTAGGACGACCGACGGTGTACTGGAGGTCGATGCCGACCACCTTGTACTTGTCTCCAGCAAGCAACTGCTCAACGTTGTTGATGTAGTCGAACACCATGGTCGGGTCGATGGTGTACACCACCGAGAGATCCATCTCCCTCGTGTGGGTCTCCACTCTATGCTCACCGAACTCCATTGGAGCGCCGTCGGACATCCCCTCTCTATGTGTCGTTGTGGGTGTGCTTGTTTTGTTGTGGGGCTCGATCGAAAGGTTGAAGACTAAGGTTATAATGGCCGCGGGAATTAAAGGGGAAGCTGGACCGCCAGGAATATCGGCAGGCCCTGATGGTAGTTCTAATTTGTAGAGCGTAACTCCATTGTGTCGCACATAACTGCATCGCGTGGCAATGCGCGCGTGGCAACCGCATGCATATGGGGTCCCCGATGTGATCGTGCGCACACCCAACCGCTGGCAGAGCGTGCATGGAGGGATGCGAGCAGAGCGCTCTACTGTCGCCTCAAGGAAAAGTTGTCCACAAGTCGAGCGCGCCGACGGACGCGAGCAGAGCGCGCCAACGGACGCGACAGAGCGCGCCGCGGCGCCTAACGGCGAGCAGAGCTTGCCGAGGGACACGAGTAGAGGACGTCACAGTGATACGTGGCAAATAAGACGAACTGTGCGAGCGATGTCGGAGACATCAAGAACGAATCAAATTAGAGTTGCGTGTGCAATACGTGGCAGACAGTTGATCCATCTGAGCTGTTTGTGATGGAATAAGCCGTGTGTGTTGCGGGCAAACACTTGCTGGTGTATAACCTTAAATTTAACCAACAAAATGTTAATGTCTGTTCTAAAAATTATATAATTGGAAACTATGTTCAAATACGACTCCAACGATATAATCTATGGCGACATGCATTCGTATTTTATTAGTTAAATCATACTTATAAACCAGGACGGTGGTATAGTAGGTAATTAAATTGCAAATGTTTTTTTGTTAACCATATGTGTACGTGGCCTTTCGTTCTCCTCTCGCACGTCTTGTCATCCCGCTGCCGCAGACGGCTTACTGCACAAGCTTGCGCAGCGCGCTGGGGTGTTCTTTTTGCCAAACAGTGGCGCCAATGAATCATCGGTGAGCCCATTCCCGCACAACCTCGCAGGTTCCCGCGCAAGCTTCACTCGGTAAAATCCCCCAAAATCCCAATGCTTACCGGCCTGCTATAAAAACCCTCACGGCCGGCGAGTCCTGCGTCGCATTTTCCCCTCCCTCCCTGTAGCGTATCTCGTCTGCTTCTCCCACAATCGCCAATGGCACCGGTCCGTCGTCATCGCTCAGGCACTCCACCGTCATCAGAGGACAGCTCCAGCTGGGAGGCTACACCGCGGCGGCGGCGCAGTCCCTGGCATTGTGTAGTGCGTGTGGCGTCCCTGTTGGGTGTGCGCGAAACACCTACCACACACTCCGCCACCGCTGCCCGTCGGCAGCTGTTGCCGGCTGCCATTGCAGCCACACCACCGTGGAAAGCCAGGGCCATCTCCCACTCCGCCGCCGCGGCCTGAAGGCGGGAGGTGGTCGTCGTGGCCTCCATCCCACTGCCGTCTACCGTGGCCATCACCCGCTCCGCCATCGTGACCCGAAGGCGGGAGGTGGTGGTCGTGGCCGCTACCCCATCATCGGCCGCCGTGGCCGCCAGCCCAGCGTCGACCGCCGGGATCATCACCCGCTCCGCCACCGCCGCCCGAAGGAGGGAGGCGGAGGTGGAGGCCCGCACGTGCGTCAGCGACCTTGCGCGCTACATCGAGTTCCTGCCGGAGGAGGAGGAGCACCTGTTCGAGCACGCAAGGAGCCTTACTGCAGCCGTGGCCGCAGCACACGCTGACGCAGAGGCGGGGAATCAGGAGATCTATGAGCAGTCCGGCCACTTCGGGAGGGATCATTTGGAGCGGCAGTGGGCGTTCGAGCTGGCGAGCGTAGCTGAACATGCAGCAGCGGCAGGCACCGTATTGCATTTGTCCAGCTCGTTGTTAGGCTCCTCCTCCTCCTCTGCCTCTTACTGAGCGCGCTCGGCAGAGGAGAGGCTACCGGAAGTAGCACAAAGCCCCTCCGTGGTAGTAGTAGTAGTATTTAGGGGCTATTTTGTTCGGTTCATCTGACTATAGATGTGTGGTCGAACTGTACAATGTACTTAAAATTAGCTAGTATATATAGTTGAACTAGCTATTTCAGTACGTGGTTGGCAACAATTGGGGAGAAGTTTGGTCGGTTCAGCTCTCGAGTTGAACTATTTGTATAAATTAAGAACGACTGCTTAATCTATGAATGAAATCTATGCTTAATTACTGAATTTTAGTTGCAAAAATTACATAGTGCTAATGATTTCTAGTTGTATATTTTGACAAATCGCAGTGTTACAAGGATTGACAAATGGCAACGTTACGAGATCAACAAATGTAAATCTTTCCAGTTTGACAAATGGCAACATACCCAATATGACAGATGCAAATCTTACCAAATTGTTTGTACGTGGTTGCACACGGGTCATCTAAATCGTTTGCGATCAAGAGCTGCAGAAATCCTGCTCGGCAAATTTTCTCTTGGCTTCCTGTGGAAGCTGTTGGTTTGCATACGGGTGTTCTAACTAAAACATTTGCGATGAGTGTTTTGTATTTAAAAAGTGAATTACACTGTGGCTTGGGCGCCATTAATGGAGAGGATGCGAGCAAGGCGGGCGGCCATGGAAGTCAAAGGGCTCGCTTCCCAGTTAGCCTGCGCAGCGTACAGCTCGCACGGTTCCCGGTGAGCCTGCGCACTCGAGGATAGCTTGCACACCTCTCGGTCAGCCTATGCACCGAACGACGCTTGCACACCTCCCATTCAGTCAAGGTCAAGCAGTTGTCCGTACGGCACCTCCTACAGCCATTAAAACCAAGACACGTGGCGTCACGTGAATGGTTAACAGAATTTTGGATTTACTAGAATTTAAAAACCAGGCATCGCAATGTTTTGTCGGCAATCAACGGTGCACTGGTGTTTGAAATTCATTCCCATTTCTTGCATGGGACCTAAGCATGCACCCAAGGACACATATTTGATTTTTCAACCAATTTATATGCACTGGAGCATGTGCATGTAGTTCAAATTTGAACTATGCACATAAATGCATTGAAAACTCAGTTAATGCATAAAAATGTCCAAACGAACCCCAAAAAGTAACAAAAATTCACACAACACTCTTGTTGTTCTATGTTGACACGAGAAAAAAATTGAAAGCAATAAGAGGCAATGGATATCGTTTCGTCCCCAAAGGTGGGACATTCCCTACCGAAAACCATCATGCTTGTTGTGAGAAGCTCCGGTTCATGAGAAGCATATACCCAAACCTGCCCCAAATGGGACAAAAATTGTACCACGGCATGTTGATGCCGCTCGATGATAGCATGCCAAGGTTCATGAATTTCAGACGAGTTTTGGATTTACTAGAATTTAAAAACCAGGCATCTCAATGTTAATCAATGGTGCCCTGGTGTTTTAAATTCATTCCTATTTCTTGCATGGGACCTAAGCATGCACCCAAGGAGACGGATTTGATTTTTAAACCAATTTATATGCACTGGAGCATGTGCATGTAGTTCAAATTTGAATTATGCACATAAATGCATTGAAAACTAAGTTAATGCATAAAAATGTCGAAACGAACCCCAAAAAATCACAAAAGTTCACACAACACTCCTGTTGTTCTATGTTGACACGAGAAAAAAATTGAAAGCAATAAGAGGCAATGGATATCATTTCGCCCCCAAAGGTGGGACATTCCCTACCGAAAACCATCATGCTTGTTGTGAGAAGCTCCGTTTTGTGAGAAGCATATACCCAAACCTGCCCCAAATGGGACAAAATTTGTACCACGGCATGTTAATGCCGCTACATGATAGCATGCCAAGTTTTATGAATTTCAGACGAGTTTTGGATTTACTAGGATTTAAAAACCAGGCATCTCAATGTTTTGTCAGCAATCAACGATGCCCTGGTATTTGAAATTCATTCCCATTTATTGCATGGGACCTAAGCATGCACCCAAGGACACATATTTGATTTTTCAACCAATTTATATGCACTGGAGCATGTGCATGTAGTTCAAATTTGAATTATGCACATAAATGCATTGAAAACTCAGTTAATGCATTAAAATGTTGAAACGAACCCCGAAAAATCACAAAAATTCAAACACTCCTGTTGTTCTATGTTGACACGAGAAAAAAATGAAAGCAATAAGAGGCAATGGATATCATTTCGTCCCCAAAGGTGGGACGTCCCTACCGAAAACCATCATGCTTGTTGCGAGAAGTTCCGGTTTGTAAGAAGCATATACCCAAACCTGCCCCAAATGGGAAAAAATTTGCACCACGGCATTTTCGTGCTGCTACATGATAGCATTCCAAGTTTCATGAATTTTAGACGAGTTTTGGATTTGCTAGAATTTAAAAACCAGGCATCTCAATGTTTTGTCGGCAATCAACGGTGCCCTGGTGTTTGAAATTCATTCCCATTTCTTGCATGGGACCTAAGCATGCACCCAAGGACACAGTTTTGATTTTTCAACCAATTTATAGGCACTGGAGCATGTGCATGTAGTTCAAATTTGAATTGTGCACATAAATGCATTGAAAACTTAGTTAATGCATAAAAATGTCCAAACGAACCCCGAAAAATCACAAAAATTCATACAACACTCCTGTTGTTCTATGTTGACACGAGAAAAGAATTTGAAAGCAATAAAAGGCAACGGATACCGTTTCGTCCCCAAAGGTGGGACGTTCCCTACCGAAACCCATCATGCTTGTTGTGAGAAGCTTCGGTTTGTGAGAAGCATATACCCAAACCTGCCCCAAATGGGACAATATTTGTACCACGACATGTTGATGCCGCTCCATGATAGCATGCCAAGTTTCATGAATTTCAGACGAGTTTTGGATTAACTAGAATTTAAAAACCAGGCATCTCAATGTTTTGCTGGCAATCAACGGTGCCTTGGTGTTTGAAATTCATTCCCATTTCTTGCATGCGACCTAAGCATGCACCCAAGGACACAGATTTGATTTTTCAACCAATTAATATGCACTGGAGTATGTGCATGTAGTTCAAATTTGAATTATGCACATAAATGCATTGAAAACCCAATTAATGTATAAAACTGTCCAAAAGAACCCCGAAAAATTCCAAAATTGAACACAACACTCTTGTTGTTCTATGTGGACACTCGAAAAATTTCGAAAGCAATAAGAGGCAACGGATATTGTTTCGTCCCCAAAGGTGGCACGTTTCCCTATCATGCTTGTTGTGAGAAACTCTGGTTTGTGAGAAGCTTGTACCCAAAGATGACGATCGGTATTATGAGTTTATGTGTTTTTATGTACCGAAGGTTGTTCGTAGTCCTAGATGTGATCACGGACATTACGAGGAGTCTCGAAATGGTGGAGAAATAAAGATTGATATATTGGATGACTATATTCGGACACCAAATGAGTTTTCGGGGTCACCGGATATATTTCGAAGTGCCGGAAGGGTTATCGAAACCACCGGAGAAGTAATGGGCCTTATTGGGCCTAGGGGAGAGAGAGAGGGGCTGCCAAGGGCTGGCCACCCCCCCCCCCATGGGCCTAGTCCAAATTGGACTAGGGGGAGGGGCGGCTCCCCCTCCTTCCTTCTCCCCCCCCCCCTCCTTCCTTCTTCTTCTAGTAGGACTAGGAAAGGGGGGAGTCCTACTCCTACTAGGAGGAGGATTCCTCCCCCCTTGGCGTTCCTGTAAGGGCCGGCCGGCCTCACCCTTGCTCCTTTATATACGGGGGCAGGGGGACACCCTAGAACACACAACTTGACAGTTGTCTTAGCCGTGTGCGGTGCCCCCTCCACAGATTTCCACCTCGGTCATATCGTTGTAGAGCTTAGGTGAAGCCCTGCGTCGGTAACTTCATCATCACCGTCACCACAACGTCGTGCTGACGAAACTCTCCCTCGGCCTCAGCTAGATCAAGAGTACGAGGGACGTCACCGAGCTGAACGTGTGCAGATCGCGGAGGTGTCATGCATTCGGTACTTGAATCGGTTGGATCGCGAAGACGTTCGACTACATCAACCGCGTTACTAAAATGCTTCCGCTTTCGGTTTACGAGGGTACGTGGACACACTCTCCCCGCTCGTTGCTTTGCATCACCTAGATGGATCTTGCGTGTGCGTAGGCAAAAATTTTGAAATACTACGTTCCCCAACAGTGGCATCCGAGCCAGGTCTGTGCGTAGATGTTATATGCACGAGTAGAACACACAGAGTTATGGGCGATAATAGGCATACTACTTACCAGCATGTCGTACTTTGATTCAGCGGTATTGTTGGATGAAGCGGCTAAGACCGACATTACGCGTACGCTTGCGCGAGACAGGTTCTACCGACGTGCTTGGCACACAGGTGGCTAGTGGGTGTCTGTTTCTCCAAATTTAGTTGAATCGAGTGTGACTACGCCCGGTCCTTGTTGAAGGTTAAAACAACAAACTTGACGAAAAAACATTATGGTTTTGATGCATAGGTAAGAACGGTTCTTGCTAAGCCCATAGCAGCCACGTAAAACTTGGAAGAACAAAGTAGAGGACGTCTAACTTGTTTTTGCAGGGCATGTTGTGATGTGATATGGTCAAGGCATGATTATATAAATTGTTGTATGAGATGATCATGTTTTGTAACACAGTTATCGGCAACTGGCAAGAGCCATATGGTTGTCGCTTTATTGTATGAAATGCAATCGCCATGTAATTGCTTTACTTTATCACTAAGTTGTAGCGATAGTCGTAGAAGCAATAGTTGGCGAGACGTCAACGATGCTTCGATGGAGATCAAGGTGTCAAGCCGGTGATGATGGTGATCATGACGGTGCTTTGGAGATGGAGATCAAAGGCACAAGATGATGATGGCCATATCATATAACTTATATTGATTGCATGTGATGTTTATCCTTTATGCATCTTATTTTGCTTAGTACGGCGGTAGCATTATAAGATGCTCTCTCACTAAATTTCAAGGTACAAGTGTTCTCCCTGAGTATGCACCGTTGCTATAGTTCGTCGTGCCGAAACACCACGTGATGATTGGGTGTGATAAGCTCTACATTCACATACAACGGGTGCAAGCCGGTTTTGCACATGCAGAATACTCGGGTTAAACTTGACGAGCCTAGCATACGCAGATATGGCCTCGGAACACCGAGACCGAAAGGTTGAGCATGAATCATATAGTAGATATGATCAACATAGTGATGTTCACCATTGAAAACTACTCCATCTCACGTGATGATCGAACATGATTTAGTTGATATGGATCACGTGATCACTTAGATGATTAGAGGGATGTCTATCCAAGTGGGAGTTCTTAAGTAATATGACTAATTGAACTTTAATTTATCATGAACTTAGTATCTGGTAGTATTTTGCATGTCTATGTTGTTGTACATAAATGGCCCGTGTTGTTGTTCCGTTGAATTTTAATGCATCCCTAGAAAAAGCTAAGTTGAAAGATGATGGTAGCAATTACACGGACTGGGTCCGTAACTTGAGGATTATCCTCATTGCTGCACAGAAGAATTTCGTCCTGGAAGCACCGCTAGTTGCCAAACCCACTGCAGGAGCAACGCCAGATGTTGTGAACACCTGGCGGAGCAAAGCTGATGACTACTCGATAGTTCAGTGTGCCATGCTTTACGGCTTAGAACCGGGACTTCAACGACGTTTTGGACGTCATGGAGGATATGAGATGTTCCAGGAGTTGAAGTTAATATTTCAAGCAAATGCCCGGATTGGGAGATATGAAGCCTCCAATAAGTTCTACAGTTGTAGAATGGAGGAGAATAGTTCTGTCAGTGAGCATATACTCAGAATGTCTGGGTACCACAATCACTTGAATCAGCTGGGAGTTAATCTTCCAGTTGATAGTGTCATTGACAGATTTCTTCAATCACTGCCACCAAGCTACAAGAGCTTCGTGATGAACTATAATATGCAAGGGATGGTAAGAGGATTCCCGAGCTCTTCGCAATGCTAAAGGTTGCGGAGGTGGAAATCAAGAAGGAGCATCAGGTGTTCATGGTCAACAAGACCACTAGTTTCAAGAAAAAGGGTAAAGGGAAGAAGGGGAACTTCAAGAAGAACGGCAAACAAGTTGTTGCTCAAGTGAAGAAACCCAAGTCTGGACCTAAGCCTGAAACTGAGTGCTTCTACTGCAAAGGGACTGGTCATTGGAAGCGGAACTACCCAAAGTATTTGGCGAAGAAGAAGGATCACAAAGTGAAAGGTATATTTGATATACATGTTATTGATGTGTACCTTACTAATGCTCGCAGTAGCGCCTGAGTATTTGATACTTGTTCTGTTGTTAATATTTGCAACTCGAAACAGGGGCTACGGATTAAGCGAAGATTGGCTAAGGACAAGGTGACGATGCGCGTGGGAAATGGTTCCAAAGTCAATGTGATCGTTGTCGGCACGCTGCCTCTACGTCTACCTTTGGGATTAGGTTTAGACCTGAATAATTGTTATTTGGTACCGGCGTTAAGCATGAACATTATATCTAGATCTTGTTTGATGTGAGACGGTTATTCATTTAAATCAGAGAATAATGGTTGTTGTATTTATATGAATAATATCTTTTATGGTCATTCACTCTTGATGAGTGGTCTATTTTTACTAAATCTTGATAGTAGTGATACACATATTCATAGTATTGAAGCCAAAAGATATAAGTTTAATAATTATAGTGCAACTTATTTGTGGCACTGCCTTTTAGGTCATATTGGTGTAAAGCGCATGAAGAAACTACATGCTGATGGGCTTTTGGAATCACTTGATTATGAATCACTTGATGCTTGCGAACCATGCCTCATGGGCACGATGACTAAGACTCCGTTCTCTGGAACAATGGAGCGAGCAATAGACTTGTTGAAAATTATACATACTGATGTATGCGGTCCGATGAGTGTTGATGCTCGCGGCAGATATCGTTATTTTCTGACCTTCACAGATGATTTGAGCAGATATGGGTATATCTACTTGATGAAACATAAGTCTGAAACATTTGAAAAGTTCAAAGAATTTCAGAGTGAAGTGGAAAATCATCGTAACAAGAAAATAAAGTTTCTACGATCTGATCGTGGAGGAGAATATTTGAGTTACGAGTTTGGTCTTCATTTGTAACAATGCGGAATAGTTTCGCAACTCATGCCACCTAGAACACCACAGCGTAATGGTGTGTCCGAACGTCGTAATCATACTTTATAGATATGGTGCGATCTATGATGTCTCTTATTAATTTACCGCTATCGTTTTGGGGGTTATGCTTTAGAGACGGCTGCATTCACGTTAAATAGGGCACCATCTAAATGACTAAATCCATTGAGACGATGCCATATGAACTGTGGTTTGGCAAGAAACCCTAGTTGTCGTTTCTTAAAGTTTGGGGCTGCGATGCTTATGTGAAAAAGTTTCAACCTGATAAGCTCGAACCCAAATCGGAGAAATGTGTCTTCATAGGATACCCAAAGGAGACTGTTGCGTACACCTTCTATCACAGATCCGAAGGCAAGATATTTGTTGCTAAGAATGGATCCTTTCTAAGAGAAGGAGTTTCTCTCGAAAGAAGTGAGTGGGAGGAAAGTAGAACTTGATGAGGTAATTGTACCTACTCCCTTATTGGAAAGTAGTGAAGGAAATATGCCCTAGAGGCAATAATAAAGTTATTATTTATTTCCTTATTCTCATGATAAATGTTTATTATTCATGCTAGAATTGTATTAACCGGAAACAAAATACATGTGTGAATACGTAGACAAACATAGTGTCACTAGTATGCCTCTACTTGACTAGCTCGCTGATCAAAGATGGTTATGTTTCCTAGCCATAGACATGAGTTGTCATTTGATTAACGGGATCACATCATTAGGAGAATGATGTGATTGACTTGACCCACTGTTAGCTTAGCACACGATCATTTAGTATTCTGCTATTGCTTTCTTCATGACTTATACATGTTCATATGACTATGAGATTATGCAACTCCCGTTTGCCGGAGGAACACTTTGTGTTCTACCAAACGTCACAACGTAACTGGGTGATTATAAAGGAGCTCTACAGGTGTCTCCAAAGGTACATGTTGGGTTGGCATATTTCGAGATTAGGAGTTGTCACTCCGATTGTCGGAGAGGTATCTCTGGGCCCTCTCGATAATGCACATCACTTAAGCCTTGCAAGCATTGCAACTATGAGTTAGTTGCGGGATGATTTATTACGGAACAAGTAAAGAGACTTGCCGGTAACAAGATTGAACTAGGTATTGAGATACCGACGATCGAATCTCGGGCAAGTAACATACCCATGACAAAGGGAACAACATATGTTGTTATGCGGTCTGACCGATAAAGATCTTCTTAGAATATGTAGGAGATAATATGAGCATCCAGGTTCCGCTATTGGTTATTAACCAGAGACGTGTCTCGGTCATGTCTACATAGTTCTCGAACCCATAGGGTCCGCATGCTTAACGTTTCAATGACAGTTATATTATGAGTTTGTATGTTTTGATGTACCGAAGGTTGTCCGGAGTCCCGGATGTGATCACGGACATGACGAGGAGTCTCGAAATGGTCGAGACATGAAGATTGATATATTGGAAGCCTATGTTTGGATATCGAAAGTGTTCTGGGTGAAATCGGGATTTTACCGGAGTACCGGGAGGTTATTGGAACCCCCCGGGAACTTAATGGGCCTTAGTGGGCCTAGGTGGAAGAGAGGAGAGGAGGCAAGGGCTGGGCCGCGCGCCCCTCCCCCCTAGTCCGAATAGGACAAGGAGAGGGGGGCGGCGCCCCCCTTCCTTCCTTCTCTTCCACTCCTTCCCCCTCCCAAGTCCTAATCCAACTAGGAAAGGGAGGGGGAATCCTACTCCCGGTGGGAGTAGGACTCCTCCGGCGCGCCTCCTCCCTAGGCCGGCCGCACCCCCCCCCCTTGCTTCTTTATATACTGGGGCAGGGGGCACCCCATAGACACAACAATTGATCAAGTTGATCTTTTAGCCGTGTGCGGTGCCCCCCTCCACCATAGTCCACCTCGATAATACTGTAGCGGTGCTTAGGCGAAGCCCTGCATCGGTAGAACATCAACATCATCACCATGCCGTCGTGCTGACGAAACTCTCCCTCAACACTTGGCTGGATCGGAATTCGAGGGACGTTATCGAGCTAAACGTGTGCTGAACTCGGAGGTGTCGTGCGTTCAGTACTTGATCGGTCGGATCGTGAAGACGTACGACTACATCAACCGCATTGTGCTAATGCTTCCGCTTTTGGTCTACGAGGGTACGTAGACAACACTCTTCCCTCTCGTTGCTATGCATCACCATGATCTTGCGTGCGTGTAGGAATTTTTTTGAAATTACTACGTTCCCCAACAGTGGCATCCGAGCCTGGTTTTATGCGTAGATGTCATATGCACGAGTAGAACACAAGTGAGTTGTGGGCGATATAAGTCATACTACTTACCAGCATGTCATACTTTGGTTCGGCGGTATTGTTGGATGAAGCGGCCCGGACCGACATTACGCGTACGCTTACGCGAGACTGGTTCTACCGACGTGCTTTGCACACAGGTGGCTGGCGGGTGTCAGTTTCTCCAACTTTAGTTGAACCGAGTGTGGCTACGCCCGGTCCTTGCAAAGGTTAAAACAGCACCAACTTGACAAACTATTGTTGTGGTTTTTTGATGCGTAGGTAAGAACGGTTCTTGCTAAGCCAGTGGCAGCCATGTAAAACTTGCAACAACAAAGTAGAGGACGTCTAACTTATTTTTGCAGGGCATGTTGTGATGTGATATGGTCAAGACATGATGCTATATTTTATTGTATGAGATGATCATGTTTTGTAACTGAGTTATCGGCAACTGGCAGGGGCCATATGGTTGTCGCTTTATTGTATGCAATGCAATCGCCCTATAATGCTTTACTTTATCACTAAGCGGTAGCGATAGTCGTAGAAGCATAAGATTGGCGAGACGACAACGATGCTACCATGGAGATCAAGGTGTCGCGCCGGTCACGATGGTGATCATGGAGGTGCTTCGGAGATGGAGATCACAAGCACAAGATGATGATGGCCATATCATATCACTTATATTGATTGCATGTGATGTTTATCTTTTATGCATCTTATCTTGCTTTGATTGACGGTAGCATTATAAGATGATCCCTCACTAAATTATCAAAGTATAAGTGTTCTCCCTGAGTATGCACTGTTGCGAAAGTTCTTCGTGCTGAGACACCACGTGATGATCGGGTGTGATAGGCTCTACGTTCAAATACAACGGGTGCAAAACAGTTGCACACGCGGAATACTCAGGTTAAACTTGACGAGCCTACCATAAACAGATATGGCCTCGGAACACTAAGACCGAAAGGTCAAGCGTGAATCATATAGTAGATATGATCAACATAGTGATGTTCACCATTGAAACTACTCCATCTCACGTGATGATCGGACATGGTTTAGTTGATTTGGATCACGTGATCACTTAGAAGATTAGAGGGATGTCTATCTAAGTGGGAGTTCTTAAGTAATATGATTAAATTGAACTTTAATTTATCATGAACTTAGTCCTGGTAGTATTAGCATATCTATGTTGTAGATCAATAGCTCGCAATGTTGCTCCCCTGTTTTATTTTGATATGTTCCTAGAGAAAACTGAGTTGAAAGATGTTAATAGCAATGATGCGGATTGGATCCGTGATCTGAGGATTATCCTCATTGCTGCACTGAAGAATTATGTCCTTGATGCACCGCTAGGTGACAGACCTATTACAGGAGCAAATGCAGACATTATGAACGTTTGGCTAGCTCAATATGATGACTACTTGATAGTTTAGTGCACCATGCTTAAAGGCTTAGAATCGGGACTTCAAATACGTTTTGAACGTCATGGACCATATGAGATGTTCCAGAAGTTGAAGTTAATATTTCAAGCAAATACCTGAGTTGAGAGATATGAAGTCTCGAACAAGTTCTATAGCTAAACGATGGAGGAGAATAGCTCAAGCAGTGAGCATGTGCTCAGATTGTCTGGGTACTACAATCGCTTGAATCAAGTGGGAGTTAATCTTCCAGATAAGATAGTGATTGACAGAATTCTCTAGTCACCATCACCAAGTTAGTAGAACTTCGTGATGAACTATAATATGCAAGGGATAACGGAAACGATTCCCAAGCACTTCGTGATGCTGAAATCGACGAAGGTAGAAATCAAGAAAAACATCAAGTGTTGATGGTCGACAAGACCACTAGTTTCAAGAAAAGGGCAAAGGGAAGAAGGGAAACTTCAAGAAGAACGGCAAGCAAGTTGTTGCTCAAGTGAAGAAGCCCAAGTCTGGCCCTAAGCCTGAGACTAAGTGCTTCTACTCCAAAGGGACTGGTCACTAGAAGTGGAACTGCCCCAAGTATTTGGCGGATAAGAAGGATGGCAAAGTGAACAAAGGTATATTGGATATACATGTTATTGATGTGTGCTTTACTAGTGTTTATAGCAACCCCTCGGCATTTGATACTGGTTCAGTTGCTAAGAATAGTAACTCAAAACAGGAGTTGCAGAATAAACAGAAACTAGTTAAGGGCGAGGTGGCGATGTGTGTTGGAAATAGTTCGAAGATTGATATGATCATCATCGCACACTCCCTATACTTTCGGGATTAGTGTTGAACCTAAATAAGTGTTATTTGGTGTTTGCATTGAGCATGAATGTGATTTGATCATGTTTATTGCAATACGGTTATTCATTTAAGTTAGAGAATATTTGTTGTTCTGTTTACATGAATAAAAACCTTATATGGTTACACACCCAATGAAAATAGTTCGTTGGATCTCGATTGTAGTGATACACATATTCATAATATTGAAGCCAAAAGATGCAAAGTTAATAATGATAGTGCAACTTATTTGTGGCACTACCGTTTAGGTCATATTGGTGTAAAGCGCATGAAGAAATTCCATGCTGATGGACTTTTGGAATCACTTGATTACGAATCACTTGATGTTTGCGAACCATGCCTCTTTGGGCAAGATGACTAAAACGCCGTTCTTCGGAACAATGGAGCGAGCAATAGATTTGTTGGAAATCATACATACTGATGTATGTGGTCCAATGAATATTGAGGCTCACGGCAGGTATCGTTATTTTCTGACCTCCACAGATGATTTGAGCAGATATGGGTATATCTACTTGATGAAACATAAAGTCCGAAACATTTGAAAAGTTCATATAATTTCAGAGTGAAGTGGAAAATCATCGTAACAAGAAAATAAAATTTCTACGATCTGATCGTGGAGGAGAATATTTGAATTACGAGTTTTGTCTTCATTTGAAACAAGGCGGAATAGTTTCACAACTCACGCCACCCGGAACACCACAACGTAATGGTGTGTCCGAACGTCGTAATCGTACTTTACTAGATATGGTGTGATCTATCATGTCTCTTACTGATTTACCGCTATCGTTTTGGGGTTATGCATTAGAGACAGCTGCATTCACGTTAAAAGGGCACCATCTAAATCCGTTGAGACGGCACCATATGAACTGTGGTTTGGCAAGAAACCAAAGTTGTCATTTCTTAAAGTTTGGGGTTGCGATGCTTATGTGAAAAAGTTTCAACATGATAAGCTTGAACCCAAATCGAAGAAATGTGTCTTCATAGGGTACCCAAAGGAGACAGTTGGGTACACCTTATATCACAGATCCTAAGGCAAGATATTCGTTGCTAAGAATGGATCCTTTCTAGAGAAGGAGTTTCTCTCGAAAGAAGTGAGTGGGAGAAAAGTAGAACTTGATGAGGTAATTGTACCTGCTCCCTTATTGGAAAGTAGTTCATCACGGAAATCTGTTCCTGTGACTACTACACCAATTAGTGAGGAAGCTAATGATCATGTAACTTCAGATCAAGTTACTACCGAACCTCGTAGATAAACCAGAGTGAGATCCGCACCAGAGTGGTACGGCAATCCTGTTCTGGAGGTCATGTTACTTGACCATGACAAACCTACGAACTATGAGGAAGCGATGATGAGCCCAGATTCCGCGAAATGGCTTGAGGCCATGAAATCTGAGATGAGATCCATGTATGAGAACAAAGTATGGACTTTGATTGACTTGCCCAATGATCGGCGAGCCATTGAGATTGAATGGATCTTCAACAGGAAGACGAACGCTGATAGTAGTGTTACTATCTACAAAGCTAGAATTGACGCAAAAGGTTTTCGACAAGTTCAAGGTGTTGACTACGATGAGAGTTTCTCACTCATATCTATGCTTAAGTCTGTCCGAATCATGTTAGCAATTGCCGCATTTTATGAAATCTGGCAAATGGATAAACAAAACTGCATTCCTTAATCGAGTTATTAAAGAAGAGTTGTATATGATGCAACCATAAGGTTTTGTCGATCCTAAAGGTGTTAACAAAATATGCAAGCTCCAGCGATCCATCTATGGACTGGTGCAAGCATCTCGGAGTTGGAATATACGCTTTGATGAGTTGATCAAAGCATATAGTTTTATGCAGACTTGCGGTGAAGCCTGTATTTACAAGAAAGTGAGTGGGAGCACTACAACATTTCTGATAAGTATATGTGAATGACATATTGTCGATCAGGAATAATGTAGAATTATTCTGCAAAGCATAAAGGAGTGTTTGAAAGGAGTGTTTCAAAGAAAGACCTCGGTGAAGCTGCTTACATATTGAGCATCAAGATCTATAGAGATAGATCAAGACACTTGATAAGTTTTTTCAATGAGTGCATACCTTGACAAGATTTTGAAGTAGTTCAAAATGGAACAGTCAAAGAAAGAGTTCTTGCATGTGTTACAAGGTGTGAAATTGAGTAAACCTCAAAGCCCGACCACGGCAGAAGATAGAAAGAGAATGAAAGTCATTCCCTATGCCTCAGCCATAGGTTCTACAAAGTATGCCATGCTGTGTACCAAATCTATTGTATACCCTACCACTGAGTTTGGCAAGGGAGTACAATAGTGATCTAGGAGTAGATCACTGGACAGCGGTCAAAATTATCCTTAGTGGAATAAGGATATGTTTCTCGATTATTGAGGTGACAAAAGGTTCATCGTAAAGGGTTACATCGATGCAAGTTTTTGACACTGATCCAGATGACTCTAAGTCTCAATCTGGATACATATTGGAAGTGGGAGATATTAGCTAGAGTAGCTCCGTGCAGATCATTGTAGACATAGAATTTGCAAAATACTTAGGATCTGAATGTGACAGACCCGTTGACTAAAATTATCTCACAAGCAAAACATGATCACACCTTCGTACTCTTTGGGTGTTAATCACATAGCGATGTGAACTAGATTATTGACTCTAGTAAACCCTTTGGGTGTTGGTCACATAACGATGTGAACTATGGGTGTTAACCACATGGTGATGTGAATTATTGGTGTTAAATCACATGGCGATGTGAACTAGATTGTTGACTCTAGTGCAAGTGGGAGACTGAAGGAAATATGCCCTAGAGGCAATAATAAAGTTATTATTTATTTCCTTATTCTCATGATAAATGTTTATTATTCATGCTAGAATTGTATTAACCGGAAACTTAATCTAGTGAAAGGTGCACATCAGATCCCTAATCTAGCTCTCTGTGCAGAAACCCATTGGCAAAGAAATGGGTTGATTCTTCGGTTCAAGTGATGGTGGGGGATCAAGAAGAGTGGCTATGTGGGGTTTGAACCTTTCCAAGCTAGCTCCCTCTGTAGCCGGTGGTTGATGTAGATGAGTATGGGAAGACAATTGTAGTTTCATTCTAGGTCCCACTAATTGTGGAATAGTTGGTTTGAGTTTTTTTTTTGGATCCATGCAAGCCATTTCCAGTTGGGTGGGCTGCTTTTTAGAAGTTCGGCCCGTTTTTTCATTAAAAAAATCAAAAAGGGGGGAGGGATTGACCTTTCTAACGCATATTATGTCGTACCGGCATGGCCCCACTGAAGCCCCGCCCCAGTTCTACTTGACTAAGCATCAAGCAGCGCAACCCGGTTCTACTTGACTAAGCCCCACCCCAGGACAAGTGAAGTGCCCCCGTCGACTATGGAGGAGCTTTCGACGTCCGTGCCGCGCGATCGGTCGGGATCGGTGGCCTTCAGCTCTTGCCGGATTTCCCTTGTGACGCTAGTCCTCGCAGCAGCAGCTGCAGCCTTGATCACGTTGTTGTTCTGATACATGCTTGTCTGACCTCGCTCTTGAACTTGTGCATGTCTCCTAATACATGTGTGAATACAGAGACAAACATAGTGTCACTAGTATGCCTCTACTTGACTAGCTCGTTGATCAAAGATGGTTATGTTTCCTAGCCATAGACATGAGTTGTCATTTTATTAACGGGACCACATCATTAGGAGAATGATGCGATTGACTTGACCCACCGTTAGCTTAGCACACGATCGTTTAGTATTCTGCTATTGCTTTCTTCATGACTTATACATGTTCCTATGACTATGAGATTATGCAACTCCCGTTTGCCGGAGGAAAACTTTGTGTGCTACCAAACGTCACAACATAACTGGGTGATTATAAAAGAGCTATACAGGTGTCTCCAAAGGTACATGTTGGGTTGGCGTATTTCGAGATTAGGATTTGTCACTCCGATTGTCGGAGAGGTATCTCTGGGCCCTCTCACATCACTTAAGCCTTGCAAGCATTGCAACTAATGATTTAGTTGCGGGATGATGTATTACGAAATGATTAAAGAGACTTGCCGGTAACGAGATTGAACTAGGTACTGCGATACCGACGATCGAATCTCGGGCAAGTAACATACCGATGACAAAGGGAACAACGTATGTTGTTATGCGGTCTGACCGATAAAGATCTTCGTAGAATATGTAGGAGCCAATATGAGCATCCAGGTTCCGCTATTTGTTATTGAGAGACGTGTCTCGGTCATGTCTACATAGTTCTCGAACCCATAGGGTCCGCACGCTTAACGTTTCGATGACAGTTATATTATGAGTTTGTATGTTTTGATGTACCGAAGGTTGTTCGGAGTCCCGGATGTGATCACGGACATGACGAGGAGTCTCGAAATGGTCGAGACATGAAGATTGATATATTGGAAGCCTATGTTTGGATATCGGAAGTGTTCCGGGTGAAATCAGGATTTTACCGGAGTACCAGGAGGTTACCGGAACCCCCCGGGAACTTAATGGGCCTTAGTGGGCCTAGGTGGAAGAGAGGAGAGGAGGCAAGGGCTGGGCCGCGCGCCCCTCCCCCCTAGTCCGAATAGGACAAGGAGAGGGGGCGGCGCCCCCCCCCCCCTTCCTTCCTTCTCCTCCACTCCTTCCCCCTCCCAAGTCCTAATCCAACTAGGAAAGGGGGGAGTCCTACTCCCGGTGGGAGTAGGACTCCTCCGGCGCGCCTCCTCCCTAGGCCGGCCGCACCCCCCACCCCCCTTGCTCCTTTATATACGAGGGCAGGGGGCACCCCATAGACACAACAATTGATCAAGTTGATCTTTTAGCCGTGTGCGGTGCCCCCCTCCACCATAGTCCACCTCGATAATGTTGTAGTGGTGCTTAGGCAAAGCCCTGCGTCGGTGGAACATCAACATCGTCACCACGCCTTCGTGGGAAACTCTCCCTCAACACTCGGCTGGATCGGAGTTCGAGGGACGTCATCGAGCTGAACGTGTGCTGAACTCGGAGGTGTCGTGCGTTCGATACTTGATCGGTCGAATCGTGAAGACGTACGACTACATCAACCGTGTTGTGCTAACGCTTCCGCTTTCGATCTACGAGGGTACATAGACAACACTCTCCCCTCTCGTTGCTATGCATCACCATGATCTTGCATGCGCGTAGGAAATTTGTTGAAATTACTACGTTCCCCAACAAGTAGGTCATCACACAAATCAGTTCCAGTGATTCCTACACCAGTAAGTGAGGAAGCTAATGATGATGATCAGGAAACTTCTGATCAAGTTACTACCGATCCTCGTAGGTCAACCAGAGTAAGATCCGCACCAGAGTGGTACGGTGATCCTGTTTTGGAGGTCATGTTACTTGACCATGACGAACCTACGAACTATGAGGAAGCGATGGTGAGCCCATGTTCCGCAAAATGGCTTGAGGCCATTAAATCTGAGATGGGATCCATGTATGAGATCAAAGCGTGGACTTTGGTTGACTTGCCCAATGATCCGGAAGCCATAGAGAATAAATGGATCTTCAAGAAGAAGATTGACACTCACGGTAATGTTACTATCTACAAAGCTCGACTTGTTGCAAAAGGTTTTTGAAAAGTTCAAGAAGTTGACTACGATGAGACCTTCTCACCCGTAGCGATGCTTAAGTCCGTCCGAATCATGTTAGCAATTGCCGCATTTTATGATTATGAAATTTGGCAAATGGATGTGAAAACTGCATTCCTTAATGGATATCTTAAATAAGAGTTGTATATGATACAACCAGAAGGTTTTGTCGATCCAAAAGGTGCTAACAAAGTGTGTAAGCTCCAGCGATCCATTTATGGACTGGTGCAAGCATCTCGGAGTTGGAATATACGCTTTGATAGTGTAATCAAAGCATATGGTTTTATACAAACTTTTGGAGAAGCCTGTATTTACAAGAAAGTGAGTGGGAGCTCTGTAGCATTTATGATATTACATGTGGATGACATATTATTGATCGGAAATGATACTGAATTTCTGAATAGCATAAAAGGATACTTGAATAAGAATTTTTCAATGAAAGACCTCGGTGAAGCTGTTTATATATTGGGCATCAAGATCTATAGATATAGATCAAGACGTTTAATTGGACTTTCACAAAGCACATACCTTGATAAAGTTTTGAAGAAGTTCAAAATGGATCAAGCAAAGAAAGGGTTCTTGCTTGTGTTACAAGGTGTGAAGTTGAGTCAGACTCAATGCCTGACCACTGCAGAAGATAGAGAGAAAATGAAAGTCATTCCCTATGCTTCGGCCATAGGTTCTACCTGATGTGTGCCTTGCTATTAGTTTAGCAAGGAGGTACCAAATTAATCCAGGAGTGGATCACTGGACAGCGGTCAAGAACATCTTGTAGTGCCTGAAAAGGACTAAGGATATGTTTCTCGTTTATGGAGGTGACAAAGAGCTCGTCATAAACGGTTACGCCGATGCAAGCTTTGACACTGATCCGGATGACTCTAAGTCACAAACCGGATACGTATTTTTATTGAATGGTGGAGCTGTCAGTTGGTGCAGTTCCAAGCAGAGCGTCATGGCGGAATCTACCTATGAAGCGGAGTACATAGCTGCTTTGGAAGCAGCAAATGAAGGAGTCCAGATGAAGGAGTTCATATCCGATCTATGTGTCATACCTAGTGCATCGGGTCCAATGAAAATCTTTTGTGAAAATACTGGTGCAATTGCCTTGGCAAAGGAATACAGATTTCACAAGAGAACCAAGCACATCAAGAGACGCTTCAATTCCATCTACGACCATGTCAAGGAGGGAGACATAGAGATTTGCAAGATACATATGGATCTGAATGTTGCAGACCCATTGACTAAGCCTCTCTCACGAGCAAAACATGATTAGCACCAAGACTCTATGGGTGTTATAATCATTACAATGTAATCTAGATTATTGACTCTAGTGTAAGTGGGAGACTGAAGGAAATATGCCCTAGAGGCAATAATAAAGTTGTTATTTATATTTCCTTATATCATGATAAATGTTTATTATTCATGCTAAAATTGTATTAACCGGAAACTTAGTACATGTATGAATACATAGACAAACAGAGTGTCACTAGTATGCCTCTACTTGACTAGCTCGTAATCAAAGATGATTAAGTTTCCTAGCCATGGACAAAGAGTTGCCATTTGATGAATGGGATCACATCATTAGATAATGATGTGATTGACTTGACACATCCATTAGCTTAGCACTATGATCGTTTAATTTATTGCCATTGCTTTCTTCATAACTTATACATGTTCCTATGACTATGAGATTATGCAACTCCCGAATACCGGAGGAACACTTAGTGTGCTATCAAATGTCACAACATAACTGGGTGATTAAAAAAACTAGTAAAACGCCCATGCGTTACTACGGGCTACGATTCACATAAATGAATCAATGAATCAATTAGGTCGTCTCCAAGGTTGAAGTTCCCTTTTCCCGCATACGTCCTAACGTGTAGGATATCAAACAAGCTTCCAGCAGGCTCCTCAAAATCCAACCATCTGGACAGTCCGTGTCCGGACTATCTACCATATTGTCTCCAGCACTCGGTCCTAAAAAAAACTCACCCCACAACATACCCTTCCCTTTTCCCGTCGAACCCTCCCCTTCCCGCTTGGTTTTCCGCCATAGCAAGACATTTCTCCCGGAAGCTCACTCCTTTAAAATCAGATGGCGCCCACCTCATCGTCACCATGGCACCCTTTGTCCTTCACACCATACTTCCGTACAGACAGCCAAGGAGCAGTCCCCCGCCAACCGCCCCGCTCTCCGCCTTGATCCCCTCCCCTAGTGTTCATGTCGATCCACCGCCTTGATCCCCTCCCCTAGTGTTCATGTCGATCCACCGCCGCTATCAAGGGGGACGAGGTGTGCGCCAAAGTAATATTCATCATATGAGATGGTACCATACTTTATAAGTTTGAATGTGTCGAGAGTTAGGTTTAAAGTTGTCGAAGACAGTTTTCCATTAGTTATCTTGATATAAATAGAGATCATTGATCACGCTTTTAAAAATCCTAAGCATTTGCATTGATCACAAATAACAAACCACATAAAACAGATGATTATATGTGTGAACCTCATGTATTTTTAGGACAATGTTGCAAATTGCAAGTGAATATTTTTTCTCCCCAAGAGAATTTACATACATGCTTAGTAAGGCAACATCAATGTTTGATTCTACAACATTAGATGCGAAGACTGCATTCATACATTTTGAAGGCAATATTATTTCAAACTAAATAGATGCATGTTGGTTAGATTATTTTACCCTGAAGATTAATTCATTAATATCATCTTGTAGACCATCCATCACTTTGTTTTGCCCGCAATTTTAGTATGTACAAGTACACCATCCACATAATCAACAAGATACACTTGCACAAAACAGAACAAAGAAGACAAGTTGGGAGTTGAACATCTCAAACTGATAAGGATCTTGTATCTATTTTCTAAAATGATTCCTTTATAGGTAAATTTTATTGGTGACAAGATTTTGTGGAAGTTTTTTTCTAACTTAATCAAACCCTTCAGCAGTTGTTGCGGTTCTTATACTTCTAACTGAATGAAGGTCATCCAACTTACATCAGAAAAATGGGATGACAAAAAGACAAATTTGGTACCAAAATATTTGGAATTTTCTCTAGATAAATGTTCTTGAGAACCATGAAACTGTGGCTTGATGGGTCCCTAAATTTAAGGAGCTCTTGCGGTGTGCACCACCAAACCAAGGCATATGACTTGTTGATAATAAAATTTAATCAGTACTAAGCATACGGTGTTCTGGCAGCACAATGCTATTGGTTAGTGCCAGAAAAGTTGCATATAGGAATGAAAATAATAACTCCTTGTCACCCTATGTGTACCACTATCAGTCTGTTCATATTACCATTATTTTTCATAGTACAAGTCTATCAACACCAATTAAGTGTTTAGTACCAAATCTGCCCTCCTAAACAAGAAGGACGACTCCAAGCTCGTAATCTTGTAGTTGGTCATGTATTTGGATTATAAATCTACGAAAATAATCAACCTGTAAATATGAACAATGTTTTGGGTCGATCTATTTCTTAAGAAGACAATAAATAAAATGTACCAACAAGTTATGAGAAACCCGACGACGCACTGCCTTCAAAAAAGAGTAATCAAATTAGCACAAATGAGGAAGACGGATAGCACAGACAACGACCACGACACGATGCATCACCTTGAAATATCTTGTTCATTTAGAAGTGGACGTGCCAGATCTACACTGGTCGCTGGGTATAGCTAATTAGTGAAATAATCTTCAGAAATCATACCTGGATCAAGGGACAACAAACGCTTGTACTGCAGCAAGACATCAAGTTCAACATGGTCGTTCTTGGATGCTCTCTTGTCTCCCTCAAAATATGTTTATCATGAAGGATAACATGGTTCAGAACGTCACAGGATGTTGTGATGAGCTCTGGTCGATATATCTTAGTGAAGATCCTGCGGGAAAAAGGAAAGCAAGTTATCATATGAGGCCTGCAACTAATAGAATGAAAAAATAAATCTAGCAAACCTAATCGGATACTATGTGCAAAAATTAACAAATTTGCTAGCCAAAGCCTCCACAAACATATCTGATGACCTATAGAAAAACATAATTCAGTAGTACTCGTGTGTGTGTGTGTGTGTGTGTGTCTTTTGTATTTTGTTATCGTCATAGGTAAAACTACCATAATCAAATCCTTAAAACAATCTGACATCCACATTCGCATGCATTATTTTTCAAGACAATGTTACTGAGCATCTTGTTAATTCAGGGCAGAAAGAAGTAAATCATATCAGGCGTGTTCTCACTCAAAGCTTCAGACCACACAACTCATACAGATTGCAGGGAGGTAGCAAAGTAGCTATGACAATGAAGAGCAGATGCGGGGAATATACAACAGCTTTTCCCCAAAAATCTAGACGTGTCACTTCAATTGCATGGATGGTTAACCTGCATGATTATATTACCAAAAAACCTCCCACGTACAGATGGGCCAATATGCCAGATTGGTACATCAGTTTAACATGAAGTTGTTCCACTGGGGTACAACTATATATTGGTTGTGAGGCCACCCATTCATGTTGAATGATAATATTCAAACAATTAAGATCATGCACGGATGCATTACCGGCAAGGTTAGTAAAATTCGGAATGATCCAGCATAAACATAATTTTCATGAATGATTATCATGATATATACACCTATTTGCTCTAAAAAACTTAAACCAAATGTGTCGTGGCACAAAAATGTCATAGTACGCTCCCAAAAATATTTATACATGGACACAGCAAGCTCTAATCAGAAATAACAAAACAAATGTCATCTGACAAAATATAACTATAATATATAATGCAAACTGTATCAAAACAAATGCATCACAAAGTACATACTTATTATCCTAACCATGAGACATCATAATTAGAAGCACCAAGAAAAGGGAAATTTTCACGTTTGCATGTATGTCAAGTGTGTAGTGCGGACTGCTGTGTGTTTCTGTCTCCTCAACCACACATTTCTGAAGTCTGAACAAATTCTTCTGTATTTCTCCATACCATGAGATATTATATTTAGCGGCGTCCCTGGCGATCCCAGATCGAGGCCGCTGGTGGGAGGAGAGAGAATGTTTTTTCCTTTGCAATTCTGAAAACCGGTGGACGAAGGTGTGGGAGCGGGATGTGACGAAACAAAACTGACGGAAAAAAACCGGACGAAAAAAAACCATGGGAGGTGGGACGAAAAAAAACCCGGAACGGAGACTACCAATTGAGATATTATATTTAGTGGTATGTTAATCACTAAATACCAAGTATTAGACAATCTTGATAATTTGAAGTAACAGTAAGCAACTCCATGCCTATTCGTTAATGTAGAGATGAACAATTGATTCAAGCAGACAACATAGAGTTCTTCCTTTAATTCAGATCGCCTCCTGTATTAAAAATGAACTGTAGATCAAAAAATATGTAAGCTTGCTTGGCGAAGTAGCATGAAGATGAGATGATTCCACATTATTCTTAGAGATTCATGCATACCATACGTGAGCAGACCAAGAAGATTGGGACATGTCTTTATCTACACAAAGTGAAAAATATAGTTGGAAGTGAATGATAAAAAGAGTTGGGCGTGAGTAAGGCTAGATGGTGTATCTACACAAAGAAAACTTACTTAAACGCCTAATTGTACATTCAATTTTGTTAAATAAGAAAAGGTGTAAATAACAGAAGCTTTACCTATTAGCACAATGTTTGCAATTGAATTAACAAATGGTACTGAAAAAACAAATAATTTGAGTTCGGCCTGCAGCTCCAACCACTTCAATCCCTGGAAAGCCATCTAAACCTAATACTATTGGCTTATGGGTTCCTACAATGTATAAACAAAAACACTTTGACGAAGATCGGCAAAAGATAAATCACATTTTACATTTTGTAGCAAAGAAGCGACATAGGCATTGGAGCCATCATTGTTTGTCAAATTAGCTAAGAACTATATCAATTATAACACATAACTAAACTCAAAGTACGATAAAAAAATCTCAGACTAAATTTGAAACTGTACCTTATAAAATAGTTAAAGATATCATTTGATATTCTTAAAAGAAAAGGCGGTTCGAAAGTAAAATCAAGGTATGAACAAAATATCGGACTAAATGTGGAAGGTCACCTTACATTTTATGACTGAAAGGGGAGAAAAGTATCAGCAAATGATTTTGCAATTCAAAAGATCAACACAAAGATTACATAAAAGCTGAAATTGAACCTACTGGTCCACGCCAAGAGTTAACGGCTGGATCGACCTCTCCCAGCCAACAACGTTGTGACCGCGCACTTGAACAAGACATGGCATAGCCACCTTACCGTCTCGATTGCGTATATCGGCACCATCAGAATGATGCCGACGAGGAACTTCTGCTCCTGGAAAAGAAGAAACGCAGCAGCGGTGAGTCCAAACACGAACATAGCTCCAGCAACAATTTACCCTGCTGTATAGAAAATAAGAACTTCAACACCGACCGATGATAACAAGCAACCGACCTCTGGGTTCTTGTAGGCCGAGAGGTGGTTCAAGAGCAAGTAGATGGACAGCGAGAGTGATACGGCGACGAAGAGCCCCGAGATTATCATGGCCCAAACTGGCAGCGAGTAGCTCTGGAGCACCAGTAGCAATTTGTCGGCCAATTCCATTGCCATTGCCATCGCCCCTGTCTGTCCCGGCACTTGGCTATACTCAAGCTGATGCCCCCTCCTCTCTTGCGCCGCGGGCACATTCGCGATCAGGATTCACTGTTCCAGGTTGCGGTTCATATAGCATCATGGTCAGGAATTGGACCTTCCAAATGGAAAAATCCCAGTGATGCACAACCCCCTGGATGATACTGAAGTCGTTTTGGCGAGACCAAAAATGCAGAGTGGCGTGCCCTGTTTCTGTACCTTCCTCCGCCTAATAATACTCGGCGGGATTCAGTCACCTGCAAGCACAAATTTAAATGGCGTTTACACGAGGCAGCAAGTGCTCCGTCGGATCGGAAGGGAAGGGCCAGCAATGGCGCAATTTCGACTAGAGGGAAATAAATAAATAAACATGCTAGGAGCTTGTAATCGAAGAAGACGAAGCAGAGCCACCCTCTCTGTATTTTTTAATCAACTTCAAATAATTAATTGTGTTACCATTGGATTACATTTTCTTCAGGCGCCTTGGACAGTCTATTTCATTGGCAACCAACCTGAAACTATACAGAACTGAAATCTAATGAATTTCAGCATCGAACCCCAACACAGAATCTGCTCAAGCTTGGACCGGCCATCCTGCTGCTCCTTTTTGGCTTTTGAACCACACGACTTGTAGATACAGATTGACACCATTAATACGCATTCAGGTGCCATGTGAGACACCTCACACAATTGATCAAACAACCACCAGCAGCTTTGCATGTCGCCAAAGAACTGGATCTTTTCATCTAAGTAAATACCAAGACACAGTCAGAGCAATCTTGGTAGTAAGGCAATCATATATGTTAGAAACCCAAAAGTAAAGAGATCAGACTATTCTAAGGGAGGGAGAGATCTAAGAAGATGGAGAACCTGATGATGGAGGATCAGGGCATCTGAGGGAGGCCTGACCTAGACGACGGTGAAGATCTAAGATGTAGTACCTGATCTCGGCCGCCTCCGCAAGTGTCGCTCCTCCTCTGTCTTCCCACTTGGCAGCTTCGCGGCAAGCATCTTTCTCCTCTGCGCACTCGTACCTGCTCTCTTACTCCTCTCGCCCCCTCGGCATGTCAGGAGCGCGAGATGAGGTGGTAGCACGGCGGGCGGGTAGAGGGAGGAGTCGCCGCCGCCGCCGCCGAGATCCACATAGCATGACGATTGTAAATTCCTGGTCAACATACAGTTTCCTATAGCCCAATTCTGAACGCGAGCCATATAGGAGTACAGTTCAGACACATTTACAGTTTAGAGGCAAATTAAACGGCAGAGGCACGCACCTCCATCGTCGACGGCGTCCACATCGACCCCTAGCTCCTCGACCAGGTACCTGCACACTCGTGGCCTTCCCTTCCCGGCAGCAAAGTGCAGCGCCACGAGACCTTGGTCCTTGGCCGCCTCCACGACCTCCCTGGGACAGCCCCTGCCCTGATCCAGATCTCTCACCAGCCCTGCGACGCGACGAACGGGAGAGTCAGTGCCTCCCAGATCCAAACAAAACCCTCCCGGAATCGCCCACGTACTCTTGAAGAGGCGGAGGTCGCCGCGGCTCGCCGCGTGGAGGAGCGGAAGCGATCCGTCGGCGGGCGGAGGGGCGTGCTAGGGTTTGGAGGGGTGGCGCGGTGCTTGGCTGAGGTGGCGGCGGGGTGACACCGCGCCATGGCAACCAGCGGTGGCGAGGTGGCGCCATGGGATCCGCGGCGGCGGCAGCGGCGTCCCTGTCGATCCCAGATCGAGGCCGCTGGTGGGAGGACAGAGAACTTTTTTCCTTTGCGATTCTGAAAACCGATGGAAGAAGGTTTGGGAGTGGGATGTGACGAAACAAAACCGACAGAGGTGGGACGAAAAAAACCTGGAACGGATACTACCAAACATTAGGAGTAGAGATTGGTGACGAAAATAAACCGTCTCGGCTGAGGGGGAGGTGGGAGCAAGTACCAAAAAAGACCGGGTGAGGTGGGACGAAAATAAAACCCGGAACGCGACCTACCAACTGAGACATTAGGAGTTTAGATGCTCTACAGGTGTCTCCGATGGTGTTTGTTGAGTTGTCATAGATCGAGATTAGGATTTGTCAATCCGATTGTCGGAGAGGTATCTCTAGGCCCTCTCGATAATACACATCACTATAAGCCTTACAAGCAATGTGACTAATGAGTTAGTTACAGGATGATGCATTACGGAACGAGTTAAGAGACTTGCCGATCACGAGATTGAACTAGGTATTGAGATACCGACGATCGAATCTCGGGCAAGTGACATACCGATGACAAAGGGAACAACGTATGTTGTTATGCCGTTTGACCGATAAAGATCTTCGTAGTATATGTTGGAGCCAATATTAGCGTCTAGGTTCCGCTATTGGTTATTGACCAGAGATGAGTCTCGGTCATATCTACATAGTTCTTGAACCCGTAGGGTTCGCACGCTTAACGTTCGATGACAATCGGTATTATGAGTTTATGTGTTTTGATGTACCGAAGGTTGTTCAGAGTCTTAGATGTGATCACGGACATGACGAGGAGTCTCGAAATGGTCGAGACATAAACATTGATATATTGGATGACTATATTCGGACACCACATGAGTTTCCGGGGTCACCGGATATATATCGGAGTGCCGAAAGGGTTATCGGAACCACCGAAGAAGTAATGGGCCTTATTGGGCCTAGGGGGAAGAGAGGGGCTACCAAGGGCTGCCCCCCCCCCAGGGCCTACTCCGAATTGGACTAGGGGGAGGGGCGGCGCCCCCTCCTTCCTTCTCTTCCCCCCTCCTTCCTTCTTCTCCTAGTAGGACTAGGAAGGGAGAGTCCTACTCCTACTAGGAGGAGGATTCCTCCCCCCCCCTTGGCGTGCCTATGAGGGCCGGCCGACCTCCCCCTTGCTCCTTTATATACGGGGGCAGGGGGCACCCTAGAACACACAAGTTGACAGTTGTCTTAGCCGTGTGCGGTGCCCCCCTCCACAGATTTCCACCTCGGTCATATCGTTGTAGAGCTTAGGTGAAGCCCTGCGTCGGTACCTTCATCATCACCGTCACCACGCCGTCGTGCTGACGAAACTCTCCCTCTACCTCAGCTGGATCAAGAGTACGAGGGACGTCACCGAGTTGAACGTGTGTAGATCACGGAGGTGTCGTGCGTTCGGTACTTGGATCGGTTGGATCGCAAAGACGTTCGACTACATCAACCGCGTTACAAAAACGCTTCCGCTTTCGGTCTACGAGGGTACATGGACACACTCTCTCTGCTCGTTTCTATGCATCACCTAGATGGATCTTGCGTGTGCCTAGGAATTTTTTTTGAAATACTACATTCCCCAACAATATCTACCTATATACGGTATTCTTTTGCCGTTCTAAGCAAATTTGTATGTGCCATCTCTAATTTTCAAAATAAACTTCTCTTTTGTGTGTTCGTACCGCTCGTGAGGCGGTGAAGGTTGGCTAATATTTTCCTTGCTAGATGTGTTATTCTCACGATGAGTGTTTATTCACTTGTCATTGCACGAGAGTAAGGCAAAGGTATTAGGGATTCCCAGTCCCGAAATGAAAATTGAATTTACTTTATGTTGTCAAATAATAAATTCCTTGGAAAGTGTTGGTATGGAAGGCAATCGTGGATTCGGCTAGCTATGAAAAGTGAAAGTATGGTGGAAAAAGGAATGAAATTTATTTTCTATTTGGGAACCGCCTATGATATATCTAGCATGGAAAGTGTTGGGAACTCTAAGTCATTTTTGTTGGTGGGAAAGACACACCTCCCAAAATGTTTTTATCTCTAAGTTTTTTGCTTTGAGCTCTGGCCCCTCTACAAATCCCTACTTCCCTCTGCGAAGGGCCTTTCTTTTACTTTACGCAATTTTTATTTTTGAATTTGAGTCTCCGTATTCTCTTATAAAAGCACCAGCTAGGAGGCAATATGATCGTACTTGAGTATTGGGTGTAGTTAATATGCGAGTGTCTTTCATGAATGGATCAATGATTGAGCATAATGGGCTAGGGATAGCCTATTTTAGCGTTCATATTTTGAATGACATGGTTGCTTGTTGATATGCTGGAGTATTTAAGTTGTCATGTCAAAACTAGACTATTGCTTTGAACAATATAAAAGTCCAAATATCCATGCTATAAAGAAAAGAATATGATATGACATTTTAGGTAGCATTCCACATCAAAAATTCTGTTTTTATCACTTACCTACTCGAGGACGAGCAGGAGTTAATCTTGGGGATGCTGATACGTCTCCAACATATCTATAATTTTTTATTGTTCCATGTTGTTATATTATCAATCTTGGATGCTTTCTAATCATTTAGTATCATTTTTTGGCACTAACCTATTGACATAGTGCCAAGTGCCACTTGATGTTTTTTTGCATGTTTTTTACATCGCAGGAAATCAATACCAAGCGGAGTCCGAAAGCAATGAAACTTTACAGAGATTTTTTTTGGACCAGAAGACACCCAATGGGCCAATGTTGTGCCTGGGGGGTGCTCCGAGAGGAGCACAACCCACCAGGGTGCGCCATGTCGGTGTACAAAAGTAGGGGCCCATTTTTGTACCCCTCTACTTGTGCACGGGCAGTCAGAGTCGCGCCCGCGGCCACACTAAGTAGGGCAGAGGAAGGCACGAGATGGGCAAAGCAACGCCAAGACCAGAGGCACAAAGAGCAAGAGGGAAAGGTGGACTCCCCCGGCGAGATCCTTGCCGAGGTGGCCTCCGCATCCCCGGCAAGAGCCTTGCCGGGGCAACTTGCCCAACTCCAGCAGGGGCACCACCCTTGAGCCCAAGGGTTCCAGACGCCAACAACCACATTGGAACCAAGGCTTGGGAGGCACCTCCATGGTGGCATGCATATCTTTGTCAAGATCATAAACACACAAGATCAGATAAGGACAAGAAGACGACGATCCTCGGCAAGATTGTCGAGGAAATTCACGAGACCCCCGGCAAGATCCTTGTCAGGGACAACCGCGACGCCACGGCAATACCACTTGTTGGGGCCCCGGCAAGACCCTTGCCGAGGACACCGCGGGGCCACAGCCAGGCCCGCGTCTGCTAAGACTCCACTGCCGTTCCCATACAGCTGCCAGCCCAACCAGCTGGGCAGGTACCTGCGTGGCGACATGCGGCTTCCAGGCCAACTCAGCAAACACCAACGTGGTGGCATGCAGATCTTCATGAAGACCCTACCACCACGCCATCTCAGCAGCCTGCCAGCCTACGTGGCGCTGCATGCCTCGTTGGCATGGACGCGTGTTGGAGCGAGACAGAGCCGCGACGGACGGGACGGGCCTCGTTGCCGTCCCCAATAAAGCTGCGGGACACCTAAAAAGCACATTTAATGCGCCTTGTCCCGTAATGACAGGCGATAAGCTTGTGCACTGTATACCTTTCCACCTCCTGTGTGCCACTGTGGCGACCCCTTTCGCCTATAAAAGGAGGTCTGAGGCGTACAGGAGAGGGATTCGGATCTTTTGGACTACGCACACATCATAGCTAGTTCGAGAGCTCAAGAACACTCAAATATACACCAAAGCAGGACTAGGGTTTTACGCATCTTCGCGGCCCGAACCTGGGTAAACGACCTTTGTGCTGGCTCCTAGACCCGCTCTTTGCACAACCCCGCGCCCGCCAACCGTAGAAGGGATCCCAATGATTCCATAGGTGTCGTTTCCACCGACATCTTTGGCGCGCCAGGTAGGGGGCGCAGTTGTGAAAATCTGGTCTAGCAGTTAGTTTAGCAGTTCTTCATCGCCATAGCTCCAAGGAGGAAGACGACCGAGCAAGCGGCGTCATCGGCGGATGCATTGAACGCTCATGCGGCGGCAGAAAAGCTAAGTCACGCGAAATCTTGGTTATTTTCACTTATATAAGGATGTCCTCCCCAAGAGATCTCGTCCTTTGTACGTGAAACCTGCACGCAATGGGACCCTTCCGCTATTGGCAACGCCCTTGTTTCTGTCTTAAGCCCGCTCGACAGGTCATGCGGCCGCGCCGACGGCGGCAAGGTGGCCTACCCATTGCTAGCAGCGCTCTTGTCCTGCCTTGAGTCCGCTCGATAGTTCAAGCGACCGCGCAGGCGACGGCAAGGTGGCTTGCCCGGCAGCAAGCACCCTTCCGGCAGGGTGCTAAGGATTCGTCCTTAAAGCACCATGGCATGGGTTTACGCGCCAGCAGCCTTATCTCAACAAAGCGTAGGGTATGAACATACAAAGGAAGATCTAACGGGAAGATAGCATGCATGATATTAAAGTGCTGCAGAGTTATATTACATCAATTGTTGCCGCGGTTCTAACTAAAGATAAAAATTGTCCTGGTCATGAACCTGGAGCGGCGATGAGAAACGGGGTGCCTAATCCCAGCGCTGGCCCTCTACCTTCCGAACTCCATCGATGCGGCTGATGATAGGCTCAATACGCTCTTCGAGAGCCGCGAGGTCCGCATCCTTCGTCAAGCTCTCCAGTGCGGCGTCGAAGTCGAGGTTGGGGTTCCAGTACGCCAACTTGGTGAGGACCTTGGTCATGACACCCCAGCAGAGTCTCCGAGCCTCATTGGCCAGAGAGGCCGCCCGGTTGGAGCGAATCTGCTCCAGGGCTCCAATAACCCTCTCGAAGAACAGGGTCAAGTTGCGGTTGGGACTCAAGTTCGGCTCCGGGGCGTACCTCACATTCGGCATCCCCATGGTATCCAGCTGCGTGGTGGTCCTATCGGCGACGTCGGCGAGGCGGCTGAGCCAAAGGTTTTCGCCCTTCACGAAATCCTCGTGGTTGGCGGCGTCGTTCTTCCGCAGCTGCTTCTCGTCCTCCAGGGCTTTGGTCAGGGTCTCCTCCCGGGTCATGACCTCTGAAAGCGTCCCCTCAAGACCCTCCAGCTTCAGCTTCAGGTCTTTGATGGAGTCGTTGGCCTTGGAGAGCCGCTCAGCCTTGCCGAGGACTGCGGCCTGCACCTCCACCAAGGCACCGTTGAGCATGTCCTTCTCCTTGGTCAGCTTCAGGACCTGACCCTTCAGCCCGTCCCGCTCCACCTCTAGCTCTTTCACCTTACCGGCCTGGACCTGGGCCTGAGCATTGAGTGCATCCTCATGCCTCTGCTCTAGCTCCTGGGTCCGCTGCACAACAAGCTTCTCCACCTCCTCATCCTTGCCGCGGAGTGTTGCGGTGAGCTTCTCCTCACGAGCGGCAAGGTCCTCCTCCTGGGAGTTTTGCTTGGCCTGGTGCTGGTGCCGAGCGGCTCTTTGGCGGCCTTCTCTTTCGCCAGCTCCTAGGCCTTCTCGATGTCGGCCTGCTTCATGCCAAGCTCCAGCTTGTGCTCGGCCAGCAGATTTTGGGCCACCTTCAGCTCCCCGTGGACCTGGCGAAACTAGGTCTGCACCTCGACGACGCGCCCTGCGAGGTCTGCCTCCGCCTTGTCCATCATCTCCATCCTGGACTTTGCCTTGTCCAGACGGGCACGGTGGAGTGCCTGGAGCTTCTGGAAGTTGGCGCTCATGCCCCGAAGGAGCTTCTCCTCTTGGGAACCGCCGCCGCCAGCGCTTGGTTCGTCGACAACCTCAAGCCCTGGCGGCGGCGAGCACCTCGTCATCAAACACCTCCCCCTCGGTGGGCGCCCTGGTGCCCGCCGCCCCTGGTAGGTGGACGAACAAGTCATCACTCACCTTCAGGTATTTGCCCGAGCCGGAGGCGGAAGAGGAGTAAGGTTAGTCGTCGACTGCTCCCTCCTCGGTAGCGCCCTTGCCGGCCTCCCCGGCAGGCCCCTTGGCGGCGTCCACATCGGCGGTCTTGGTGGCCTCCTCTGCGGCGATCTTGTTGGCCTCGGCCTCAGCATCCCTGGCGAGCTCCTCGATGTTCTCCTGGTCCATCGAGGGAGCGCCTAGGTGCCAAGAAGAAGGATGAGGCAGGGCCAAGACGAAGTTCAAAAGAAGAAGACCGGACAGGGGCGGAAGGCAAACAACTCACCTGTGCCAGGTTGGGAAGAAGTGGCCCCCGCCCCACCAATGTCGGATTTTGGGACGGAGCCGCCGGCGCCCGAGTTCTCCTCCTCCTCCGTGCGCATGGGCTCGGTGCTTGGCGCCCTTGCCGGGGACGCCCCTCGAGGCGGCGTGGTTGATGGGGGCGGCGTGTTGGGGGTGGCCCTGAGTGGCTCCTCCTGCTGCCGTCCTCCTCCTGCAACCACGGCAAGGTCAGCGCCAAGAGATTGTAACCCGACACACGTTGATAGGGAGCGAGTGATGAACGCACGTTGGGGGCTACGCTAGGGGCTGCTATCCGGGCTGCGCTCCACCACCAGCGGCGTACTCGAGGTGCCCGCCAGGGGCTGGCCGCCCGTCGAGGCCCTGGCTCTCTTCGCCACCCTCTGGGCCAGCGTCTCCACATCCCTGCAAAGATGAAGACAAGTTAAGAAAATTGTCATGGTCTGAGGGGATGGAGATGACAAAGGACAAGATACTTACTCATCCTCCGCCTCCTCTTCTGATGCCTTCCTCTTCCTCCTTGGGCTGAGAGACCCAAGGTCGAAGATGACCTCCGTGTCGACATCCGCGGGAGGAGAGGAAGCGGGTGGAGTCCGAGCATGCTTAGACGAAGAAGAGGCGGTCGCTTTCCTCTTCGCCACCGCGGCCTTCACCACCTTCTTTGCTACCGCGGCCCTCGTCAGGCGCATGGACTCCCCCTGGATCTCTTGCTGCTACTCAGTCCTGCCGGACCGGACCGGCTCGCCAGAGGTGGCCCGCCACAAGACACGCTTTTTTCCTAGGCCGGAGGGTCGTCAGCCTCGGCCTCTTCCTCGGTCGACTCGTTGACCACATCTTCGATGAGAGGGGCACCAGTGTGGGCGCTGCTATCCTCCCCAGCAGACTCCGCCCATCCGACAAGCTCCTTCTCCTCCGCGGCAGCCTCGGCCTCGTCCTCCATGTGGCTGGCGCTGCCAGCCTCCTTGGCGAGCTCCGCCTCCGCCGGCCTGGCGGTGATGTAGTCCAGCTCCACTTGGGTGGTGTCCTAGATGAGTAATGGCTCAGCATGGACATACTTCTTCGACAGCTTGTCGAAGAACTCCTGCACCTGCTCCGCCTCTAGCTCGGCCCAACTTGGGTCAAGGACATGCGCGTTGAAGTCCGGCATCATGGCGATAATGTCGGCCTGGCGAGAGCTGTTGCTTAGCGGGACCACTCCCGCCAGCAGCCCAAACAAGGGCCCCTTGACAACCTTGCCGGCCTTCACGGCCTTGCCGGACCTCTCAACCCTGCCGTCGCGGTACACGTCAAGCTAAAAAAGCCTCTGGCAAAGGTGGGCGTGCCCCATCATCGTGAAGTTGTGGTTCAAGCCAGGACGAAGCCTCATGATGTCGGCCGCATTCCTGAAAAGCTAGGCCGGCCTCCCCTTGTTATGCAGTGGGCGATTCGACGACGAATGAAATCCGCCCCAATCATCTCAAGGGTGAGCCCGACCACGATGAGGCGATGGATCCTGGTGGTGGCGATCATGAGCTTCTCATCCTTGGCGTCGACTTTGCCCCAATCATCTCTACGAACCGGCGGCGCCTGGCGGACCCGGCAAAATTCCTGTGGGTCCTCTTCCTCAATCCAGCACCACCGGCCCCGCCATTCCTCCCACCTCTCCTTCTGGGCGCCCTCTGGATATGTCCCCTTCTCCTGGCTCCTGGGAATCCAGGTGACACAACTAGAAATGGCGCCTCCCTTTTGGATCCGAGGATAGAAGTAGTGGCGGAAGAGCGTCGTGCTGGGATGCACTCCGGCGAAGCCCTCGCGGAGATGGGCGAAAAAGGCCATGCACGCCATGGCATTTGGAGTGAAATCCAGAAGGTGGAAGCCATAGGTGTGCATGATGTCATTGAAGAAATCAGAGAAAGGGGGCAGATCCCGAAGGAAAAGTAATCAACGAAGAAGGGGTACCGATTCGGGCCGGCCTCAGCGAAACCGGCGGGGATGATGCGCGCGGCAGGGTGCCCCTTCGTCTTGCACCCCAACAGGGGCTTGAAGTAGTCCCGGAGGTGGACCGTGTCGACCGTCGAAGGAAAGTAGGCGAGCTGCGTCCGCCGCGCCGCCAACTCGCTCTCTGGCGCCTCCTTCCCCCCGGCGTCCTTGGTCGTTCCCTTGCCTTTGCTGGTTTTGGGTGCCATGGCGGCTGAGGGAAACGAGGGATGAGGGATAGCAAAGGCGGCGTGGCGGCAGCGAGCGAAAGAAGAGCTTGAGAAGGAAGAAGGGAAGGACGGCGGTTCCGAGATCGGAGAAGCCACAGAGGGTAAATGGGCGTCGCGCCTGCGGTTTCTCCTTTTTTATGGGGAAGGCGCGGGCCGCTTCGTTACCATTTACTGCGATGTGACATATGAGAGCAGCAACCGCCCCACGCACGCGGGTCGTGGGCAAGCGCGACGGGCGAGGGAATTATCGCAGTAAAACTCCGCCCCGCCTGCCCACGCACCGTTCAGGGCCTGGCCCAACAACGCGTTGCGCTAATGTGTGGCCCAGGCTGGGGGGCTCCTGTCGGTGTACAAAAGTAGGGGCCCATTTTTGTACCCCTCTACTTGTGCACGGGCAGTCAGAGCCGCGCCCGCGGCCACACTAAGTAGGGGAGAGGAAGGCACGAGACGAGCAAAGCAACGCCAAGACCAGAGGCACAAAGAGCAAGAGGGCGAGGTGGACTCCCCCGGCGAGAGCCTTGCCGGGGCAACTTGCCCAACGCGAGCAGGGCGCGCCACCCTTGAGCCCAAGGGTTCCAGACGCCAACAACCACATTGGAACCAAGGCTCTGGAGGCACCTCCATGGTGGCATGCAGATCTTTGTCAAGATCATAAACACACAAGATCAGATAAGGACCAGAAGACGACAATCCTCGACAAGATCCCTGCCGAGGAAATCCACGAGACCCCCGGCAAGATCCTTGTCGGGGACAACCGCGACGCCACGGCACGACCACTTGCCGGGGCCCCGGCAAGACCCTTGCCGAGGACACCCGCGGGGCCACAGCCAGGCCCGCGTCTGCCAAGACTCCATCATCGTTCCCATACAGCTGCCAGCCCAACCCGCTGGGCAGGCACCTGCGTGGCGACGTGCGACTTCCAGGCCAACTCAGCAAACACCTACGTGGTGGCATGTAGATATTCGTGAAGACCCTACCACCACGCCATCTCGGCAGTCTGCCAGCCTATGTGGCGCTGCATGCCTCGTTGGCCTGGACGCATGTCAGAGCGAGACGGAGCGGCGACGGACAGGACGGGCCTCATTGCCGTCCCCAATAAAGCTACAGGACACCTAAGAAGCGCATTTAATGTGCCTTGTCCCGTAATGACAAGTGATAAGCTTGTGCCACTGTGGCGACCCCTTTCGCCTATAAAAGGAGGTCTGAGGCGTACAGGAGAGGGATTCGGATCTTTTGGACTACGCACACACCATAACTAGTTCGAGAGCTCAAGAACACTCAAATATACACCAAAGCAGGACTAGGGTTTTACGCATCCTCACAGCCCGAACCTGGGTAAACGACCTTTGTGCTGGCTCCTAGACCCGCTCTTTGCACAACCCCGCGCCCGCCAACCGTAGAAGGGATCCCAGTGATTCCATAGGTGGCGTTTCCACCGACACGCCAGGAGGCCCAGGTGCGCCCTTGAGGGTTGTGCCCATCTCGGGTGCCCCCCGGACCGCCTCTTTGCTCTATAAATACCCCAATATTTCAGAAACCCTAGGGGAGTCGACGGAAATCAATTACAGCCGCCGCAGAGTCCAGAACCACCGATCCAATCTAGACACCATCACGGAGGGGTTCACCACTTCCATTGGTGCCTCTCCGATGATGCGTGAGTAGTTCTTTATAGACCTTTGGGTCCGTAGTTAGTAGCTAGATGGCTTCCTCTCTCTCATTTTATTCTCAATACAATGGTCTCTTGGAGATCCATATGATGTAAGTCTTTTTGTGGAGTGTTTGTTGGGATCGGATGAACTTTGAGTTTATGATCAGATCTATCTTTTTATATCCATGAAAGTTATTTGAGTTTCTTTGATCTCTTATATGCATGATTGCTTATAGCCTCGTATTTCTTCTCTGATATTTGGGTTTTGTTTAGCCAACTTGATCTATTTATCTTGCAATGGGAAGAGGTGTTTTGTAGTGGGTTCGATCTTACGGTGCTTGATCCCAGTGATAGAAGGGGAACCGACACGTATGTATCATTGCTACTAAGGATAAAATGATGGGGTCTATCTCTACATAGATATATCTTGTCTACATCATGTCATCGTTCTTATTGCATTACTCTGTTTCTCCATGAACTTAATACACTAGATGCATGCTGGATAGCGGTCGATGTGTGGAGTAATAGTAGTAGATGCAGGCAGGAGTCGGTCTACTAATCTTGGACGTGATGCCTATATAATGATCGTTGCCTGGATATCGTCATGATTATTTGAAGTTCTATCAATTGCCCAACAGTAATTTGTTCACCCACCATTTGTTATTTTTCTCGAGAGAAGCCACTAGTGAAACCTACGGCCCCGGGGTCTCTTTCTCATATTATTTGCCTTTGCGATCTACTTTTTCTTTGCTTTTATTTTCAGATTTATTAAACCAAAAATACAAAAATACCTTGTTGTGTTTTATTCTTATTTATTTTATTTCGCGTTCGATCTACCAATCTACTATAATTTTATCTCACGTCTGTTTGCCTATCTCTAGGCGCCGCTACCCGAAAGGGATTGGCAACCCCTTTTACACGTTGGGTTGCGAGTAGTTGTTATTTGTGCGCAGGTGTTTTTTACGTTGTGTTGCTTGGTTCTCCTATTGGTTCAATAACCTTGATCTCATAACTGAGGGAAATACCTAACGCCAGTGTGCTGCATCATCCCTTCCTCTTTGGGGAAATACCGACGTAGCTTCAAGCGGCATCATATTTGCCTAGATTTTTCCTCGCCACATGATGATTGCCAAAAGAGAAAAATAAAAAGGAATAGAGAGAAAAACTTTGACTCTTGCATGAAAGTAAATACATAAAAGTAAAAGATAGGCCATTCGCAGAGGGAAGCAGAGGTTGTCATGCGCTTATTTGTTTGTATGCTCAACCCCTTAGTGCAAAAGAATGTCATGTTATATTGCCCCTTATGATAGCAACCTTTATTATGCAATATGTCGCTTTTATTCTTTGCTATCACAAGTTCGTACAACGCTCAATTTTCACTTACACTAAATGATCTAACACTTTTAGAAGCAATTTTTATTGCCTTATTGCATCGATGACAACTTACTTGAGATATCTTGCTCAATCCCTAGGTAGGTATGGTGGAATCTTGAAAATAAGATTTGGGTTTAATGGTTTTTGGATGCACAAGTAGTATCTCTACTTGGTGCGGAATTTTTGGCTTGCAAAGATGGGGGGCCGGCACCACATGTTGAAGGATCTATGAGAATATAACTTCTATGTGGATATGAACAAACATAAACCATTACGTTGTCTTCCTTGTCCAACGTTAACAATTTTGGCATATAATATTTTGGTGGGGGCTCACAATCACAAAAGATTTTCAAGATAGTGTATTTGCATGTGAAAGTTCTCTTCCTTATAGTAATCATTCAGGAATTGCTTGTACGACCAATATTGTGATTGTAAAGCTTCAAAAGATGTCACTTTCTAAACCCAAAGTGAAGTTACCACTAGGCAAGATATGAACATATAATTTCAACTTCATGATAATAATTTATTCAACAATTTACTCATAGGATATAACTGAGGCACAAGAGTAATGACAAACTACACCAAAAGGATATAAGTGAAGATCATGCGAGTAGTTATGTAAATGGGTAGCTATTTGAGGACTCTCTCTTATTTGAAAGTTTCAGATCTAAGTATTTTATTAAAACAGCAGGCAAAACAAAACAAAATGACAATCCAAGAATAGCACACATCATGTGATAAGCAAAAACTTAGGCTCAACCGATACTAACCGATAATTGTTGAAGAAGAAATGTGGGATGCCTACCGGGGCATCCCCAAGCTTAGGTGCTTGAGACTTCTTGAAATATTATCTTGGGGTGCCATGGGAATCCCCAAGCTTGAGCTTTTGTGTCTCCTTAATTCCTCTCATATCACGGTTCTCCTAAATCTCAAAAAAACCGTCATCCACACAAAACTCAACAAGAATTCGTGAGATAAGTTAGTATAAATCAATGCAAAAACCTTATCATTCTCTACTGTAGCAAATCACTAAATTATTATTCAACATTGCATACTAAATGCCTCTGCATATTTAATACTCCTATCCTCAAATAGAATCTTTAAAACAAGCAAACATATGTAAACAACGCAAACATAACAGCAATCTGCCAAAACGGTACAGTCTGTAAAGAATGCAAGATTATTAAAAGTTATTCAACTCAAAAAATTCTGAAGATTTAACACAATGTAGAAAATTTATCAGAGCTTATTATGCAAAAAGTTTCAACATTTTATCACATTCCAACTTTTCTAGAGAATTTTTGCAACAGCGATAAACTTTCTGTTTTCAAACAACAACATGTAGACTTGCAAAATAAGCATGTTGAAGGTTATCCTTGACATTTTTATTGAAAATAAATGCAAAACATTATTATAAATGACAGCAAGCAAATCCTAACATAATAAAATGACGCTCCAAGTAAAACTCATATCATGTGACGAATGAAACCATAGCTCCACGTGAGGTTACCGATAATGTTGAAGATGAAAGAGGGGATGCCTTCCGGGGCATCCCCAAGCTTAGTTGCTTTGGTCTTCCTTGAATATTACCTTGGGGTACCTTGGGCATCCCCAAGCTTAGGGTCTTGTCACTCCTTATTCTCCTCATATCGATATCTCACCCAAAACTTGAAAAACTTCAATCACACAAAACTTAACGGAACTTCATGTGATAGGTTAGTATGATAAAGAGCAAACCATTTCACTTTGGTACTGTCAAAGACAAGATTCATAATTGTTTCCAAACAATGCCTACTGTAGCATATCATTTCCATAATTTCTATTGAGCAATATAAACCATAGAAACTAGAAAACAAGCAAACTATGCATTGAAAATAGAATCCGTCAAAAACGGAACCGTCTGTATATCTGTACTCCAACCATATTTCTGCTACTCCAAAAATTCTGAAAAATTAGGACAACGTAGATAATTTGTATATCTATCACCTGTACAAAATTCGGAATTTTTTCACTTTCCAGTAAAATATAAGAATTTCTGCACTGGACGCAAAAGTTTCTGTTTTTGCACAGATTCAAGTCAACTATCATCCACACTATCCCATGGGCTTTACCTCGCACTTTATTGAAACCAAAGCTATAAAACATGATTACTACAGTAGCTTAACAATGTGAGCACATAAAAATAGTAGGTAAAATTGTTGGGTTGTCTCCCAACAAGCGCTTTTCTTTAATGCCTTTTAGCTAGGCATGATGATTTCAATCATACTCGCATAAAAGATAAGAATTGAAACATAAAGAGAGCATCATGAATCATAAGTTCCTCTCTCATAATAATTTTCAGTAGCATCATGAATAGATTCATCAATATAAACCATCACATAAAGCATTATTTTCATGATCCAAAAGCATAGAAAATTTATTACTCTCCATATAAGCAATTTTATTCTCATTCATAATAGTGGGAGTATCATAGGAAACTCGAATACTATAAATTGTTCCCATATTAAAAGAGTAACGTTCAGTAAGGATATTCAAAATTATGACAATAATTATCACTACTTTTTATAACATAACTATCATCATAGTAATCATCATAAGTGGGAGGCATGCAATCATCATAGCAAATTTGATCATTCAAAGTAAGGGAACTAAAAAGATCATCTTCATTAAGCACAGCAGCCCCAAGCTTGGGACAAACATTAGTTGCAGCAAAAAAATTCTCAAATATGTCATTATCATCAAACATAGCATCCCCAAGCTTGTGGCTTGGCATATTATAAGCATAATCACTCTCATCATTAATAGTATGAATAGCACCAACGGTATAACAATTGTTATCATCATAATTTCCCAAATTGGTGCCAAAAAGATTTCCAAGATTATAAGAAGTTGCATTATCTTCCCAATCATAATCATCACAACAAGCAATGGGCATAACAAAATCATCATCAATAGTGCTCGCAGACATTGTGCCATAAGACATAGCAACAATATCATCATCAAGTGCATCATCTTCCACAATTATTTTTTATTCATTTTCATGAGGCACAACAATAATCGGAGCAACACTATTTGGGAGAGATGCCTTTTTACCTCTATTCTTTCTTCTTCTTCACCACATCATGTGTGGGTTTAATTATTTTTTTCAAGCTTCTTATTGATGAGATCGGTTGAATAGGGAGATCCTCCTCGTCACCTATTTCATCATGAGAGACAATAGGAGGGAAGGTGGAACTCGTTACCCTTTCATTAGTATTCCTTTTATATTCTATTGGTTTTCCCATCTTCCTATAGTTGGCAATATAAGCATTCTCATTGCAATTTACCATGCAAAACATATGGATATTTTTTAGTTTAGTTTCAGTGTCGTCCCTGAGAATGAATACTTCAAACCAACTATTTTTATATGTCAATTCTTCACTCCCCAAAAATATACAAAGCTAATTATAAAGTTCAAGGGTGATCAAATCATTACAATATTTGGCCATGATTCGATCATGAAAAAGTTTGCATTGAAAATTAAGATGACCAACCTTATTGCAAAGTTCACAAGTAATAGGACAAAGAGAACATAATTTTGTAGCAAATTCATCTATCACTTTGAGCAAAGAATTGGTTCTATCATGTTTCCCTATAAGGCACGTGTTCACAAACTTTATGCACTCCACAAAAATTGACATGCTTATAAGAAACATTTTTGTCATGACTTGTGCAATCATCATTAGCATTTTGGATATTAAAAAAATTCATACTAACAACATTGCAATCATGCTCATCATTCAAATATTTTGTGCCAAACATTTTATTGACTTCTTCTTCTAACAATTGAGCACAATTTTCCGAACCATCATTTTCAAGAAAGATATTATAAAGATGATCAATAATATGATGCAACCTCAATTCCATTTTTTATGTAGTTTTCTTTTATAAACCAAACGAGTGATAAAACAAGAAACTAAAATATTCAATTGCAAGATCTAAAGATATACCTTCAAGCACTCACCACCCCTGCAACGGCGCCAGAAGAGAGATTCATTGACGGGATGTGAGTGTCGCTTACCTAACCTCCCCGGCAACGGCTCCAGAAAAGAGCTTGATGTCTACTACGCAACTTGTTCTTGTAGACTTGTGTTGGGCCTCCAAGCGCAGAGTTTTGTAGGACAGTATCAATTTTCCCTCAAGTGGATGACCTAAGGTTTATCAATCCGTGGGAGGTGTAGGATGAAGATGATCTCTCTCAAACAATCCTGCAACCAAATAATAAAAAGTCTCTTGTGTCCCCAACATACCAAATACAATGGTAATTTGTATAGGTACACTAGTTTGGCGAAGAAATGGTGATACAAGTGTAATATGGATAGTAGATATTGATTTTTGTAATAAGAACAACAAAAAGCAGCAAGGTAGCAATTGAAAAAATGGAGCAAAAACGGTATTGCAATGCTTGAAAATGAGGCATAGGATTCGTACTTTTGCTAGTGCAATCTCTCAACAATGCTAATATAATTGGATCATATAACCATCCCTCAACGTGTGATGAAGAATCACTCCAAAGTTCCTATCTAGCGGAGAACATAAGAAGAAATCTTTTGTAGGGTACGTACCACCTCGAAGCTATTCTTTCCGATCGATTTATCCAATAGACACTACTGGAATCAGCTAATTTGCCATCTGCCAGCTCTTTGCCGTCTGCTAGCTGACGGCAAAGAAGCTCTTTGCCATCAGCTAGCGAAAAGCAGACGGCAAAGAAATGGCAGACGGCAAAGAAGATCTTCGCCGTCCGCTATGTCTTTGCCGTCCTCCAGCAGACGGCAAAGAATCTTTGCCGTCCGCTTGCGGACGGCAAAGAGAGAGGTGGCCCCCACCCCCCGCCCGTTTGGGAAAAACCTAACAGCCCACCTCTTTGCCGTCCGCCAGCTGACGACAAAGAGGCAAAACGGCGGACGGCAAAGTGAGGCAGACGGCAAAGAGTCTGCTACCTAACGGCCCGTTCCCCCCGCCTGTTACTCCTCTTGTTCATTCCTCGCCGACGCACCCCGCCACCACTTCCCACCCCGCCGCCGTCGCCGCCGCCCGCCGCGCGCCATCGCCCCCACCACTCGCCGCCGCCCGGTCGCCCCACCGCCCCCCCGCCCCGTCGCCCCACCGCCCCCCCCCCCGCCCCGTCGCCACTGCCGCCCGGCGCCGTCGCCCCACCACCCGTCGCCCCCGCCGCCCCCGCCGCCCCGCCGCCCCCGTCGCCCCCCCCGCCCCCCCGCCCCGTCGCCACTGCCGCCCGGCGCCGTCGCCCCACCACCCGTCGCCCCCGCCGCCCCACCGCCCCGCCGCCCCCCCCCCCCCGCCCCGGCCCCCCGCGCCCCGGCCCCCCGCCGCCCCGCGCCCCACCGCCCTGCCGCCCCAGGCCGCCCCCACGCCCCCAGCCAGCTCCTCCACCGGGGGCCTCCTCCACCGCCCCGCCCCCCTCCTCCACCGGCCCTGCCCGAGGTGAGCGCCCCTCCTTTTTTCTGTTTTTTTCCTTTTCAGTTTTAGTTTAGATTTAGTTTTAGTTTTAGTTTTAGGTTTAGTTTTAGTTTAGTTTTAGGTTTAGATTTAGTGTTTTCCTTTTTTTTCTGTTTTATTAGTTTTAGGTTTATGTTTAGTTTAGATTTAGTTTTAGTTTTAGTTTAAGTTTTAGTTTTAGTTATAGTTTTAGTTTTAGGTTTAGTTTAGTTTGAGGAAAGAAGAAGAATAAGAGAAAAAGAGGAGAGGAGCAGAAGAAGAAGAAGAGGAAAAAGGAAAGGAAGAAGAAGAAGAGAAGAAAAAAGAGGAAGAGGAAGAAGAAGAAGAAAAAAGAGGAGAGGAGGAAAAAGGAAAGGAAGAAGAAGAAGAGAAGAAAAAAGAAGAAGAGGAAGAAGAAGAAGAAAAAAGAGGAGAGGAGGAGAAGAAGAAGAGGAAAAAGGAAAGGAGGCCGAAGAAGAGGAAGAAGGAAAAAACCGGCATGGCACCCCAACCCCGACCCCGACCCGGCACCCCGACCCGACACCCCAACCCTGAGACCCCGACCCCGACACGACACCCCGACACCGACACCCTGACACCACACCCACCCTTACCCCGAAAAGGTGTTCTTTGGCCTTCTAGAGGCCGACGGGGTCATATATTTGTGAATTATTAGTTAGCTCATATATTTTTCGATTTTGTTATGAAAAACATCATATATAATTGTGTTGATCGTGTAGTTTTAAATGTGCAGTTGTTTCGTCGCTGCGAGGTTTGGTGTTCGACGACCTCGCCGTGCGTTTGACGAGCTCTGCCCCTTCGTTCGTGGGTGAGCACAAATGACAAGTCCTCCTCCCCCATTAATAGCTAGCTATATATGTGTCTTGAATCATCAGTATGCGTAACCAATATGTGTCTCCCGTTCGAAAGCGTCATAGTTATAAATATGCATGCATTTGCATATTTATAACCTTGATTCTTTCGAATTGTCCAACGCTATCCATGGACAGCCCGAGTATGTGTAGATTGGGTTTGTTTTCCCATATGCTTTGCTCCGGATCCGACGCATAAATTTCGTCAGTGCCTCCTCTGTTGTTCTCCGGGTACACATCCTCTCTGTTTATTGCAGAGACATGTATCAGGAGAACAGCGGGGAGGTGCTGCCGAAATTTTGCGTCGGATCCAGAGCATAGCATGGGAAAATGAACCCAATCTACACATACACGGGTGGGATTAGGACCTATCATTACCTATTAGAGTGTAGGTTGCATGGACGTAATAAAATTGACAAAGTAGATCAACTGATGAATATATACATGGTGAATTACATATATAATTGTTGTGTGTCCAGTAGCTCTGAAAGTCAAGATGAGTGACCGTGCTTGGATGTATACCGGTCACACTGGTCAGAACAAATGGAGCGCTGAATGGTTCACAAAAACTAAGGGGTTTGTGCAAGCCGCATTTGCAAATGGCCAAAAGAAAACCTGGTGCCCCTGTTTCCGGTGCGGCAATTGGGAAAAGAAGACAGAGGCTGAAATGGGCAAACACCTGCAGAAGAGTGGTTTTACGCCCGATTATACGGTGTGGACATTTCATGGTGAGTCTGCCCAACGTGACCGAGCTGAGGTGGATCGTCGTCGCACTGACGAGCATGGTACCGGGATGGAAAACATGGTGCAAGGCTATGATGATGCTCGGGATTCGGACGAGGAGATGGAGGAATCTGCAAAGGCCTTCAATGAAATGTTGGAGTCTTCGAAACGTCCGCTACACGAGCACACTGAGCTTTGTCAGTTGGATGCCATCTCACAAGTAATGGCTCTGAAGGCTCAGTTCAACTTGGGCAGAGAATGCTATGACGCAATTATGACAATATTTGGACGCTTTCTACCCAAAGGCCATGTAATGCCTGCAAACCTGTACCAGTCGGACAAAATCCTCCGTGCACTGAAGATGCCCTATGAGAAGATACATGCCTGTGAGAAAGGATGTGCCTTATTTAGGCTTGGCTATGCGGACTTGAACTATTGTCCCATTTGCAAGTCTTCCAGGTATATTGTGGTAGACAACGGTATGGGTGAGAAGACACAGACCAAAATCCCCGTTAGTGTTCTTCGGTATATGCCAATCATACCAAGACTTCAACGTCTTTTCATGGTCGAAGAGACGGCCAGACAGATGACATGGCACAAAACAGGCAAAAGAATCGAACTAGATGCAGATGGGAATCTGATGATGGTACACACATCGGATGGTGTTGCGTGGAAAAAGTTTGATGAATTACATGCTGACAAAGCGGCTGATCCGAGGCATCCTCGAGTCGGCATCAGCACGGATGGGTTCAGTGTGTTTGGTATGACGGCAGCCCAATACAGTTGTTGGCCCGTATTTGTCTTTCCACTCAATCTCCCCCCCGGACAGATTATGCAAAGAAAGAACATTTTCCTGACGTTGATAATTCCAGGACCCAACTATCCGGGCAAAAATATGAATGTGTACATGCAGCCGCTTAAGGACGAATTGCAAGAAGCCTGGGATAATGGGTTCAAGACATACGACGCCTTTAGCAAACGGAACTTCATAATGCGTGTCTGGTACATGTACTCGACGCATGACTTGCCGGCGTATGCGCTATTCGTTGGTTGGTGTGTGCATGGAAGGTTCCCGTGCCCCACATGCAAGGGAGCTCTTGAGTTTCGTTGGCTTCAGGACGGTCGCAAGTTTTCTTGCTTCGACATGCATAGACAGTTCCTGGATCCTCGCCATAAGTTCAGGAAAGACAAGAAGAACTTCATCAGGGGTAGAGTTGTCAAAAACTCTGCACCACCTGCATTGACAGGCCAACAGACCCTGGATCAGTTAAACGCTCTCGAGCCAGATCCACAATGTCCAGGGTACTTCAAGGGGTATAATACTAAGCACGCGTGGACTCACAAAACATGCTTATGGGATCTACCTTACTTCAAAGACCTCCTTTGCCCACACAACATCGACGTGATGCACACTGAGAAGAATATCGCTGAGGCACTTTTTGGTACATTGTTCGGCATAGATGGGAAGTCAAAGGATAATACTAAGGCTAGAGTCGATCTGGAGGCGCTATGTGATAGGCCGTTACAAAACATGAAAGAACCAAAAGGAAAGCAGAACTGGACAAAGCCAAAGGCATGGTTCAATCTTGGAAGGCCAGCTATGAGGGAAATTCTCTTGTGGGTGCAACAACAGTTGATGTTCCCCGATGGGTATGCAGTGAATCTAAAGAGGGGAGCGAATCTTGATAAACTGAAGATATTTGGTCTCAAGAGTCATGATTGGCACATATGGATTGAGCGGGTAATGCCGGTGATGTTGCGTGGCTTCATCCCTGAGGATGAATGGCTAGTACTGGCAGAACTCAGCTATTTCTTCCGTGTTCTTTGTGCGAAAGAACTATCACCTGGCGTGCTAGAAGAAATGGAAGAGTTGGCGTCGGAGTTGATCTGCAAGTTAGAGAAGATCTTTCCACCGGGCTTCTTTAATCCAATGCAGCATTTGATTTTGCATCTCCCGACCGAGGCAAGATTGGGCGGGCCCGTGCAAAATCGTTGGTGCTACCCAACTGAGAGGATGCAGAAGACGCTTCGAGAAAAATGTAAAAATAAACGTAGAATTGAAGCATCGATGGCTGAGGCATTCATCACAGAGGAGGCGGCAAACTTCGTAACAGCGCACTACGAAGCCAAAAATCGTCATTTGCATAATCCGAAGCCTCGGTACAATGCTGACGAGCCTAAAAAAGGTGGATCCAACCTCAGCCTATTCAAAGGGAATCTCGCACCAGCTAGTGTTTCACATCCAGTATCTTTGGATAACGAAGAATGGCGGACCATTTCGTTGTATATCTTCAACAACCTGATAGAAGTGCGGCCGTACATCGAGTAAGTTCTCGGTACATTGTTTCGCAACTTCTATTTCCTTTGAACTACTCTTATTCCTGGATATGTCATACAGTCGATACGTCACCATATTCTCGTATGGAGCGGAGATCCAAAAGGATTCCGTCAAAGAGTATGAGCTTCTCGCAAAGCAAGGAGGTGGCTATCCCGGTTTCATCTCTTGGTTCAAACAAACGGTAATTTCTATTAGACAATTTCATTTCATTCGCTAATTTGTGCATAATGCAACAATCCTTTCATATTAAACTTGTAGGCTAATTCAGAGTCTATGGACGCCGAATTGAGACAAGTCGCTAATGGTTTTGACTATAAGGTCCGTTCATTTGACAAGTACGACATCAACGGGTATCGCTTTCGTACCTATGGCAAAGAGCTATCTATGGCCGACCGAAAGTCAACAAATTGTTGTGTATCTGCTATCGGCGAAGGAGGTACCGAGTATTATGGGAGAGTTGAAGCAATTTATGAACTTCTGTTCTATGGTGAAAATCCACCGAATGTCGTAGTCTTCAAATGTTATTGGTTTCAGCCGAAGGAGACTAGAAGGACTCATGAACATGTAGGGCTAGTTGAAATCAACCAAAGCACTCATTTAGATGTTCCTGATGTCTATATTATGGCTCAACAGGCGACCCAAGTATTCTATCTACCGTGGGCCTGCCAAACTAATCCAAATCTGAAAGGTTGGGATGTCGTTTATGAAGTGCCGCCACGTGCTAGACTTTCTCCCCCAAAGGAAGAAGATTATGAACCTCACATTAACCCAGACACATATGAAGGAGAATTCTTCCAAGAGACACGTCTTTCCAAAAAGCGTTTCAAGAACCGCTATACTTCACCCCAAAACATTGAAGTAGACAGCGACAATGAATCTGACATCACCCCAGAGGAGGAACAAGAAGAGCCGGAACAAGAAGAGGTTACTGCTGCGGATGACCTGTCAATGCTTGACCGATTACGTCAAGGTGGCCTTGCACATGTTGATGCCAATGAACCCTATGAGCCCGTCATTGATTATAGTGATGATGATGATTATGCATTTATTGATGATACTGATCGAGATTATTAGTAGTGTCAGGTATTACATTTTTTTATGTTGTACTTGATGATGATACACTTAAGTGATACACATATTATTATTCATGTCGGTCTTTTTTTATGTTGTACTAATTTCGTTTACTGTTTGTCATGGCAGGTGTTGAAAGATGGTGGGCGCTGGTCGGGAGCGTGGTCTGAGGTCTTCCATTCCAGACGCACCTCTCCGCCGAGCGTTGCTGGACAGTATGGCCACACCGTCGGGCCCTTCTTCGTCGACCGCGGTGCCCAGCAGGGGACGAGGTAGGAAGAGAGGAGGTGGGGCACGTGGTCGTGGGAGAGGAAGTAGGGTGACTGCTACGGCGCCTTCCTCGCCGCCACCCCCAGCCGTTTCACCCGAGCACGTGATTGCTAGGGTGGACTCGTCCGAGGAGGAGGCTACACGGACTCCGGTCCACGAGCCTCCGGTCCACGGGTCTTGGGCCCACGAGCCTCGGGTCGACTGGCCCTCGGCCCCCGAGAGTTCGGCCCACGTGACCCCGAAGGAGCACACGTCCGGATGGGGTACCTGGCCGGATCAGCCCGAGGAGCCGAGTGGCCATGCTGATGATGGCGGGGAGCCGACTGATCTTGAGGAGGAGGGGGGCACCGTCTACCAGCGTGGTGCTACACGGCTCCCGTCCGAGCCGGTGACCCGCGAGCAGAGGTGGTTGATTTTCCCTGATGGGGAGAGGTACGTAAGTGCATTTAATATTTTTGTACCTTGTGCATTCACGTTTTTTCAAATAACTAATGCGTTGGTCTTGTCATGCTGCAGGGGTTGGGACCACCATCATAGTGTCCGCCGGCCCAACTCCGTCCTTGGAGTTCTTTGCCGGCAAAACTTCCCGGGGTTTGTCACGTTGCCTGGTGAGGGTCGGCTTCCAGAGCTTGGATTGAGCTGGGAGCACTACGTGGCTGCCCCGGCCCCGCCGGATGAGATTATCGATGGTGTCGTGTGCGACACGAGGGCAGACATGGTGATCAGAAAGTTCTGGGTAATTTCTCCTTTACACATTTAAAAATCTTCAACTAGCTAGTTATTAATTGTACTAATCAATATTGTCTCATTTGATCGCAGACATTCTACAGGTGTGAGGAGGGATACGAGGAGGACGCGGCACATGTTATCGAGAACGTCTGCAAGCGCCTACTCCAGAACTTACGACACGAGGCTCGGGTGCAGGCTGTTCGAGACTACTACGCCTTGCGTGGTATCAAGAAGACCAAGCCGGCGTGCCGCGATAAGTTCCTGAGTAAGGAGCAGTACATGAAGGTAATTCTTAAGGCCTTCTCTACTTAAGTTCCTTCATTTAGTAATTCTTAGCCGTAGCGCTCAAGTTTCTATTTGCTAACTTAGGCGCCTCCAAGATGGTGTGCGGATCGGATGGATTGTTGGGAGGTGTTGGTCGATGAGTGGTGCTCACAACGATGGCTAGCCCTCCACAAGGAGGCCAAGGACAAACGTGCCCAAATGGAAGGTGTGCCACACCATCAAGGCAGCTCCAACTTATATCAGTTCGGGCGCAACTGGGTATGTGGTTTGCTTCATGATTCATGCAATTCATTCATCATGCTAGCTTGAGCCCTTTAATTACTAATTTTCATTGTTTCTCTCTTTCAGGCACGCTGCAATAAGGCGGATAAGGTGCCAGAGGTGTACGACCTGTATGCCATGGCCCACACTGCCTCTTTCAAGAAAGTCAAGGCTTTCTCTCAGTCTGACCTCGATGATGCAAACAACTTCACCAACATCTCCTCCCACAACAAGCTCGTGAGATATAGAGATGAGGGGAAGGCGAGGAAAGGGGAGGACTTTAACCCGAGCCAGGGTCCCATTGATCCAGAGCTGTTGATGATATCTGGTGGCGGGAGATCCCATGGCTCCATAGCCATTGGAGATGGACTTATCCGTTGTCCTAGCACTCTCCTGGAGATCAAGGCGCGTCAGTCGAGCTCCGCTTCTGAGATAAGGCCTCGTGAACGGCCAGTGCAACTCGCCATCAAGGTTAGTGATACGTACTCAGTTATCTTTCTCCATTACATTGTGTGCGCTTCCATCAATGATTACAAATGGTCATGTGAGTGGTGTTGCAGGCTGCTATACAGAGTGAGAGAGATAGAACAGAGAAACTTCTGGCGGAGGCGGCGGAGAGGCAGCGGGAGTTGGAGGAGAGGACGTCAAAGATGATGGAGGAGGAGAGGGCACGGAATGACATGCAGGCAAGGGCCATGTACGAGCTCCTTGTGGTAAGTTTCTTCTGCAGATTAGCCAAAACATTCATGTAGTGTTTGTCTCATTGCTAACTAGTATGACTGAGTCGTCAAAACCAAATGTGCAGTCTGTGTGTGAGAAGACAGGTCAGACCGCTCCGCCGATGCCAGTGATTGCTCCTGGGACCACGGTGAGTTTTATTTGAATGGACATTACTTGCTAGTCTTAACATTTGAGTGTCATCATGCTAACAAGACATTGGAAATGATCTTTGGTGCAGCGTAACTCCAGACAAGCATCGCACGATCCTTCTCCAGCTACCGACACGAGCCACCCCGCTCCTACACCTCCTGGATATTGGTAAGTTTATCTAGTGTTTTGCTTAACACATGCATAAAGACCTAGATTTAGTTTTATTTCCTCCAATGCTTACCATAATGACCTAGACTTAGCTTCTTCTCCTCCAAAATGACCTAATAAGCTTACTGACCTCCAAAACCATCCATTTTACCTAAGTTAGCTCTAAAACGATCTGTACTTAGCTTACTTATGTCAAAAATTGCATAATTAGCTTAGTTAGCTCATAGACGATCCATTTTACCTAAGTTAGCTCTAAAATGACCCATTTTACCTAGGTTAGCTTATAAATGATCCAGTTCATCCAAGTTAGCTAAAAAATGACCCATTTTACCTAGATTAGCTCCTAAATGATTCATTTTACCTACGTTAGCTTTAAAATGACCCATTTCACCTAGGTTAACTCCAAAATGACCAATCTTACCTAGGTTATCTCATAAACGATCCATTTCAACTAATTTAGCTCATAAACGATCCATTTCACCTAGGTTACCTAAAAAACGATCCATTTCACCTAAATTAGCTCTTAAATGATCCATTTCACCTAAGTTAGCTCAAAAAGATCCATTTCAACTAAATTAGCTCATAAATGATCCATTTCACCTAAGTTAGCTTAAAAACGATCCATTTCAACTAAGTTAGCTCATAAATGATCCATTTCACCTAAGTTAGCTAAAAAACGATCCATTTCACCTTAGTTACCTGAAAAACGATCCATTTGAACTTAGTTAGCTCATAAACGACCCATTTCAACTAGGTTAGCTCATAAATGATCCATTTCACCTTAGCTAGCTCATAAACGACCCATTTCAACTTAGTTAGCTCATATATGATCCATTTCACGTAAGTTAGCTCATAAATGACATACTCTTCTTGTTCTAGTCTTCTTCTTATTCTACTCTTCTTGTTCTAGTCTTCTTCTTGTTCAACTCTTCTTCTTGTTCTACTCTTCTTGTTCTAACTTTCTTATTTTTCATTTTGCAGATTTCATTCACTTGACGAAAGCTTGCATATATAGATGGAGTGCTCCTTATCCCTTTCTCTTTTGTATCGTTGAACTATATGCATGTATCGTTGGATGAAACTATTGTAATATATATGGTTGGATGCCTCTATGTTGAACTTGTTATGTATGATGGAACTATGCATGTAATATATATGGTTGGATGATGAAGTTATGTGTTGGATATCTTATATGTTTGCTCTATAATGGCCTTTTGAAATATATCTATATATGTCATATATATTTGTGATGAAAATTGTTGGATTTAATAAAAAACAGATAAAAGAGCCAATATGCAGGCTCTTTGCCGTCTGCCACCGACGGCAAAGGGCTCTTTGCCGTCTGCCACCGACAGCAACGGGCTCTTTGCCGTCCGCCGCGGACGGCAAAGAAGACACGTGGCATCCAGCTGTGCTTCCTGGGAGCTGACCCATTTGGCCAGTTTGCCTACAGTGGCAGACGGCAAAGACTTTGCCATCAGTGGCAGACGGCAAAGACTTTGCCATCAGTGGCAGACGGCAAAGAACCTGCCATGCAGTGACGTGTAGATGACATCATACGACGAACGGCAAAGACAGTGGCGGACGGCAAAGGCCTGCCGTTAGCCACTTAACGGACTGACAGCGCAATTATTGCCGTCCGCTCTCTTTGCCGTCTGCCGCGCTCTCTTTGCCGTCTGCGGCGGACGACAAAGACTTTGCCATCAGTGGCAGACGGCAAAGTAGCTGTTTACCGTAGCCTACGTTGCCGGAGCCTTTTGTCGTCCGCGGCTGACGGCAAAGGCCTTTGCCGTCCGCTATTCATGCCTTTGCCGTCCGCCATGGCAGACGGCAAAGTAGCTGATTCCTGTAGTGAGATCGTACTAAAATAACACCAAATAATTTCAGATTCATAATACTCAATCCAACATAAAGAACCTCAAAGAGTGCCCCAAGATTTCTACCAGAGAAACAAAGACAAGAACATGCATCAACCCCTATGCATAGATTACCCCAATGGCACCTCGGGAATCCGCGAGTTGAGTACCAAAACATACATCAAGTGAATCAATATGATACCCAATTGTCACCACGAGTATTCATTTGCAAGACATATATCAAGTGCACTCAAATTCATAAAAGTAATCAATCCGGTAAAATGAAATCTCAAAGGGAAAACTCAATTCATCATAACAAGATAGAGAGGGGAAAACACCATATGACTCGACTATATTAACAAAGCCCGCGATACATCAAGATCGTGACATCTCAAGAACACGACAGAGAGAGAGAGAGAGAGAGAGAGAGAGAGAGATATTAAACACATAACTACTAGTACAAACCCTCAGCCCCGAGGGTGGACTACTCCCTCCTCATCATGGTGGCCGCCGGGATGATGAAGATGGCAACCGGTGATGATTCCCCCCCCCCCCTCCGATGGAGTGACGAAATGGGGTCTAGATTGGTTTTTGGTGGCTACAGAGGCCTGCAGCAGCGGAACTTCTGATCTAGGTTAACCCCGAGGGTTTTCGGAATATTTTGAAATTCATAGGGTAAAGAGGCGGTGCGCGAGGCCACCGAGGTGGGGACAACCTACCTGGCGCGCCTGGGCCCCAGGTGTGCCCTGGTGGGTTGTGCCCCCCTCGGGGCACCCCCCCCCCACAGGTGCTTCTCTGGCCCACTGGGTGTCTTTTGGTCCATAAAAGATCCACAAAAAGTTTCATAGTGTTTGGACTCTGTTTCATATTTATTTCCTGCCATGTAAAAAACAAGCAAAAAACAATAACTGGCACTGGGCACTGGGTCAATAGGTTAGTCCCAAAAAATGGTATAAAGTTGCTATAAAATGATTGTAAAACATCCACGAATGATAATATAATAGCATGAATACTTCATAAATTATAGATACATTGGAGGCGTATCAAGGCACACCTGCCTCAGGGGAGTGGTGGAGCCAACAGCCACACCCGAGAAGAGCCTGGTGGGCACGAGCTGATCATAAGGCACTTGAAGCATCTCGAAGGTTCGACAAAGAGGACGTTGAGGCCAGCGCCGCCGTTGATGAGGGTCTTGGTGACAGAGACGTTGCTGATGCTGGGCGTGCATAACGTGGGGGCGCGCCAGCGGCGGCCGCGGACTTGCGGTGGTCCCGGGAGTCAAAAGTGATGGCGCACTCAGGCCGGGGCTGCGCAGCATTCGCCCCACGGAAGAACTGCTTGGAGTGGCGACCGGATGCAGGCTCCTAGGACCCGCCGAGGATGCACGCGGCCGTATGGAGCCCCGGGAGCGTGAAACGCGTGGCGAACCAATCACGGAGCTCGCTCCAAGACCAAGAACGTGGGGCGCCCGCAAGGGCCAGGAGAAACCAGTTCGCCATGGCCTTGCCATCGCTGCTCGCTGCCAGGATGCCCTGGGCGTAGCGCCAGAGAAACTCCTCGGGGTCAGCAGCGCCGTCGTAGCACGGGGGCAGCGCCGGCCTGAACCTCTTCGACCAATTTACCCAAGGCAGGCTGGCGGTGAAGGTCTGGCAGCCCGCGGTGGTCGAGAGAACGGCGGGGCAAGGGGCGTCGGCTGCGACCGAGGCGGAGTGGCGGAGGATGCCTTGGCCCGAGGGCCCCGCCAGGGCGGCGTGAATGCGACGGGTGTCGGCCATGGAGACGGTGGAGCGGGTATAGAACGAAGCGGAAGAACTCCGGCACAACCCTATACCTGGCACGCCAAATGTCGGAATCGGGGCTTCGGGGACGCAAAGAATGGTTCGAACTCTGGGATGTGCGCGAAGAACTCTGCTAAGCTGCGACTCGCTGCTCACTGCCTCACGGCGATGCTCCGATGAGCTCGAACAAGGGGAAAGAAAGGCGAACACAATGATTTACTCAAGTTCGGGCCACCTTGCGGTGTAAGACCCTACTCCTGCTTTGTGGTGGATGGCCTCGCGAGGGAGGATGAGTATGAACTAGTACAGGGATGGACTGCCTCGGGAGGGCTCAGGATTCGACCCCCCTCTACAGTGGAGACTAGCCTATATTTATACTAGCCTTGGTCCTCTTCCCCCGAAGGCTCTAGGCGGGAAGGGATGCCACAACGGCCAATTTTGAAAGGGGGCAGGAGTACAGCTTATCCTGGCAAAAGCTTCTAGCCATGACGCGTCGGTGGGCTCGACGATGAGCACCGTCTTGGCGAGCCCGTGGTCTTGGTCTTCTAGCACCGGAATGGCAACCTTTGGGGATTGCTTCGAGAACCCGCGTGTCGTCCTTGTCCCCTTAGCACCAAAAGAGGAAATCGTCCTCGCCTGCACCCGCTAGTACCCTTCTGGATCCGCTCGTCGTGGCTCGCGTCACCCACGTGCCGCGCGAGGTGAGGCGGCGAGCCTAGAGATGTCCGCCCCGCGAGGGGACTTTGGGAGACCACCCCGCGAGAGGCCCTCGGGAGCCTTGGTGATCCTTGATGATGCTCGCCTCGCGAGGCAGGGCCCCTCGCGAGGGTCTTACTCGTGAAGTCTTGACGCTGGGCCTTACCGGGCCTTATGATGGCGCCACGCGGCAGGCCGCATGCAGACGGGTCTGGGTACCCCAGTCCCATGGGCCCGACAAACTTTACCTACCAGTAGCCACTTCACCGGTCCTCCCTCGACACGATCGTCGATCACCAAGGGGTAGCCTCTTCTTCCGATATGTCGAGTTTTCCCAAGGCCTCAACCAACTTCTTCCTGGACGTGCCACCCGCCTGTGCGTCGCCTCCTCCCCCGCTCCTACGGCAGCGTTGGGAGCAGCCATCCGTTTCCGCCTGCAGCGCGCTAGCTCCCAGCCCCGCCAATGAATCCCCGGACCAATAGTGAGTTCCACGGTCAAAACCCTAATCGCGAGAGGCACCACCAAAGGGTTTTACGGTTTTGGGGGAAAACTTTCCAATGGATTGGATTTCTAATCCGACTCGAGTTCAAATACTCTTTTATCTGAGCCTGGATTTATTACGTGGGATCAAAGCATGTACGCTCACCGTGTATTCCCTGGCATTCGCTAATAAACGCCAGTCCATGAATTTCAAATGCACAGATCCCTATGAAAAAGCATGCGTCCAGATAGCAAGCGTGGCTTGTATGTTTTTGTAGTCTTTCCTCACCGTTTACATCTTGATGTTCTCGGCTTGTTCGAACTCTCTTTATTAATGGAAAGTAGGTTATGCCTCCTTTAAGAAAAATAATAATATATTCAAAGTTTTATGAATATTCCATTCCAAAAATATTTTCAGAACTGGTGGGAGTATTTCCGATCTCTCGCCAAACCATGTTGTCTGCATAATGTAGCGCAGGACACAACATGTCAACACAAGCTCCCTTGGGACCTAAATGGAGAGAAAAAACAAGGAGTTGCACACGAGCAAATACCCTTTGTTTGCCAAATTAAAATACAGCACAAACAACTAATTACATTTAACAACCACATCAGCCGTTTAGCTGGGCAGGGAAGCCATGGGAACCAGGCTGCATATATCATCGTATTGCCAAAACCACATTAGCCTATTACCATGTAGATACAAGTGCCGTTCAAAATATTCAGACATTTCATACGAACAAAGAGCTCAAGAAAACCCCATGTGCAAACTACATCCTCCGGAAATGGGGCTGATCACGGTCTCCGTTGATATCATCAAATTCTGTAAACGCAACCATTGCATGAGCATCATGCCCACTGGAAACCTCATCCTCCGAGTGCAGCTCCATGGCTGCCATCCCACTTCCAATCACATTAGCACCCCAAGATGAGCTAAGAAGTAGGTCGTTGCGATGGACACCAACATGCATGTTCACCTATCAAAGAGAGAAAGGAGAGATAAGCCACATGAAAAGACACAATCAAATTAATCTGGGCTACAACATTCCCTGGACTTACATTAGGAGATCGAGAAATATTTTCAGGCACATCAGTAAGGACTGCAGGGAGAATGTTGACCAGCTGAGGGTTGCTTGATGGTGGTGTCGAAGCTAAAAGCCTCATTAGTGTTTCCCTAGCACTCCTCTCAACCAACGATTCGGTTTCTGGAATCAGAGGCTTCAAGCTAGGGAGCAGGGGAACAGGTGAAGTTATAGAAGGACCACAACTCACCAAATAAGCCTGACCGGAGGAACACATATCAATGACTGGGACATGCACAATAGGATCAGACATCAATGGTGTAAATGTTGGAACCTGTGAGCTATGCAATGAAACAAATGGTGAAGTAGGAAGTGGCAGGTGAAGCAACGGAAATGTTGGAACCTGCGAACCATGTACAGGAACAAGAGGTGAAGTGGGAAACGGCAGATGAAGTAACGGATATGTTGAAACCATAGAACCATGCAGGGGAACAATTGAAGTAGGAAGCTGGAGGTGAAGTGAAGGATCGTGCAGTATCGATGGAAGATTAAGTGAAGGTGAATTAGTTGTATCCAACTTTGCAGAAAATGACGAGACAGATGATACTTCATTTGATACCAGCGAGCCCAAAGGTGACTGGGGAAATGGTTCTACAGATGTAACTGGCATATGCAGAGGGGTTACACTGTACTGCAGTGACGATGGGCACGGCGGACACCAGCAATAGTAAGGCTTAAATGGATTCTCTGAAGAACCCTCCTCTGGGAGTGGATAAAGAGGTGGCAGCAAGGGAAATGAAAGAGGCAAGTCTAATGAAGAAGCGGGAGTGACACTGTTTTTTGAACAGTCCCTATCACACACCTCACTTGTTGAATCAGGTTTAACACTCTTTGCTATCAAAGGATTTGCATCGATCAGAGCAGTTGATGGGCCCAACCAGTCCCCACGCCGCTTCAGCTTCTCTCTCCCAACAACCTTTGCACAAGAGGTCCTTGGAACCCCATCTTTAAAAGTGCTGGATCTGGGACTCAGACTGGCTTGATAGATCGAGCTTGCTTTTGTTGCATTAGCGGCAGAGGTGCGAGACCTTGAAGACCTGGAAACGACTGATGGGGGCTGTAAATGTTGCCCTTGTGAGCTTGAATTATTGAGGAAGCCAGTAGATGATCCCAACAATTTAGCATCTCCAATACTTGGTGCAAGAAGATAAGCATGTAAATTAGTAACAAAAGCATCAAGTCGGGAATTGGAGATGCCTGTGAGATCAGAGAGGGTTGGCCTGCCCTGAAGTAGATTTTTCATCTGTACAAAAAAATTTGAGAGAATCAGCATACCATGGTATATGCGATTTTGCATGAGGATTAAATTTATATTGCAATTGCAGTTCATGTGGATAGGCTCAAGTACATGGAGTTTGCTCTCCACGTTACATGTGGCACATCACAGTTGAGATCGCACATGGTTCATGGTACATTTACACTTAATTTGGCAGCCACTACAAAATACAAACCTTTGCAAGAAGCTCCATTCCACATTCCTTTGACTTTTCAGCACACCAGTAGTACAATCTTTTAGATTCTGAAATCCTGATAAGGAAAGAACGTCCAGAATTATCAGCTGATATTTCTTCAATCACAGCTTCTGAAACTTCTAGGCCATCGTTCAACAGAGCCAATTCCTCTGAACAACCATCGTCACCAGAGAAGGTAAGGCGCATGCTCGATGAAGGCAGAAGGCCAAGGCTAAGCTTCCCTCTGTACAAAGGAAATGAGTTCATGTAAGATCTCTGACTTTCTATTCTGAACAAATAAATAACCAAGGGTTTTTTTCAGTATCACAACAGTTTTTTGGCTTGCTACCAAAAAAACACTGTAAGAAAAACGAAAAAAATACATTTCAATCAACTAAATGAAATCGGATCAGAGGAACTTCAATAGAAATTACTATAAAATTACATATAGACATTCTTGAATGCAAGGAATAGCCGTGGGACAGAGCACATAGTTAAGCGAGAAGTGATAGAGCATTGAGACCTAAGCGCGCAAATAGGTTTCCACCAGAGACACTGGAGGATAGTGCAGAACCTAAGTTGCTCAGCACCATATCATTGGCAGACTTTCATAAAATAACCACCAACATACAGTACTTGAAGATGATTTTTAAGAAAACTAGCAGATTTGCCTTTTAATAGAAATAAGTAAAAGAACAAAATTTAAATAACAAATTACAGTATCAGATAAATGTTTCTTTAAGAAAAGCTGCAGCTTTGCCTCATGATTCGTACGAAAGAATCATGAATCATCTAATGATTTTTTCTTTGCAGGTGATAAATCAAGAATTAAATCTCCTTAGACAAGTTGTGCCAGATCATGGCACTGTCGAGTTGTGATTTTAGTTGCACATGAGCAAATCTACAACAAATTCCAATGAGTGGATGATTATATTACGAAAATTTAGGGCAAAGTAATACGAACCATCCATAGTCAATTATAGTCAGTGACCTCCATTTTAAGGGAAAACCTCAATCAATTTGAACTGAAAAATGGAAAAAAATGATTGCCGATGGTAGAAATGTTGATAAAAAATCCATGGTGAATTAAAGGAAGGCGTATGTAACAAAGAATAGACAGGGTACATTAAGTACACAACATGGGTAGAGAGCGAGATAGAAACACGGCTATAAGACATAAAACAGTTTATAGATGGAACAGCTCATTGGGCATAGGACAACTGATTTTAGAATGAGCATTGGTGTGAACACATTTTGTATTGGCTCATGTCACAAACTGTCTGCAGTGAAACAAACAGTAAACTACTGCATAAACTAACACTAGAGGAGCCTGTGATAAGCTAACTGCAACCACAAAACATACACAGGAAGTATGTGAAAACATCAACAAATGAGATATCAAACTCTTTGAAGTATCAATAGAAAATTTCATCTAAAGCATCATATGGTCCAGAATCCTATAGATCCAATCTCATCTAAGACTGCAATTGTGATGTGTGTGATTAGTTGTTATTAATGCAGGTAACATAATACCATAAGGCATGAAAGGAACTACCTTCTCTTTCCTCATATATCAGAGATTATGACACATGCCCAAATAACCTACAAATGGAAACATATATTTATTTGGTAGATGAACAATGCCATCACTAATAAGATGAAACATGTAATCCTAGAATCAATAATCTAGCATATGATACGTCCTTCTTAATCAGGTCAGAATAGCTGAAAACACCTCCACAAAAAGCAATTATCATGTATCATGAAGTACAAGAACAAGAAGGAATATCATGTTCATAATGAAAGCAGACGAAGTTCTTAAATAGCAGAGATAATCACAAGAACAAAATAATATGAAGGAAATACATGTTACAGAATTCTGCAACATAGCAGAGTAGCTGCATGAACAAAATTCTAACTAGGCTGTGACAATGATGTGAAAAGGGTGACTACAGAAAATAGGAATGTTCAGTTTGTTATGGATTGGAAATGATAGTATTGATAAATTTACTGAATCACGACACTTGAATGACATACTAATTCCCATGCAACTAAGAGGAGGTTCATCACTTAACCAGACAAACCTGTCTGACAAGACTTGAGTAACATGAAATGCAACAATTTGATGACTTATGTTGCACCAACATAGTGCTAAGGGAAAAAAAATGCTGCGATGAATTTAGAATGTGCACAATATTTACCACATCACACGGATACATTCCAAAATCGCCAGTACAACTACATGATGATACATTTCCTTCTAAATTTTCCGTTCTGTCTGGTTTTGTTATTTGGTGCACTTCATTCAGAACAAAAGGTTTGTCAGCAGAAGTTTAGCGTCCGGCTGAGGGGCAATTTGATAGAAGACACAATATCCTCTGGCAGGTATAAAAAGTATCTGGCTGCCTCCATGCTTGATACGCAGCAGAGATGCTAGACAGTTAGCAAACGAGAAAGCTAGCCATGCCCTACAATATTAATCATTTCATGACAATGTGCGGAACACACAACTGTGGCACAATCTAAAAGAGAAGTCATCATGTGCGTGCTCCTCTGGTAGCTTGCATAGATGTGGTGCGAAAGCAATCCAATTCTGTGGATGAAGTTAAATTTGTGGGTGGCTACCTGATGGTTGTTGGGCAGAGGAGGGGACCGTGGCGGTCAACCTTGCCGACGCGCAGCGAGACGAGGGGAACGCAGAGACACCTTGCCAGCATGCCCACCTCCGAGACCTCGAAGTGCTGCACCGCCCGACCGATGAGGTCAGAAGAGAGGCAATCGAAGGCCCTTGCCACGCACAGAGGGGTAGGAAATGTCACCTGAGAGAGGTGAGATATGAAGCGGTTCTCGGCGGCGGAGCATGAGACGTTGAGGGTGAGGAGAGGCCTGAGACGGTCGTCGGCGCGGCAGGCCCCCACGAGCTGCTGGCGCAGAGGCAGCGGGCGATGAGCATCCTCTCCTCCTCCTCCCGCTCCTCGCTCCGATCCGGAGGTCTCCGGCTCGTCGTCGTCGGAGTTGGGGAAGGAGGAATAGGATCCCTCTCGGCTCGGCGGCTCACCCATCTGGAGAGGGCAGGAGGGAATCCTAGGGTTTGCTCGAATCTGGTGGGAGACAAGATTGGGGGAGGAGAGAGCAAGATGAGACAGGAGACGAGAGGGGAACCACGGGACCAGAACCAAATCAATGACCGAGGGGGAGCGGAGGGCGGAGGCAGATATTTTTCCAAGCGACTGATTGCAATTGCGCCCTCAGGGTGTGGCCCCGATCCATCCTCTCTGCCTCGTCCGTCCAACTGCACGCCCTGCAGTTTGGGTCCCATATCCGCCCCGCACAGCGGATTTTCTGTTTTGACCCTTTTAGCAAAGAATTTAAGGATTTGACCTCAATTCGAAGAAAAAAAATGAAATCTGATCTTTTTTCCTACCGTTAGGGGGCTCGGCGGTAGGAAACTAATCCACGTCAGCAGCGCAAATGGCTGTCGTCCCCCCTCTGTTCCACCCTAACGCCGCAGGTCCTGGCGGTAGGGTGTCTGATCCTACCGCCAGGGACCCTGGCGGTAGGTTGTGGACATTTATTGGGCCCGGCCGCCCGCCCCCCCCCCTTCCCCCACACACACACCCAGCCCCCCCCCCCCAGAACAGCAGTTCTTCTCTCGCCCCCTCTCTCATCTCCTCCACTTCCCCCCTCGGATCTTCTTCGTTTCTTCATCGTCTTTGCGGATCGAGATGGCCCCAAAAAGAGAAAAGTAAGCTCCTCCGGTCCCTCCAATTAGTTTTAGTCAAATAGCTTCCGATTCATCGCATTATTTGATTCAAATCACTCCTCCTTTTTTAACTAGATTTAATTTTTTTTTACCCTAGGATTGATTTAGGTTGATTCTAAATGTTATATTGTGTTAGATATAAACTCTAGTCACTAGTTGGAATGATAGTGTGAAGATGAACCCTAGTTTATCTTTTTTTGAAGGATTTTTTTCATACGATGCATGTTGGAGGAATTTGTTTTGATATGATGATGCATGTTGATATGCTATGATGCAACTAGTGGATGTAGTTGAGAAAAAATGGTGAACCCTCAAGATGAACCCTAGTTCATAAATTTTTGTGTTAAAAAAATATGATATGATGAATATTGGAGGAATTTGTTTTGATATAGGATGCATGTGGATGTTATATGATGCAAGTAGTGGATTTTGTTGGAGTAAACCTGGTGAACCCTCAAGATGAACCCTAGTTCATAACTTCTTTTGTTAAAAAAATGATGATATGATGCATGTTGGAGGGGAGGGATTTGTTTTTATATATGATGCATGTGGATTTTATATGATGCAAGTAGTGGATGTTGTTGGAGAAAAAAATGTTGAACCCTCAAGATGAACCCTAGTTTATAACTTCTTTTGTTAAAAAAATGATGATATGATGCATGTTGGAGGGGAGGAATTTGTTTTGATATATGATACATGTGGATGTTATATATGAATGTTGTATGAATAAACATATGAATGTTGTATGAATGAATCAACCATGTTTTATTTTTTATTTATGCTTATGCTTATAATGCTTATGTTTATGAAACTTTATTTAGACGGGCACCTCTAGCGGACAACATTGGCAAACGATACTCCATGCTTGACTACGCGTTCAACAAGGGTCATCGTGACCGTTTCATAGAGAACGGAGTGGTAAGTACTACGATCGAAATATTGAACCAAAGTTTTCAGATTGGTAAACTAAGTTACTAACGTTTGGCGTCCACTTTTTGACAGATGCTCCTGCCACTGTTCATGAGGGGTCACGCGAATGCCGTGAAGATGGAGTACGACGAGCGCTACGCGCCGTACTTCAGGAGAGCCCGACTGCTTGGTTTTGTCCTACAGTTCAAGCGTCAGCCGCCGACGCTCCATGCAGCTCTCACGGCTTTGATTGACCGGTGGCGACCCGAGACGCATAGTTTCCATCTCCCATGCGGGGAGATGACGGTGACTGAGGGAGTCCTAAATTAGGTGGTCCTCGGGTGTCCGGGCTATGTGATATGGGCCGGACTGATGGGCCGTGAAGATACAAGGCAGAAGGCCTTCCCCTTGTCTGGGTATGACTCTCCTATGCGTGGATGGCAAGATTGGTGTCCGGATATGTAGTTTCCTTCCTCTGTGAACCGACTTTGTACAATCCTAGACCCCTCCAGTGTTTATATAAACTGGAGGGTTTAGTCTGTAGAGGCTATCAGAATTCACGTAGGCTAGACAACTAGAGTTTAGCCATTACGATCTCGAGGTAGATCGACTCTTGTAACCCCTATACTTATCAAAGACAATCAAATAGGACGTAGGGTTTTACCTCCATTAAGAGGGCCCGAACCTGGGTAAACATCGTGTCCCCTTTGTCCCTTGTTACCTTCGATCCTCAGATGCACAGTTCGGGACCCCCTACCCGAGATCGGTCGGTTTTGACACCAACATTGGTGCTTTCATTGAGAGTTCCACTGTGTTGTTGGCAGAAGGTTCGATGGCTCGTTTGATCATCAACAACGATGCTCCTTTTGGGGAAACTTTCCTCCCTGGTCAACTTTTTGTGTTTGGCGGCTTCGCTCTGCGTGCCAATTCAGCTGGTCACCTTGAACAGATCGACAGCTACGCCCCTGGTCATCAGATCAGGTTTGGAAGCCTGAACTATATCACGGATATCCGAGGAGACTTGATCTTCAAAGGGTTCACGGCCTTGACCGATGTTCCTCATCTGCAAGAAGGAAACCCGTCGGATCCACCATTAGGCTCCGTTCAAGGATCAACTATCGTTCCTACCCTGGCCTTAGATCCAGAGCAGACCACCTTGTCCGAAGACGGGAGTATGAACCCCACCGGACCCTCTCCCACTACGAAGCTCCTTGCTGGAGACCCAGAGGCGGCCATATTATCGGCAGACCTAGACTCAAACAGGGTTCTCCCTGTCGTTAGGAAGCCGAACTCACCCCTGGATATTAACTCCGAACTCCCGAGGTCTGTGTCCACTAGGCACGGCCGAGCGGCGCTCGCCAGGCCTAGCTCCGCAGATCCTCAGCCACCTGTCCAGTTTTCAGTTCTAAGTGAAGCTCTAGACTTAATGCAAACTCTAGCCATCACCGAAGCATCGCTTCTGAACTACGCCCAGCCCGAACTAGGGGCTGAGTGCGGGGAATTTTGCGTCCCACCCACCACCCACTTGGTATCCACTGTCGAGGACTTAACCGACATGCTAGACTACGCCTGTGAAGACATCGACGGTATGGACGACGATGCCGCAGCCGACCCAGGCCAAAACTCACCTATCACTGGACGTTGCACGGCCACCTCTACATACGACGTGTATATGGTAGATACACCCAAAAAGGACGATGACGGCAGGCAAGACCCGATTGAGGACAAGCCCGCCGAAGCACCACCAAAACGCCAACATCAGCGGCGCCGCCCACGATCGCGTCGGGAAAAGGACAGTTATACCGGCACCGGAGACAATAACACTCTGGATGACAAAGAAGACCCCAAAAATCCCGTCGAGCCTGCATCCGAGCAGGATGAATGGGAGGAGGGGCAAGTTAACCCCGACGAACCTATCGAGAATGAGGATTCGGAAGATAGTAACTATCTACCGGTCTTCGAGGAGGATGTTAGCCTTGGCAACGAAGATTTCATCATGCTAGAGGAACCCCTCGAGCAAGAACGCTTCAAGCAACAACTTATCGCCATGGCAAGGAGCCTGAAAAAGAAACATCAATAGCTTCAAGCCGAACAGGATACGCTCAATGACCGATGGAGCAAAGTCCTGGCCGCCGAAGAATACGGCCTTGAGCACCCAACAAAGAGATATCCAAAACGCATGTTACTGCCACAATTCGACGGCGAGGCCCTTGAGCCAATACCGTCCAGATACAACCATGTCGATGAACCAGACCGACCACCACATGGACGGGACAAAGCGGCTAATTATGTCAAACACCAGCCCGCCCCACCTCGCTGCAGAGGCGAGGAGGCAGCAGCTCCGGGCTACACGTATGATTTACATCAGGACCTGAACAATAGAGCCGGCCAGACCAGATCAATCTATGGATCAAGGGGACGTGCTCCAACACGAGACGACGGCCATCAAGCCTGGCGTGACAAGCATCGCCAAGTTCGGGATGAGAACCGAACACGGATGTCGTCCGAACTCTGTCGTGATGTCGCCCAATACAGAGGTGCCGCACACCCCTTATGCTTTATCGATGAGGTAATGCAGTACCAGTTCCCATAAGGGTTTAAACCCGTAAACATCGAAGCGTATGATGGAACGACAGACCCCCGCTGTATGGATTGAATATTTTCTTCTCCATATTCACATGGCTCATGGTGACGACCTCCACGCCATTAAATACCTCCCCCTAAAGCTAAAGGGACCAGCACGACACTGGTTGAATAGCCTCCCAGAGAACTCTATTGGCAGCTGGGAAGACTTGGAGGATGCGTTTCGAGACAACTTCCAAGGTACTTATGTCTGGCCGCCGGACGCTGATGACCTTAGTCACATAGTCCAGCAACCCGGAGAGTCGACCCGCAAACTCTGGACTCGGTTCCTAATTAAAAAGAACCAAATCGTGGACTGCCCGTACGCCGAAGCCTTAGCGGCCTTTAACACAGCGTCTGTGACGAATGGCTCGCCCGACACCTCGATTAAGAAAAACCGAAGAGTATGGCAGCACTTACTGCACTTATGACCCGCTTTTGCGCGGGCGAAGATAGCTGGTTAGCTCGTAGAAGCAACAGTACCAGTGACCCTGGCACCTCTGAAGCCAGGGATGGCAATGGAGAGCCACGACGCAACAAAAACAAACACCGAAACAACAATGAAGAAACTGAAGATACGACGGTCAACACAGGATTCAGTGGCTCTAAATCTGGTCAGCGGAAGAAGCCATTCAAAGGAAACAGGGAGGGTCTATCTAATTTGGACAAGATATTAGACAGGCCTTGCCAGATTCATGGCACCTCTGATAAGCCTATCAACCACTCCAACAGAAATTGTTGGGTGTTTAAACAGGCCGGTAAGTTAAATACCGAACACAAGGGGAAAGGGCCTCCAAGCGAGGACGATGATGAGCCCCACCCACCGAATACAGGGGGACAGAAGAAATTTCCCCCTGAGGTAAAAACCGCGAACATGATATATGTCACACATATACCCAAGAGGGAGCACAAGCGCGCACTAAGGGACGTCTACACCGTAGAGCATGTCGCCCCAAAATTCAACCCATGGTCGGCTTGTCCGATCATCTTCAATCACAGAGTCCATCCAACCAGTATCCGGCACGGAGGTTCAACGGCCCTGGTACTCGACCCAATCATTGATGGATACCATCTCACTCGAGTCCTTATGGACGGCGGCAACAGTCTTAACTTGATTTACCAAGACACTGTCCGTAAAATGGGTATTGACCCTTCAAGAATCAAGCCTAGTAACACCACCTTCAAAGGAGTGATACTTGGCGTAGAGGCCCGCTGCACGAGCTCACTAACACTGGAAGTAGTCTTCTGTTCGCCGGGTAACTTCCAAAGCGAAGACTTGATCTTCGACATTGTCCCCTTTCCCAGCGGTTATCACGCGCTACTCGGACGAACTGCCTTCGCCCGCTCCAATGCAGTCCTGCACTATGCTTACTTAAAGCTCAAAATGCCCGGACCGCGCGGCGTTATCACAGTCAATGGAAACATGGAGTGCTCCCTCCGTACTGAGGAGGACACCGCGGCCCTTGCAGCCGAGGTGCAGAGCGGCCTCACTAAGTCGAAGACTTCATCGGTCATCAAGATCCCGGACACTGCTAAGCGAGTCCGACCTACTCTGAATAACGACAGCTCGGTGAATTCAGAGTTGAATTAGCAGTTTCACCTCCGCCGGTCGCCCTATAAAACCGTGGCATATGTACCGCATGTGCATAATTACGCACTTAAAATACCTTGGGCAACGACGGAGGCACACTGCGGATAAGGTCTATAGTGTGGCTTGACCCTATTTGGACCTCAACCTTTTTTTCCTTCCCTTTTTCTCTCTCAGGTTCATTAAAGCCTAGTTACCCTACGGTCGTGCAAAGGTTCCTTTCCAGGCCCCTTTTGTATAAACGACCGTCGACTACTCCTCTCAAAAGGATTTCTTACCAAGGAGAAACGGCGCAGACGTGCGGCAGGGCATCAATGGGATCTTCAAGACTACCTTTTCTTTTTAGGCCCTATATACAGCTTCCCCTTGTGTACAACTTCTCGGCATGTAAATAGCCTTGATGTTTATGGCATTATCTATAATAGCACGTCTTGACGTATTAATCGGAGTATAAAGGACACCATTTATCGCCAACCCCTGTTTGGTTTTGGTTTATTTTACCACATGTGTTCCCTCCTTGCTTCAGATTGCCACATATACTTTGGTCCGGCCTACAAGCCAGGGGCTCTATTCGGCCATATATATATTTTCCAAAAGTCCGAACACTTCTAGGGTATGCTTCGGCATCCCGAATATTGCATTATATGCACCAGCTCCAAATCATGTCTCTGGTCAATAGTTGGGTTGCCCGGCTCCTATGATTACCACCTTACGTTCCGCTAGTTCGGCTAAGGTCGTAAAGGGAGAACTGCTGCGATTGTGTTTCCGGTTTGTCCGGTCAAACACCTTAGTAGAGAAAGCCGAAAACTGACTGTCATGATACGGTGAGAGCTGGTTGGCGATTCGGCGACTCACTAGAAATTTTTCACGATTTACTCTGTGTTATACGAAGGGTTGGTCTTTGCCCAGTCATGCGACAAAGGCATCCTAGTTCGGACGGCCGCATATGCACTAGGTGCTAGTGCTTAGCCCCACCGTCAAACTCATATGGCTAAGTGAAAGTAATAAAGCTGCATAGTTTGATTACCTGGTTCGCTGCGCAGACACCTCCTTTACGGACCAAGACGTTGGTTAAGTGTGATCACGCGCTATACCGAGCACCCCTGTAGCATCTACGTGGGGGCTGAAGCCGACGACTGGCAAACTTTCAGAATTAAAATGGCCACACAGGAGGAAAAAATTCCAGACAAAGGCATAAATATATTACAAGCCTTGGTTCATAGAACAAAGTCCGAACAACCTTGATACATTCACTCAAACATAACATCCTTGGAGCATTGGCCCTCTACTATTCGGGCACCAGCTAGGACATCTTCAAAGTACCTCTCCGGCTTGCGGTGGTCCTTGCCTTTGGGCGGGCCTGCGGTTGCCACGTCGGTGGCCTTCATCTTCGCCCAATGCATCTTGACACAGGCAAAGGCCATCCGCGCACCCTCTATGCACGCCGAGCGCTTCACAGCTTCAACTCGGGGCAGCGCATCGACGAGTCGCCTCACCAAGCCAAAGTAGCTGCTAGGAATGGGTTCGGCTGGCCAAAGACGGACTATGATATCCTTCATGGCCAAGCCGGACATCCTATGCAGCTCCAAGTTGCTTCATCTGGTTGTTCAACAATGTCGGGTGCTCCGGCGCCAGGAACTGTGACCAGAACAACTTCTTTGTCGAGTTCCCCTCTTGGGCTCGTAAGAACTGCGCGGCGTGGGTGGCACTCCTCAGAAGATCCGCAAAGGTGTCTGTAGAACTCCATAGTCGAGTGAGCAAGGCATATCTTTGACCCCCAAATATACTCTGCAAAAGAAAGGGCTTACCAGCCGCTATGTGTTTGGCCTATCGGATCTCTTCATGAGCCCCCCGGGACTCGGTCCGCGCCTATTTTGCCTCCTGGACGGCCTTGGCGAGTTCGGCTGCTTAGGTCGTAGTCTTCTCCTCCAAGGTCTCGCACTTGCTGATGGCATCCTTCAGCTCTTGCTCCACTTCGGCCACCCTCTCTTCATGCTGGCGGCGGGCGGCCTTTTCAGTCTTTAATTCCGCAGCTGCTTTGTCAACGGCTGCTTTATTCGCCATCACCTCCTCCTTGGCTTGGGCTAGGGCGCTCTTGAGGGTCTCGACCTCGGCCGCTCCAACTGCATTCATAATCACAGCAGTAAATAAGTTCAACTTTTCATTTGCATATCACTTCAGATATATAACCGAACTCTTTAAATAACACGCATACCTTGCGTCTCATCGAACCGCTTGTTAATGCGGTCGACTTCATCATCAGCTAGCTTGTCTTGGTCGCGCTCTATGGTGATGTGAGTCCGGCTACGGCTAGCAGCCGGCTCCTTGTCTCTTTTGTCACGGACGCCACCAGTCGGCGTCCGGGATGTCACGCCTTGGTCTCAGCGAGGAGGTGGGTCGTTGTTTCGCCGGTTGGGCGCTTCAGTGCGGCACCCGGCATCCTGCTGCTCAGCAGGCCGTCGAGGAGCTGCCGGACTCGCTCCGTCATGTGGCGACGCTCGTCGCCCTCGAGCTTGTCTAGCTCGTCTTCTGCCGCCTGGGCAGCCCGTATGTTCTCTGCAGGCGTGGCGTAGACAGGACGATTTGTCCCGAACATGCTGGCGATGGTCGCGCCGCACTGCCGGATCAAGCCAATGCGGCTAGGCCCACCAGGATCCGGCGTGCCGCCGACGGCATGGTCCATCTCCCGCTAGTAGGCCTCCGAGAGGCGTCTCATGCTGGCCAGCCGGTTGGCGCTCTCGATGAGCTGGACGTTGCATGCCTCCAGCGTCTCGGCGTCAGCGTCTTCCGGGATGGGCGCAGTCAGGTCTTGCATTGCCACCTGCAACGGATCCTAGCCACCTCTGCCAGAGTGCTCGCCGTGGCTGATGATGAACACTTCCGTGACGGTGCTGCCGCTGCTGTCCGCGCGAGGAAGCGGCTCATTGTAGACCACCATGTTGGAGGGGAACGCGTCAACCGACGCCGTGTCGGAGTCGACCAACATCGGGTCGGTGGAGCCAACCGACTCCAAGTCGGCAGCAGGCTTGCCGACGACGTGGAGCTGATCGAGGAGGCTCATGAGGCGGCTCTCAGGGCCATCGGTGCCCGCATCAGACGCGGGCTCATCGAAGAGGCGAATCTCGCCAACAAGATCGGCGAGGAAGCTCGCGGCGCTGGCGATCTCCGCACCATGCAGCGCGTTGGCGCAGACGCCGTGTGGTGTGCGAGGCTGGCTGCGCTCGCCAGGAAAGAACAGGGTTCCCGTCCAGAACAGGTCTCCGGGAGACGGTGCACCTCGCCCCATGGTGGGCGCCAAATGTCGGGGGTTGGGTGCGACATATACCAATGGATGGCTTATCATGGTGGGAGTGAGTAGAACGTCGCCGGTGCCTGGAAGCGGGATGAGGCGTAGACACGAACGCCGGCGCACTTTACCCAGGTTCGGGGCTCTCCTAGGAGATAACACCCCTAGTCCTGCTCTGCGGGGTCTCCGCGTGATCACTAAGGCACTAGTGAGTACAATGGTGCTCCTCGAGCTGTATGCTAGAGGTAGAAGAAGGCAAGGCTTGCTCTCCTCTGCCCCGAGGTGTGAGTCTAATTCTAATAGGTTGGAACCCTTTGCATGGGTGCCCTGGGGTTTTATATAGGCCTAACCCCCAGGGGTATGATGGTTATCTGGCTGGGTGTAGGACCCGGCTGTCAGTCTCTCTGGTCGCCGGCTTCTCCGCCGACTGCTGGGGCCCGCCGCCTGGTGGGCCCCGCCTACTGGTTTGGTACGGAGCCGACAGGCCGCTCCCGCCGCTCGCGGGTCTTGCCGGCTGCTGATTACTGTAGCCGTGATGCTAATGACGCTCGCTTGGTCAGGGGAGCATGGCTACAGTCCCGCCGCCTGGCGGGAGGTCACTGTAGCCACTCCGCGTCTTATCTGGTTAATGGCGCGTGGTCCCCGGGGAAGGAACGGGCCGACTGCTGGGAGCCGGCCTCCCTTGGGTCCGGTTGGTGAGGCTCCTGCCGTCTTCTGGGCTCTCGCTGACCGGTGGGGTCCGCCGTCTTCGGGCCGTACCGACAGGCGGTCGTGGGAACAGGGCCTCGCCTGACAGGAGTGATGTTAGGGGCCAAGTGGCGACAGTGCCGCGCCGGCCGGAGATCTCCGCCTGTACGGAGCACTGTGGCCACGCCTGGCCCTGGATACGGGGGTGATGGGCCACACTGTGGCCTCACCCTGTCTTGTCTTCTTAATGGGGGCGCAGACTTTGAGGGCACCATGGGCCGACTGCTAGGAGCCGGCCTCTCTGGAGGCCGCCTGCTAGGAGTTGACCCGTCTTGGAGCCGCCTTCCTGAGCGTGGCCGCCTTTCGACAGCCGGTCGTTCGGCCAGCCGGCCGCCAGAAGGCGGCACTCTATCTTGACATTTTGAGGGGCGCAGCCGGCCCCGATGTCTTGAAAGGTTCTGGGGCTCGGGTTAGGCTACCCGTGGCCCTTACTCCGACAAAGGTGTAAACCCCGCGGGCGCCACCACTCGTACCGCTTCGTGCGCGTTCAGAGTGGCTGACTAGCGGGCCCCGCTAGTCATGTGAGAGGGAGGGGGAAAGGGAAACAGAGGACGACGCGGCTTCACCGGAGCACACGCCAGCAAGGAGAGCTTCTTGGCCAGAACAAGAGGGAGGGATCGAAAGAGAAGATGTAGGCACACCCGCCCGTACCCGTAGATTAGCTAGGGGTGGTCGGACGGCGTCGGAAACGACCTCTCCAGCGGCGACAGGAAGAAGAGGTCACCGGAGATGAAGACGACAACAACTAGAGGCGACACCAGGGGCTCCAACCGGGTGGAACGGCACCACCGAGGCACGGCGGAGGCCCTGGAAGGGTGGCTCGAGCCTGGGAGGGGCTGGAGCTCTGGAGATGACCCAAGGGGATCGCCAGCAAGCTCGAGCTCGGGGACGGCGGCCCCGCGGCCTGCCCGGCCGGGCTACGGCTTTCTACGAGTTTGTGGAGTGTGTGTGAGGAGTGGATGATGCTCGAGGAGGCTGGGAAGGGCTCTATTTATAGCCGAGCAGCGAGGGGGGTTTGGGCTCCGTCGGAGGACACCTGGACACGGCGCCCAGTGACGAATGGCGTCAGTGAGCGAGGGGGAAGGCGACGCAGCTCACGCGGGAACTGTGGGCGAGCGGAGACGAGCACATGAGCGAGAGGGTGGCAACGAACACAGTGCACAACGCACTGTTGCGTTGGCTGGACCGCGCCCGTGCTCGCTGCGGCGAGCTCCAGCGTCGGCGAGCGCCAGGAGGGAGTTAAGAGGATCAGGACGATGATCATGGCAAAGTTTGGCAGGTTTGGCAGGCGAGGAAGCGATCACGTGAGCAACAGAGGCAGGGGCGCGACGCAGAGCGCGTCGGCTGTATGCAAGCACGCCTGGATGAACGCGGTCACCGCGTGAATTCTGACCTCAGGCCGACCTAAGCCAAAACTTCAGGTCTGGCGTGTAGTTTGTGGTAGATTGAGAGGTTACCACGCTTTGGTTTGGGCTCAGAAACAGTAGAATGGATTTCAACTTCCTGGTAAGTTTCTGGTCAGTAACTTTGAGAGCTTACCATGGTCAAACTACCGAGAGTTGGGAGTTGGGCTTTGGAGGTTAGCAATCATCTACTGAGGTGATGATCCATGATACGTATCCAACGTATCTATAATTTATGAAGTATTCATGCTATTATATTATCTGTTTTGGATGTTTATGGGCTTTACTAAACAATTCTATATTATTTTTGGGACTAACCTATTAACCGGAGGCCCAGCCCAAATTGCTATTTTGTTGCCTATTTCAGTGTTTCGAAGAAAAGGAATATCAAACGGAGTCCAAACGGAATGAAACCTTCGGGAGAGTTATTTTTGGAATGAAAGCAATCCAAGAGACTTTGAGTAGACGTCAGGGAAGCTTCGAGGAAGCCACGAGCGCGCCCCCACCCTCATGGGAACCTCTTGGCTCCCCTGACCTACTTCTTTCGCCTATATATATCCATATACCCTAAAACATCGGGGAACATAATAGATCGGGAGTTCTGCCGCCGGAAGCCTCTGTAGCCACCAAAAACCAATCGGGACCTGTTCCGGCACCCTGCCAGAGGGGGGATCCCTCACCGGTGGCCATCTTCATCATCCCGACGCTCTCCATGACGAGGAGGGAGTAGTTCACCCTCAGGGATGAGGGTATGTACCAGTAGCTATGTGTTTGATCTCTCTCTCTCTCTCTCATGTTCTTGATTTGGCACGATCTTGATGTATCGCGAGCTTTGCTATAATGGTTGGATCTTATGATGTTTCTCCCCCTCTACTCTCTTGTAATGGATTGAGTTTACCCTTTGAAGTTATCTTATCGGATTGAGTCTTTAAGGATCTGAGAACACTTGATGTATGTCTTGCATGTGCTTATCTGTGGTGACAATGGGATATCACGTGATCCACTTGATGTATGTTTTGGTGATCAACTTGCGAGTTCCGTGAACTTATGCATAGGGGTTGGAACACGTTTTCGTCTTGACTCTACGGTAGAAACTTTGGGGCACTCTTTGAAGTTCTTTGTGTTGGTTGAATAGATGAATCTGAGATTGTGTGATGCATATCGTATAATCATACCCACGGATACTTGAGGTGACATTCGAGTATCTAGGTGACATTAGGGTTTTGGTTGATATGTGTCTTAAGGTGTTATTCTAGTATGAACTCTTGACTAGATCAATCCAAAAGAATGACTTTGAGGTGGTGTCGTACCCAACAATAATCTCTTCGTTTGTTCTCGCTATTAGTGACTTTGGAGTGACTCTTTGTTGCATGTTGAGGGATATTTATATCATCCAATTATGTTATTATTGTTGAGAGAACTTGCACTAGTGAAAGTATGAACCCTAGGCCTTGTTTCCTATCATTGCAATACCGTTTGTGCTCACTTTTATCATTAGTTACCTTGATGTTTTTATATTTTCAGATTACAAAAACTTATATCTACCATCCATATTGCACTTGTATCACCATCTCTTTGCCAAACTAGTGCACCTATACAATTTACCATTGTATTGGGTGTATTGGGGACACAAGAAACTCTTTGCTATTTGGTTGCTGGGTTGTTTGAGAGAGACCATCTTCATCCTATGCCTCCCACGGATTGATAAACCTTAGGTCATCCACTTGAGGGAAATTTGCTACTCTCCTACAAACCTCTGCACTTGGAGGCCCAACAACGTCTACAAGAAGAAGGTTGCATAGTAGACATCAATGCACAAAGAAAATCAGCCACAATAGAGCAAGTAAAATGGTAGTTGCTGTAGAAACCACCATTTTTGTCCAGAACAGAAAATATTTTTTGTAGCAAAAATATTTCAAAAAGTGATGAAATATTTTTGCTGAGGAAGGTGCCCTAGGGTTCAAAGAATATTTGGGAATTTTCTCAGATTTTTGTGGGCAAGAAAAATTGGGGTTGCTTTGGAGCACAATGAGCTAGCTAAGGTTTTAGAGAGGGAAATGAATATTTTTCATTTAAGAAAAATATTCAAAATATTATTTTGAGGTGAACCATAGAGAAAATGATAGTTAGAGAGGGAAATGAGGCACTTGGGTGAAAGTCAAGGAGTACCAAGTGTTTATGTCAATCTGAAAAGATTCAAAACTCCAAATTTCAAAACCAAACCAACTAAAAATCAGGCAAAGAGAAGAGGGCAAAAACCAGGCTGTCACCTGCACACAGATAACAAATCCTCACAACCCAACGTGTTAAAGGGGTTGTCAATCTCTTGCGGGTAACGGAGCCAGAAATTGGCAAACCGATATAGATAATTGTAGTAGATTGATAGATCGAACGCCAAATAAAATAAATAAGAATAAATTGTAGCAAGGTATTTTTGTATTTTTGGTTTAGTAGATCTTAAAATAAAAGCAAAGGAAGATAGACCGCAAAGGCAAATAATATGAGAAAGAGACCCGAGTGGCCTAGGTTTCACTAGTGGCTTCTCTCGAGGAAAATAGCAAATGGTGGGTAAACAAATAACTATTGGGCAATTGATAGAACTTCAAATAATTATGACAATATCTAGGCAATGATCATTACATAGGCATCACGTCCAAAATTAGTAGACCGACTCCTGCCTGCATCCACTACTATTACTCCACACATCGACTGCTATCCAGCATGCATCTAGTGTATTAAGGTTATGGAGAAACAGAGTAATGCAATAAGAACGATGACATGATGTAGACAAGATCTATTTATGTAGAAATAGACCCCATCGTTTTATCTTTAGTACCAACGATACATACGTGTCGGTTCCCCTTCTGTCACTGGGATCAAGCACCGTAAGATCGACCACTACAAAGCACCTCTTCCCATTGCAAGATAAATAGAACAAGTTGGCCAAACAAAACCCAAATATCGGAGAAGAAATACGAGGCTATAAGCAATCATGCATATAAGAGATCAAAGAAACTCAAATAACTTTCATGGATATAAAAAGATAGATCTGATCATAAACTCAAAGTTCATCTGATCCCAACAAACACATCGCAAAGTGCGTTACATCATATGGATCTCTAAGAGACCATTGTATTGAGAATTCAGCAAGAGAGAGGAAGCCATCTACCTACTAACTACGACCCCAAAGGTCTACAAAGAACTACTCAAGCATCATCGGAGAGGCACCAATGGAAGTGGTGAACCCCTATGTGATGATGTCTAGATTGGATCTGGTGGTTCTGGACTCTGCGGCGTCCGGAATTGATTTTCGCCGACTCCCCTAGGGTTTCTGGAATATTGGGGTATTTATATAGCAAAGAGGCGGTCCGGGGGCGCCCGTGGTGGGCACAACCCACCAGGGCGCGCCTGGGCTTCCTGGCGCGCCCTGGTGGGCTGTGCTCCCCTCGGAGCACCCCCTAGGCGCAGCGTTGGCCCATTAGGTGTCTTCTGGTCCATAAAAAATCACCGTGAAGTTTCGTTGCATTTGGACTCCATTTGATATTGATTTCCTGCGATGTAAAAAACATGCAGAAAACAACAACTGGCACTTGGCACTATGTCAATAGGTTAGTACCAAAAAAGATATAAAATGACTATAAAATGATTATAAAACATCCAAGATTGATAATATAACAACATGGAACAATAAAAAATTATAGATACATTGGAGACATATCAGCATCCCCAAGCTTAACTCCTACTCGTCCTCGAGTAGGTAAGTGATAAAAACAAAAAATTTGATGTGGAATGCTGCCTAACATGTCATATCATATTCTTTCTTTATAGCATGGACATTTGGACCTTTATACTGTTCAAAGCAATAGTCCAGTTTTGACATGATAACTTAAATACTCAAGCATGTCAACAAGCAACCATGTCTTTCAAAATATCAACGCTAAAATAAGTTATCCCTAGACCATTATGCTCAATCATTGATCCATTCATGAAACACACTCGCATATTAGCTACACCCAATACTCAAGTGCGATCATATTACCTCCTAGTTGGTGCTTTTATAAGAGAAGATGGAGACTCAAATTCAAAAATAAAAATTGCATAAAGTAAAAGAAAGGCCCTTCGTAGAGGGAAGTAGGGATTTGTAGAGGTGCCAGAGCTCAAAGCGAAAAACTTAGAGATAAAAACATTTTGGGAGGTGTATCCTTCCCACCAATGAAAACGACTTAGAGTTCCCAAACAGAAAATAAAGTTTATTCCTTTTTCAACCATACTTTCACTTTCTATGGCTAGTCGTATCAACGGTTGCCTTCCATACCAACAGTTTCCAAGGAATTTATTATTTGACAACATAAAGTAAATTCATTTTCATTTCGGGACTGGGCATCCCTAATACCTTTGCCTTACTCTCGTGCAATGACAAGTGAATAAACACTCATCGTTAGAATAACACATCTAGCATGGAAAATATTAGCCACCCCTAACCGCTCCGCGAGTGTTACGAACACACAAAAGGGAAGTTTATTTTGAAAATTAGAGATGGCACATACAAATTTCTTAGAACGACAAAAGAATACTGCATATAAGTAGATATAGTGGACTCATGTGGCAAAATTGGTTTAAAAGATTTTGGATGCACAAGTAGAGATCATACTTAGTGCAAAATGAAGGCTAGAAAAAGATTGAGAAGCGGCCAACCAAGAAACAAATAATACCATAAGCGAGCATTAAGCATAATTAACACCGAATAATGCACCACAAGTAGGATATAATTTCATTGCATAATTATTGACTATCATGCTTGCATAGGGAATAACAAACCTTAACACAAATATTCTTACTAAAGCATAATTACTCATCTAGATGACTCAAATATCACATCATCATATCTCAAAACTATTACTAAGAATCAAGTTTATTTTGTCGAATGATCTTCATGAAAGTCTTTATTATATCCTTCTTGGATATCTATCACTTTGGAACTAATTTTCATGTGTTGCTTTTGACAAGCTCAAACAAATATAAGTGAAGATCGTGAGCATAAAATTTCTTTCTCTCAAATTAATTTAAGTGGAGCAAGAGAGAAATTCTTGAAAATTTTACTAACTCTCAAATAAATCCAAGTGAAGAAAGAGAGCATTTATTCAAAAATAACTAAGCACACCGTGCTAAAAAAGATATAAGTGAAGCACTAGAGCAAGTCCATAGCTCATAAAAATTTAAGTGAAGTATAGAGAGCAATTCTAACAAGTCATGACATAATTTTGGCTGTCTCAAATAGGTGTGTCCAACAAGGAATCAAGACTTAAAACACAAAATAAAACAAGCAAAGACTCATATCATACAAGACGCTCCAAGCAAAACACATAGTATGTGACGAATAAAAATATAGCTTCGAGTAAAATACCAATGGTCGTTAGAAGAAAGAGGGGATGCCACTCGGGGCATCCCCAAGCTTAGTTGCTTGCTCTCTTTTGGATAGTAGCTTGGGATGCCGGGGCATCCCCAGAGCTTAGGCTCTTCTTACTCTTTATTCCTTCATCCATCGTAAGATAACCCAAAACTTGAAAACTTCAATCACACAAAACTCAACAAAACCTTTGTGAGATCCGTTAGTATAAGAAAGCAAATCACTACTATAAGTACTATTGCAACCTATTCATGTTTTGTTCTTGCATTATATCTACTGTATTCCAACTTTTCTATGGCAAAAACCCATTAAAGAAAACCATAGAGCCATCAAAACAAGCACACAACGCAAAGAAAATAGAATATGTCAAAAATAGAATAGTCTATAGCAATCTGAATTGTTCGAATACTTATGAAACTTAAAAAATTCTGAAAAAATGGGAAAACCTGATAAATTTGTATATTAATCTTATGCAAAAAGAGTTGCAATTTTATCATGCTCTGGTAAAAAATAAGAATTGTTTTCGTGAGCACAAAAGTTTCTGTTTTTTCAGCAAGATCAAACAACTATCACCCAATAAGATCCTATAGGTTCAACTTGGTACAAAAACTAATTAAAACACAAAAAACACAATCATAACAGTAGCATAATTGTGCAAACACTCAAGAATAGAAAGCAAAAAGCAAAAATAAATTTTATTCATTGGGTTGCCTCCCAACAAGCGCTAGTTTTACGCCTTAGCTAGGCATAAAGCAAGGATCTAAGTTTTGTCATCCGTAGTTTTGGCAACTTTTGTAAGGGTTTTCTCAAACCCAGAAGGCTCTCTACGCTTCTCTAAATTTTCCGGAAAATAAACCATCTTTAGATCGAAAATATCCAATCGCTTGTTGCAAAGAGTAATCAAGGTATTCATGCGATTGATACTACCATTGAGATGTTTCAGGGGTTCATTATATTTTTGTAATTCAACCATATGTTTATGCAAATCACTAAGTTTTTCTAGCATTTGAACTCCCTCTGGGGTAAAAGAAAACCCCTTCTTTTGAGGTGGAACGCCCAAAATTCCTTCTAAAATTTCACAGGCAACATTGGCATCAAGATCAATAAAATTCCCTTTTAGTGGCAAAATCTAGGAGCTGTTTATGATGCAGAGCCAAACCTATGTAAAAATTACGAAGCAAGATCTTAGTGCCCCCCTTTAAATTGCAAATACGATAAGATTCCATAAGCCTATACCAAGCATCTTTCAAATTTTCTCCTTGTCTTTGCTTGAAGTAAAGAACTTCAAAATCTGGTGACTAAGGAGGAGTAGGAAAGCTAGCCATTATGACTAGGAAGCAAGAACACATATAGATCTGACAAGAAAACAACAAATTAAAAAGAGGGGCGAATAAAACGACAAATTTTTGTGAAGTGGGGAAGAGGAAAAGAGAGGCAAATGGCAAAAATGTAAATTGCGAGGAGATGAGATTTGTGATTAGGAACCTAGTATATGTTGAAGATCCTCCCCGACAACGGCGCCAGAAATTCCTTTTGACGTGGCTCGAAGCTACGTCGGTATTTCCCCAAAGAGGAAGGGATGATGCAGCACAGCAACGGTAGGTATTTCCCTTAGTGATGAAACCAAGGTTATTGAACCAGTAGGAGAATCTAGCAACACAACGTAAACAGAAATGCACACAGATAACAAATCCTCACTACCCGACGTGTTAAAGGGGTTGTCAATCCCTTTCGGGTAACAGCGCCAGAAATTGGCAAACGGATGTAAGATAATTGTAGTAGATTGATAGATCGAACGCCAAATAAAATAAATAAGAATAAATTGCAGTAAGGTATTTTTGTATTTTTGGTTTAGTAGATCTGAAAATAAAAAGCAAAGGAAGATAGATCGCAAAGGCAAATAATATGAGAAAGAGACCCGGGGGCCGTAGGTTTCGCTAGTGGCTTCTCTCAAGAAAAATATCAAACAGTGGTAAATAAATTACTATTGGGCAATTGATAGAACTTCAAATAATCATGACAATATCCAGGCAATGATCATTACATAGGCATCACGTCTAAGATAAGTAAACCGACTCCTACCTACATCTACTACTATTACTCCACACATCGACCGCTATCCAGCATGCATCTAGTGTATTAAGTTCATGAAGAAACAGAGTAACGCAATAAGAACGATGACATGATGTAGACAAGATCTATTTATGTAGAAACAGACCCCATCATTTTATCCTTAGTACCAACGATACATACGTGTCGGTTCCCCTTCTGTCACTGGGATCAAGCACTTTAAGACTGAACTCACTACAAAGCACCTCTTCCCATTACAAGATAAATAGATCAAGTTGGGCAAACAAAACTCAACGGAGAAGAAATACGAGGCTATAAGCAATCATGCATATGAGAGATCAAAGAAACTCAAATAACTTTCATGGATATAAAAAGATAGATCTGATCATAAACTCAAAGTTCAACTGATCCCTACAAACACACAGCAAAATGAGTTACATCATATGGATCTCCAAGAGACCATTGTATTGAGAATTCAGCGAGAGAGAGGAAGCCATCTAGCTACTAACTACGGACCCGAAGGTCTACAAAGAACTACTCACGCATCATCGGAGAGGCACCAATGGAAGTGGTGAACCCCTCCGTGATGGTGTGTAGATTGGATCTAGTGGTTCTGGACTCTGCGGCGGCTGGAATTGATTTTTGTCGACTCCCCTAGGGTTTCTGGAATATTGGGGTATTTATAGAGCAAAGAGACTGTCTGGGGCGCACCCGAGGTGGGCACAACCCACCAGGGCGCGCCTGGGCTTCCTGGCACGCCCTGGTGGGCTGTGCTCCCCTCGGAGCACCCCCTAGGTGCAGCCTTGGCCCATTAGGTGTCTTCTGGTCCATAAACAATCTCCTTGAAGTTTCGTTGCATTTGGACTATTCATTTCCTGCGATGTAAAAAACATGCAGAAAACAGCAACTAACACTTGGCACTATGTCAATAGGTTAGTACCAAAAAATGATATAAAATGACTATAAAATGATTATAAAACATCCAAGATTGATAATATAACATCATGGAACAATAAAAAATTATAGATACATTGGAGACGTATCAGCATCCACAAGCTTAACTCCTACTCGTCGTCGAGTAGGTAAGTGATAAAAACAAATTTTTTGATGTGGAATGCTGCCTAACATGTCATATCATATTATTTTCTTTATAGCATGGACATTTGGACTTTTATATTGTCCAAAGCAATAGTCCAGTTTTGACATGATAACTTAAATACTCAAGCATGTCAACAAGTTCAAAATATCAACGCTAAAATAAGTTATCCCTAGCCCATTATGCTCAATCATTGATCCATTCATGAAACACACTCGCATATTAGCTACACCCAATACTCAAGTGCGATCATATTGCCTCCTAGTTGGTGCTTTTATAAGAGAAGATGGAGACTCAAATTCAAAAATAAAAATTGCATAAAGTAAAAGAAAGGCCCTTCGCAGAGGGAAGTAGGGATTCGTAGAGGTGCCAGAGCTCAAAGCGAAATACTTAGAGATAAAAACATTTTGGGAGGTGTATCCTTCCCACCAATGAAAACGACTTAGAGTTCTCAACACTTTCCATGCTAGATATATCATAGGCAGTTCCCAAACAGAAAATAAAGTTTATTCCTTTTTCAACCATACTTTCACTTTCCATGGCTAGCCGTATCCACGGTTGCCTTCCATACCAACACTTTCCAAGGAATTTATTAGTTGACAACATAAAGTAAATTCATTTTTCATTTCGGGGCTGAGCATCCCTAATACCTTTGCCTTACTCACGTGCAATGACAAGTGAATAAACACTCACCGTGAGAATAACACATCTAGCATGGAAAATTTTAGCCACCCCTCACCGCTCCGCGAGTGGTACAAACACACAAAAGAGAAGTTTATTTTGAAAATTAGAGATGGCACATACAAATTTGCTTAGAACGGCGAAAGAATACCGCATATAGGCAGATATAGTGGACTCATGTGGCAAAACTAGTTTAAAGGATTTTGGATGCACATGTAGAGATCATACTTAGTGCAAAATGAAGGATAGCAAAAGATTGAGAAGCGACCAACCAAGAAACAAATAATCTCATAAGCGAGCATTAAGCATAATTAACACTGAATAATGCACCACAAGTAGGATATAATTTCATTGCATAATTATTGGCTTCCGTGCTTGCATAGGGAATCACAAACCTTAACATAAATATTCTTACTAAAGCATAATTACTCATCAAGATGACTCACATATCACATCATCATATCTCAAAACTATTACTAACAATCAAGTTTATTTTTTCCAATGATCTTCATGAAAGTTTTTATTATATCCTTTTTGGATATCTGTCACTTTGGAACTAATTTTCATGTGTTGCTTTTGACAAGCTCAAACAAATATAAGTGAAGATCATGAGCATAAAATTTCTTTCTCTCAAATTAACTTAAGTGAAGCAAGAGAGAATTTCTTGAAATTTTTACTAACTCTCAAATAATTCTGAGTGAAGCAAGAGAGCATTTCTTCAAAAATAACTAAGCACACCGTGCTCAAAAAGATATAAGTGAGGCACTGGAGCAAGTCCATAGCTCATAAAAATTTAAGTGAAGCATAGAGAGCAATTCTAACAAGTCATGACATAATTTTGGCTCTCTCAAATAGGTGTGTCCAGCAAGGAATCAAGACTTAAAAAACAAAATAAAGCAAGCAAAGGCTCATATCATACAAGACGCTCCAAGCAAAACACATAGTATGTGACGAATAAAAATATAGCTTCGAGTAAAATACCGATGGTCGTTAGAAGAAAGAGGGGATGCCACTCGGGGCACCCCAAGCTTAGTTGCTTGCTCTCTTTCGGATAATAGCTTGGGATGCCGAGGCATCCCCAAGCTTAGGCTCTTCTTACTCCTTATTCCTTCATCCATCGTAAGATAACCCAAAATTTGAAAACTTCAATCACACAAAACTCAACAAAACCTTCGTGAGATCCGTAAGTATAAGAAAGCAAATCACTACTATAAGTATTGTTGCAACCTATTCATATTTTGTTGTTGCATTATATCTAATGTATTCCAACTTTTCTATGGCAAGAACTCATCAAAGAAAACCATAGAGCCATCAAAACAAGCACACAACACAAAGAAAACAGAATCTGTCAAAAACAGAACAATCTATAGCAATCTGAATCTATAGCAATCTGTCAAAAACAGAACAATCTATAGCAATCAAAAACAGAATCTGTCAAAAACAGAATACTTATGAAACTCCAAAAGTTCTGCAAAAATAGGACGACCTATGCAATTTGTATATTAATCTTTTGCAAAAAGAATTGGCATTTTATCGCGCTCTGGTAAAAAATAAGAATTGTTTTCATGAGCACAAAAGTTTATGTTTTTTCAGCAAGATCAAACAACTATCACCCAAGAAGATCCTATAAGTTCTACTTGGTACAAACACTAATTGAAACACAAAAAAACAATCAGAACAGTAGCATAATTGTACAAATTCTCAAGAAGAGAAAGCAAAAAGCAAAAATATTTTTTTTTCATTGGTTGCCTCCCAACAAGCGCTAGTTTTACGCCCTTAGCTAGGCATAAAGCAAGGATCTAAGTTTTGTCATCCGTAGTTTTGGCAACTTTTGTAAGGGTTTTCTCAACCCGGGAGGCTCTTTACGCTTCCCTAAATTTTCTGGAAAAGAAACCATCTTTAGATCCAAAATATACAATCGCTTGTTGCAAAGAGTAATCAAGGTATTCATGTGATTGATACTACCATTGAGATGTTTGAGGGGTTCATTATATTTTTGTAATTCAGCCATATGTTTATGCAAATCACTAAGTTTGTCTAGCATTTGAACTCCCTCTGGGGTAAAAGAAATCCCCTTCATGGACCTTGCGGTGATTTTTGATTTGCTTCGAGTAGTCCTCTAGGTCAACCCGGTTGAAGGATGCAACATTGACATTAAATTCATCAAACTCTTATGCAAGAGTTGTATAGTTTTTGATTTACCAATACACAGAAAAAGGTTTAAAATACACGTAAATATGAGCAAAAAATTAAGTAGTTGGAGCGAGGAAAAGCACTAATGTAGAAGACAAAAGAGCTGACCAGGTTGTTGGCCTGCCTCGAGAACTGGTTTTCCCTTGCCTGTGAGAGAGTCGAATACATTTCACTGCTTGTGAAGCAAGTTTGTGCAAGCGGCTATCAAATGACGTTCATGAACAATTGTGAAGAGTGGTTGAAAATAGAAACAAACAAAAGTACACGACTCATAAAACTTCTACGACCGTCACATCGCCGGATACACATTCGAAGACTTTGTGTTATGAAACAAAACGGTGTGAGGGAGCTTACTAGGTCAGACTTTTAAAACTTGTACCTATTAACAACCCTTTGAAGCTCAGAAGTGAGTACTCTTGGTCGGAAACTTGATGAGTCTCTTATGATTTGATCCTACTTTAAAATAACAAAAGAAAAATTGATGTGTGCTGCATGAAGCAAAAAAGATAAAACATTGGTTGTTTTTACAATCTGACCAACATATAGACATAGAACATGCATTTTTGACGGCCCTATTACTTAATCCAATAGTCACAAGGTCAAACTTCTCGATACGTATCATAGTTTCCACCATAAGAGTCAGTTTCCAACAACATTTACACGTTATTTTTATTTTTTTCACTTTTATTTAATTTCAAAAATACCAAACATATTTATCGCACATTATCTTTTGGTAGGCTTATTATCTTTTGGTAGGATTGTTCAACTAGCAAGACTAGCAAGGATTGACACATGTGCTAGGATTTTTGGGGCACAAGAGGGTTTTATTTGTGTTATACGACATTCAACTATTGCAAGCACTTGTATCTCCGTGATTGATACTTTGGTTTCTCATTATGGGAAGACTTCTATTGCTTGCTACAAACTCCCATACGGTGAGCCTAACATTGCACCTTTAGCAAATGTCAACAAGTTAGGTTCCCTAGGGGATATCATCAATAACAGGGATGCCACAAGCCAGATCATGAAGTGGGCTATCGAGATGCTACCTTTTGAGATCCAATACCAGCCACTCTGGTGAAAACACAAGTGCTCCCTGGGTGATTTTGGTAATTAATGTCAACATATCGTTTGTTGGACTAATTGTTTTATCTACTACATCTCATATAAGTTCAACACTAGCATGGAAAGGACAAGATGATGTGGAACCCCCTCAAAATGCTAAGGACAAGGATTGACAATAGCTCAAGACTCTTCTACATTTTTGTTTAAGTGATCCAAGATCACATTGAGCCCATAGGAAAGCCAATACTATTAAAAGGGGATGAGTGTTGCTTAATGGTCTTTTTGCTCAAGTACTTGATGATATTGCTCCAAAACCCTCAGCCACTTTCTCTATCCAAATATGTCCAAACCCTAATTTCTAACTCGGCTCCACCGATATTTCCTACTCGAAGCCACTGAGTTCATCTGGACTTAGCCACTGCAAAAACCCTAATAATTCGATCCCACCGATATGCTCTCGGTCCGACCGAGATGATCTTGCCAACTCTCTGTGACTTGTTGCAATCACTTTGGTCTCACCGAGATGTTGCAATCGGTCCCACCGAGATGTTGCAATCGGTCCCACCGAGATGGCTTGACTGATTCTCTATTACCTTGCTGCTTCACTTTGGTCCCACCGAGATGATGCGATCGGCACCACCGAGATGAGGTTTGCCTTAAGCCCTTGCACATCGGTTCCACCGAGTTGTTCCTATCGGCCCCACCGAGATTCCCAATGTTCATATTTTTGCACAGAATGGTGCCACCGAGTTTTCTGATCGGTGCGAACGAGATGGGTCAAAAGTGTGTAACGATTGGATTTTGTGTGGAGGCTATATATACCCCTCCACCCCTTCTTCCTCATAGAGGAGAGCCATCAGAACGAGCCTACACTTCCACCATTCATTTTCTGAGATAGAACCACCTACTCATGTGTTGAGATCAAGAGTTTCCATTGCTACCATTTGAACCTTGATTTCTAGTCTTCCCCAAGTTGCTTTTCACTCAAATCCTTCTTCCACCATAGCCAAATCCATGAGAGAGAGTTGAGTGTTGGGGAGACTATCATTTGAAGCACAAGAGCAAGTAGTTCATCATCAACACACCGTCTATTACCTTTTGGAGAGTGGTATCTCCTATATTGGTTAGGTGTCGCTTGGGAGCCTTCGACAAGATGTGGAGTTGAACCAAGAAGTTTGTAAGGGCAAGGAGATCGCCTACTTCGTGAAGATCTACCAGAGTGAGGCAAGTCCTTCCTGGGCGGTGGCCATGGTGGGATAGACAAGGTTGCTTCTTCGTGGACCCTTCGTGGGTGGAGCCCTTCATGGACTCACGCTACTGTTACCCATCGTGGGATGAAGTCTCCATCAACGTGGACGTACGATAGCACCACCTATCGGAACCACGCCAAAAATACTCCACGTCTCCATCGCGTTTGCACACTCCAATCCCATCCCTTTACATTCTTACACTTGCATGCTTTACTCTTTCGGCTGCTCATACTCTTGCTATGCTTGTATAAAATGTATTATGTGCCCTTTAACATGTGCTAAACTCACCTTAACTTGAAGAAACTAAAAACTACCACTTTTACTTGTTAAGGGTCTAATCACCCCTCCCCCTCTAGACCCCTCTTCTCGATGCTTTCAGTCCGGCTATAAAATCATAAGTCCTGGCAGATTTCATTGCTGAGGACGGAAGTCAAGCAACCAGAAAAACTCATTGACTATACGCATTGGACCATGTATTCTGATGGGTCCAAGATGTTGGGAGGACGATGACATAGTCCTCATCTCACCAAGTAGCGACACGATGTGTTACGTGCTCCAAATATGTATATGGATTGCAGAGTAAGAAGACATTTTGAATGGCCTTCGCACAGTTGTGGCCATGAGGATCCAGAGGCTCTAGATCCAGGTGACTCCAATATTGCGATATCATAGATCAATGGTGCCTTCGACTCCAATGACCCATGAATGTCATCATATCAAGAGGTAGTACAACAATTATCTCATTGGTTTGACGGACTGGAATTCCATCATGTCCAACGGGACGATAATGCATTGGTCGACTCGCCAAGATGGGTGCACAGTGCCTCCCTGTTCCCAAGAGCTTCTTCCTCAAGCGGCTATTAAATCCATTCATTAAATTTGTAGGTTAGACAGGAACCGGCCTCCGAGGCCAGGGGCTCAGACCCCAGCAAGGATGAGATTGGGGGCTCGGACGTGGAGGTCACTTCATTGGCCCACAACAACATGGCAGCTGTCCTAGCCTAGACTGAGCCCATTATGGCATATGTTCAATGCGGTGAGTTACTAGAGGACAAGATAGAGGCCCGACGCATAGTTCGTTGTTTGCCGCTTATGCAGCACGATGGAGAGCTCTATAGAAGCATCATCACTGGTGTTTTCCAATGTTGCATCACTCTGGAGGAAGATCAGTAAATCCTGCATAATATTCATGCCCGCACTTGCGGACACCACGCTGCTTCTCACACCCTAGTGAGCAAGGCCTATCGAGCAGTGTTTTATTGGCCTACGATGAGGTAGGATGCAGGCGACATAGTCACACACTATGTGGGGTGCCAACGCTTCGCAAAAGTCAGTCCTTTACTAGCCTTTTATGGTGTAGGGGTTGGACATAGTCAGACCTCTCAAAAGGTCCAAGGGAGGCTTTAGATTCCTATAACTTGGCCTTTTGTGGTCTAGGGGTTGGACATACACTACTGCAGGATGGTCCAAACATGACACTACAATTAGATACCCTTCGATGAAACTGTGTGTGATGCATCAATCGCAAATGGTGATGTAAAAAAACGTCAAAAATAATACAAAACATTTGCGATGGCGTAGACATCAAACATGATTCAGATTATAGTTGCGTGTGGGATGTGTGGCATATGGTTACTCCATAAGAACTATTTGTGATGAGCCAGAACAATAGAAACGGGCAGCCATATGAAGGGGTGTGCGATATATGACATACAGTTCACTCGGATGAACTGTTTGCAATTAGGGAATGCAACATAAATGGTCAGCTAGATCAAGGTGTGTGCGATATATGACATATGGTTCACTCGGATGAACTGTTTTCAATTAGGCAACACAACAGAAACGGTTCAACTTAACAACATGTGTGTGATATGCGGCATCCAGTTCACATAAATGAACTGTTTGTGATGAGCCAAGAGAACACAAATGATTCGTGTAAACAAGTTGTGTGTGATACGTGGCAAACAGCCCACTCGGATGAACTGTTTGTGATGACAAAATATAACACAGACGGTTTTACGGTTAATCCGTGTGCGATTATGTGTGCAGAAAAACTTTGAAAAATGCTAACTAGTTGCTTGCGATGGCTAGGAGTATCACACATGATTTGTATGCCAGTACTCGTGTGCGATGATTAGTAAGTTATACATACGTTTCCTTATGTTAACACGTGTGTGATAACATGTGACACTGCATATGGTTGTTGAGTTGTGTGCTCCAATTGTATTCCCGCGCTCCAGTGAAGGCTTCCCGTGCTCCACAGGGGTGAATTATAAAATCCCCAAACCCCTAGTCAGCTGCTAGCTATAAATAACCACAACAATGGCCGCCGACGGTGACTCACTACTGATCCACTTGCTAGCTAGTTACCCACACATACCGGCATACCCCCAATGGCCGACGACGGGATGGAGTTGCGCGACCGAAACGGGAGCCGGAGATCATAGTTTAGGTTAATTAGTTATACCTCCAGAGCCGGATGATTCCGGCTCTGGAGATATAATTAATTAACATAGTCTGGGATCAAATAACTAAAGCTTCCCCAACATGATCGTGCACCATCCCCAACCGCTACCAGAGCGCGCGCGGACAGACGCGACCCGACTACGCCTTGGCGCCTAAACGGCGAGCAGAGCACACAAAGGGACGCGACCTGAGGGCGCCTCGGTGCCTAAACGGCGAGCAGAGCATGCAGAGGGATGCGAGCATAGCGCATCGCAGCTGTCTAAGCAGCGAGCAAATGCATAATTATTGCATATAACAGCTGAACATAGTAGGGAATAGCAGGCCAACAATATTATTTTTGATGACATGCATTAGTTTATTCTTAGTTAAATCTAAGGTCAATTTTTGGTCCTAAAAAGTATGAAGGGGACCAATAAACCATGACGGAGCTAGTACCTATACCAACACAGATGCCTAGTGCAGGAATTAATGATGTTATACACGTGTCCATCAATCCACGCCAATGCTTCCCGCTGATATGTCTCGAACGTCTCTATAATTTTTTTATTGTTCCATGTTGTTATATTATCATTCATGGATGTTTTACATTCATTTTATAGCAACTTTATATCATTTTTTGGGACTAACCTATTGACATAGTGCCCAGTGCCAGTTGCTGTTTTTTGCTTGTTTTTTACTTTGCAGAATATCCATATCAAACGGAGTCCAAATGCAGCGAAACATTTTGGAGATTTTTTTCTACCTAGAAGACAACTTGGGAGCCAAGGAAGTGCACGAGGGAAGGCCCATGGGGACCACCACCCACCTGGGCGCGCCAGAGGCCCCTGGCACACCCTGATGGGTGGTGGGGCCCACGGAGGTCCTTTCCACCGCCTCTCAGATCTATAAATACCCAGATATTCCAGAAACCCTAGGGGAGTCGACAAAACACAATTCCAGCCGCCGCAAGTTCCAGAACCACGAGACCCAATCTAGAGCCCTTTTCCAGCACCTTGCCGGAGGGGAACACGATCACGGAGGGGTTCATCTTCCTCATTGGTGCTCCTTCGAAGATGTGTGAGTAGTTTACCACAGACCTACGGGTCCATAGGCAGTAGCTAGATGGCTTCTTCTCTCTTTTTGATTCTCAATCAATGTTCTCCTTGATGTTCTTGGAGATCTATTTGGTGTAATGATTTTTTGCGGTGTGTTTGATGGGATCCTATGCATTGTGAGTTTATGATCAGATCTATCCATGAATATTATTTGAGTCTTCTTTGATCTCTTATGTGCATGATTATTATAGCCTCGTATTTCTTCTCTGAAACTTTGGTTTAGTTAGGCCAACTAGATTAATTTTTCTTGCAATGGGAAGAGGTGCTTTGTGATGGGTTCGATCTTGCGGTGTCCTCACCCAATGACATAAGGGGTAGTGAGGCACGCATGTATCGTTGTTAGTAAGTATAAAAAGATAGGGTCTATTCCTACATGAATAGATCTTGTCTACATCATGTCATCGTTCTTATTACATTTCTTCGTTTCTCCATGAACTTAATACACTAGATGCATGCTGGATAGCGGTTAATGTGTGGAGTAATAGTAGTAGATGCAGGCAGGAGTCGGTCTACTACTCCTGGATGTGATCCCTATATACATGATCATTGCCTTGGATATCATCATAATTATTTGCTCTTCTATCAATTGCCCAACAGTAATTTGTTTACCCACCGTATGCTATTTTCTCAAGAGAAGCCACTAGTGAAATGTACGGCCCCCGGGTCTATTTTTTAACATATTGTTTTTAGATATATTATTCCAAAAACCCAAAAATACGTTGCTGCACTTTTTATTTATTTATTATATTTTGTGTTTTGTCAAATCTCATACAATTTAATCTACCTCAATACCGAGGAGGGATTGACAACCCCTCTTACACGTTGGATTGTAAGTATTTGTTCTTTTTGTGCAGGTACCGTTTACATTGTGTTGCTTGGTTCTCCTACTGGATTGATAACCTTGGTTTCATAATACTTACCGTTGCTGTGCTGCATCATCCTCTCCTCTTCGGGGAAATAGCAACGCAAATACAAGCAATCAGGAAGAATTTCTAGCGCCGTTGCCGGGGAGACATCATCAACATCTATCAGGTTCCTAATCACAAATCTCATCTCCTTGCAATTTACATTATTTGCCATTTTCCTCTCATTCTCATCTCCCCCACTTCTAAAACATTTTTGCGAAAAACACAAAAATATTTGCCTTTTTATTGCCTTCTTTTCCGTTTGCCCTTTTCTCGTTTGCTTGTGATCTTGCTTGTCCAACTTATTGCTATGGCTAGTTCTTCCTCTATTATGTGTACCCCAGATAACAAAGTTCTCAATTTTAAGCAAAGGGGAGCAGAGAATTTAAAAGATGATTGGTATAAGATTTACAGTGCTCACAGTAGATCTATTCGTAAGCATTCTACTGTTATTCTCTTCGCAGTTTTTATGTGGGCATTACCACTTGGTATAGATTTGTTCTTGACACTATCACTGGTGGGAATTTCTTGGTGTGTCCCTCTTTGGATGCTTTTAATGCTATGTGAGATTTAGTGGGTGCACCACCTATCATTGTCAATGAAGTGATTTTAACTCTTGAGCATGTTATGCAAGTCTAGATGCTATTGAAAAGAAAATAGTCACCCAAGAACATATCGAAAATTTTGATAAAAGGATGCATAATCTTGCTAATATAATTGGGTCAAAGGCATGAGATGCTATTACATTATTAAAATAAAAGGGACCCATAGCTTATGAAAGGATAGAAGAGAGCCCCGCTCGGATTGATAAGTTGGAAGAATTTTTTAGCAATTTGAGCTCGCCTTTTTCTTCCGTTAAAACTATAGAAAAAACTCCTAAGAATTGGCCTACACATGTTTCTAAAAACAAGGATGCTGCTTCTAGTAACAACAATGAAGATCTTAAAATGATTAGTATTCACCCCAACATTGTTGAAGTGATCAAAAGCCCTACTTGCAAGAATGAATTCTTCAATCTTATTCCTAGGAGTATTATTATTGAAATATGCATGCTAAATCCTTGAAGAATTTTGGTTGTGTGATTGATGAGTTGGAAACTAAAGATGACAATACTTATGTCTATGCATTATGCCTAGCTAGGGGCATAAAACGATAGCGCTTGTTGGGAGGCAACCCAATGAATAAAATTTATTTTGGCCTTTTTCTTTATGTTCTTGAGTGTTTTCACAATCATGCTACTATTATGATTATGTTTTTATGTTTTATTTAGTGTTTGTGCCAAGTAAAGCCTTTGGGATCTTGTTGGGCGGTAGTTGATTTGATCTTGTTGAAAAACAGAAACTTTTGTGTCCAGTAGCGGATTTTTTAAAAATCAAGAAGCGAGGAAAGTTCTTATTTTTTTACACAAGATTGATATAAAGACCGCCTATGTTGTCCTAATTTTCAGAATATTTGGAGTTACAGAAGTATGGTTAGAGTCCAGATTACTACAGATTGTTGTGTTTTTGACAGATTCTATTTTCGTTGCATTGTGTGCTTATTTTAATGTATCTATGGACTATATTTGAGGGTATAAGCCATGGTAAAGTTAGAATACAATAGGTATAATGCAATAATAAAATATGAATTGGTTTGTAACAGTACTTAAAGCGGTGATTTGCTTTATTATACTAACGGATCTCACGAATTTTTTGTTAAGTTTTGTGTGATTGAAGTTTTCAAATTTTGGGTGAGATCATGATGGATGAAGGGATAAGGAGTGAAAAGATCCTAAGCTTGGGGATGCCCATGGCACCCTAAGGTAATATTCAAGGAGAACCAAGCAACTAAGCTTGGGGATGCTCCGGAAGGCATCCCCTCTTTCTTCTAACAACCATCAATAGTTTTACTTGGAGCTATATTTTTATTCGTCACATATCATGAGTTTTGCTTGGAGCGTCTTGTATTATATGAGTCTTTGCTTGTTTTTCTTTTTAGTTTGACGCAATCATACTTGCTGGACACACCTATTTGAGACAGCCATAATTATGTTATGATTTGTTAGAATTGCTCTATATGCTTCACTTAAATTTTTTTGAGCTATGGAACTGCTCTAGTGCTTCACTTATATCTTTTTGAGCGTGGTGGCACTTTAATTTTTGAAGAAACACTCTCATGCTTCACTTAGATTAATTTGGGAGTTAGTATTTTTTTTGAAGAAATACTCTCATGCTTCACTTAGATTAATTTGAGAGTTAGTAAAAAAATTCTCTCATGCTTCACTTGTATTAATTTGAGAGTTGAAAATTGTTATGCTCATGTTCTTCACTTAAATTGGTTTGAGCTTGTTTTAAGCAATGGTAATATATAAAACTAGTCCCAAAGTGATAGATATCCAAGAGGGATATAATAAAAACTTTTATGAAGATCATTGGATAGTATAAACTTGATTCTTTGTAATAGTTTTGAGATATGATGATAGTAATATGTTAGCCATGTTGGTGAGTAATTATGCTTTAGTAAGAATACTGGTGTTAAGGTTTGTGATTCCCTATTCAAGCACGGAAGTCAATAGTTATGCAATGAAATTACATCCTACTTGTCATGCATTATTCGGTGTTAGTTATGCTTAATGCTCGTTTATGAGAGTTTTCGTTTCTTAGTTGGTTGCCTCTCAATCTTTTTGCTAGCCTCCACTTGTACTAAGTACAAATACTACTTGTGCATACAAAATCCTTAAAACCAGTTATGCCATATGAGTCCACCATACCTACCTATGTGCAGTATTTCCATGCCGTTCCGAGTAAATTTGTATGTGCCAACTCTAATTTTCAAAATGAATTTCCTTTTTGTGTGCCCGTACCGCTCATGAAGCGGCAAGGGGCGGCCAATATTTTTCCATGCTAGATGTGTTATTCTCAAGATGATTGTTTGCTCACCTGTCATTGCACGAGAGTGTGGCGGTAATAGGGATGCCTAATCCCGAAATGAAAAAGAAATTTACTTTATGTTGTCAAATAATAAATTCCTTGGAAAGTGTTGGTATGGAAGGCACCCATGGATACGACTAGCCATGGATTGTGAAAGAATGGTGGGAAAAGGAATAAACTTTATTTTATGTTTGGGAACCACCTATGATGTATGTAGCATGGAAAGTATTGGGAATTACTCGGTCATTTTCTTTGACGGGAAAAGCATGCCTCTCAAGATATTTTTTATCTCTCAGTTTAAGCTTTGAGCTCTGGTACCTCTATAAATCTCCGCTTCTCTCTGCGAAGGGCCTATCTATTTACTTTATGCAATTTTTATTTTTATTTGAGTCTCCATCTTCTCTTATAAAGCACCAACTAGGGAGCACTATGATCATACTTGTGCATTGGATGTATCTCATATTCGACTGTGTTTCATGAATGGATGAATGATTGAGCATGATGGGCCAGGGATACTTTGGTGTTGATATTTCGAAAGACATGGTTGCTTGTTGATATGCTTGAGTATTGAAGTCTTCATGTCAAATATAGACTATTGCTTTGAACAATCTAAAAGTCCAAATGTCCATGCTACAAAAGAAAAGAATATGTGATGAACATGTTAGGCACCATTCCACATCAAAAAATTTATTTTATCATTTACCTACTCGAGGACGAGCAGGAATTAAGCTTGGGGATGCTGATACGTCTCCAACGTATCTATTATTTTTTATTGTTCCATGCTATTATATTATCATTCTTGGATGTTTTACATTCATTTTATAGCAACTTTATATAATTTGTTGGGACTAACCTATTGACGTAGTGCCCAGTGCCAGTTGTAGTTTTTTGCTTGTTTTTTACTTCGCAGAATATCCATATCAAACGGAGTCCAAATGCAGCAAAACTTTTTGGAGATTTTTTCCTGCCTAGAAGACAACTTGGGAGCCAAGGAAGTGCACGAGGGAAGGCCCGTGGGGCCCACCACCCATTTGGGCGCGCCCTAATGGGTGGTGGGGCCCACGGAGATCCTTTCCACCGCCTCTCAGCTATATAAGTATCCGGATACTCCAGAAACCCTAGGGGAGTCGACGAAACACAATTCCAGCCACCACAAGTTCCAGAACCACGAGATCCAATCTAGAGCCCTTTTCCGGCACCTTGCCGGAGGGGAACACGATCACAGAGGGGTTCATCATCCTCATTGGTGCTCCTCCGATGATGCATGAGTAGTTTACCACAGACCTACGGGTCCATAGGTAGTAGCTAGATGGCTTCTTCTCTCTTTTTGATTCACAATACAATGTTCTCCTCGGTGTTCTTGGAGATCTATTTGATGTAATGACTTTTTGCATTGTGTTTGTTGGGATCCGATGAATTGCGAGTTTATGATCAGATCTGTCCGTGAATATAATTTGAGTCTTCTTTGATCTCTTATATGAATGATTATTATAGCCTCGTATTTCTTCTCTGAAACTTTGGTTTAGTTAGGCCAACTAGATTTATTTTTCTTGCAATGGGAAGAGGTGCTTTGTGATTGGTTTAATCTTGCGGTGTCCTCACCCAGTGACAGAAGGGGTAGCAAGGCACGCATGTGTCGTTGCTATTAAGGATAAAAATATGGGGTCTATTCCTACATGAATAGATCTTGTCTACATCATATCATCGTTCTTATTGCATTACTCCATTTCTTCATGAACTTAATACACTAGATGCATGCTGGATAGCGCTCGATGTGTGGAGTAATAGTAGTAGATGCAGGCAGGAGTCGGTCTACTAATCTTGGATGTGATGCCTATATACATGACCATTTCTTTGGATATCGTCATAATTATTTGCTCTTCTATCAGTTGCCCAATAGTAATTTGTTTACCCATCGTATGCTATTTTCTCGAGGGAAGCCACTAGTGAAATCTATGCCCCCCCGGGTCTATTTTCTATCATATTGTTTTCAGATCTATTATTCCAAAAACCCGAAAATACCTTTTTGCACTTTACATGTCATGTCATGAAACCGTGTCAAGTTTCATTATTTTTGGGTGAGTTTTGGATTTACGAGGATTTTAAAACGAAGATTCTCAATGTTTCAGGTCGACGGGACGTTTGTAATTCATTCTCATTCCTTCAGTGAGACCTAAACATGCACCCAAGGACACATGTATGATTTTCAACCCATTTTGGTGCACTGGAGCATGTGGTTGTAGTTCAAATTTGAATTAGGGACATTAAATGCCTAGAAAACTCAACTAATGTATAAAAAAGGCCAAACGAAACCTGAATAATTTCAAAATTTAGCATGAATCTCTTGTTGTCCCATGTTGATGCAGAAAAAAATACAAGGCGAGAAGTGGCAGCGATTATCGTTTCGCCCACAAGGGGGACACATTTCCCTATCGGAACCACGAGGGTTCTTGCGAGAAGCTCCGGTTTGCAAGAGGTTTGTTATAAAGCTTGGCCCAAATTGGAATTTTTTACCACGACATATATGTGCAAGTTGTGACACGATGCCAAGTTTCATGATTTTCTAGTGAATTTTGGATTTACGGGGATTTAAAAAATCAAGATTCCCAATGTTTGAGGCTAAGCCAGGACGACGAGACGATTGTAATTCATTCCCATTCCTTCAATGAGACCTAAACATGCACCCAAGGACACATGTATGATTATTGTTGACATTTTGGTGCACTGGATCATGTGCTTCTAGTTCAGATTTGAAATATGGAAATTAAATGCCTAGAAAACTCAATTAATGTATAAAATTGCCAAACGAACCCTGGATATTTTCAAATTTCTGCAAGAATCTCCTATTGTTCCATGTTGCCTGTAGAAAAAAAATACAAGGTGTGAAGAGCCAGCGATTATCGTTTCACCCACAAGGGGGATGCGTTTCCCTATCGGAACCACGAGGCTTCTTGAGAGAAGATCTGGTTTATAAGAGGCTTGTAATAAAGCTTGGCCCAAATTGGACAATTTTTGTAGCACGACATATATGTGCCATGTCGTGACACCATGCCAAGTTTCATGATTTCCTGGTGAGTTTTGGATTTATAGGAATTTAAAAATCAAGGTTCCCAATATTTGAGGCCGAGCCAAGACGCTGAGACGGTTGTAATTCATTCCCATTCATTGCATGGGACCTAAACATGTACCCAGGGACACATGTATGTTTTTTCTAGCCATTTTGGTGCATTGGATCATGTATTTGTAGTTCAGAGTTGAATTATGGACATTAAATGCCTAGAAAACTCAATTAATGCATAAAAAGGCCAAACGAACCCTGAATAATTTCAAATTTCAACATGAATCTCCTGTTGTTCCATGTTGCATGTAGACAAAAATACAAGGCGAGAAGAGGCAGCGATTATCATTTCGCCCACAAGGGGGACATGTTTCCCTATCGGAATCACAAGGGTTCTTGCGAGAAGCTCCAATTTGTAAGAGGCTTGTAATAAAGCTTGGCCCAAATTGGACATTTTTTTTACCACGACATATATGTGCCATGTCGTGGCACCATGCCAAATTTCATGATTTTCTAGTGAATTTTGGATTTACGGGGATTTAAAAACCAAGATTCCCAATGTTTGAGGTCGAGGCATGACGACTAGATGGCTGTAATTCATTCCCATTTCTTGCATGGGACCTAAACACGCACCCAAGGACACATGTATGATTTTTCTAGACATTTGGGTGCGCTGGAGCATGTATTTGTAGTTCAGTTTGAATTATGCTCTTTAAATTAATGCTTAGAAAACTCAATTATAATGTATAAAAAAGGCCAAACAAACCCTGAATATTTAAAGCAGTTCTGGTCAACCGTCTGGCACCCGTGGGTAAGCACTGCGCGCATGCGTCGTGCTAGCTCGCGCTTCCTTCTTTACTAAGTTATCCATATTAATGGTGTTATATACGAACACACCACCGTTTCCTGCCACTCCTCCCATCGGTTTCCCGCTGCCAGTGTCAGTGCTCATAGACGGCTAGGCGGCGACACACGGACCATGTAAATATTGCACAAAGTTTCTAAAAGCACAAACGTGTGTGATAGTAGGGAGTAGGTCCCACACGGTGACTGGCGTGAAATGCCTTAAAGGCAAGGAGGCAACTCTTATCAGCAAGGGGCGGGTTCCCATCTGCTAGCCGAGTCAAATAGAATGTAGAAGTTAAGCATGCTAGGGCTGGAGGAGTCTAAGGATGGGTGACCTGGTGGGAAGTTGCATATCTCAAGCTTCATTTAAGCGCCATGATATGGTCATTACAGACATTTAGTATCTAAATGTGTCTGTAGTGACCTGTCATGTCGATTATATAAACCTTGGGATCCTTGTTTCGGTGTAGAATGATTTTTTTCGTTATTTCTTGTTCTAAAAAATCGGAGAATAAATGATGTGTCTGTAGTGATCTGTCATGTCAATTATATAAACCTTGGGATCCTTGTTTTGGTAATTCGTAGAATGGTGTTTTTTTGTTATGTCTTATTCTAAAAAATCAGAGAATAAATGATTGAGATCCCACCCAATCTATACCTTTGACCCAACGTACGAGAATAGTTTGACCATGATGGGTTCCTCATCTAACCCTTTGACCCAATGTACGAGAAGGGTTTTGTGACGCCCCCGATTCAATCGTACACTAATCATACACGCAAATGTGTACGATCAAGATCAGGGACTCACGAGAAGATATCACAACACAACTCTAGACACAAATAGAAATAATACAAGCTTTATATTACAAGCCAGGGGACTTGAAGGCTCGAATACATAGCTCGGTACACAAGCGGCAACGGAAGCAACAATATCTGAGTACAGACATAAGTTAAACAAAGATGCCTTAAGAAGTCTAGCACAAACATCAACGATCAAAGAGGCAAGGCCTGCTACCTGGGACCTCCTAAACTACTCCTGGTCGTCAGCGGTCTCCACGTAGTAACAGGCACCCTCGGGTAGTAGTAGATGACTGGGGTGGCATCTAGCTCCTGGGATCCACCATCTGGTTGCAACAACCAGAAAGAAGAAAGAAGGGGGGAAAGGGGGAGCAAAGCAACCGTGAGTACTCATCCAAAGTACTCGCAAGCATCCGATCTAAACTAAGTATGCATTGATATCAAATGGAAGGGTTGTCTCTGTGGACTGAACTGCAGAATGCCAGAATAGAGGGGGAAAACCTATCCTATCGAAGACTAGCATCTTCAAGTAACTCCAAGCATCTTGCAGCATGTAGAAGAGTAAAGAATAGCAGTTTATAATTAACAAGCATGTTGTAGCATTAATGCCTAGAGATCCTTCCTCGACTCCCCGCGAGAAAGCAATCTCGAAGCCACATCTCCATCAAATATCTCAAGTAACCAGTTCTAGCTGTAATAGATCAGGATACAAGTCTGAACGTCCATTACCGTGTGTCGGATTGCGGGTTCCGGCAAAACCCTTGAGGTTCGAACACTCGGGTGTGCATGAAGATCTCTCCCCCTCTAGCTCACGCACTCACCGTGATCTCAAAGCTCAGCGCGTCGAACTCGCAGAACAAGGGACACAGGGTTTATACTGGTTCGGGCCACCGATGTGGTGTAATACACTACTCTATTGTGGTGTGGTGGATTGCCTCTTGGGCTGAGGATGAACAAGTACAAGGGAAGAACAGACTCCTGAGGAGAGGTGTCCTTGAGCTTGATGAGCTTGTGTGGTTGAGGATGATCTGAATGGCCCAAGATCAGTTGCCTCCTACTGTGGTGGCTAGTCCTATTTATAGAGGCCCTGGTCCTCTTCCCAAATGTAGGCGGGAAGGGATCCAAAAACGACCAAATTTGAAGGGAGACAACTAGTACAAGTTATCCGGACTAAAGGTGGTCTTCGCCTGCCAAAGGCTCTGGTGGTGACGCCGTCCTGGGCTCCACTGTGACCTCCGTCCTGCCGTCCTACTGGTCTTGGTCTTGTTGCACCGATATGGAAACCTTTGCCTGATGCCTCGGGACTCCTCGCCTGCGCTTGCCTCTTTAGCACCAAAAAGGAAACGAGTACGCTGTGCGCTCTGGCGCCAGCCTAGCCTTGGTTGTCATGGCTTGGGTCACAGGAACCTCGTGAGGTGCCCCTTGCCTTAATCTCTCGGCTCCTCGTGAGCCAGCCTAGTGAAGCCGCCCCCGAGGAGGTCTTGCATCGTCCACCTCGCGAGGCTTGGCCCCTCGCGAGGGTCTTGAGTGTTCGCTGATGAAGATGGGCCATACAGGGCCGCTAGTGGAGCCACGCCGTGGGCCGCAGGCAGGCAAGTCTGGGGACCCCCATTCCCAGGACGCCGACAGTAGCCCCCGGGCCCAAGGGGCGCTCGGGCTTGTCTTTGAGGCGAAGCCAAGGGGCAAGTGTCGAGTGCCGCGGGCCCCAATAGCCTGCGGCCTCGGTTGACGCGTGGCGATTGATGGGACGTGGGCGTCTCCGCTTCCCCACGCTGCCTCGGCAACTGCCCGACTGACAAAAGACTGGCGCAGGTTGCATTTGCCTTCATTGCTTTCCTTCGTCTTGCTCCAGACCCCCTTTCTCGCTCCTCGCTTCTAGAGACTCCAGATCCGCCCAGATCCTCCTTCAAGCCTGCCGCCAATGGCACCCAAGAAAGCTCAGGCTGCTCCCTCGTCGTCGTGGTATGAGCCGGCGCTTGATGCGCCGAGCGTTTCAGAGAAAAACCTTGTCGTTGTGCTCCTGATGACGGTGAAGGGTTATGAGAAGAGGAAGACCGCGCTCCGGGTTGGCTCCGCCGAGCCGGAGGCCCCATGCAGCACTATCTACCCCTTCTTCATGAGCAGCATCGTCGCCGGGTTGGTCCCCCGTTTCTTCGACTTCTTCTACTCCATCCTCAGTCACTACAAGATCCATGCCCTCCATCTTCATTCCAAATCCATCCTCCTCCTGTCGATCTTCGCCTTTTACTACGAAGCGTACATTGGAGTGATGCCGTCTGTGGCGCTGCTGCGCCACTTCTTCCTCCTCCGGATCAAGAGGGCCATTGCTCTGGGTGTGTTGGCTTCGTCGCGGCCAACAAGACCAACGCCATCTCGAAGGCTGGGAAGAAGGCTGAGGGCTTCAGGAGCAAGTGGGTCTTGATGGACGCCAAGTGCTCCCACCCCCGGGTGGTGTTGCAGACGGAGATACCTGTGTCCCAAGAGGGGTGGCTTTGCACGAAGCTCACCGACTCCCGGGCGGCGCAGGTGCTGGAGAGGATGACCGCCGACCTGAGGCCCGGTGACTCAAGGGCGGCAAAGCTGACGGGGGCCATGATCGTCAAAGAATTCATGGCGCAGCGCGTAGCTCCCCTTCAGGGGCGCCCGCGCCCCTTGTGGAAGCTTGGAGACGAAGGGGACGACCTCCGCCTGCGCCCGGAGGCCCTTTCTGTCGAGGAGTTGCGCTCGACCCTCCATTCCTTGGTTGGGGACGACCAAGGGTACCTGCCGGACTCCTTCGTCCCCTTGTTCCGCTGCTCAGACGGGGCGGAGGCTGCCGCCGCCATGCCCGTCTTTGATGGGCGCGGGCTTGTGCCGCCTGCGCCCTCAAACGTCCTGGTGGCGACGACTCCGATGGACATGTCTTTCGGCGAGTCTCGCGAGGAGGAAGAGGAGGAAGAAGAGGAGGAGGAGGAGGAGCGCGACTCGGAGGCGACCCGCGAAGAGGCGGGGGAGACCACCCCTTTGCGCAAGGCCGACATCCTCCGCACCCTGCCTGATGACGATGACGAGGCCGATGTCCCCCTGGGAAGGGGGGAGCTGCATACGGCAGGGGGCTCCTCGAGGTCCAAGGTCAGGCCCCGGACGAGGTCACCGGTCGAGGTTCCGACGAGAGGAATGTCGGCTCTGATCTCCCGAGACGACGCCCCTGTTCTGACGCTGCCTGGAGTTGCTTCTGGCCTATCTGCTGCCCCCTCTTTTGCACCTGGAACTCTCGCTCCGGCGCCTCGGGCAGCGAGGCTCTCAGGTTTCAAGCTCAGGAAGCGGAGGGACTATGCCGCGGTGGACCAGTAAGTATTCTCGTCCTGCCTTGTTCTTGCTTCTGCTGCTGATTCTTGGCGCTTCTCTGTTGCTCAATTAGGCCGACGCCCACGGCGAAGAAGAGGAAGGAGGAAGCGGTGGTACTGCTTGGGACCAAATCGCCTGTGGCGGCCACACTCTGCTCCACAGGGAAGGGCAGTGACGGTGCTCATGCTTCCCTGGCCCGATCATCCTCACGAGACTTGGGGGAGCGTCCTCCGAAGGAGGCAACCCCCGTAGCCCCGCTGGCTCCGGAGGTGCCGGCGTCCGGCTTGATTGCTGGGGTCCCCAAAGCTCAGGAGCCCCTAGTCTCCCAGGCCATGGTGACGATGTTGCCTCCTCCTTCTCCCGCCGCACTGCTGATCCCGGATCCTTCTGCCTCCCCTGACATCCTAGAGCGCGCTCTTTCTACGCTGACCCTGCTGCGGGAGGATCTTCAAGGCATCGACCGTCGCCTGGTGGCTGGGCACCTGGAGCTGACCTCTGGCTGGCTTCACACCAATGTGTCCGTGCGGGCGGAGCTGAGCCAGGCTGCAACGGACTCAGAGAAGGAAAAGCAGGTTGTCGCCCAAGCTGCGGCTGCCCGCGAGGTGGCGCTGAAGGATGCCGGCGGCGCCCGGGATCGCTGCCGGTCGCTGGAGGCCGAGCTGAAGACCATGCGCAGTGAGCGTGCGGACGAAGCTAGGGGCCGCAAGGCGGAGGAGGAGAAGATGAAGGCCCGGGAGGACACTGTCAGGGGTCGCGACGCCGAGCTAGAGCAGTTGGCGGAGGCGCAGGCTACGGAGCGTAGCCATGGAGCTGGAGCAGAAGGTGGAGGCAGAGAAGGCCGAGCTGGAAGCCAAGGCGAAGGTCCTGGCTGAAGACCGCGTGGCCTTCAAGTCCCTCGAGGAGAGGTCCCACGTGGCGCTGTGGGGACTCTACGAGAAGGGCATGGAGGAGCCGCTGGCTACAGACGACGAGGGCCCCACCCAGCTGCTTCCTCATCTGGTCGCGGCGCTTGAGGAAGTCGTGGGCGATATCGGCCCCTTGGTGGAGGGAGTAGCCCGCACTCTTTCCTCGGCCGCGCTGACGCGCGTGTTCAGCCACCTCCATCTTCACGATCCTGCCGCCAACCTCGACGAGCTGCTGGAGCCTGTGGATGACGAGCACTCCACAGCTGCTGCCGAAGCCATGAAGGGCCAGGTGGAGGCTTTGTTGAAGAGGTTCCGCGCCTTCGATCCCGCGCCCTCAACTGGCGGTGCTACTGAACCTGCAACTCTGGCGGGCGGTGCAGGTGAGGGCAATGCTTTTGTGGAAGAAGCATCCCTTGGAGGTGATGGCGGCGTCCGGGGATGACGAGATGACTTGCTGGCGGCTCCTTTCCTGTTTAGCTTCTGCAATATGCACCATGCCTCATGGAGGCATTTAAACTTGCATTTGGTACTGGGAGAACAATATGTATTGTAATATCTGTTTGAGATTTTGCGATTTCCTTCCCATTTGCTTCATGTTCTACGTCGGCAGGGCCCGACCCCGCGCATACCTCAGCCGCCGTTGGGTCGTCCGGATCGCCAGGACGAGACCAAGGGGTGAGGGGCTACGTGGCTAGTTAGGCTCCTGAGTCACGATGCTCAGGATTCCCCCTTGACGTGCAAACAGCTTACAGAAAGGAGATGCAGGAGTAGGCCTAGTGTTCTACATCGGCAGGGCCCGGCCCCGCGCATACCTCAGCCGCCGTTGATTCGTCCGGATCACCAGGACGAGACCAAGGGGTGAGGGGCTATGTGGCCAGTTAGGCTCCTGAGTCACGATGCTCAGGAGTCCCCCTTGACGCTCAAACGACCTTCATACCTTTTCCGTCACCGAGGCTCCGCTCGGGAGGGGCGCGTGACAACCAGGACCAAGGGACCTGGCGGGGTGGCGTACGCTTAAGCGTGACCCGAGCGCAGCCCCCTTGCCCAGCCTCCTCGCACGACTCTCCCAAGGGGAGGTGTTGCGATGAGGCCAAACACTAAGCTCGGAGGCTCCCTGAGGTTGATACGGCCATGGGGCCGCCCTCAGTTGTTTATCACCAGCGTGGAGCATAGTGCTTCCGCACTTGCACGGGCATAGCCGCTCCTCGGCCGTGTCGACTGACAGCGCGGAGCATGGTGCTTCCACTGGTGCGTGGGTGAGGGCTCCCTCTGAGTGGAGCCCCCGGGGTGTGTACAGCCCCGCCCTGACACGTGGCTTGCACGGCAGGGCTGGACGAGGTGTGTCTGGGCACTCGTGAGTCAGCGCGAGACTCACGAGGCCCTACCTCAAGGCAGGTTGCGCCTGGTCTTGGTTCTTGTTGACTGCGATGGTCCTGCGAGATGGTCAGGCAACCTGCGCCGAATGAATCTCCTGAGGCTATCGCATGAGAAGGCCAAGCACCAATGACCCCAGGAGGTGACGTGAACGGGGTCGGCCCACCAGACAGAGCTTAGCCATTGGGTTTATCAACGCTGCAGGGACGGACCCGAGCACAGGCGCCGTGCCTAGTCTTCTTATGTGAAGGATCCTGAAGAGAGACGATCGAACGCGCGGCTCCCATTGTGGGTGATAATCAAGCAAGGGGTGACCATAAATAACTCATGCATGGGAAGCGAACTAGCTTAGATAGAAGCGAGAATGATACATGCAACCGGGACGGACCCGAGCGGCTTGGGGATGATGCAGCTCGAGGGGCGCCCCCAGTAGGGTAAGCTAAAGATGCAAAAAGATACATGATGTGGGGACATGCCCATGCGACCTGGGAATGATGCAGCCCAAGGGGCGCTCCCAACTAAATAAACTTGGAAAATGTCACCTGGTTCCGTTGTCGAAGGAATGTTGGGGTAGCTGAAGATGCGTGGTGAAGGGGTCGCCCCTCATGAGCCATCAGGGCCCTGAGCCTCGGGAGGCTCTGGGGCTCAGGTGGTTCCTTGAGGACCGTCTCCATCTCTGCCAGGACCGCATGATGCCTGGCCTCCTGGGTCGCCAGGACGCTCCACAGGTTACGCTGGAAGGCGGCTGCCATGCTCGGCAGGCCAAAGGCATGCAGACATAGCTGTGGGGTGGACCCTCACACCGCCCAACGCGCGAAGGCCAGAAGTGCTCCTGAGATGCGGCCCTATTGAGCCCTGGGATGTTGATGTAGACGCGCAGCCCGCCATCCTCGCCTGGATGGGGGGCTGCACCAGGTGGGTGGTGGTCGCCGCGCATGGCTCTTGCATCCAGTAGCTCCTGAGTGGTCTTGGCGATGAACCCCTGAGCGCCGGGCGCTCCTTGCTCGGTGTCCTCTTGAGGGAAGCGCGCCGTGAAGCACGCCTCCACGTAGTGCCCGAGCGCCTCCCTCGTGATGTTGGCAAGGTCTGAGGCCCTCCATAAGAGAGCCCTCGAGCCCTGCCCGAGGAGGGCACCGGGCGCGCCTTCCTATGCGAGGGAGGGAGGTGCCCCAGCTGCGGGCGTTGATCCTGAGGCGGTGCCGCTAGAGACGTCGCCCCCTGAGGCCCTGTGCGGAGTACCTGCTTCTTCTTCTTGGGGATGGCCTCAGGAGGGTACTGCATGCCCTTGCTATCAGGGTCTTCGATTGCTGCGGCTTGGAAGGCGCGCTCGAGGGAGCATACCACATCTCTTTCTTCGCAGGGGACTGTGATGATACCGCCATTTCCGGGCATCTTGAGGACGTTGTAGCCGTGGTGGGTCACTGCCATGATTTTGGCTAATGCAGGATACCCGAGGATGGCGTTGTACGGCAGACGGATGTGGGCGACATCGAAGTCGATGAGCGCGATGCGGTAGTTGTCTCACTGGCCGAAGGTGACAGGGAGGCGGACCTGCCCTATCGGGTGGTGGAGTTGTCAGTCACTCCTGAGAAGGGTTTAGTAGGCTGTAGCTGATCGTATGGCACTTGGAGGCTGTTGAATATCTCGACAGACAAGACATTAAGCCCTGCGCCACCGTTGATGAGGGTCTTGGTGACTTGGATGTTGCTGATGACGGACGAGCACAACATCGGGAGGGCACCTGCGGTCGCCGCGCACTTGAGCTGGTCTGCCGAGCTGAAGGTGATGGCGCACTTGGACCACCTGAGCGGGCGCGTGGACTCGAGCCTGGGAAGGGCTGCACTCACCTCACAAGAGAACTGCTTGAAGATGCACTGGGATGCTAGGGCCTGAGCTCCGCCCAAGATGCAGGTGATAGCGCGCGACTCCTGGAAGCCCCCAACCCCCTCGTCCTGATGGTGGTCATCGTTCCTTCTTGGCGGTCGTGGCAATGGGGGGAGACCAGCATTGCCCTCTGGGAGGTCCTCGCGAGGCTGATCCCTCCATGCGCCCTGACGAGGCTGGTCCTGCCAGCGGTCATCACGAGGCCGGTCGCGCCACTCCTGGCAGGGACCGCGATCGTCCCAGCGATCTCCACCTCGTCCTCCTCCTCGGCCGTAACCCCGGTCGTTGCGCTCGGGGCGTCGACCGAAGCGTCCATCTCGAATGGCTCTGAGCTCTTGATAGTCATTGGTGTTGTGGCTGTGTACGTTGTGGAAGGTGCAGAACGGACGGCTGCTCTTGGACGACTTGGGATGGTCTCGGCCGCGCTTCGTGTCTGGCTCCGCCGCAAGCACGGCCACCCCCTTGCGCTTCACGTCTTTGGCATTGGCTTTCTTCTCCTCTGGGTCGGTAGCAGGGAGCTCGAGGAGGGAAAGGCGCCCCTCCTCAGCTCTTGCACACTTGGTTGCCATGTTGAACAGCTCCAGAGCTGTGCATAGCTCCTCGTGGATGGCGAGCTCCTCCTTCATCTTGACGTCGCGGACGCCGTCGGAAAACGCGGAAATGATGGCCTCGTCCATCACCTTGGGGATCTTGAGAAGAACGATGTTGAAGCACTGGATGTACTTCTGCAGGGTCTCTCCTGGCTGCTGCTTGATGCGGCGTAGGTCGCCCACGGCCGGCGGGCGGTCGCGAGTGCCCTGGAAGTTCGCGAAAAAGCGGTCGTGCATCTCATCCCAGGAGGAGATCGAGCCCGAGGGCAGGTTCAGGAGCCACGAGTGAGCACCATCCTTGAGAGCCATGGGGAACTAGTTCGCCATGACTTTCTCATCGCTGTTGGCCGCCTCGATGCTCAGCTCGTAGAGCTGCAAGAACTCCGCAGGGTCGGGAGTGCCGTCGTAGCAAGGAGGTAGGTCTGGCTTGAACTTGCCTGGCCAGATGACGCTACGCAGCTCTGGAGTGAAGGCGCGGTAGCCTGCTGTGGCCACCGGGGCCCTTTGCTGATGCGGAGCCTGCCCTTGATGTCCGCGTGCCGCCACCGCAGGCGGCACACGGTCTTGTCGTGGTGGCGCTGGGAGCGCGGGAGCGTTTTCCTACGGCCGGGGAATCTCTTGGCAGCTTCCTTCTTCTCGCGTGGGCGCCCGGCGCGGTGGGTCGCACCAAGGGGCCGCACGCCTTGCCGCCAGGGCACCGTCTTGATGCGGAGGTGGTGGAGGTGCTCCGTGAGCTATGTCGCCCGCAGCTGGCGGGGGGCGAGGCAGCGAGAGGGATGGTGCGGGAGAGCCCCCAGCGGCGCTGACGAGCTCGGCGATGCGGTCCAGCCAGTCCTCGTAGAGGCCGTCGACCGGGCGGTAGCGCAGGAGCTCGCGTTCCATGAGCAGCACGGCCTGCGCGTCCATGGGTGCGTGACGAGCGTGAGACGATGAGCCGGCTGGGGTTAGCGACGGAGTGGCGGTGCGGCCGTCCCGCCGCACGGAGGGGTGCAGCGAGGATGCTTGCTGTTCGTTTCCTGCCGAGCCGGTGGCGGCGTTGGTGGTGGGCGACGGAGAACGACGGGGAGGCCCGCTGACAGGGGCCGTCTGAGTGACGTGGGCGGCGAGGGCGGCCCAACGCTTGGCGCGGGCTCGACGCGCGTCTGCCATGGATGCGGTGGGGTGGTAGAACACGGATTAACGGAAGGAAAGCTTTAGCGTACCCCTACCTGGAGCGCCAAATGTCGGATTGCGGGTTCCGGCAAAACACTTGAGGTTCGAACACTGGGGTGCGCACAAAGATCTCTCCCCCTCTAGCTCACACACTCACCGCGATCTCAAAGCTTAGCGCGTCGAACTCGCAGAACAAGGGACACATGGTATATACTGGTTCGGGCCACCGATGTGATGTAATACCGTACTCCAGTGTGGTGCGGTGGATTGCCTCTTGGGTTGAGGATGAACAAGTACGAGGGAAGAACAGCCTCGTGAGGAGAGGTGTCCTTGAGCTCGGTGAGCTTGTGTGGTTGAGGATGATCTGAATGGCCCAAGATCAGTTGCCTCCTACTGTGGTGGCTAGTCCTATTTATAGAGGCCCTGGTCCTCTTCCCAAATGTAGGCGAGAACGGATCCAACAACAGCCAAATTTGAAGGGAGACAACTAGTACAAATTATCCTGACTAAAGGTGGTCTTCGCCTGCCAAAGGCTCTGGTGGTGACGCCGTCCTAGGCTCCACGGTGACCTCCGTCCTGCCGTCCTGCTGGTCTTGGTCTTGTTGCACCGATATGGAAACCTTTGCCTGATGCCTCGGGACTCCTTGCCCGCACTTGCCTCTTTAGCACCAAAGAGGAAACGAGTACGCTGCATGCTCTGGCGCCCGCCTGCGCCCGCCTGGCCTTGGTCATCATGGCTTGCGTCACAGGAACCTCGCGAGGTGCCCCTTGCCTTGATCTCTCTGCTCCTCGTCAGCCAGCCTAGTGAGGCCACCCTCGAGGAGGTCTTGCGTCGTCTGCCTCATGGGGCTTGGCCCCTCGCAAGGGTCTTGAGTGTTCGCTGATGAAGATGGGCCGTACAGGGCCGCTGGTGGAGCCACGCCGTGGGCCACAGGCAGGCAAGTCTGGGGACCCCTGTTCCCAGGATGCCGACACCATGGACACATTATTCGAATATATATCTTCCCTGCAGGGGTGCACCACGTTACCCAACATGCTCGATCACTCTGGCCGGACACACGTTTCTGGGATCAATGCCCGGCCTTGGAAGATCAACACGTTGCAGCCCTACCTAGGCTCAACAGAGAGGTCCCCACTGGTCTACATCCTAAGCACTCCGGGGTCTGGGCCCATCGCCCGTTGCACTCTGGGTCGTTGTGCACAAGGGGATACCAACACCACCTGTGAAGTGGATGGCACGATCCTGCCCGGCCACAGTACTGTACTGGACGTGTGACAAAGCTTCGGCTGATACTACGTCGTCAAGGCCCATAAATATTCTCGCGTGGTGGTTAGTGCGTAAAGGCCAAAGGCCAAGTCAGAACAAATACCCAAACCATAGTGTATTATTAGCTTGCAGAGACGAGCAGAGACTCACGATAATGTGACCCCGTCGCCCCGTCTCGAGGAAATACGGCAAGGGCTAGCCCAGCCCACTCGGGGGTGGCCTGCCTGCCCGGCCGTGCCTCGTAACCATCTTGCGGGTGCTCTCCGGGCCCGCCCGACTTTCCCAAAGGTCTCAAGTAAATTCAAGGTAACCGTGTGTCCAAACATCAAGGGGAAAACCCGAGGAATCACCCTCGGTGAATTCCACTCGATGTAATCATCAAGGTGAACATAAGAGGAACCACCCTCGAGGTTCACACTTGAGGGGTTGCACGACAGAGTCGTATCGGGAGTGGTCAAGGAGGAATCACCCTCGATGACCACAACCAAATAGCTACACTACAAAGATCTCATCAGGAGTGATGTATGAGGTTCCACCCTCGGCACTCGATGGTAACTCTACAAAGTCGAGCAACAAAAAGGGGCGTGATGTGAGGTGTCGGGCTCTGGTCACCGATCATGTTGCTCGAGTCATCGATGATGAAGTAGGGGCAACAAGGACAAGGTGGGGGTCACTGATGGATCACTAACCAACCTAGACTAAGCAGTTTAGGATAAGCAGGTTATGAAAGCAGGCTATGCATTAGAATAGGAGCAAGCAATAACAGTAGGCAAATCTAATGCAAGCATGAGAGAATGGAATGGGCGATATCGGGATGATCAAAGGGAGGGCTTGCCTGGTTGCTCAGGCGAGAAGGAGGGGTCGTCCTTGACGTAGTCAATCACCGGGGCCTCAGCAGCGGTCTTGGGGTCTACCGGAGAGAAGAGGGGGGAGAAACAGTAAATACAGAGCAAATAAGTGCAATACTATGCATGACAAGACAAAAATCAGCGCTAGGGGTGCTCTAACGCGGTGTTACACGATACCGGCGAAGGGGATAACATCCAGGAATGTTTTCGCGAAGTTTGGCATTTTCAGACAACGAACCGGAGGGAAACGTGTCACACCCTGCATTTTGTAACATGTCATTTGCATTAATAAAGCATAAAAATTTGGACCAACAAAAACTTTTGCGTTATTTGGCTTTTATTTTTGAAGTTGGTTTTCTCTGTGTGGTTTTCAAGTGCTCTTTATAGTCAACTACTCCACCTTCTATACTTCATCTCCTTGTCCCAAACTTCTGCCCAATGATCATGCCATGTGTATAGAGCAATATGGTATTTTCTTACAAAAATAATTTGGCCAAAAAGCATTTAAAAAAATTAGTTTTCCAAAAACCCCTGGATTGAGGTTTGCACTGCAAATACTTAATTAAGGGCAGTAAAAATATTTCCAAAGACATATTTGACACCTCTTAGATATAGGATACCCAGAAACCACAAAATCATAATTTTGAAAGTTATTTTCCTATTTTATTTAAAGGATTTTTCTTAAGGCCAGAAATGGTCTTAAATAGGTTAAAATTATTTAAAAGCTTTAGAAATATTTGAGAAAAATTAGGGAGACTCAATGGACATATATTTTCCATATATATGAGTTTCAACACACGGTTATGATCAAAATATTGGACAAAACCTCCCAAAACCATTTCTGCCCATTTCAAGGATTTGAAATATTTCTACAGGAAATATTTTCATAAAAATCCAAGGTAAATCCAGCAAGTCACAAATGCATATTGTGATCACCTTGCAAAGCCTCATGTCAATTAAAGTCAGTGTGGTTCACCAAAATGCCCCAAAACCCTCTCTGATTAGAACCATATTTGAACAAGTTTGTACTACCAACTTTTTCTCCTTGACCCCAACTTTTGTGAGAATGTTCACATGACCAAATGAGGCCACTACACCAAGTGGTGAATCAAGGAGAAGTGATTTGCTCAACTAGATCTACACAAGTCCATTTCTGCTAATTTCTAGGGTTTACAAAAGTTGCATTGGCAACTTTGCCCAAATAAACTCCAAATTGGTGGAAGGCCCTAATTATATGTGACATTTCACCCTGTGGAGTATCATGGTAATTGGAGTTCATTTTCTTGCCCAAACCAACAACAAACACCTTCTGCCACTTTTCAATAATCATCATTTTGACCACTAAAACTATTCTCCTTGAGCTAAGCTTTTTACCACAGCTCCTGCTAGACCCCTTTCACCTCCAGTAACAATGGCAAGGCCCCATCTCAATAATTGAGGGGTGAAACCCCCTCTTTCTCTCTCTGGACAACCCATTTCACCCGCTTCCTCACCTCCCTCCTCACTCCAGTGGCCATCCATGGAATCCAATGCACCACCCCATTTGTTTACTCCCTCCTAGACCTGCTAGACACCAAAGGACGCGCTCACCATGCATAAAAGAATGGCCATTCCGGCCATTTGGGCGCTCTGGAGCGCGCTACAGTGCGCTCCCGCATTGTAGCCGCCCCCTTCCAACCACCTCCGGCCACCTCGGCTCTCCCCCTCACGCCAGCCGATGCTCCTCGACGTCCGCAACACGGCAACTGATCGGCCCCCTCCTCCTTCTCTCTCTCCTGCCCCTGCTCGCACGCGCTCCATGGTCGCCCGAGCGCTCCAATGAGCGAGCTCACACGCGCGCACCCCTGACCTCTCCCCACTCCCTCTCTCTATCTCACCCGACGTGGTCGACGTCCAGGAACACCCCAGACACCACGCCTGCTCTCCCCGAGCCCTGCAGCGACAAGCGTGAGCTTGTCGGTGCACGGGTCTGCTGGACCTCTTCGTCCGCCTATATAAAGGCCTCCCCGAGCTCTTCTCTCCTCCCCACTCGCTCTCTGCACCACCGAATCCTCCCCCTGCACCCCCAGTTCCTCCCCAGAGCCGCCCGAGCTCGAGATCGAGCTCGAGCTCCGCCGCCTCGGGTCGCCGTCGATCTCAGGGTATGGGCTCCCTCCGCCCCTCCTCTCTCTCGATCTGGACCCTCCGCACCTCTCTGATCATTTCCCCTCCATTTCCCCTCTCTTTTGCAGCCGGAAACGGCCGGAGCCGTCGACACCCGAAGCTCCTCCACCGCAAACCTCGTCGCCGGCGAACCCCTGCACCCCGGCGACCAACTCCGGCACCACCCGAACGGCGACACGACGAGGAGTCCAGCGGTGCCATCAGCTCACCTCGCCATGCCCGGAAACGTCGCCGGTGAGCTCGCCGCCCCTCTGACCCAGGGTTGACGACGACGGCCGTGGGGCCCGTCTGTCAGCCTCACGCCCTGACGCCTGGGCCCTGCCCGTCAGGTTTGAACCTGGCGCGCACGTGCACCGGTGCGCTGGGCCGCCTCTCTGGCTGGGCCTGCTGCCATGCGGCTGTTCTGGCCCAGCAGGCACAGTGCCTTTTTCTTTTTCTTTTTCTGTCACTATTCCAAAAATTCCACAGGATTAAATAATAATCCAAATGCAACAATTCCAGTTCCTAAAATCTTTTAAAAACCCCACCTATTTAATGGTGCAACTTTCATTCAAATCCAACCAACTTTTCTGCACTGTTCAAATTTAAATTCAAATTTGAGCATTTATATTCCCCTCTAAAAATCCACTTCTCCTATTCTACAACTCCAAATCCAAAACTAAGAATTTCTCCTCCTTAGTTTTCAACCTAGTATTTTACAAAAATGAGGTGACATTTTTCTGAGCACTTTGGTTTTTCTGTTTTATTATTGCCTTATTTTCTCGTTGTTATTTTGCGAAGATAGATTGCGTTGCTGACGAAGGAGTTGGACCAGAAGACTTTGAAGACCCAGAAGACTTTGCTGAGCCAGGCAAGCAGCCCTTTGACCATGTCTAAGAAACCCTTTTTATGCATGTCATATAGCACTTTATCGGTGTTGTTTTGGAACCATGATGAGGTGGTAACCACTTTGAAGGGTTGCCTTTGTTGCTTCCTCGGTTATACTTGCATTGTGCATGACCCTACCTCCTTATGAGGGTTATGCCGGTGGGAGTAGATAAGATGCTAAAGTAGTTGCTACGCAAAAAGGGACGGGGATCTGCATGGTGATGGAGGCAAAGTATTTTCAAAGGACTTTTCGAAAACCCCATCGGGTGCCACTTATGCCCGAGGGAGATGATGAGTTGGGTAACCACTTGATGACGAAGTGGTGTACCGAGGTAAGTGTGTGTGTTAGTTTTCAAAACGGATTGGTTTATGTTGCGACCGTTATTCCAACCTTACATGCGCAACCACTCTACCCTTATATGGGAAAGGGCATTATTGATTACCTAGGCTGATACTAGCTTGGAGCCCGCATTACTAGTGATGGGGGAGAGTTGGTGCTCTCTCTCGGGACGGGGTCGTGCCAGGTAGGGCGACCATGACTGTCTTTACAGGGCACCGGATACACCGTTGTGTCCCCTCTCGGATGTTACGATCTCGAGCGAGTCTCGTATGATGTACATCGTGAGGATACGGAACAACGAGTGGACTCCTTGCTAGTATCGTCTAGGGAAAAATAGTGATCGGGTGATTACCCCGGGTACTTGAGGTACCGCGGGACGTGGATGACACGGAAGTTCCCCGGATCTTGTGGGTAAAGTGTGCAACCTCTGCAGAGTGTAAAACTATTCGAATAGCCGTGTCCACGGTCAAGGACAGTTGGGTAACCGCTCTTGGGCTACGTCCACGTGTTTGCAAACCAGTGTGTGTGTTTGGATAATGGGAAGAACTACTTGGGTCAAGTCAAGGACTTGACATGATTGAGTTGGGTTGGTGCCCTCTCTATTTATGTTGATATCTGTAACCTATCCTCATGGTTACTTAAATTCTCCTGATGCATGTCTTACAAGTTGTTGAGCATGTCATTGCTCCCAATACTAGCTTTCCGCAAAAATTTACCTATATCATGCATTGTTGTATCTTGAACCAAAACATGGGTTGCTTGCGAGTACATTCAAAGTACTCATTGGCTTGCCACTGGTTATTTAATTGACCAGGCATGGAAGAACAGGAGTTCGAGGAAGAATTCTTTGGAGACGAACATGCGAACTAGGACGCTTCCCAGTCAGAATGCCTGTAGGGTTAAGGCAGATGGCATGGGTTCTACTTATCGACGAAGATTTCCGCTGCTTGTGTTTCATTTGATGTTCAGCCCTTAAGGCTTTATCTATGTAAGACTTGACCATAATGGTCATAATTTGTGTAAGATGGTATGTATGGATGTAAGACTCTTGTTATTCAGCTTCTGTGTGTTCAGTGAGCATTGATCTCTGGGATCACTGTACACGTGCATTCGGTGATCACGACTTATGAGTCGGGGTCCCCACAAAACCATTGCAGGTTCGCTATGCTAGGGACGTGCAGCAGACGAACAGACTGCGTAAGCAGATTCGTCTCGTTGTTCTGAGCAACTTTCATGTATAAAACTTTTTCATCTAATTTACGAATTATTTTATATGATTTTTCAAAGATTTAAACAATATTCTGAAATTACTGGATTTAATATTAAAACAAAAATAAAGACTAAATTGCTACGTGCACACACCAAGTGTACACAACAAAGCAGTACAGAGGCTGGCAGTGGGCCCTGTTGACTGTTGAGTCAGCAGTCAACAGTCAATTGTTGACCGGTCAAAAGGTGACTGGGGTCCACCTGTCATTGACCTAGTTATTAACAGAGTTATCATTTTTTTAAACTTAATTAGCAGGTGGGGGCCCAGTGGCAGTGGCTATTAGAGAAGGGATAAGACTAACAGAGGGGGGTTTTAGTCCCTAAGCTAAACAGGGGGCCGACCACGCAGGCACGGCACGCACGGGCGCACGGTGCACAGCGATCGCGACGGTCGTGGGTGGCAGTAGCCGCTGGTGGTGGCAAGCCTGGGCGGCCGCCAGCGAGCATCAGCAGGAGGAGGCAGCGAGCGGGGCCGCCGGGCAGCGGCGCGGGTAAGCGAGAGGGTGGCCGTGACAGCGCGGTAGACTGCGAACGACCAGGGCGAGCGAGGGAGCTGCGGGGACGCGGAGAGCTTGTCCGGGACGACAATGGTGCGCGGGCACACGCGTCGGGCGTGGCCGGCGCGGCACGGGTGCGGTCGATGCGTGCACGAAGAACCTCCAACGGCATAAGGCACGGAAGGGGAAAGAGGGGAAAACGAATAGCGGCTCACATCGGAGCCGTAGGAAGGTGGCAGCGAGCTCGAGGGAGGCTCGGGGTGGCCGGCGGTGAGCAGCCCGACGGAGACAACGTGCAGCGGGAGGTCGGGGATGCCATGAACGGAGCGCTGGCGGAGCTCGAGGAAGATAGGCGCGGTGCAGCATGGAGAGGAAGGAGGCGAGGCGGTCTGGTGGCGGCGGCGTCGTGGCGGTGCGGGGTCGATCCCGATCTTGTTCGGGTCGAGAGGGGGGGACCGGGCGTCGTGCGGGACGAGACGGAGAGGCGGGCGCCGGCGAGGTCGGCAGTGGGGCGAGGTGGCAGTGTGCCAAGGGTGGGGCGGCGTTCGCCGGTGGGGTCGGGCCGATCTCCTCGATCCCGATCGGGAGGAACAGAGGAGGGGTGGGGAGAGTGGGGGATCGAGCGGAGTTGGGGTGGCGGTTTAGGGTTTTGGGTTTCGGGGTATATGGCCATATAGGCCAGGGGAAGTGTGGGGTGGGCCGACTGGCTCGCTCGAGGCCCAGCTGGGCCGGGGGGGGGGGGACTTGCCTTTATTTTGCTTTTGTCCTTTTCTTTTCTTTTCTTTTCTATTAAAAGGATAGGTACTGTTTTGGACGAAATCAAGGCATCAAATGATTTTTTGTTGAATGTAAAACTTAGCAAATAATTCAGGCACAACATTGTGGTGTTGCCTAAAAAGTTTCGGGGCCAAAGGAATTGTTCAAGCATTTTTAGAAATTGAAAAGGTTAGTTAATATGCTGCTGGACCACTAAATACAATCCCAGGGGCACTTGGAAATCCAAAAGAGGTTGGTTCCAACATGACAAATAACCAGAGATTATTTGTCACACTTTGAACATTTTAGTTTTCATGTTTGGCGAATTTAAAATTTTGACTTTAAATTTGAGTTTGAATATGAACAGTGATTTGGATCAAGCAAGGATTAGCAACAATAATGTGATGACATGGCACCATTAGCAGGGGTTTACTGTAGCTTAATTATCCGGGCGTCATAGGTTTGACCATGACGATTTCTTCTTGCTCTGTGTTCCATGTTAGACCAAATCAAGTTTGAGCACTTGCGTTGGACGATATCCCCCCTTTCGCCTGCCTCAAAGTTGGGGAACTGGCATCGTACGTCTTGAACGTGCTTTGGGGGTACGGCGTTCGGTTTGTAATGTAGTTGGTGCCCCATCGAAGTTGTGCATTGGGGATTTGAACAGATCACACACCACCCATACATATTTTTGGGCCGCATGCAGGGTATAGGGGGTCTTCTGATTGGCCCCGTCTCCCTTGTGCAGTCATATAGGAGTAGGATTTGCTACAATAGCTTGCCATGAAACTAGTTAAGGTTTTCGACGGTGTAAAAGTTCTAAAAAATCATGGAAAAAAATTACCAAACCAACACACCTATAATATAACATGATCCAACGGAGGGATTGAAAAAATATGACTGCATGTGTCCTGGACAAAAAGAACAAATATTTCATATTTTTTTAATTACTTTTAAACCCTTAAATGTTTAGCAAGCCTTAACTAGTTCTGTGGCAAGCTATGATAGACACAGTTTTACCTACACACACACAAACACACACACACACACACACACACACACACAGGAAAATGGTTGTGTATTCCTGAGAGTATGTACTCCCGCTCCTCATATACCACATAGATGAATCTTTTATACCTTTTTATTATTTTCAATATACTTCATTAATAATTACTAGATACCCCAAAATGAGTTTCCTAAAAAAATAATGTGTGTCTCATATTTTCGAGGTATATATCATCCCTTTGACCGATAATGAGGGGGGTTTGGCCATGAATGGATTCCTCCTAGTTCGTGTTAGGGCGGGTCACGTTGACATGTTCGAGCAAAGTTCGAGCTCATGCATCCTCAGGATTCCCTCCCACACGCTCGAATTGATGGGTTGGACCGACACTATACCCTGAGTATGTCGTCCTTAATTACCTAGCTTTCATGGGGGTTGTCTGTATCGAGAGGCAGGCGCCACATCTAAATTGTACATTCACTGGAGCAGAGACATGCTATACAAACGGTTTTACCCCCTTTCCACGACAGAGTTTTAAACCGTCACCTGTGAGTGTGTGCGTAGGGGGGTCCTTCCTACATGACCCAGAAAATCGTCGTGGATAGGCCCTTCGGTCACACACGCGGGGCAAAATGAGCTCGTGTGCGATCGGGCGAGGCATAGGAGACAATTATACATGCCCAATCGTTTCCGTTTGTATGTACATCCCACATAGTGAATCCCAGAAGAACGTTTCCGTTCGTATGTATATCACACACATGTTTTTATGTGGAAACGTTTGTGCAAGGTGGCCAAACGCAAATAGTTCTCTGACGGAAGTCGTGTGTGATTGTTAATTGATCCAACACGCCTACTTTCTAGAAACCGTGTGGGTTGTTTGAGTTCATCACCCACGGTGTTGTTAGAGCAACCGTCTGCAATAGAAAACCCAATAAGCAGGGTAATTGGCCTATTATTGATAATCCATGTAGTAATCAAATTGACATTTCTTATTAAACACACCAGATATTTCATATTCGTATAATGGCAACCAGGATTTCATAATCGAATTACATCAGATAGCTTCAGCACTCAGTTACACCATATAGGGATATAGCTAGCTACGCCATTACACAACAGCCCCAAGTTTCACATGCAACAATGAAAACCTTTGGAAAGTAGCATCATACACGGTAAATAGACAAACAAATCTCATTTTGGAAACTGCAGAAGCGGAAGGCGAATATTGAGCCTCAAGTGATGTTGAATGTCCTTGCAACTTTAGGCCAGTGCCTATGGATAATTGCCCGCCCAACCTTCTTCCTCTTCAGGAAGACTTCAATATTATACCGTGGGATGGAATGAATACCTTCCTCGCCTCTTGATCATGCAGGTGGTTTGAGAGGTAATCATCAGTGAACTGCTTTGGAAAGTACTGAAAACAAAGATATGCATAAATCGCTGTTACAAATTTTGAAATGGCACAAGGGGTAAAAACAAGGTAAAAGAGTTCTTACCATCCTATAGTTCACTATTGTCTTCTTCATTATGCAAACAAAGATCTTGCTGTTATTCATCGCAAGTTTCTTTATCCTAGCAATCTTTCTGAGTTTCTTGACTTGACTAATATTCATGGACATCTCATTTCCCCATATGCAAAATGGGTCGAACAGTGGGTCTAAGCCTCTGACAGCAGGACCTACATGTGCAAGAACAAATTATAAGAAACCTAAATATTAGAATGATTCCTACAACTGCACAATAATGTGCTATTAGCGAAAGGACCATGCATGAGCAAACCTTGATGGTAAACCGCAGTGCCTCCCATTGTTTCCCTGCAACACATATAAGGAAGATCTTGATCAGGTTAACCGAGAGTTGCCATACTATCAGTAGAATATGTATTGAGTACAACCAAATTCAATTTATTTCTCACATGCATAACAATACAAAATTGTACCCACAACAAATGAAAATCAAATTGCAGAATTGAACCAAACAGTTAACTAGACAACAGAACAAATGAACCAAAACAGTTAACTAAGCACGACATTGTAGAATATAACATATACTAGAAGATAAGACAATTAACGAAACCAAGAATGGTTGAGAACAACTCCCTCCGTCCCAAAATAAGTGCCTTATTTTGGGACAGAGGGAGTACTATGAAATGTAGCAATTGTTGGACCAAACTGTTAACTGAACATTACATTTCAGAATATCAGATTGCATATTACATTACAAAGGACAAATCACTAGAAGGCACTGGTGGTGGCCTCAAGAAAACAACACGAATTGTATTTTAAAGTAGACAACCGCATGGTGGTGCCGACGGTGGCCTCAAAGACGAGGTGCTCCTCCAAGATCTGGCGGTCGGCACACATGGCAGCCATCGCTACCTCGTCCGCGCGTGCGACCGCGATTTGCTTCTCCGCTGCCATATGCTACTAAGCTCCACGCTATATGATAATCCACAAGTATAGGGGATCAGTTGTAGCTCTTTCGATAAGTAAGAGTGTCGAACCCAACGAGGAGCTAAAGGTAGAACAAATATCCCCTCAAGTTCTATTGACCACTGATACAACTCTACGCACGCTTAACATTTGCTTTACCTGGAACAAGTATGAAACTAGAAGTACTTTGTAAGTGTGATAGGATAGGTTTGCAACATAATAAAGAGCATGTACATAAAAACTAGGGCTGTTTAGATAAAGAAACAACTAATTTAGTTTTAGTAGAGAGCTTTTTGTAACGCAAGAAAGTTATTTGTCCATAGGCAATCGATAACTAGACCGGTGATCATTATTGCAATTTTATATGAGGGAGAGGCATAAGCTAACATACTTTCTCTACTTGGATCATATGCACTTATGATTGGAACTCTAGCAAACATCCGTAACTACTAAAGATCATTAAGGTAAAACCCAACCATAGCATTATAAGGTATCAAGTCCTCTTTATCCCCATACGCAAACAACCTACTTACTTGGTTCTACGTTTCTATCACTCACGCCGCCCACCATAAGCAAATCATAAGCATATTGCAAACCCTACAGTGGGGATCCCTCACACTAGCGCGACACGGAGAGCACCATAGGACAACACCAATAATAAAACATACAACTCAAACCAATCATGATCATCAATCAACCCATAGGACAAAACAGATCTACTCAAACATCATAGGATAGCCATACATCACTGAGAAATAATATATAGCGTTGAGCACCATGTTTAAGTAGATATTACAGCAGGGAGAAGTGGTGTTACACCACTGCATACAGGGGGAGAGAGTTGGTGATGACGGCGGCGAAGTTGTTGGTGTAGATCGCCGTCATGATGATGGCCCCGACGGCATTTCGACGCCACCGGGAGAGAGGGGGAGAGAGCCCTCCTCCTTCTTCTTCTTCCTTGACCTATGGTCCATGGGCTCCATGGTAGCGGAGGGGCGAGAGCCCCTCCGAGATTTGATCTCTCTCTCTCTCTCTCTCTCTCTCTCTCTCTCTCTCTCTCTCTCAGTTTCCTTCTATTTCTGCACTCCCAGATTCTGGCCTTTCACCGTTTCTTAAATTCCCGGAGATCCGTAACTCCGATTGGGCTGAAATTTTAACACGATTTTTATCCAGATATTAGCTTTCTTGCATCCGAAGAAGAGCACCAACCACTTTATGGGGTGGACACAAGGGCCCAGGGCGTGCCCTACCCCCTGGTGCGCGCCCCCTGCCTTGCCGCTGCCTTGGGCATTGTCTCGCGTTGATTCTTTTTCCCAAAAATCACATATATTCCAAAAAAAATCTCTGTAAATTTTTATCGCGTTTGGACTCTGTTTGATATGGATTTTCCGCGAAACAAAAAACATGCAACAAATAGGAACTGGCACTGGGCGCTGGATCAATATGTTAGTCCCAAAAATTATATAAAAAGTTGCCAAAACTATATGAAAGCTATAGAATATTGGCATGAAACAATAAAAAATTATAGATACGATGGAGACGTATCAGCATCCCCAAGCTTAATTCTTACTCGCCCTCGAGTAGGTAAATGATAAAAACGATAACTTTTGAAGTGGAATGCTACCTAGCATAATCTTGATAATATAATCTAATCATGGCATGAATATTAAGACACTAGTGATTCAAAGCAATAGTCTATCATTTGACATAAAGACAATAATACTTCAAGCATAATAATAAACCAATTATGTCTTCTCAAAATAACATGGTCAAAGAAAGTTATCCCTGCAAAATCATATAGTCTGGCTATGCTCCATCTTCACCACACAAAGTATTTCATCTTGCACAACCCCGATGACAAGCCAAGCAATTGTTTCATACTTTTAATATTCTCAAGCCTTTTCAACTTTCACGCAATACATGAGCGTGAGCCATGGATATAGCATTATAGGTGGAATAGAAGGTGGTTGTGAAGAAAAAAAAAGATGGAGATAGTCTCACATCAACTAGGCAAATTAAAGGGCTATGGAGATGCCCATCAATCGATATCGATGCAAGTGAGAAGGGATTGCCATGCAACGGATGCACTAGAGCTATACGTGTATGAAATCTCAAAAGGAAACTAAGTGGGTGTGCATCCAACTTGCTTGCTCATGAAGACCTAGGGCATTTGAGGAAGCCCATCGTTGGAATATACAAGCCAAGTTCTATAATGAAAAATTCCCACTAGTAAAATATGAAAGTGACAAAATAGGAGACTCTCTATCATGAAGAACATGGTGCTACTTTGAAGCACAAGTGTGGAAAAGGATAGTAGCATTGTTCCTTCTCTCTTTCCTATCATTTTTTTCTCTTTTTTTGGTGGGCTTCTTTGGCCTCTTTTTTTATTTGGGATTCTTTGGCCTCTTTTACTTTGATAACCTCAGATGGGACAATGTTCTAATAATGATGTTCATCACACTTTTATTTACTTACAACTCAAAATTACAACTCGATACTAGAACAAAAGTATGACTCTATATGAATGCCTCCGGCGGTGTACCGGTATGTGCAATGATCTAGCCTAGCAAATGACATCAAAAAATGGACAAGCCATGTAAACATCACGCTAGCTATCTTATGATCATGCAAAGCAATATGAAAATGATGGAGCGTGTCATAATAAAATGAAACGGTGGAAGTTTCATGGCAATATATCTCGGAATGGCTATGGAAATGCCATAATAGGTAAGTATGGTGGTTGTTTTGAGGAAGGGAATATGGTGGGTTTAATGCACCAGCGAAAGTTTCACGGTACTAGAGAGGCTAGCAATGGTGGAAGGGTGAGAGTGCGTATAATCCATGGACTCAACATTAGTGATAAAGAACTCGCATACATATTGCAAAAGTCTGTTAGCTATCAAAACAAAGTACCACGTGCATGATCCTAGGGGGACAGGTTGGTAGGAAAATACCATCGCTTGTCCCCGACTGCCACTCATAAGGAATATAATCAATAAATTCCTCATGCTCCAACTTCGTTACATAACGATTCACCATACGTGCATGCTACGGGAATCACAAAATTTAACACAAGTATTCTTACCAATCCATAATTACTCACTAGCATGACTCTAATATCACCATCTTTATATCGCAAAACTATTGCAAGGAATCAAATATATCATATTTAGTGATCTACAAGTTTTATGTAGGATTTTATGACTAACCATGTAATGACCAATTCCTGTTAACTCTCTAAATAGATATAAGTGAAGCAAGAGAGTTTAATACTTTCTACAAAAGATATGCCCACGCTCTAACAAATATATGTGAAGCAAAAGAGCATTCTACAAATGGCGGTTTTCTATGTGTAGAGAAACAAGCAATCCAAACTTCAAATGATATAAGTGAAGCACATGAAGCATTCTATAAAGCCATACTCAAAAGATATAAGTGAAATGCAAAGAGCATTCTATAAATAAACCAAGGACTATCTCATACCAGCATGGTGCATAAAATAAAAAGGAAAAATAAACACAAAAGACGCTCCAAGATTTACGTATATCATGTGACGAATAGAATAGCTCCAAATAAAATTACTGATGATCGTTGGAAGAAAGAGGGGATGCCTTCACGGGCATCCCCAAGCTTAGGCTCTTGCCACTCCTTATTCCTTCATCCATTGTGATCTCACTCAAAACATGAAAACTCCAATCACACAAAACTTAACCAAACCCTCGTGAGATCCGTTAGTATAATAAAGCAAATCACCACTTCATGTACTGTTGCAAACACATTCATATTTTATTTTAGCATTGTAGATACTGTATTATAACTTCTCCATGGCTCATACCACTGATAAAATCGGTAGTTTCATCAAAACTAGCAAAACAATGCATCAAAAACAGAATATGTATTAAACAGGACAGTCTGTAGCAACCGGAACATCTACCATACTTCTGTAACTCCAAAAATTATGAAAAAATAGGAAAAAATAAAACATTTACATAGTAGTACCATGTAAAAATTTCAGAAACATTCGACGTTCCAGTAAAAAAAAAGAAAATTCACGTGCTACAACCAATGTTTCTGCTTTTGCACTACACAAACCAAACAAGCAATCTAATCATCCTAAAGGCAAATCTTGGCACATTATTTTTATAATACAAAGAATTTGTACAAGGGGATAGTTATTTTTCTTTAAAAGCTTATGTAATCGAGATTCACAAAGTTTCCATGGGCATGAACAAAGTTCAAGGACGTCCCCACTTCAACGATGCTTGTATCTCTCACTTTCAGTTTTCTTTGTGAAAAAGTTTTAGGTCCACCACTTTATTTTTTTTGTTTTTAAACCTTTTTAAATCACTCAAAAAAATGACTCTCTAAAACTTCTGAGTTGTCTCCCTGGCAGCGCTTTCTTTAAAGCAGTTAAGCTAGGCATAAAGTTCTCAAGTAATGGATCCACCCGGATCCCAAGGTATATCAAAGCCAACTTTAATTAACAATGATTTGTGATTTAGTAGTGAGCACAAAGTAATATATGTCATGCAACAATGAAGTCTAACTCTCTTCCTATGCATCGGCATGTCATAAAAAATAATTCATGCACATCAAGTAAAGGCCAATGCATAGCATAAGCAGTTTCTTGCAAATTTATCATATAGGAAACATAGAGAGGCGAAGATGTAGTTCCTCTCTCATAATAATTGCAAGTAGGAGCAGCAAGCACATGCATATTATATCTATCAAAATCATCATGTGTAGTTGTAAAACGCAACCCATCAATATAATCCTTAATAAGCGCAAACTTCTCCGATATAGGTAGTAGGGAGAATTAAAAAAGATAATAGGACTATCATGCGTGGGTGCAATAGCAACAATTTATTTCATAACATAAGGAACTATAGCAAGTTCATCTCCATAAGCATCATTCATATTGGCATTATGGCCACAAGCATAGCAATCATCAATTTCATCAAAAAGGGATATTTCAAACGAATCAAAGGGATCGTAGCAATTACCATAGCAATCATCCTTCGGTAAGCACGAAGGGAAATTAAACAATGTATGAGTTGAAGAGTTACTCTCATTATAAGGTGGGCACGGGTAGCTAATCCGCTCTTCCTCCATTTGTTCTTCGCTCTCCTCATCATCTTTTTCATCTAATTAGTTCACAGTGTCATCAATTTCTTCTTCCACAGATTCATGCAAAATATTAGTCTCTTCTTGGACAGTGGATACTTTCTCAGTAAACGCATCAATATCAGAATTATATTCATAATTCTCATAGCAATATTTAAGTATAGTATAATTTTCAGGTATGTACACAACATCATCAAGATTTTCACACTTCTCAAACAAAGATTCAATTTCATAAGCACCCTTAAAAGCAATGAATTCTTCTATTCGTTCCACATCATAGTAATCATATATACCATTAGCATAAGAAGCCAAGGTTTTATTATCATTAAATTTACATGAAAAGGGAAGGTGTGGAGCCTTCGTCCTAGAGCAACAACTATAATCATATCTCAAGCATAAATTGCGAGCATACCAATGCAACATATGAATTTGATCCCATAATAGTTTCCCTTTTTGCTTCAAGCGATAATCCATAAAGTATTCACGTTGATCCAACGTGTCTCCCATTTTACAGTTGAATGGGGTTTCTCAGGATTATCAAAGTAGTGCATAATATCTTTCACATAACAAGCATCGAGGGTTTTAGGAGGTTCCCCATCTCCATGAGTAGCAAGTACACCTAACTTTTTTGGTATTTCATATTCCATGTCCATAACTAAAGGTAGAGAATAACTTAGAACAGAAAATAAAATCTACTTAGTGATAAATCAAACAAGCACACACGAGAATATTAACCCCACACTATTGCTCCCCGACAACGGTGCCAGAAAAAGGTCTTGATAACCCACAAGTATAGGGATCAGTTGTAGCCTCTTTCGATAAGTAAGAGTGTCGAACCCAACGACGAGCTAAAGGTAGAACAAATATTCTCTCAAGTTCTATCGACCATCGCTACAACTCTACGCACGCTTAACGTTCGCTTTACCTAGAACAAGTATGAAACTAGAAGTACTTTGTAGGTGTGATAGGATAGGCGTTTGCAAGATAATAAAGAGTTGGTAAATAAAAACTAGGGGCTGTTTAGATAAAGAAACAACTAAGTTAGTTTTAGTAGAGAGATTTTTGTAACGCAAGGAAGTTATTTTTCCCTGGGTAATCGATAACTAGACCGGTAATCATTATTGCAATTTTATATGAGGGGGAGGCATAAGCTAACATACTTTCTCCACATGGATCATATGCACTTATGATTAGAACTCTAGCAAACATCCGTAACTACTAAATATCATTAAGGTGAAACCCAACCATAGCATTATAAGGTATCAAGTCCTCTTTACTCCCATACGCAAACAACCTACTTACTCGAGTCTGTGTTTCTATCACTCACGCCACCCACCATAAGCAAATCATAAGCATATTGCAAACCCTACAACGGTGATCCCTCACGCTTGCGCGACACAGAGAGCACCATAGGACAACCAATAATAAAACATTCAACTCAAACCAATCATGATCATCAATCAATCCATAGGACAAAACGGATCTACTCAAACATCATAGGATAGCCATACATCATTGGGAAATAATATATAGCGTTGAGCACCATGTTTAAGTAGAGATTACAACAAGGAGAGGGGGTGTTACACCGCTGCATAGTGGGGGGAGAGTTGGTGATGACGGCGGCGAAGTTGTTGGTGTAGATTGTCGTCACGATAATGGCCCCAACGGTGTTCCGGCGCCACCGGGAGAGAGGGGGAGAGAGCCCCCCTCCTTCTTCTTCCTCCTTGACCTCCACCTAGATCGGAGAAGGGTTTCCCCTCTGGTCCATGGCCTCCATGGCGATGGAGGGGCGAGAGCCCCTCCGAGATTGGATCTCTCTCTGTTTCCTTCTGTTTCTGCGCTCCCAGATTCTGGCCTTTCACCGTTTCTTAAATTCCCGGAGATCCGTGATACGTCTCCAACGTATCTATAATTTATGAAGCATTCATGCTATTATATTATCATTCTTGGATGTTTTACAATCATTTTATAGCAACTTTATATCGTTTTTTGGGACTAAGCTATGGACCCAGTGCCCAGTGCCACTTGCTGTTTTTTGCTTGTTTTTTACATTGCAGGAAATCAATATCAAACGGAGTCCAAACACCGCGAAACTTTTTGTGGATTTTTTATGGACCAGAAGACATCCAAAGGGCCAGAGTAGCACCTGGGGGGTGCCCCGAGGGGGGCACAACGACCAGGGCGTGCCTGGGGGCCGAGGCGCGCCTTGGTGGGTTGTGCCCACCTCGGTGGCCTCACGCACCCCTTCTTCGCCCTATAAATTCCCAAATATTCCAAAAACCCTCGGGGTAAACCTAGATCAGAAGTTCTGCCCCGCAAGGCTCTATAGCCATGATAAACCAATCTAGAACCCGTTCCGGCACTCGCCGGAGGGGGAAATCATCATCGGTGGCCATCTTCATCATCCCGTCGGCCACCACGATGAGGAGGGAGTAGTCCACCCTCGGGGCTGAGGGTTTGTACCATTAGCTATGTGTTTAATCTCTCTCTCTCTCTCACTCTCGTGTTCTTGAGATGTCATGATCTTGATGTATCGCGTGCTTTGTTAATAGTCGGATCATATGGTGTTTTCCCCTCTCTATCTTGTGATGAATTGGGTTTTCCCCTTGAGATTTTGTTTTATCGGATTGAATACTTTCATGGACTTGAGAGCACTTGATATATGTCTTGCAAATGAATACTCGTGGTGACAATGAGGTATCATGTTGATTCACTTGATATATGTTTTGGCACTCAACTCGTGGGTTCCCGAGGTGACATTGGGGGTAATCTACGCATAGGGGTTGATGCACGTTCTTGTCTTTGTTTCTCCGGTAGAAATCTTGGGGCACTCTTCGAGGTTCTTTGTATTGGATTGAGTATTATGATTCTGGAATTATTTGGTGTTATTTTAGTACGAACTCTTGGATAGATCGATCGGAAAGAATAGCTTCGAGGTGGTTTCGTACCCTACAAACAATTTCTTCTTATGTTCTCCGCTAGATAGGAACTTTGGAGTGATTCTTCATCACACGTTGAGGGATGGTTATGTGATCCAATTATGTTAGCATTGTTGAGAGATTGCACTAGCGAAAGTACGGATCCTAGGCCTTGTTGCTAAGCATTGCAATACCGTTTTTGTGCCCGTTTACTATTTGCTACCTTGCTGTTTTTATTTATTCAGATTATAAAAATATATTTCTACCATCCATATTACACTTTTGTCACCATCTCTTCGCCGAACTAGTGCACCTATACAATTTGCCATTGTATTGGGTGTGTTGGGGACACAAGAGACTTTTTATTATTTGGTTGCAGGGTTGTTTGAGAGAGACCATCTTCATCCTACACCTCCCACGGATTGATAAACCTTAGGTCATCCACTTGAGGGAAAATTGCTATTGTCCTACAAAACTCTGCGCTAGGAGGCCCAACACGAGTCTACAAGTATAAAGTTGCGTAGTAGACATCAAGCTCTTTTATGGCGCCGTTGCCAGGGAGGTTAGGTAAGCGGCACTCACACCCTGTCAACGAAGCTCCTTTTCTGGCGCCATTGCCGGGGAGGTGAGTGCTTGAAGGAATATCTTTAGATCTTGCAATTGAATCTTTTAGTTTTTGTTCTATCACTAGTTTGGTTTATAAAATAAAACTACATAAAAATGGAATTGATGTTGCATCATATTATTGGTCATCTTTATAGTATCTTTCTTGAAAATGATGGATCAGAAAATTGTGCTCAATTGTTAGAAGAAGAAGTCAATAAAATGTTTGGCACAATATTTCAATGATGAGCATGATTTTAATGTTGTTAGTATGAATTCTTTGAATATACAAAATGCTAATGATGATTGCACTAGTCATGACAAAAATGTTTCTTATAAGCATGTCAATTTTTGTGGAGTGCATAAAGTTTGTGAAGACGTGCCTTATAGGGAACATAGATTTTGTAAGAACCATAAGCATGATAGAACCAATTCTTTGTTCAAATAGATAGATGAATTTGCTACAAAATTATGTTCTCTTTGTCATATTACTTGTGAACTTTGCAATACTGATGGTCATGTTAATTTCCAATGCATGCTTTTTCATGATCGAATCGTGTCCAAATATTGCAATAACTTGATCACCCTTGAACTTTATAATGAGCTTTGTCTATTTTTGGGGAATGAAGAATTGACACATAAAAATAGTTGGTTTGAAGTATTCATTCTAATGGACGACATTGAAACTACTCTAAAAATATCTATATGTTTTGCATGGTAAATTGCAATGAGAATGCTTATATTGCCAACTATAGAAAGATGGGGAGACCAATATAATATAAAAGGAATACTAATGAAAGGGTAAAGATTTCCACTTTCCCTCCTATTGTCTCTCATGATGAAATAGGTGACGAGGAGGAGCTCCCTATTCAACCAATCTCATCAATAAGAAGCTCGAAAAAATTAATTAAACCCACACATGATGTGGTGAAGAAGAAGAAAAGAAGAAAGAATAGAGGTAAAAGGTATCTCTCCCGAATAATGTTGCTCCTATTATTGTTGTGCCCCATAAAAATAAATCAAAAATAATGATATTGCTTCTTTGTCTTATGGCACAATGTCTGACAACACTATTGATGATGATTTTGTTATGCCTATTGCTTGTTATGCCAGTGCACGAAAGTTGGTTAAAAATCACATGTGTGTCCTTGGGTGAATTTCTAGGTCCCATGCAAGAAATGAGAATGAAATTCAAACATCTGGGCGTCGTGGCTTGGCGGGGAACATTGAGAAACTTGGTTTTTAAATTCCTGTAAATCCAAAACTCGCCTGTAAATCATGAAACTTGGCATGGTGTCATGTTACTGCACCAACATGCTATGGTAAAAAATTGGCCGAATTGGAAAAAGTTTTGGTATAAGCTTCTTGCAAACCGGAGCTTCTCTCAAGAAGGCTTGTGGTTCCGAGAGGGAACGTGTCACCTTCGTGTGCGAAAAAGATATACGTTGCCTCCCCCCCTTAATTTTTTTTACAGAGGCAACATAGAACTATATGAGTGCCATGTTAAAATTTGGAATTATTCTGGGTTCGTTGGGCCTTTTTTATGCATTAATTGAGTTTCTGGGCATTTAATGTGCATAATTCAAATTTGAACTACAAGCACATGCTCCAGTGCACCAAAGTTTGTTGAAAAATCACATGTGTGTCCTTGGGTGAATTTCTAGGTCCCGTGCAAGAAATGGGAATGGAATTCAAACATCTGGGCGTCGTGGCTCGGCCGGAAACATCGAGAAACTTGGTTTTTAAATTCCCGTAAATCCAAAACTCACCTGAAGATCATGAAACTCGGCATGGTTTCATGTCATGACAACAACATGTTGTGGTAAATTTTTGGTCGAACTGGGAAATTTTTTGGTATAAGCTTCTGGCAAACCGGAGCTTCTCTCAAGAAGGCTCGTGGTTCCGAGAGGGAACTTTTCACCTTTGTGGGCGAAAACGATATACACTGCCTCCCCCCTTGATTTCTTACAGAGGCAACATAGAACTATATGAGTGTCGTGTTAAAATTTGGAATTATTCCGGGTTCTTTCGCCTTTTTTATGCATTAGTTGAGTTTCTGGGCATTTAATGTGCATAATTAAAATTTGAACTACAAGCACATTCTCGAGCGCACCAAAGTTGGTTGAAGAATCACATGTGTGTCCTTGGGTGAATTTCTAGGTCCCATGCGAGAAATGGGAATGGAATTCAAACATTTGGGCATCGTGGCTCGGCCGGAAACATCGAGAAACTTGTTTTTTAAATTCATGTGAATCCAAAATTCGCCTGAAAATCATGAAACTTGGCAGACACGGCACCAACATGTCGTGGGAAAAAATCTGGCCGAATTGGGACAAGTTTTGGTATAAGCTTCTTGCAAACCGGAGCTTCTCTCAAGAACTCTCGCGGTTCCGAGAGGGAACGTGTCACCTTTGTGTGCGAAAACGATATATGCTGCAACCCCCTTGATTTTTTACAGAGGCAACATAGAACTATATGAGTGCTGTGTAAAAATTTGGAATTATTCTAGGTTCATTTGGCCATTTTTTTGCATTAATTGAGTTTATTGGCATTTAATGTGCATAATTGAAATTTGAACTACAAGCACATGCTCCAGTGCACCAAAGTTGGTTGAGAAATTACATGTGTGTCCTTGGGTAAATTTCTAGGTCCCATGCAAGAAATGGGGATGTAATTCAAACATCTAGGCATCGTGGCTTGGCCGGAAACATCGAGAAACTTGGTTTTTAAATTCTTGTAAATCCCAAACTTGCCTGAAAATCATGAAACTTGGCATGGTGTCATGACATGGCACCAACATGATGTGGTAAATTTTTTTCCGATTTGCGAAGGCACACACATTAACAACCAATAAAGTCATTTTGGAACAAGTGTTGTCACGTTATAATCAGAAACACAAGTATTATTGAAACCGTGGGCGTTCTACTTACCATTTACGTGCCGCCACGCATCCCTTTATTTTATTGGCTCTGAGGCGCCGTGCGGGGTAGCTATTTGAGTACGGGAGGCGTGCAATCAGACCCATGCGCGTGCTTATCGAGAGGAGAGCCCTTTGACCTCCATCCGCCGCCCACCTCTCTCCTAACATCCCCATTAATGGCGCCCGAGCCCCTGTTTTATGGCGTGGCTATGTCTCACTCGACTGATATTTAAGAGAGAAAAAAGAAAATCTGAAAAGAAAATTTTGCACGGATCTTGTTGTAAGATCTGACAAACCTATGCAACATCAACTGCGATTTATAGCAAGACTGATGAATATATAAGGATGACGACGCTGGATAATAATTGTCTTACCTATTTAGGAAGATAATTTAAAAAGCCACATGTGGCAACGCCCGGAATACACTAGGGCAAAAGAAGAAGGAAGATGCGTACAACGATCTGGCTCGCTGATCTCTACTTTCTTGATGCGCTGCAGGCCATGGAGACTAGTTCTCGCGGCGAGCGGCTATGATCTCTTTCATGTCCTCAATACGCTGCTTGACAGCATCCACGGATTCCTCCACTAGCCTTTCACGCTCGATGCGGAGCATGGCATTCTCGTCAATAAGTTTCTTGATGATCACGCCCATCCTCTTCAACAAGGCAGTGGTCTCCTCGTGCTCCTTCGCCCTCCCGGTGATCTTTGCCTCAGCAGGTCGCGCTCGGTGCAGAGCTTCCCCTTGTCCTCCCCTAGTCCTCGGATGACGCCAGTAGAATTTTCAAATGAGGCATTCATCTCGTCCTGCAACTTCATCCAGCCGGAGATCTGATCCATTAGGTCATCTAGCATAGTGCGCATGCGCCTTTTAAGAGTCCTCGCTTACCCGCGAGACATTTTCCCAGGCCGCCGAGGTGCCGGAGGACCTCTCTGCTGCATTCGCGGTGGGACGGGACATCTCTTCTGCTTCCGTGGCACGGCCGGACCAGTTTGCTGCATCGACGGCGAGGCGGGACCTCTGTGTTGCTTCGGCGGCGCGGCGGGGCCTCTGTACTGCTATGGCAGTGCGGTGAGACATGTCGGCTGCTTTCGCGGTGAGGCGGGACACCTCTCGTGCTTCAGCTTCCATGATCACCTCTCCCTGGTAGTAATCTCTCGACCCAGAACTCATGCGGGCCATGGCAGATGCAAGGGAATGACGATGAAAGACTTGTTGGTTTTTGTGGATGAGGAGTTGAGGAGGAATGTGCAGTCATCTTGGAGTAGGTAGTATTTATAACCAATTACTAATACACTTCTAAGTGGGAAACAATTTAGGCTTTGATTGGTGTGAACAGGTTTGCAATTAAATATAGCATGGTAGTAATTTGGAATGTGGTCGGACGCAAGCTCAAAATTCATTGACGGATCTAGTTTCGAAGTGCGGCACTCAAAAAGACACATCCGTGACATTTTGGCTTGAACAATTTTTTCTGTCATGCTTATGACACTTCTATGATGATAATTGTGACAAAACCATGTATCATCATAGATGTGGTGGGCTCCTACTTCTATGACAAAAAATAATGACAGAAAATGGGCTTTTCGTCCAGGGCAGGCTGGGGAAGCACCTGCATGACATTCTTTGGGCCATCCATAATGTAAAAAATTGTGGTAGAAGCGAGAGCGAGGAAAATTTTGGGGAGTTCCCGGTTATGGTGGGTGGTCGGGGCCGAGCGATGCACTGTGGTTTGTGCGTTTCTCTCATACGTAGGCGTATGTGTGCGCGAGGCATTGGCTCTAACTGAACCCCGAGGGAGGCGTTCCCTTACTAAACCTGAGCCATTGCACTACCTACGTTACTGAACCCGATCGATTGATCGGTTGGCTGTTAACTGAACCTGAGCGATTCCTTCGCTACTGCTGCTAAGTGAAGCCAATTGAACCAGCTGCCTCTTGATGAACAGTGACCATTGTTGGGGGTTGGATGAACAGTTCCCGGTGGGGGTTGGATGAATAGGACCCCGTGGTAGTAGTAGGCCATTGCCGCTGGATGAACAGGACCCCGATCGAGGAGGCTGCCACACCCGAGCCGGTTGGGGTTGGATGAACAGGACCCCGTGGAGGGCTGGTTGAACAGTAGCCGGTGGAGGCTGGATGAACAGTTGTTGTAGATGAACAGTAGCCCGTGGAGGCAGGAGGAAGACGCCGTGGATGAACAGTAGCAGGTGGAGGCTGGAGGAAGACACAGTGGATGAACAGTAGCTCATGGAGGCTGGAGCGAGGCAGTAGATGGTGGATGAACAGTAGCCCCCAGAATCCCGTTTTGCAGTATGCCACACCCCTCCCTATGAACATGACCCTCGTTTTGACCGTAGGTTCTCCAACACAAGTCCGTTTCCTCAGTTTTGTGGCACGCCAGACCCCTCCCGATGAACAGGATCCCGTTTCGACCGTAGCCGGTCGAACAGAAGGCCGTTTCCTCCATACTGCAGTACGTCAGACCTTGTTTCGGCCATTCCATCCAAGCCCGTTGGCTCCTGATGAGCACAACGCATTCTGTTGCCTCCCGATGAACACGACACAGTTTCTCCATTTCGACCTAGCCGGTTCGCTTTCGACGAACAGGACGCCGTTGCTGCTGTCCGTTGCCTCTCCATGTACACGAGCCCTGGCCGTACGTATGCGCGAGTAGGCGTTCGAGACCCCGCCCATTTGTACATATGTGGACGTATTTTTTTGTCATGTGGTTGCACGTATGTGTACTCAGTTTAGAAGGGACTGCCTGAACTACTATGTCGGGGGCTCTACTACTACACGTGTCGCTGCTTGCTCGGCCACGGTTCATCGTTGCAGAGAGACCGATCGACCAGTATGTACGTACACGTTCACAACCAGAATGACATGCTACGTATGCTTCAACCAGGTGGGTCCCATCTGTCAGGGAGGATAAGGAGGCACTTCCTTGGTGCGAAGTTATTGATGGTGGGTCCGAGCTGTCAGGGGGAGGATTCATTTTTTCGCACCTAATATGGAGGCACTTCCTTGTGTCCGAAGATATAGCTGGTGATCCCATCTGTCAGGGGGGGATTTTTTCCGGCAAAATACAGCTAAGCCAAAACACAGAGGCCCTTCCGGTAGGTCCTCGCCGTCATGTGGAGGAATCATTATTTTGCGCGTAATAAGGAGGCACTTCCTTGCTGCGGCCATGGACCCGGTTGTTAGCCTCTCCACGTACAGTCCTCTTCCGATGTAAGTCGTTCCTTGACCACGTTGACCACTGAAAGTGCTAGTTATTGACTAGAGGGGGGGTGGGGGGTGAATAGGCGATTTTTATGAAATTAAAAACATGGAAGTTTCAAAGACTAACAATAGAAATGACCCTATTGATATGCAGCGGAAGATAAACTACACTAAGCAAGCCATAGTCAAGTATGCAATTAAGTAATAGTACGAAGACTAATAGCAGCTAGGTAGTAAGGATCAGGATGGAAGATGGTATGAAGGCAAACAACAATATCAGTCAAACAGTGAAGACAAATAGGTAAAGCAAACAGGCAATGACTTCACGAAGACAAACTCTAAGTAAAGAGAGGGAGAGGATAGAACCAGTCACTTGTTGAGGACACAGGATTTGTTGGACCAGTTCCAGTTGCTGTGACAACTGTACGTCTGGTTAGGGAGGCTGAGATTCAACTCAGAAGACTGCGTCTTCACCTTATTCCCCTTGAGCTAAGGACACCTAGTACTCGCCCAATTACTCTGGTAAGTCTTCAAGGTAGACTTCCAAACCTTCACAGACTTCATTCACCGGCGATCCACAATGACTCTTGGATGCTCAGAACGCGACGCCTAACCGGCTGGAGGATTCACAATCCTCAAGTGTAATAAGTCTTCAGGTCACGCAGACAGAAAGACTTCAGTGATGCCTAACACTCTTTGGCTCTAGGTGTTTGGGCTTTGTCCTCGCAAGGATTTCTCTCTCTCAAAGGGTTCGAGGTGGGTTGCTCTCAATACGACAAAAGCCGTGCACTAACTCTGAGCAGCCACCAATTTATGGTGTAGGGGGTGGGCTATTTATAGCCACTAGGCAACCCGACCTGATATGTCTGAAATGACCCTGGGTCACTAAGGAACTGACACGTGTTCCAACGGTCAGATTTCAAACACACACGACAACTTTACTTGGGCTACAAGCAAAGCTGACTCATCCAGCTCTGGATAAGATTTGCTCTCATTGTCTTCGCTCGAAGACATAGGATTTGGGTTGAGCATCACTTCAGTCACTCTGACTTTGTTCACTTGGACCCCACTTAACAGTACGGTGGTTCCTATGACTCAACAAAGAAGAAAAGGAAACAACAAAATGACTAAGTCTTCGTGCTCCATAGTCTTCACTCAATGTCTTCTCATGTCATAGTCTTCAATATGAATATCTTCATATACCACCACTGCCTTCAATGTCTTCATACATTTTTAGGGGTTACATTTTTAGGGGTCGTCTCCGGTAGGTAAACCGAATCAATGAGGGACTACTACCTGTGTTATCCTGCAATTCTCACAAACACATTAGTCCCTCAACCAGATTTATCGTCAATACTCCAAAACCAACTAGGGGTGGCACTAGATGCACTTACAATCTCCCCCTTTTTGGTGATTGATGACAAACTGGTTGAAGTTTTCAACGGGGATAATGTATGTGAAATTGTAAAGGATAGGGTATTGTCTTCATAAGTGGCAAAGGCTCCCCCTGAAGATGTGCATATAAGTAATTTTCTTTTGGAATGCAAATGCACATGGCAGGTTGTACTTGTGGAGATCCTCTTCGACATATGAAGACAATTCATCATGCATGATTTGATAGAACGAAGATAATGACATGCATAATGAAATATGGATGTCTGCAAGATGACCTAAGTGCGGAAGTTATCATCGCACATGCGGAATTTATCATCGCATCACAGAATAGCAAATAAGTGGCAGACGACCATCGAGTTGAAGTGTTACAACTCAAAGAACCAAATGTATCAAAAAGCGAGAGTTGTAAACACTAGGCAAAATATAAAAACCACCGCCCATATGGACCCGCTTGAAGACTATCAAACTCATATGCTTCTCCCCCTTTTGTCAGTAAGGACCAAAAAGGTTTGAAGACATAAAGCATCTACTCGTTCCCATGAGGAGTAGGTGAAGCAGCAGGGTCGTCGGTGTTGGTTGGCGGTGCAGACGAACTTGGTGCAGTGTCGATTCGCGCTGAAGGAGGTGAAGAAGTAGCATCATCTTCATCATCGATCACTCTGGCATTCACCGTTGCAGCGGAGGAAGAATAGTCAGAGTCTTCAAGGGATGTAGTTCGACGTAGGACAACATTCCGTGGAGGAGTGGAGTCAAACTTGAATTTTTCAGTGAAGCCATCGTCTTGAAGATCTGCTTCAGCACTGAGCAGTGTCAAACTCTTCCATGAACGCTGATAGGTCTCATGAGTGACAAAAGCATTCTTGGTGGCCAGATTGCGAATGCGATTGACGTCCACCAATAGACTTTGCATCTGTCGCTTGAGCCAGAAGTGATGCTTGTCTGGTTTCTGATGCAGTGCCACAAGAAGTTCTCGGTCATTCAGAATAGGAGAGCGGTTGCGAGGCCTTTGGGCAATGGTGCTTTCAGTAGCTTCAGTCTGCGCACGGTGAGGCAAGCGAGTATTTCCATCCAATGGATAGACACGAGCGATAGCTTGAACTCCTTCAATGTTTTGAGAGAAGCTTTGATGGTTAGCATTCTGAAGACTAAGAGGCTCCTTGGCAGGCTCTGGATATATGGCTTCAACAGACAAATCAACATCTGGCAAAAAGATGATATGATTGCGTGCAGAGGGTTGATAGTTGAAGGCAGAGTGAAGCTTGATCAGACGCATGATCCAAGGAGCATAGAACTTTAGACCAAAAATGTCAGATCCTGATGCAGCAAGTTGGCGAATAAAGAAGTCTTGTGCATTGAAGCTTTTGCTGTGAAGAATATGTAAGACCAAAGTCTTCATTGCACCTTCCAACTTAGCACGTGGAGAATGTCCTTTGATGGGCCAAAGAGTTCGCCGAATGATATGATAGATGGTGCGTGGCAGATACTCAAGGTCTTCAACAAAGAACTCCTTAGGATATTCAGCATCGGGAGGCAAAGGCTTCATCATACTAAGCATCTGACTCATGTTGGGTTCAGGCTTGTGAAAGATGCTTTCCATAGCAGCACTGTGGAGCTGACAACCAGGTTCATAAAGATCACCTGGAGTGGGCAGGCCTGTGAGCTCAGTGACATCAAAGGCTTTGGCTTCATGATGAACATTGCCTGTCATCCACTCAAGGATCCAAGTCTTCGGATCGCTGTTGTAGCCACAAATACGGAGAGTGGCATAGAATTGGAGCAGCAATTCTTCGTTCCAGTGCTCCTTGTCAGTGACGAACTGCAACAAACCAGACTCTCTGAAGCAATCCAACGCTTCTTCCAAACAGGGCAGACCAGTTATGGCTTCAGTGTCAAGACGCATATGCGGAAAAATGCGACCTTGATTGTATAAGATGCATGAGTAATAACTGCGCTGCTGATAGCTCCAAAACCGATCAGAAGAGATTCTTGCCTTAGAGTAGGGGTTCTTGGCGCTATCAAAAAAGGTGTTGTGTGCTTTGAAGCCATTGATATTGAATGATCCGGGTGCAGATGCAGTACCTAGAAACCTAGGCAACCTTGGCATTGGCTTCTGAACCTGAGGCATGCGCTCGACGTGATAGTCAAATTGGGGACCAGCAGCAGGTGGAGGAACAAGAAGAGGCCATTTGACAGTGATGAGTTGGCCATTGTTGTATGCTTGCTCGATCGTATGTGGCCTTGGTGGTGGAACAAGAGCGGTGGCATCAACAGAGGCGTCAGGCTGCACATCTGTTGTAGGTGCATCATTGGCTTCATTCGCTTCTGGCACAGTGTTTGGTGCAGGCTCCACATTGTCTTCAGCCATGACCACGTCATTGGCTTCAGAGGTGTTAGTGGTGGCAGCCTCAGGATTCTCAACCTCCACTCGAGGAGCTGGAGGGTCGGACACACATACATTCACTTCAGGAACAACTTCTTCAGTAATAGGGGGAGTAGGGATACGTTCTTCTGCTTTTTGTCTTCGGCTGATGCAGCCGGATTGTCTTCAGCCGCTTTAGCTTCAGACTCGGAGACATTTACAGTAGGAGTGGCTTCTGGAAACACCTGCCGTGCAACAGATTGGTGGTGCACTTCTCCTTCTGGAATGCTCGAAAGAGGGACTTGGGGCCTTGGTCCTTTGCGAAGCCTGCGTAACGCTGGCGACGCCTGTGGAGATGGAGTTGGCTGGGCCACAAAGTCATCATCTTCTTCTTGCACTGGTGGGGTAGCTTGTTGTTGGGGAGTAGTAGGGGTGTCTTGTTGTTGTGGGTGATCAGCCCATGATGCATCCTGAGCAATTGGCGTCAGAGGACGACCAATGCTGATGAGTTCGCTGTTCGTGAGAACAGGTGATGATACCAAGTTGTGCTCGATCTGAGGAAGAACTACATCATCTTCAACATTATCATGGTGACCAATGTCTTCAGCAGCGGTGGGGTCAACTGCTGGAATGTCTTCAGCTTCAGGAGCCTCTGTGGAAGCAGGCTCATGAACTATCATCCTTCGTTCTTGATGCAAAGAGTCAGGACGAGCAACCGAGATGGGTTCGACAACAAGGGGCTCTGTGGGAGCAGCCCGATCTTTCTTGGTTTTGCACTTCTTCTTGGAGGGAGCGACATCAGAGGCTTCAGGATTTTTCCTTTTTCTGGCTTCAACCACGGTAGTTCTTGTCTTCTCAGTTCTGAGGCAGTTGACCTGACCTTTGGCTTCGAGCCAGACATGCTGCTTGGGTAGACAATGCGAGGTTCTTCCCGTCTTGAAGGTGCAGATTGATCAGTCGAAGGCTTCTTCTTCTTTGCAGCCATTCTGGGGTCAATGCCAGGATGCCCAAGAGCCTTGCGCTTTTCAGCTTCATTGTAGGCTTGCACGCACTTGTCAGCCAGACTCTTCATCCGCTCACGAGAACCTTTAGCTTCTTACCGTTTCTTGAGAAAAGCTTCCTTGAGCTCATGCAGCATAACCTTGAAGTTTTTGACATCTTGCACGCTGAGCTTTGCCATGTGCTTCTTGAACTGAGCTTTCTCATAGTCAATTTTATGCTTCAGTTCAACTATGCGCTGAGCTAGAGCGAGCTCAGAAGCAATGGCGCCATTGAAAGAGACGATGAGGCCAATGGGAAGTTGCAGATCTTCAAAGCTGAGATTTGGGGTGTCAAACCACTCATCAATGAAGTTGTGGATGATTGCCACATCAAAGAGAGGTAAATCATTGAAGATTTCTGCTTCTTCCTTGCTCTTAATCAGTTTCTCAAGAGCGTCATCTACAAGATCTTCATCACTGGACAGATCAATGTGTTCTTCTCGTAGAATGGCAGCAGGGGTCAATGCGTGATCAGTATTCTTGACGTTTTTCTTTTTCATCTCCGTTTTCTTAGAGATACGTGATTGATCTTCAGACTGCACACTGTCTTCAGGAGGTGCAGTAGCCAGAGGCTTCGCACGTGAAGCTTTTGGAGGACCAGCTGATCTTGAAGCTTTAGCCTTCTTTTGCTTCTGCGGCTTTGGAGTAGGAGCAGGGGCCTCATCAGTGTCGGCATCATCATCAGAATGATACACTTTGGCACCTTGAACAGAAATGTGAGTGATGAGGCCATCAAGGTTGTAGAATGGTCCGATGATATTGGGTTCAGCCTCGCGTGAGCCGTCAGCCCGGGGAGCAGAAGGACCAGGGTTGAAGTCTAATCCCAATGACTTCTTATTTTCCTTGGCCGATGCCTTTGCGTGCTGGAAGTTGCGCTTGAAGAGATTATCTTTACGACACCAGAGCAGTGATGATGGGTCGGCATTTTCAGGCTATGGTCCACGGACCATGCATGGATAGAAACCCTATGCAATAGCTTCAGCTCTGGTCTTGGGTGGAAGGCTTCGAAAGAGAATATCACCCCAAGGACTCTTGATGGCATTCTTCTCAGCATACTCCTGGGTCACGAACTTGTATTTAAACCATTGTTCGGCCCAATATCTTCGAATCCATTGGATTCGTGTATTGCGCTGATTGTAATCCTCTTCTGGGTCTGTCTTGTACAGCTCTGAGAGGTCATCAGGCAGATCTCTTGATGTTCCCCCACGACGCTGTCTGCCACCCTTCCTAGCTGATTTTTCTGTAGCCATGAACTTCAAACTGAATGGCTTCAACACGTTCAAAGGCTTCAGAGGCTTCCTCTTGCTGGACAAACAAGAACTGGCTTCGGGAGAGTTAATGTGATGCCGTAAGAATTCTGCAAACGAATACAGACTATGAGAACCAAGGGATTCTCCCATGGACATGTACCTGTGATAGCATTAGAGATGCGAGGGAAGGGGAGAGGTCATATGCATTCTCAGAAGATTTTTAAGATAAATCAGTTGAAGACATTGACCTCATAGCGCGAAGACATTCACTTATATGTTGAGAGTTGGTTCCAGATTTGTATGAATCCACGAATAAGTACAAGTGAGGAATCTAACTAGATGTGAAGCTTAAGTGAATGTACTAGGCAGTATATGAGATGCAGACAGGATAGATCTAATATTGTGTGGGCAGAAACCAATTTTGGTAAACAGGATGAATCTTTGAGGATCAAAAAGATGGTAAAAAGAGAGTTTTATTTACCACACGATGAACTGCTAGATGGGAAGAGTAGGAGACCGAGCAGTTCAATCCACCGTGACCTAATTTGGTGACGGAGGACACCTACGGCGGCGGCGGAGAGGACGATGTCATCGCGCGGCGTGAGGATGGCGTCGATGAAGTCACGGTAGCTAAGTGCTTCGTCGCCGGCATCGTCGAGAGCTAGCGGTGGCGCTAGGGTTTTGACGAGGTGGAGAGGTGGAAGAAGGATTTCTTGAACGCAGGGGACATGTATTTATAAGGAAGTGTGCAGTACAACGCAATTACGGAGGTGCCCCTGGCGGTTCACATTTGAGGGACACGTGGCAAGCATGCAACATACTTGGAGTTGTCCCACGTTCCCACGCCCGCCAGGTTTGTCGGATGGTCGTTCCGGCTTCTCCGGATTTCAGGCAATAAGGATAGAGCATTTAAAACAGACTTAATGTTTGTCTTTGTATCTTCTGCTGACAAGGACGCAGAGAAGACATTCAACAGTTTCAATAGAATGCATATGATTTGGACAGATAGAGTTTGAGATAGAAAGCATAGAGAGGTTAGGGTCCGATCACATTCACTTAGTTCAAAAGATTCAACAAGGAAGACATAGCTATAAGTGAATGTTGTAGAGGACAAAACACTAATATGAATATCAAAAGACAATCAAATCAACATAGTGAAGATAATCATGAAGACAAGTTGAAATTGAAGACAAACCAAATGTGAAGACATATCAAATGTAACGCCATGAGTGAAACACTTCAAACAGAAAAATTTGGTGGTGGCGTTACCCACCGTATAGGAAGTATTAGACCCAGACACGACGCACAATTATCGTGGCGCTCCGAAGTCAAATTCCACGTTAATGTATTCACACTCAGAATGTAAGTCTTCATTGATTGAAGATATACTTTACTTCATGTGTTGCACATCTAACGCATCAACATGCATAAGTGTTAGGATGTGTGCCTGATCACAGGACATTTGAGGATTTCAAGATATTTAGCTCACACCGTAACTTGCAAAACCTTTTTTCATCCAAGGGCTTTGTGAAGATATCTGCCAGTTGCTCTTCAGTGTTGACGTGAATGATATCAATATGTTCCTTCATGACATGATCTCTGAGAAAGTGATGACGAATTTCAATGTGCTTTGTCTTCGAGTGCTGAACTGGGTTGTTGGCAATCTTGATGGCGCTTTCATTGTCACAGAAGAGAGGTACTTGTTTCAGATTGATGCCATAGTCCTTGAGATAGCTTCATCCATAGAAGTTGAGCGCACCAAGATCCAGCAGCAATGTATTCAGATTCAGCAGTGGAGAGTGAAACGCGGTTCTGCTTCTATGAAGACCAACAGACAAGTGATTGTCCCAGAAAGTGACATGTGCCTGATGTTGACTTGCGATCCACCTTGTCACCAGCATAATCAGCATCCGAGAATCCAACCAGATCAAACTCTGAGCCCTTTGGATACCATAATCCTAATGTTGGGGTGTAAGCCAAATATCGAAGAATTCGCTTCACAGCTAAGTGATGCGATTCCTTTGGTGCCGCTTGGAATCGAGCACACATGCAAACACTAAGCATAATATCTGGCCTAGATGCACATAGGTAAAGTAAAGAACCAATCATGGAGCGGTATACCTTTTGATCGAACTCTTTACCATTGTCGTCGGGACCCAGATGGTGTTTGGCTGGCATTGGCGTCGTGTAACCTTTGCAATCTTGCATTCCGAACTTCCTCAGGTAATCTTTGAGGTATTTTTCTTGAGATATGAAGTTGCCATTCCTTTGCTGACGAATTTGAAGACCAAGGAAGAACTTCAGCTCACCCATCATGGACATCTGATATTGCTCTTACATCATGTGTCCAAACTCATCACTATACTTCTGATTGGTGCATCCGAAGATAATATCGTCCACATAGATTTGGCACACAAACAGTTCACCATCATATGTCCTCGTGAAGAGTGTGGGATCGAGGGATCCAGGTTTGAAGCCTTTGCTCTTCAGGAAGTCTTTGATCGTATCATACCAGGCGCGAGGAGCTTGTTTGAGGCCATACAATGCTTTGTTTAGCTTGTACACCATATCAGGATGTTTTGGGTCTTCAAAGCTAGGTGGTTATGCAACGTATACTTCTTATTCAATCTTGCCGTTGAGAAATGTACTCTTCACATCCATTTGATATAGCAATATGTTGTGATGATTTGCATAGGCTAGCAGTGTCCGAATAGCTTCAAGCCTAGCCACAGGAGCAAATGTTTCATCGAAGTCAATCCCTTCAACTTGAGTATATCCTTGAGCGACGAGACGTGCTTTGTTTCTGACGACTTGACCATGCTCATCTTGCTTGTTTTGATATATCCATTTTGTGCCTATTATGTTATGCTTGCGAGGGTCAGGACGCTTGACCAGTTCCCAAACATTGTTCAGCTTGAACTATTGAAGCTCTTCTTGCATAGCTTGAATCCATTCGGGTTCCATAAAGGCTTCAACAACTTTCTTGGGTTATGATATTGACATAAAGGAAAAGTGCCCATAGAAATTTGCTAACTTGGTTGCTCTTGAGCGAGTAAGTGGACCTGGTGCATTGATGATATCAGTTATCTTCTCAATCTGTACTTCGTTTGCAACACGAGGATGAACTGGATGAAGATTTTGCTCTTGCTGGTCATTATCAACATTGGTAGGATTGTCTTCTGGCTGAGCATTGTCTTGAGGTTGGTTAGGTGCAAAAATGATAAGTTCCTCTTCAGGCTGTGCTTCAGAAGGCATGATTTCACCAGTTCCCATTAGCTTGATAGATTCACTGGGTGGAGCTTCGTCTAGTGTACTTGGCAGGAGCTCTCTTTGTGAACCATTGGTTTCATCGAACCGTACGCCCACAGTTTCAACGATTTTGTAGAGATAGTGGTTGAAGAGTCTGTAAGAGTGAGAGTCCTTTCCATAACCGAGCATGAAACCTTTGTGAGCTTTAGGTGCAAATTTTGATTTGTGATGTGGATCCTTGATCCAACACTTAGCTCCAAATACTCTGAAGTAACTGACATTTGGCTTCTTGCCAGTGAGGAGCTCATATGATGTTTTATTCAGAAGCTTATGAATGTAAACATGGTTGATGACATGACATGCTATATCAATAGCTTCAGGCCAGAACTTTTTTGGTGTCTTGTATTCATCGAGCATTGTTCGAGCCATCTCAATGAGGGTTCTGTTCTTGCGCTCCACAATGCCATTTTGCTGAGGTGTGTACGGAGCATAGAACTCATGAGTGATTCCCATTGTATCCAGATAAAGATCAAGTCCGGTGTTCTTGAACTCAGTGTCGTTGTCACTTCTGATATGCTTGATTTTGATGCCATAATTGTTCATGGCACGGTTGGCGAAGCGTCTGAAGACATCTTGCACTTCAGTCTTGTAGAGAATTATGTGCACCCATGTATATCTTGAGTAATCATCAACAATGGCGAAGCCATAGAGACAAGCAGTTGTTGTGAGGGTAGAGTAGTGAGTAGGGCCAAATAAGTCCATGTGTAGCAACTCGAAGGGTTGAGATGTCGTCATGATTGTCTTCGAGGGATGCTTTGCCCTAGTCATCTTTCCAGCTTTGCAGGCACCGCACAAATGATCCTTCTTGAACTTGACGCCCTAGATGCCTATGACATGCTTCTTCTTGGCGAGAGTGTGTAAGTTCCTCATGCCAGCATGCCCCAGCCTCCGATGCCATAGCCAGCACTCTGAAGCTTTTGCAAGAAGACATACGGCAAGCTGTGGACCTGCTGAGAAATCTACCATGTACAGATCATCTTTCCGGTACCCTTCAAAGACTAGAGATTTGTCAAACTCCATAAGTACAAGGCAATGATATTTTCCAAATATCATAATCATGTTCAAGTCACAAAGCATTGAGACAGACATTAAGTTGAAACCAAGGGATTCAACAAGCATCAATTTATCCATGTGCTGATCCTTTGAGATTGCAACTCTACCTAGACCCAATACCTTGCTTTTACCAGTGTCAGCAAATGTGATGTGACTCTTGTCAGATGGACGTAAGGTTGAGTCCATGAGAAGACTTCGATCACCAGTCATATGATTAGTGCATCCGCTGTCTATAATCCATTATGAAGCACGAGGTGTCATACCCTACAGTACAGTTAGGGGGATAGGCTTCACCAAGAGACATGTGAAGCATAAACATTTGACGAGCAAGAGGATTATTGAAGCTCAGATCAAGATTAGTACTGATAGGATGAATGGCAAACGATTCAGGAACAAAATACATAGTGAGACCATTTGGGCATTTGATTTTGCGCCCTACAAGATGTTTTAGGTCCCCAGCAATAGCATCAGACGCCTTTGATTTCCGGCTGGAGACCTTCACCTGCAAGAGAAAGTTAATTCTTCTTAACCACCCACATCTTCAGGGGTGGCTTGGAAGCAATGAGTCTAAGTGTAGCATCTGAGAACTTCGGCTTTGGAGCCCTAGCAAATATCCTTGCAGGAGATGAATGATACTCATATGAATAAGCAGAAAAGTTCTTAGTTCTATGAACATAGCGGTTTGAAGACACACGCTCATATTCATAAGTCTGAGTATGGTCTGCAAAACATTGGCGTTAGGGTGAGTCAGGTGAGTCCTTTGTCTGTATGAAGCCTTTGGACCATATGAAGCCTTAGGTCCAGGGTTTATCTTCATCCCAGGTGGTGTCATGATGACATTCACTGGAAGATTCTCAAGACAGCTTTTGGGAACCCAGATCTTCTTCATAGGTGGCCCATTCCTGCAGTAAGTACCAATATATCCGGCAAACACTTCATCATTCTGATTCTTGAACAGTTTATAGTTTGCATCAAAGGATTCATCAATGACAACAGGGTTAGCACAGGTAAAGCCAGATAAGGTGGATGGTGAAGGAAATATGCCCTAGAGGCAACAATAAAGTTATTATTTATTTCCTCATATATCATGATAAATGTTTATTATTCATGCTAGAATTGTATTAACCGGAAACATAATACATGTGTGAATATATAAACAAACAGAGTGTCACTAGTATGCCTCTACTTGACTAGCTCGTTAATCAAAGATGGTTATGTTTCCTAACCATGAACAAAGAGTTGTTATTTGATCAACGAGGTCACATCATTAGTTGAATGATCTGATTGACATGACCCATTCCATCAGCTTAGCACCCGATCGTTTAGTATGTTGCTATTGCTTTCTTCGTGACTTATACATGTTCCTATGACTATGAGATTATGCAACTCCCGTTTACCGGAGGAACACTTTGTGTGCTACCAAACGTCACAACGTAACTGGGTGATTATAAAGGTGCTCTATAGGTGTCTCCAAAGGTACTTGTTGGGTTGGCGTATTTCGAGATTAGGATTTGTCACTACAATAGTCGGAGAGGTATCTCTGGGCCCTCTCGGTAATGCACATCACATAAGCCTTGCAAGCATTGCAACTAATATGTTAGTTGTGAGATGATGTATTACGGAACGAGTAAAGAGACTTGCCGGTAACGAGATTGAACTAGGTATTGGATACCGACGATCGAATCTCGGGCAAGTAACATACCGATGACAAAGGGAACAACGTATGTTGTTATGCGGTCAGACCGATAAAGATCTTCGTAGAATATGTAGGAGCCAATATGGGCATCCAGGTCCCGCTATTGGTTATTGACCGGAGACATGTCTCGGTCATGTCTACATTGTTCTCGAACCGTAGGGTCCGCACGCTTAAAGTCACGATGACAGCTTTATTATGAGTTTATGTATTTTGATGTACCGAAGGTTGTTCGGAGTCCCGGATGTGATCATGGACATGACGAGGAGTCTCGAAATGGTCGACACATAAAGATCGATATATTGGACGGCTATATTCGGACACCGGAATTGTTCCAAGTGGTTTCGGGGAAAACCAGAGTGCCGGAGGGGTTACCGGAACCCCCCGGGGAAGTATTGGGCCTTAGTGGGCCTGAGGGGAGAGAGAGGGCAGCAGCCCAGGAGGTGGCGCGCCCCCCCTCATGGGGAGTCCGAATAGGACTAGGAGGGGGGGGGGCGGCCGCACTTTCCCTCTCCCTCGCCCTCTCTTTCCTTCCCCCTCTCTCTTCCTAGTTGGACTAGGAAAGGGGAGTCCTACTCCCACTAGGAGGAGGACTCCCCCTCCCTTTGGCGCGCCCCATAGGGCCGGCCGGCCTCCCCCCTCCCTCCTTTATATACGGGGGCAGGGGGCACCCTAGGACACACAAGTTGATCTTCGTGATCGTTCCTTAGCCGTGTGCGGTGCCCCTCCACGATATTACACCTCGGTCATATTGTAGCGATGCTTAGGCGAAGCCCTACGACGGTTGAACATCAAGATCGTCACCACGCCATCGTGCTGACGGAACTCCTCCCCGAAGCTTTGCTGGATCGGAGCCCGGGGTGCATCATCGAGCTGTACGTGTGTTAAGAACTTGGAGGTGCCGGAGTAACGGTGCTTGGATCGGTTGGACCGGGAAGACGTACGATTACTTCCTCTACGTTACGTCAACGCTTCCGCTTCGGTCTACGAGGGTACGTAGACAACACTCTCCCCTCTCGTTGCTATGCATCACCATGATCTTGCGTTTGCGTAGGAATTTTTTTGAAATTACTACGTTCCCAAACAGATGGGTCCACTGAAGGTCCCTTTGCAGCAACCCATGTGGTTTTGGGGTACTGCTCAGGCTTCCAGTAGGAACCATCAACATTCATTTTCCTCTCGAACCCAACACCCTCTTTCCTAGGGTTTCGGTTCAGGATATTTTTTTGAGGACATTGCACAGTGTCTGATGCCCTTTCAGACTTTTGTACATCCCTGTTTCAAGCAATGTCTTCAACCTAGCATTTTCATCAGCAATAGTAGTGGTATCCTCTGCAGAGGGGTTAGTTACCACATCAGTAGTTGAAGACAATGCAACAGTAGCAGCAGTAGAACATTTAGCAACAGAGGTAGTGTTGTCACGCTCAAGGCATTTTAGACATGGTGGTTCAAATCCATCCTGAGCGGGACTGATCCGTTGAGCGTGAAGTGACTCATTCTCTTTTTGAAGATCTTCATGAGCCGCTCTCAATTTCTCAAGCTCTTGCTTCCTTTGAAGATAATCATAGGAGAGATTTTCATGAATGGTTGAGAGCGTTTCATGATGACTTTCAAGTTATTGGTACTTAGCATGAAGATTTTTTATGTCTTCAACTAAGGACTGTGAACGGGTCATTTCCGCATCCAACAGGTCATCGCTTTTGTCTAACAGTTTTTGAGTATGTTCCATAGCCTTTTGTTGTTCAGTTGCAATTTTAGCAAGTGTTTTGTAGCTGGGTTTGGATTCACAATCAGAGTCATCTTCACTAGATGTTTGAAAGTAAGCATCGCGTGATTTTACCTTGGCACCACGTGCCATGAAGCAGTAGGTGGGAGCAGAGTCGTCCTGGTCATTTGCTTCAGCGTTGGTGTGGAAGTCATTGTCTTTAGTGTTGAAGATGGACTTGGCAACATAGGCTGTAGCTAGAGCCAGACTTGCAATGCCAGGGTCGGACTCCTCCTCAGACTCCACCTCCGCCTCCTCAGAAGAAGACTCCTCCTCTGAATCCATCTCCTTGCCAACAAAAGCATGAGCCTTGCCAGATGAGCTCTTCTTATGAGATGAAGACTTGGATGAGGACTTGGAAGAAGACTTTGAAGACTTCTTCTTCTTCTTGTCATCAGAATCATATTCCTTGATCTTCTTCTTCTTCTTCTTCTTCTTCTTCTTCTCATTGTCCCACAGTGGACACTCAGAGATATAGTGTCCAGGTTTCTTGCACTTGTGACGTGTTCTCTTCTTGTAGTCATGAGTGGAAGCTTCATCATTTCTTGAGCTGGATCATGAAGACTTTCTGAAGCCCTTATTCTTAGTGAACTTCTGGAACTTCTTCACAAGCATAGCAAGTTCCTTTCCAATGTCTTCAGGATCATCAGAACTGCAGTCAGATTCTTCTTCAGATGAGGAAACAGCCTTTGACTTCAAAGCGCGAGTTCGGCCTTAGTTGGGACCATAGATATCTCTTTTCTCAGATAGCTGGAACTCATGTGTGTTGAGCCTCTCAAGTATATCAGACGGATCGAGTGTCTTGAAGTCAGGACGTTCTTGTATCATTAGGGCAAGAGTGTCAAAGGAGCTGTCAAGTGATCTCAGTAGTGTCTTGACGATTTCATGCTTGGTAATCTCAGTGGCGCTGAGAGCACGAAGCTCATTTGTGATGTCGGTGAGGTGATCAAACGTGATCTGGACATTTTTATTGTCATTTCTCTTGAAGCGGTTGAAGAGTTGCGAAGAACACTGATCCTTTGATCTCTCTGGGTTGAGACGCCTTCGTTGACCTTGGACAGCCAGTCCCAGACTAGCTTCAACGTTCCCAGAGCACTCACGAGGCCATACTGTCCTTTGGTCAGATGACCACAGATGATGTTCTTGGCAGTAGAGTCCAGTTGAATGAACTTCTTGACATCAGCAGGGGTGACACCTTCACCAGTCTTGGGAACGCCATTCTTCACGACATACCAGAGGTCGACATCAATGGCTTCAAGATGCATGCGCATCTTATTCTTCCAGTAGGGATATTCAGTTCCATCGAAGACGGGGCAAGCAGCGGAGACTTCGATTATCCCTGCAGTCGACATAGCTAAAACTCTAGGTGGTTAAACCGAATCACACAGAACAAGGGAGTTCCTCGCTCTGATACCAATTGAAAGTGCTAGTTATCGACTAGAGGGGGGGGGCTGAATAGGCGATTTTTATGAAAGTCTTCAAAACGTGGAAGTTTCAAAGACTAACAATAGAAATGGCCCTATTGATATGCAGCAGAAGATAAACTACACTAAGCAAGCCATAGTCAAGTATGCAATTAAGTAATAGTACGAATACTAATAGCAGCTAGGTAGTAAGGATCAGGATGGAAGATGGTATGAAGCCAAACAACAATATCAGTCAAACAGTCAAGACAAATAGGTAAAGCAAATAGGCAATGACTTCACGAAGACAAACTCTAAGTAAAGAGAGGGAGAGGATAGAACCAGTCACTTGTTGAGGACACAAGATTTGTTGGACCAGTTCCAGTTGCTGTGACAACTGTATGTCTGGTTAGGGAGGCTGAGATTCAACTCAGAAGACTGCGTCTTCACCTTATTCCCCTTGAGCTAAGGACACCCAGTCCTCGCCCAAATACTCTGGTAAGTCTTCAAGGTAGACTTCCAAACCTTCACAGACTTCGTTCACCGGCGATCCACAATGACTCTTGGATGCTCAGAACGCGATGCCTAACCGGTTGGAGGATTCACAGTCCTCAAGTGTAATAAGTCTTCAGGTCACGTAGACAGAAAGACTTCAGTGATGCCTAACACTCTTTGGCTCTAGATGTTTGGGCTTTGTCCTCGCAAGGATTTCTCTCTCTCAAAGGCTTCAAGGTGGGTTGCTCTCAATACGACAAAAGCCGTGCACTAACTCTGAGCAGCCACCAATTTATGGTGTAGGGGGTGGGCTATTTATAGCCACTAGGCAACCCGACCTGATATGTCCGAAATGACTCTGGGTCACTAAGGAACTGACACGTGTTCCAACGATCAGATTTCAAACACACATGACAACTTTACTTGGGCTACAAGCAAAGCTGACTCATCCACCTCTGGATAAGATTTGCTCTCATTGTCTTCGCTCGAAGACATAGGATTTGGGTTGAGCATCACTTCAGTCACTCTGACTTTGTTCACTTGGACCCCACTTAACAGTACGGTGGTTCCTATGACTCAACAAAGAAGAAAAGGAAACAACGAAACGACTAAGTCTTCGCGCTCCATAGTCTTCACTCAATGTCTTCTCATGTCATAGTCTTCAATATGAATATCTTCATATACCACCACTGTCTTCAATGTCTTCATACATTTTTAGGGGTCATCTCCGGTAGGTAAACCGAATCAATGAGGGACTACTACCTGTGTTATCCTGCAATTCTCACAAACACATTAGTCCCTCAACCAGATTTGTCGTCAATACTCCAGAACCAACTAGGGGTGGCACTAGATGCACTTACAACCACGCCATGGCAAGAGCACCAAGGCGGTGGATGATGGCGAGGCCTAGGAAGGGAATGACCCGGATCCGGGGAAGACTCGACAATTGTTTCCCACGCGGAGGGTACTACGAGGGTTTACTGGTAGGGCTGCAGTGTGAGGCTACTATCGCCGAAGAATAACAAGAGGTATGGGTGAGTACAGGAACGACCAGGCCAATGATGGGAGTAGGGTGGGCCGGTGAGGCCTACGCGGTAGCAGAGCTGGCCATGGGAGGTAGGAGCAGGCGGCATGACCAACGATGGTTTGGGCGGCTGGAGCAAGAAGACCAGAGGTTGAAGAAGCACTACGACCATTGGATGGATATCATACGGTCACTACAGCTAGAATCGTTCATATGGACTAAGTTGACAAAGCCCTCCGTCCGCATCAACTTAGTAGGCCCACAAGTCAGCCTCCAAATATGGTGGGTCCCAGCTAGCATGGGGAGTGTTAATTTTTTTGTGCGTAATAAGGAGGCACTTCCTTGCATGAGAAGATATAGTTGGTGGGTCCAAGCTGTCAGCGGGAGGAATGTTTTTTCACGAAATGCAGAGGCCCTTCTGGTGGGTCCCCACTGTCAGGTGGAGGAATCATTATTTTGCGCGTAATAAGGAGGCACTTCCTTGTATGCGGCCGTGGACCTAGCTGTCAGCCTCTCAAAGTACAGTCCTCTTCCTAAGGATGACATTCATCGACCATGTTGACCACGCCGCACCGAGAGCACCAGGGAATTGGACGACGACGAGGCATACGAAGGGAACGACACAGAGCCAGGGAAAACTCGGCAGTTGTTTCCCATGCGGAGGGGAGTACGAGGGTTTACTAGTTCGTCTACCATCGCTGGAGAAGAACAACAGGTGTGGGTGAGTAGAGGGATGGCCAGGCCAACAATGGGATTAGGGTGGGGCAGTGAGGCCTACGTGCCAGCACAGCCAGCCACGGGAGGAGGGGGCAGACAGTCCCGCCGGTACTGGTTTGGGCGGCTGGAGCAGGAAGAGCAGAGATTGAAGAAGCGTGATGGTCGTTGGATGGATATCCAACAGTAACTGCTTTCTTATGTGGACTAAGTTGACAAGGCCTTGCCTGCGCGTCAACCTTTTTTTAGGAAAGCGCACGCATCAACCTAGTAGGTCCACAAGTCAGCCTCAAATATGTGGAAAACAATATACAACCCATCTTCCATTATTGCTAATAAATGTACAAACCATTGGCTAATTCTTAAGGATATTTTTGAAGCCATATTCTTTTTGTTACCTTTACAGCCCATATTCTGGCCATGGTTAAAAATTCAACCAAACTGTCATATTTCGGTGCAGTCCGAATTGTTTTTAATCCCGAAATTTTGAATCACGTTCAAGCTAATTTAAAAATAATAAATTTATATCAATTTAAAATCCAACATAATTTTTCAAGAAAAAAACAATTAAATTCAAAATCTCAAAATCTAAAAAAACAATATTTGAAACTAATTGCCTGTTTACTGTGTTTTTAAAATTTACATCCCATTTCTTACTACTTCATTTTCTGGGCAAGCGAATACATCGCTCTCGTCTCGAAAGATTAGCAGCCCAGCAGGCTGAGAAAGCAAGTAGGCCTCCGTTGGGTATTTCTTAAAAAAAGTATAACTGGGCTAGCCTTTCAGGAAAAAAAACACAACTAGGCTCATCATGTGGTAAACATAAAATAAAACCCTTGCTGGACGGGCCACAACCCCCACACAACCCTGTTGTTACCCTGATCCGTCTCTAAAACTAGTACTAAATAACAACTGCTTATTCCTAAAACAAAACTAAATAACAACTGCGCGACCTGCTGGGTCCCTGGTGTGAGCCGCTCGTTGTGTAATTCTCTGGTTTATTGACTACATTGACAATGGCGTGGGACCCAGATGTCCAACCATTAGGAGGAACTATTTTTTTGGGCTTGTAATAACGAGGCACTTTCTTGTGTACTGCCATGACCCTGGTAGGTCCCTACTGTCATCCTCTCCACATACAGTCATCTCCTTATTCCTCTTTGTTGTTGACCACGTCGACAACGCCAAACGGCGGTGCACGACACGTGAACCAAGGCGGAGGGCGGCGTGGCCTCAGACGGGAACGAACATGAGTCGTGGAAGATGCGGCAGTCTGGTCGCAGGTGGTGGGGAGTATGAGGTTGACTGGTTCGGGTGCGTGTTGGGGCTGATGTCCCCGAAGAATAACATGACGTGTGGGGGAATAGAGGGATGGACTGGCCAACCTTTGAGGGTATGGTAGGGCGGCGGAGGCGCAACCAGCCATGGGAGGTGGGAGCAGGTGGGACCGACGGGGTGGTTTGGTTTCGGCGGCTAGAGGAAGAAGACAAGAGATAGAAGATACACAACAGATGTTGGATGTCAATCCAATGGCTGGTAGGCAGAGTCGTTTATTGACTAGTAAGTCGACACCACCTTGGATATGCTTTTTCCTCGTGGGTCCCAAATGTCAGGATCCAAATCTGTCACGGCCATGCAGCCTTTCTTATGAAAATTTACAGCCCATTTGGTGTGCTAGTTCAAAATAAGTTTGTGGGTGCTGGTGGGGGCTAATCACTTGGGTTCTGTAATGCATAGTGAGCTCAAGTAGCTGGCGAGAGTGATGTTAATTCTGGTGGTTGGGATTTGTTACAGTATTTCTCTCTTAATTAAACAAATGGCAAGCCATTTGCCTTGTTTCAAAGAAAATATGACAGTCACAGCCGAGTTGAAAAGGGCAACAACATCTAACTGCAGGTTACAAACTGTACAAAAGCATCAGGGTCAATTGTTCATCAGGTTTAGACAAAACCCAGATTGAGAAGGGCAACAACATCTAACTCCAGCATTGTTTTCGGCAGTCACAATCAAATGGATCGGTCAGGTCCATAGAATGAACATCCTAGGTCTTGCTGGATTATGACCACAAGATGCTGTAAATAGAATCCCGGCACGTTCAGAAGCCCTTTTGTTCACCTGAAACTCCTTTTTTGGCTCTTCGACATACCCATCCATCAAAACCATGCTGCTGATAAAGTTAAGCCTGATGGACAATAGTAACCACGCATTCAGCAGGAAGAATGTGACTAATCTAGTGTTTGCATGGTTGGTTACATATTGTTCCAGCGTTATTATCTTCAATCGAATGTCATGAGAACTAAGAAAATCCCAGTGTTACGAATCCACCGATTGGTTATAAATTTCTTACCCCGTCTTGTTACCTAAATAGATATGAAGAATGAAAATAGTTAAAGTCTAAAAAAAGAGTGTCGAAAGAGCAACAGTTGAATGGTTAATTCTAGTACACTATATGCGGGCTTCCAATGTGCGTGAAATTATCACCTTTATATACAGAATCTCCTAACATGGAAAGCATTGCAGCAAGCCAATAATCTTGTTCAGATCAAAACTATTCATATGTATATATAAGATCTTGACAGAATATAGCACCATTGATAGGCTGTCCATGGACAAACTCTTCATTGAGCATAGAACATATTATTAGTACAAAAAGTGTACTCCAAGATGATATAGAACTTATGCGCAGAAATTGAAAATGCAGCTTATGATTACAAGTGTAGATGAAATATACTGTACCTGAAGAACAGTGTGTTGGAAATATGCCCTAGAGGCAATAATAAATTGAAGGAAATATGCCCTAGAGGCAATAATAAAGTTATTATTTATTTCCTTATATCATGATAAATGTTTATTATTCATGCTAGAATTGTATTAACCAGAAACATAATACTTGTGTGAATACATAGACAAAACTAAACGTCACTAGTATGCCTCTACTTGACTAGCTCGTTAATCGAAGATGGTTATGTTTCCTAACCATAGACATGTGTTGTCATTTGATTAACGGGATCACATCATTAGGAGAATGATGTGATTGACATGACCCATTCCATTAGCTTAGCACCCGATCGTTTAGTATGTTGCTATTGCTTTCTTCATGACTTATACATGTTCCTATGACTATGAGATTATGCAACTCCCGTTTGCCGGGGGAACACTTTGTGTGCTACCAAACGTCACAACGTAACTGGGTGATTATAAAGGTACTCTACAAGTGTCTCCAAAGGTACATGTGGGTTGGTGTATTTCGAGATTAGGATTTGTCACTCCGATTGTCGGAGAGGTATCTCTGGGCCCTCTCGGTAATGCACATCACTTAAGCCTTGCAAGCAATGCAACTAATGAGATAGTTGCGAGATCATGTATTACGGAACGAGTAAAGAGACTTGCCGGTAACGAGATTGAACTAGGTATTAAGATACCGATGATCGAATCTCGGGCAAGCAACATACCAATGACAAAGGGAACAATGTATGTTGTTATGCGGTCTGACCGATAAAGATCTTCGTAGAATATGTGGGAGCCAATATGAGCATCCAGGTTCCGCTATTTGTTATTGACCGGAGACGTGTCTCGGTCATGTCTACATTGTTCTCGAACCCGTAGGGTCCGCACGCTTAACGTTACGATGACAGTTTCATTATGAGTTTATATGTATTGATGTACCGAAGGTTGTTCGGAGTCCCAGATGTGATCACGGACATGAGGAGGAGCCTTGAAATGATCGACATAAAGATTGATATATTGGACGACTATATTCGGACACCGGAAGTGTTCCAGGTGATTTCGGAGAAAATAGGAGTGCCGGAGGGTTACCGGAACCCCCCGGGAGAAGTATGGGCCTAATGGGCCTTAGTGGAGAGAGAGAGGGGCGGCCAGGGTGGGCCACGCGCCCCCTTCCCCTCTGGTCCGAATTGGACTAGGAGGGGGGGGGGCGCACCCCTTTCCTTCTCCCTCTCCCCCTTCCTTTCCCCCCCTAGTAGGAGTAGGAAAGAGGGGAGTCCTACTCCTACTAGGAGGAGGACTCCTCCTCCTGGCGCGCCCTGCTAGGGCCGGCCGGCCTCCCCCTTGCTCCTTTATATACGGGGGCAGGGGGCACCTCTAGACACACAAGTTGATCTTCGTGATCGTTCTCTTAGCCGTGTGCGGTGCCCCCCTCCACCATAATCCTCGATAATATTGTAGCGGTGCTTAGGCGAAGCCCTGTGACGGTAGAACATCAAGATCGTCACCACGCCATCGTGCTGACGGAACTCATCCCCGACACTTTGCTGGATCGGAGTCCGGGGATCGTCATCGAGATGAACGTGTGCTAGAACTCGGAGGTGCCGTAGTTTCGGTGCTTGATCGGTCGGGCCGTGAAGACGTACGACTACATCAACTGCGTTGTCGTAATGCTTCCGCTGTCGGTTTACGAGGGTACGTAGACAACACTCTCCCCTCTCGTTGCTATGCATCACCATGATCTTGCGTGTGCGTAGGAATTTTTTTTGACATTACTACGTTCCCCAACAGTGGCATCCGAGCCTAGGTTTTATGTGTTGATGTTATATGCACGAGTAGAACACAAGTGAGTTGTGGGCGATATAAGTCATACTGCTTACCAGCATGTCATAATTTGGTTCGGCGGTATTATTGGATGAAGCGGCCCAGACCGACATTACGCGCACGCTTACGCGAGACTGGTTCTACCGACGTGCTTTGCACACAGGTGGCTCGCGGGTCTCAGTTTCTCCAACTTTAGTTGAACCGAGTGTGGCTACGCCCGGTCCTTGCGAAGGTTAAAACCGGACCAACTTGACAAACTATCGTTGTGGTTTTGATGCGTATGTAAGATTGGTTCTTGCTTAAGCCCGTAGCAGCCACGTAAAACTTGCAACAAACAAAGTAGAGGACGTCTAACTTATTTTTGCAGGGCATGTTGTGATGTGATATGGTCAAGACATGATGCTAAATTTTATTGTATGAGATGATCATGTTTTGTAACCGAGTTATCGGCAACTGGCAGGAGCCATATGGTTGTCGCTTTATTGTATGCAATCCAATCGCCCTGTAATGCTTTACTTTATCACTAAGCGGTAGCGATAGTCGTAGAAGCATAAGTTTGGCGAGACGACAACGATGCTACGATGGAGATCAAGGTGTCGCGCCGGTGACGATGGTGATCATGACGATGCTTCGAAGATGGAGATCACAAGCACAAGATGATGATGGCCATATCATATCACTTATATTGATTGCATGTGATGTTTATCTTTTATACATCTTATCTTGCTTTGTTTGACGGTAGCATTATAAGATGATCTCTCACTAAATTTCAAGATAAAAGTGTTCTCCCTGAGTATGCACCGTTGCCAAAGTTCGTCGTGCCCAGACACCACGTGATGATCGGGTGTGATAAGCTCTACGTCCATCTACAACGAGTGCAAGCCAGTTTTGCACACGCAGAATACTCAGGTTAAACTTGACGAGCCTAGCATATGTAGATATGGCCTCGGAACACTGAGACCGAAAGTTCGAGTGTGAATCATATAGTAGATATGATCAACATAGTGATGTTCACTATTCGTCACATTAGTAGTTAAGTTACTCATTTGTTACAAACAAAGAGACGCTAGAGATTCTATGAACTTCAGATCGATGCCATTCACTAATCTCAATCGTCTTTCTATGGAGGTTTAGTTGATTTGGATCACGTGATCACTTAGAAGATTAGAGGGATGTCTTTCTAAGTGGGAATTCTTAAGTAATATGATTAATTGAACTTAAATTTATCATGAACTTAGTACCTGATAGTATCTTTCTTATTTATGTTTGATTGTAGATAGATGGCCCGTGTTGTTGTTCCGTTGAATTTTAATGCGTTCCTTGAGAAAAAAAGTTGAAAGATGGTGGTAGCAATTACACGGTCTGGGTCTGTAACTTGAGGATTATCCTCATTGCTGCACAGAAGAGTTACGTCCTGGAAGCACCGCTAGGTGCCAGGCCTGCTGTTGATGCAACTGACGACATTAAGAACGTCTGGCAGAGCAAAGCTGATGACTACTCGATAGTTCAATGTGCCATGCTTTACGGCTTAGAATCGGGTCTTCAACGACGTTTTGAACGCCATGGAGCATATGAGATGTTCCAGGAGTTGAAGTTAATATTTCAAGCAAATGCCCGAATTGAGAGATATGAAGTCTCCAATAAGTTCTATAGCTGCAGGATGGAGGAGAACAGTTCTGTCAGTGAGCATATACTCAAAATGTCTAGGTATAATAATCACTTGATTCAACTTGGAGTTAATCTTCCGGATGATTGTGTCATTGACAGAATTCTCCAATCACTTCCACCTAGCTACAAGAGCTTCGTGATGAACTATAATATGCAAGGGATGGATAAGACAATTCCTGAGCTCTTCGCAATGCTAAAAGCTGCGGAGGTAGAAATCAAGAAGGAGCATCAAGTGTTGATGGTTAACAAGACCACTAGTTTCAAGAAAAAGGGCAAAGGGAAGAAGAAGGGGAACTTCAAGAAGAACAGCAAGCAAGTTGCTGCTCAGGAGAAGAAACCCAAATCTGGACCTAAGCCTGAAACTGAGTGCTTCTACTGCAAGCAGACTGGTCACTGGAAGCGGAACTGCCACAAGTATTTGGCGGATAAGAAGGATGGCAAGGTGAACAAAGGTATATGTGATATACTTGTTATTGATGTGTACCTTACTAGAGCTCGCAGTAGCACCTGGGTATTTGATACTGGTTCTGTTGCTAATATTTGCAACTCGAAACAGGGACTACGGATTAAGCGAACATTGGCAAAGGACGAGGTGACGATGCGCGTGGGAAATGGTTCCAAAGTCGATGTGATCGCGGTCGGCACGCTACCTCTACATCTGCCTTCAGGATTAGTTTTAGACCTAAATAATTGTTATTTGGTGCCAGTGTTGAGCATGAACATTATATCTGGATCTTGTTTGATGCGAGACGGTTAATCATTTAAGTCAGAGAATAATGGTTGCTCTATTTATATGAGTAATATCTTTTATGGTCATGCACCCTTGAAGAGTGGTCTATTTTTGATGAATCTCGAAAGAAGTGATACACATATTCATAATGTTGAAGCCAAAAGATGCAGAGTTGATAATGATAGTGCAACTTATTTGTGGCACTGCCGTTTAGGTCATATCGGTGTAAAGCGCATGAAGAAACTCCATACTTATGGACTTTTGGAACCACTTGATTATGAATCACTTGGTACTTGCGAACCGTGCCTCATGGGCAAGATGACTAAAACGCCGTTCTCCAGTACCATGGAGAGAGCAACAGATTTGTTGGAAATCATACATACAGATGTATATGGTCCAATGAATGTTGAAGCTCGTGGCGGATATCGTTATTTTCTCACTTTCACAGATGATTTAAGCAGATACAGGTATATGCACTTAATGAAACATAAGTCTGAAACATTTGAAAAGTTCAAAGAATTTCAGAGTGAAGTTGAAAATCATCGTAACAAGAAAATAAAGTTTCTACGATCTGATCGTGGAGGAGAATATTTGAGTTACGAGTTTGGTCTACATTTGAAACAATGCGGAATAGTTTCACAACTCACGCCACCCGGAACACCACAGCGTAATGGTGTGTCCGAACGTCGTAATCGTACTTTACTTGATATGGTGCGATCTATGATGTCTCTTACATATTTACCGCTATCGTTTTGGGGTTATGCTTTAGAGACGGTCGCATTCACGTTAAATAGGGCACCATCAAAATTCGTTGAGACGAAGCCTTATGAACTATGGTTTAGCAAGAAACCAATGTTGTCGTTTCTGAAAGTTTGGGGCTGCGATGCTTATGTGAAAAAACTTCAACCTGATAAGCTCGAACCCAAATCGGAGAAATGTGTCTTCATAGGATACCCAAAGGAGACTGTTGGGTACACCTTCTATCACAGATCCGAAGGCAAGACATTTGATGCTAAGAATGGATCCTTTCTAGAGAAGGAGTGTCTCTCGAAAGAAGTGAGTGGGAGGAAAGTAGAACTTGATGAGGTAAGTGTACCTGCTCCCTTATTGGAAAGTAGTACATCGCAGAAACCGGTTTCTGTGACACCTACACCAATTAGTGAGGAAGCTAATGATAATGATCATGAAACTTCAGAACAAGTCACTACTGAACCTCGTAGATCAACCAGAGTAAGATCCGCACCAGAGTGGTACAGTAATCCTGTTCTGGAAGTCATGCTACTAGATCATGGCGAACCTACAAACTATGAAGAAGCGATGGTGAGCCCAGATTCCGCAAAATGGCTTGAAGCCATGAAATCTGAGATGGGATCCATGTATGAGAACAAAGTATGGACTTTGGTTGACTTGCCCAATGATCGACAAACAATTGAGAATAAATGGATCTTCAAGAAGAAGACTGACACTGACGGTAATGTTACTGTCTACAAAGCTCGACTTGTTGCAAAAGGTTTTCGACAAGTTCAAGGGATTGACTACGATGAGACCTTCTCACCCGTAGCGATGCTTAAGTCTGTCCGAATCATGTTAGCAATTGCCGCATTTTATGATTATGAAATTTGGCAGATGGATGTCAAAATTGCATTCCTGAATGGATTTCTGGAAGAAGAGTTGTATATGATGCAGCCGGAAGGTTTTGTCGATCCAAAGGGAGCTAACAAAGTGTGCAAGCTCCAGCGATCCATTTATGGACTAGTGCAAGCCTCTCGGAGTTGGGATAAACGCTTTGATAGTGTGATCAAAGCAGTTGGTTTTATACAGACTTTTGGAGAAGTCTGTATTTACAAGAAAGTGAGTGGGAGCTCTGTAGCATTTCTGATATTATATGTGGATGACATATTACTAATCGGAAATGATATAGAATTTCTGGATAGCATAAAGGGATACTTGAATAAGAGTTTTTCAATGAAAGACCTCGGTGAAGCTGCTTACATATTGGGCATTAAGATCTATAGAGATAGATCAAGACGCTTAATTGGACTTTCACAAAGCACATACCTTGACAAAGTTTTGAAGAAGTTCAAAATGGATCAGGCAAAGAAAGGATTCTTGCCTGTGTTACAAGGTGTGAAGTTGAGTAAGACTCAATGCCCGACCACTGCAGAAGATAGAGAAAAAATGAAAGATGTTCCCTATGCTTCAGCCATAGGCTCTATCATGTATGCAGTGCTGTGTACCAGACCTGATGTGTGCCTTGCTATAAGTCTAGCAGGGAGGTACCAAAGTAATCCAGGAGTGGATCACTAGACAGCGGTCAAGAACATCCTGAAGTACCTGAAAAGGACTAAGGATATGTTTCTCGTATATGGAGGTGACAAAGAGCTCATCGTGGTTACGTTGATACAAGCTTTGACACTGATCCGGACGATTCTAAATCGCAAACCGGATACGTGTTTACATTAAACGGTGGAGCTGTCAGTTGGTGCAGTTCTAAACAAAGCGTCGTGGCGGGATCTACATGTGAAGCATAGTATATAGCTACTTCAGAAGCAGCAAACGAAGGAGTCTGGATGAAGGAGTTCATATCCGATCTAGGTGTCATACCTAGTGCATCGGGTCCAATGAAAATCTTTTGTGACAATACTGGTGCAATTGCCTTGGCAAAGGAATCCAGATTTCACAAGAGAACCAAGCACATCAAGAGACGCTTCAATTCCATCCGGGATCTAGTCCAGGTGGGGGAGACATAGAGATTTGCAAGATACATACGGATCTGAATGTAGCAGACCCGTTGACTAAGCCTCTTCCACGAGCAAAACATGATCAGCACCAAAGCTCGATGGGTGCTAGAATCATTACTGTGTAATCTAGATTATTGACTCTAGTGCAAGTGGGAGACTGAAGGAAATATGCCCTAGAGGCAATAATAAAGTTATTATTTATTTCCTTATATCATGATAAATGTTTATTATTCATGCTAGAATTGTATTAACCGGAAACATAATACTTGTGTGAATACATAGACAAAACTAAACGTCACTAGTATGCCTCTACTTGACTAGCTCGTTAATCGAAGATGGTTATGTTTCCTAACCATAGACATGTGTTGTCATTTGATTAACGGGATCATATCATTAGGAGAATGATGTGATTGACATGACCCATTCCATTAGCTTAGCACCCGATCGTTTAGTATGTTGCTATTGCTTTCTTCATGACTTATACATGTTCCTATGACTATGAGATTATGCAACTCCCGTTTGTCGGAGGAACACTTTGTGTGCTACCAAACGTCACAACGTAACTGGGTGATTATAAAGGTACTCTACAGGTGTCTCCAAAGGTACATGTTGGGTTGGCGTATTTCAAGATTAGGATTTGTCACTCCGATTGTCGGAGAGGTATCTCTGGGCCCTCTCGGTAATGCACATCACTTAAGCCTTGCAAGCAATGCAACTAATGAGATAGTTGCGAGATGATGTATTACGGAACGAGTAAAGAGACTTGCCGGTAACGAGATTGAACTAGGTATTAAGATACCGACGATCGAATCTCGGGCAAGTAACATACCAATGACAAAGGGAACAACGTATGTTGTTATGCGGTCTGACCGATAAAGATCTTCGTAGAATATGTGGGAGGCAATATGAGCATCCAGGTTCCGCGATTGGTTATTGACCAGAGACGTGTCTCGGTCATGTCTACATTGTTCTCGCACCCGTAGGGTCCGCACGCTTAACGTTACGATGACAGTTTCATTATGAGTTTATATGTTTTGATGTACCGAAGGTTGTTCGGAGTCCCGGATGTGATCAGGGACATGACGAGGAGTCTCGAAATGATCGAGACATAAAGATTGATACATTGGACGACTATATTCGGACATTGGAAGTGTTCCAGGTGATTTCGGTGAAAACCGGAGTGCCGGAGGGTTACCGGAACCCCCCGGGAGAAGTATGGGCCTAATGGGCCTTAGTGGAGAGAGAGAGGGGCGGCCAGGGTGGGCCGCGCGCCCCCTTCCCCTCTGGACCGAATTGGGCTAGGAGAGGGGGGGGGGCGGCGCCCCCCTTTCCTTCTCCCTCTCCCCCTTCCTTTCCCCCTCCTAGTAGGAGTAGGAAAGAGGGTAGTCCTACTCCTACTAGGAGGAGGACTCCTCCTCCCGGCGCGCCCTGCTAGGGCCGGCCAGCCTCCCCCTTGCTCCTTTATATATGGGGGCAGAGGGGCACCTCTAGACACACAAGTTGATCTTCGTGATCGTTCTCTTAGCCGTGTGCGGTGCCCCCCTCCACCATAATCCTCGATAATATTGTAGCGGTGCTTAGGCGAAGCCCTGCGATGGTAGAACATCAAGATCGTCACCACGCTATCGTGCTGATGGAACTCATCCCCAACACTATGCTGGATCGGAGTCCGGGGATCGTCATCGAGCTGAACATGTGCTAGAACTCGGAGGTGTCGTAGTTTCGGTGCTTGATCGGTCGGGCCGTGAAGACGTACTACTACATCAACCGCGTTGTCATAACGCTTCCGCTATCGGTCTACGAGGGTACGTAGACAACACTCTCCCCTCTCGTTGCTATGCATCACCATGATCTTGCGTGTGCATAGGAATTTTTTTGAAATTACTACGTTCCCCAACATAAATTAGTTATTATCATATTTCCCTGTTCATGATAATTGTTTGTTATCCATGCTAGAATTGTATTGATCGAAAACTCAAATGCATGTGTGGATACATAGACAACAACATGTCCCTTGTAAGCCTCTTTCGGACTAGCTCGTTGATGAAAGATGGCTATGGTTTCCTAGTCATAGACATGAGTCGTCATTTTATAATGGGGTCAAATCATAGGGAGAATGATGTGATGTACAAGACCCAAACTATAAACGTACGTAGCCTATGATCGTATCAAGTTTATTGCTATCGTTTTCTGCATGTCAAAGTATATGTTCCTATGACCATGAGATCATGCGATTCACTGACACTGGAGGAGTACCTTGTGTGTACCAGACGTCGCAACGTAACAAGGTGACTATAAATATGGTCTATAGGTATCTCCGAGGGTGTCTGTTGAGTTGGCATGGATCAAGACTAGGATTTGTCACTCCGTATGACGGAGAGGTATCTCAGGGCTCACTCGGTAATACAACATTACAATAAGCTTTGCAAGCAATGTGACTAATGGGTTAGCCACGGGATCTTGTATTACAGAACGAGTAAAGAGACTTGTCGGTAGCGAGATTGAACTGGGTATGGAGGTACCGACGATCCAATCTCGGGAAAGTAACATACCGATAAACAAAGGGAACTGCATAGAGAATTAGCTGAATCCTTGGCATCGAGGTTCGACCAATAAGATCTTCGTAGAATATGTGGGAACCAATATGAGCATCCAGGTCCCGCTATTAGTTATTGATCGTAGAGGTGTCTCGGCCTTGTCTACATAGTTCTCAAACCCGTAGGGTCTACACACTTAACGTTTGGTGACGATATAAGTATAGTTGAGTCATTATGGGGGTTACCAAAGGTTGTTCGGGGTCCCGGATGAGATCCCGGACATGACGAGGAACTCCAAAATGGTATGGAGGTGAAGATTGATATATTGGACGAAGGGTATTGGAGTACAAAATTGTTCCAGGAGTACCGGGTGATGACCGGCATGACCGAAAGGGGTTTCAGGGGGCCCCGACAAGTGTTGGTGGGGGGCCTCATGGGACAAGGGGAGGGGGAAAACCAGCCCACTAAGGGGCTTTGCGCGCCCCTCACCCCGTCCCACGTAACCATAAGGGGTGGGGGCGCCCCCTAGGGCAGCCAACCCCTTTGCCTTGGGGGCCAAGGCTCTCGAGGGGAGGAGCCCAAAACCCATCTAGGGTTTCGCCCCTTGTGGCCGCCGCCCCCCTAGATGGATCTAGGGCGCCCTCCTCCTCCTTTCCCCTTATATATATGGAGGTAGAGAGAGGGCAGCCGCACCCCTTGAGAACATCTCTACACCACGGCGCTTCCTCTCCTCTCCCTCGCATCCCTCTTCCTCTCCGTAGTGCTTAGCTAAGCTCTGCTGAGATTCCGACACCACCACCGCCACCATGCCGTTGCGCTGCCGAAGGACTTGAGCTAATACTTCACCATCGCTCGCTGGATCGAGGAGGTGAAGGCGTCATCAAGCCGTTCGTGAGTTAAATGCAGAGGTGCCGTTCGTTCGACACTTGGATCGGGAGTTCACGGGACGGATCCTGATTGGATTGCGAAGACGTTCGACTAGATCAACTGCATTTCTTAATGCTTCCGCTTTGCGATCTAGAAGGGTATGTAGATCCAATCTCTCCTCTCGTAGATGGTCATGTCCTAGATTGGATCTTGGTGAGCGTAGGAAATTTTTTGTTTCCCATGCAACATTCCCCAACAGTGGCATCATGAGCTAGGTCTATGCATAGATGACATCACGAGTAGCACACAAAGGAGTTTGTGGGCATTGATATTCAGATTGCTTCTTTCCTTGGTCTTTTCTTGATTCAGCGGTGTTGTGGGATGAAGCGGTCCGGACCAACTTTACATGTCCACGTACATGAGACCGGTTCCATCGACAAACATGTGACTTTGTTGCATAAAGATGGCTGGCGGGTGTCTGTCTCTCGCACCTCAGTTGAATTGGATTCGACAAAGGCGGTCCTTGTAGAAGATTAAATAGCAACTTGCATGTCACCGTTGTGGCTTTGCATAGGTGAGAATCATTCTTGCTAGATACCGATAGCAGCCACGTAAAACATGCAACAACAATTAGAGGATGTTAAACTTGTTTTTGTAGGGTATGTTGTGATATGATATGGCTAAAGACATGAGGAGATATATCTGATGTATGACGCCAAAGACATGTTGTAATAGTTTATGTCGACTTACATGTCGATGCAAACAGCAACTGACAGGAGCCATAGGGTTGTCTTTAATTATTGTATGACCCGCGTGTCAATCATTTAGCGCTATGTAATGCTTTACTTTATCGCTAAGCGGTATCAATAGTAGTAGAAGCACGGTTGCCGTGAAAACCCCGATGGCGACATGATGATGGAGATCATGGTGTCATGCCGGTGATGATGGAGATCATGCCGGTGCTTTAGAGATGGAGATCAAAAGCACAAGTTGATGGCCATATCATGTCACTTATGATTTGCATGTGATGTTAATCTTTTTTTGCATCTAATTTTGCTTAGGACGATGGTAGCATTATAAGGTGATCCTTCACTAAAATTTCATGATAAAATTGTGTTCTCCCCAAGTGTGCACCGTTGCAAAAGTTCGTCGTTTCGAAGCGCCACGTGATGATCAGGTGTGATGGACTCTACGTTCACATACAACGGGTGAAAGCCAGTTTTGCACCTGCGGAACACTTGGGTTAAACTTGACGAGCCTAGCATGTACAGACATGGCCTTCGGAACACAAGAGACCGAAAGGTCGAGCATGAGTCATATAATAGATATGATCAACATGGAGATGTTCACCACTGAAACCACCTCATCTCACGTGATGACCGGACTTGGGTTGGTGAATTTGGATCATGTTTGTCGGTGTACTAAAGTAGGGGTACCTTAGTACCCCGAACTTGTGCACGGGTAGTCGTAGCACCCCGCGGCACGGCTTGCCAGGCGATCGCAAAGACTCTCCATGGTCCCTTTTTGGGCCATCCAAGAACAAAGTATTTGAGCCAAGGCCCCGGCGGGAGGAGCCTGCCGGGAAGGCCACCCGAAGAGAGCAAGGCCCCGGCAAGAGGAGCTTGCCGGGACGACCGCTCGAAGCACAAGGCCCCGGCAAGAGGAGCTCGCCGGGAAGGCCAACCAAGGCACGACAAGAGACTTGCTGCGACGCGCTCCGCGTCCCGGCAAGGACCGGTGAGCGACAAGCTCCCGGGCGTGACAAGGCATCAACCGCGGCAAGACGCTTGCCGCGGCAAGTCGCCACCCCGCGCCTGCGCTCCAGCTCATCCACCCACGCGTCGCTCTGGGGCCGTTCCAGGCGTACCTGGCGAGAGGCTGGGCAGCCAGGGGCAAGCGGTGGCAAAGCAACGCTGACAGAGTAGCCGTTGTGGCAAACGGTGGCGCTCCTGACGGCCCCTTTCCTGCACTGTTTGGGCGACCCAGACGGGCATTTAATGCCCTTGTCCCCTGCCGTCAGAGTTAGGTATGATAGCACTGTGCAAACAGCTGTACCCAACACAGCGTTTTCCAGTTTTGCCCCCGCCTACGTTGCCACCTATGGGTAACCCCTTGCACATATAAAAGGAGGCCCCATGCGCAACGAGGGGGAGGAGGCCATTCACGCTCGGTCTCGCCAGCAGCTCGCGTGTACTGTAGCACCACACGCTCCCGAGCAAGAACACAATACCAAACCACAAAGCAGCAGTAGGGTTTTATGCATCCGTGCGGCCCGAAGCTGGGTAAACCCCTTGTGTGCATCGCCTCGATCCGCTCTTCGCGCGACCTCCGCCCCCCGCCGAACCAAGAAAGGGGCTCGGTCCCCATAGGTGTTGGTGGAGGCAGATTTCCCACCGACATCTTTGGCGCGCCAGGTAGGGGGCGTCGAAGTTGTGCGAACCTGATCCGGCGTCCGCACGGGCTAGATCTCCATCATCTCCGTCCGCGCGTGGCGATGAGGTGACCAACCGATAGGCGACGCGTGGGGCAGCCGAGTGGTGATGAGGTTACCAACCGAGTGGCGACGCGCGGAGCGACCGAGTGGTGATGAGGTGACCAACCCAGAGGCGACGCGTGGAGCGGCCGAGTGGTGATGAGGTGACCAACCGAGTGGCGACGCGCGGAGCAGCCGAGTGGTGATGTGGTGACCAACCGAGTGGCGACGCGTGGAGCGGCCGACTCGTGATGAGGTAACCAACCGAGTGGCCACGCGCGGAGCGGCCGAGTGTTGATGAGGTGACCAACACAGTGGCGACGCGCGGAGCGGCCGAGTGGTGAAGAGATGAACAACCGAGTGGCGACGCGCGAAGTAACCGAGTGGTGATGAGGTGACCAACCAAGAGGCATCGCGCGGAGCCGCCGAGTGGTGATGAGGTGACCAACAAAGTGGGGACGCGCGGAGCGGCCGAGTGGTGATGAGGTGATCAACCAAGAGGTGATGCGCGGAGCGGCCGAGTGGTGATGAGGTGACCAACCGAGTGGCGATGCACGGAGCGGCCCAATGGTGACGAGGTGACGAACCAAGTGGCGACGCACGGAGCGGCCGAGTGGTGATGAGGTGACCAACTGAGAGGCGACGCGTGGAGCGTCTGAATGGTGATGAGGTGACCAACCGAGTGGCGACGCGCGGAGCGGCCGAGTGGTGATGAGGTGACCAACCGAGTGGCGACGCGCGAGCGGCCGAGTGGTGCTGAGGTGACCAACCAAGTGGCAACGCATGGAGCGGTCGAGTGGTGATGAGGTGACCAAGCGATTGGCGACGCGCGGAGCGGCCGAGTGATGATGATGTGACCAACCAAGTGGCGACTCATGGAGCGGCCGAGAGGTGATGAGGTGACCAACCGAGTGGCCACACGCGAAGCGGCCGGGTGGTGATGAGGTGACCAACCGAGTGGCGACGCGCGGCGCGGCCGCGTGGTGATGAGTTTACCAACCGAGTGGCGACGCGCGGAGCAGCCGAGTGGTGATGAGGTTACCAACTGAGTGGCGATGCGTGGAGCGGCCGAGTGGTGATGAGGTGACCAACACAGAGGCGACGCGCGGAGCGGCCGAGTGGTGATGAGGTGACCAACCAAGTGGCGACGCACGGAGCGGCCGAGTGGTGATGAGGTGATCAACCAAGAGGCAACGCGCGTAGTGACCGAGTGGTTATGAGGTGACCAACAGATAGGCCGCGCGTGGCGATGAGGTGACCAACCTATAGGCGACGCACGGGCGGGCCGAGTGGTGATGAGGCGACCAACCAAGTGGCGACGCGTGGAGCGGACGAGTGGTGATGAGGTGACCAACCTTGAGGCGACGCGCAGAGCGGCTGAGTGGTGATGAGGTGACCAACCGAGAGGCGACGCACAGAGCGGCTGAGTGGTGATGAGGTGACCAACCGAGAGGCGACGCGCGGGGCTTCCGAGTGGTTATGAGGTGACCAACCGAGAGGCGACGCGCGGGGCTTCCGAGTGGTTATGAGGTGACCAACCGAGTGGCGACGCGCGGGGCGGCCGAGTGGTTATGAGGTGACCAACCGAGTGGGGACGCGCGTGGCGGCCGAGTGGTTATGAGGTGACTAACCGAATGGCGACACGTGGGGTGGCCGAGTGGTTATGAGGTGACCAACCAAGTGGTCACGCGCGGGGCGGCCGAGTGGTGATGAGGTGACCAACCGAGTGGCGACGCGCGGGGCGGCCGAGTGGCGATGCGCGGCGCGACCGAGTGATGATGAGGTTACCAACCGAGTGGCGACGCGCGGAGCGGCCGAGTGGTGATGAGGTGACCAACCGAGTGGCGACACGCGGAGCGGCCGAGTGGTGATGAGGTGACCAACCCAGAGGCGACGCGTGGAGTGGCTGAGTGGTGATGAGGTGACCAACCGAGAGGCGACGCGCGGGGCGGCCGAGTTGTTATGAGGTGACCAACCAAGTGGCGATGAGGTGACGAACCGATAGGCGACGCAAGTGGCGATGAGGTGATCAACCGATAGGCGACGCGTGGGGCGGCCGAGTGGTGATGAGCTTACCAACCGAGTGGCGACGTGCGGAGCGACCGAGTGGTGATGAGGTGACCAACCCAGAGGCGAAACGTCGAGCGGTCGAGTGGTGATGAAGTGACCAACCGAGTGGCGACGTGCAGAGCGGCCGAGTGGTGATGAGGTGACCAACCGAGTGACGATGCGCAGAGCGGCCGACTCGTGATGAGCTGACCAACCGAATGGTGACACGCGGGATGGCCTAGTGGTTATGAGGTGACCAACCATGTGGTCACGCACGGGGCGGCCGAGTGGTGATGAGGTGACCAACCGAGTGGCGACGCGCGGGGAGGCCGAGTGGTGATGAGGTGACCAACCGAGTGGCGATGCGCGGCGCGGCCGAGTGATGATGAGGTTACCAACCGAGTGGCGATGCGCGGAGCGGCCGAGTGGTGATGAGGTGACCAACCGAGCGGCGATGCGTTACGCGGCCGAGTGATAATGAGGTTACCAACCGAGTGGCGACGCGCGGAGCGGCCGAGTGGTGATGAGGTTACCAACCGAGTGGCGACACGCGGAGCGGCCGAGTGGTGATGAGGTGACCAACCCAGAGGCGACGCGTGGAGCGGCCGATTGGTGATGAGGTGACCAACCGAGAGCCGATGCGCGGGGCGGCCGAGTGGTTATGAGGTGACCAACCGAGTGGCGATGAGGTGACCAACCGATAGGCGACGCGTGTGACGATGAGGTGACCAACCGATAGGCGACGCGTGGGGCGGCCGGGTGGTGATGAGGTTACCAACCGAGTGGTGACACACAGAGCGACCGAGTGGTGATGAGGTGACCGACCTAGAGGCGACGCGTGGAGGGGCCGAGTGGTGATGAAGTAACCAACCGAGTGGTGACGTGCGGAGGGGCCGAGTGGTGATGAGGTGACCAACCGAGTGGCGACGCGCGGAGCGGACGACTCGTGATGAGGCGACCAACCGAGTGGCCACGCATGGAGCGGCCGAGTGGTGATGAGGTGACCAACACAGTGGCGACGCGTGGAGCGGCCGAGTGGTGATGAGGTGAACAACCGAGTGGCGACGTGCGAAGCGGCCGAGTGGTGATGAGGTGACCAACCAAGAGGCATCACGCGGATAAGCCAAGTGGTGATGAGGTTGTCGGTGTTATGGGAACGGGGGTCCCCAGACTTGCCTGCCTGCGGCCTGCGGCATGGCTCAAAAGGGGGCCCAGCACGGCCCATCTTCATCAACACGAGACCCAAGACCCTCGCAAGGGGCCAAGCCTCGCGGGGCGGACGACACGGCGCTTCCTCAGGCGTGGCCTCATCAGGCTGGCTCGTGAGGAGGCGGAGAGATCAAGGCGGGGTACCTTACGAGGTGCCCATGACGTAAGCCATGACGACCAAGGGCGCCAGGCGGGCGCCAGCCTCCGCAGTGTACTCCATTTCCTCTTTGGTGCAAAGGGGCCAAGCGCAGGCGAGAGGATCAAGCAAAGGCATCCATTTTGGTGCAACAAGACCAAGACCAGTCCAACAGTGGGAAGGAGGTCATCATGGAGCCCAGAACGACGTCACCACAGGGCCTTTGGCAGGCGAGGACCAACTTTAGTCAGGATAAGTGTATCAGATGTTCCCCTTCAAATTGGCCAATTGTTGGCGCCCTTCCCGCTCAATATTTGGGAAGAGGCCCAAGGCCTTTGCCTATAAATAGGACTAGCCACCCCCAGGGTAGAAGGAGGATGATAGAGAAAGCTACCAACCGAGACCAATCGAGAAATCTAGTAATCTAGGGAGATCACCGAGAACTAGTTAGAAAGACTCAGGCAGCAGAGAGAGAGAGAGAGAGAGAAGGGCGGCTGAACTCCCCTAACAGTTCATCGTCCCAGCTAAGAACAGGCCCTCGCAAGGCCGTTCTTCCTTGTATTGTTCATCATCATCAGCCCAAGAGGCAATCCAGCCACCAGACTGGAGTAGGGTATTACACCACAACGGTGGCCGGAACCAGTATAAACACTGTGTCTTTTGTGTTGTTCTTTCAGTAGTTAGATCCTTGCAAGACAAAGAGGTAGAGGGCATAATCTCCGCGCGCACCCCAGAGTTCGAACCTTAAGGGTCTGCCGGAACCCGAAATCCGACATTTGGCGCGCCAGGTAGGGGTGCGCCGGAATTTGTCTTCCACCGCTCCACTCTCCTCTGACCGTCGCGTCCATGTCTGACGCTCGTCGGGCCCGTGCCGAGCGCCGGGCCACCATCGCTTCCCGCGTCGCCCAGACGGCTCCCGTCGGTGGGCGTCCTCGTCGTTCCCCATCGCCCGCCATCAACGCCGCCACCGGCCCGGCGGGGAACGAGCAACAAGCGTAGTCTCAGCACCCGTCCATGCGGCAAGACGGCCGCACCGCTACTCCATCGCTCACACCAGCTGACTCTTCGTCTCGCGCGCTCCGCGCACCCTTGGAGACTCGAGCTGCGCTCATCGCGGCAAACGAGCTCCTGCGCTACCGTCCCGTCGATGACGTCTACGAAGAATGGCTCGACCACGTCGCCGAGCTCGTCCGCGCCGCTGGGGGCTCTCCTGCGCCGTCCGCTCCGCTGCGCCGCACCCCGCCCCGCGCGGGACATGAAGCTCCGGGGGCGTACCAGCCGCCTCCTCTCCAAGAAGACGCCATGGCTCCAAGGCGCGTGGCCCCTGGGCGGAACCCGCTCTGCCAGGCGCCAGCCCAGCAAGAACGGAGCTGCCAAGAAGTCCCTCGACCGCAAGAGGCTGCCCGGGCGCTTCCTGCCCCGGCTCGCCGTGACCCTGCTCCAGCTCCGGCACGTCAAGACCCCACGCTGCTTCCAGCTGCGGCGCATGGGGACCCGCAAGGCCAATATCTCCCTCAACCGAAGCCTCCCGTGGCCACCGCAGGCTGCCGCGCCTACACCACCGACCTGCGCAGCGTCGTGTGGCCCGACAAGTTCAAGCCAGACCCGCCTCCTCGCTACGACGGCACGACCAACCCTGCAGAGTTCCTCCAACTTTATGAGCTGGGCATCGAAGCTGCCAGCGGGGATGAAAAGGTCATGGCGAACTGGTTCCCCATGGCGCTCAAGGAAGGAGCTCGCACCTGGCTCCTGAACCTGGCCCCAGGCACGATCTCTTCCTGGGACCAAATGCGCACCCGCTTCATCGCCAACTTCCAAGGTACTCGCGACCGGCCACCCACCGTGAGCGACATGCGCTGCATCAAGCAACAACCCGGAGAGAACCTGCAAAAGTACATCCAGCGCTTCAACAGTGTGCGCCTCAAGATCCCCAAGGTGTCCGAGGAAGCCATCATCTCGGCCTTCTCCGATGGCGTGCGCGACATCAATATGAAGGAGGAGCTGGCGATGCATGAAGACCTGTGCACCTCCCTGGAGCTGTTCAACTTGGCGACCAAGTGCGCCAGGGCTGAGGAGGGGCATCTCTCCCTCCTCGAGCTTCCTGCCGCAGACCCAGAAGAGAAGAAATCCAAGGCCAAGGACGTGAAGCGCAAGGGGGCTGCCGTGCTCGCGGCAGAGCCCGATACCAAGCGGGGCAAGGATCTGCCCGAGTCCTCCAGGGGCAGCCGATACTGTGTGTACCATGACCTCCACACCCACAACACCAATGAATGCCAAGAGCTCCGCGTCGTGCGAGAAGGAAGGATCGGCCGTCGACCCGACCGCGCTGACCGGGGCTACGGCCGAGGAGGAGGAAGAAACCCAGGACGCTGGGAAGACCGCGGCCCGCGCCAAGGATGGCGTGATCAACCTCGCGAGGACCGCTGGCGGGATCTGTCTCGCGAGGGGGATTGACGGGATCAGCCTCGTGAGGATCGTCTGCAGGGCAACGCAGGCCTCCCTCCGCTGCCGCCTCAGCCAAGGAGGAATGAGGACCGCCATCAAGACGAGGGGGCTGGGGGCTTCCAGGAGCCACGCGCAATCGTCTGCATCCTGGGCGGAGCTCAAGCCCCAGCCTCCCAAAGCATCTTCAAGCAGTTTGCCCGCGAAGTGAATGCAGTCCTCCCCAAGCTCGAAGCAACGCGCTCTCTCAGGTGTTCGGCGTGCACCATCACGTTCAGCTCAGCGGATCAGCTCAAGTGCGCGGCCACAGCCGGGGTCCTCCCGATGCTTTGCTCCCCAGTCATCAGCAACGTACTGGTCACCAGGACCCTCATCGATGGTGGAGCAGGGCTCAACGTCCTGCCCGTGGAAACATTCAACAATCTCCAAGTGCCCTATGACCAGCTTCAGCCGACCAAGCCTTTCTCCGGAGTCACCGACGGTTCCACGATCCCGTTCGAGCAGGTCCGCCTCCTAGTCACCTTCGGGGCCCGCAGCAACTACCGCACCGAGCTCATCAACTTTGATGTCGCCCACATTCGCCTGCCAATTTCACGCCAAACAGATCCATCAGCCGGCGGGAGGCTTGCAGACTATACCCCTTTCGTGGCCATTCGTAGTTTGGGGGCTGGACATTCTGGGCCCGTTCCCTCGGGCGCCAGGGGGATACCTCTACCTCTACGTCGCCATTGACAAATTCACCAAGTGGGCAGAAGTGGAGGCTGTCCGCACCATCCCCGCGGGTTCCGCGGTCAGGTTCATCAGGGGCATCGTGAGCCGGTTCGGGGTGCCGAACCGCATCCTCACAGACAACGGTTCGCAGTTCACCAGTAATCTCTTCAAAACATACTGTGCTAACCTTGGAACGCAGATATGCTACGCTTCAGTGGCGCACCCGCGAAGCAACGGCCAGGCCGAACGAGCCAACGCGGAGGTCCTGAGGGGCCTCAAGACAAGGACATTCAAGAAGAAGCTGGAGGCCTGCGGCAGAGGTTGGTACGATGAGCTCCAGTCCGTGTTGTGGTCCATCCGCATGACCGCGACCAAGCCAACTGGGGAGACCCCGTTCTTCCTGGTCTATGGAGCCGAAGAAGTCCTCCCTCATGAGGTCAGACATCGCTCCGCGCGGGTCCTAGCGTTTGATGAGGCGCAACAGGACGCCATGCGGGCGATGGACCTCGTGCTGGGGGAGGAACGCCGCCGAGAAGCCGCGTTGCAAGCGGCGAGGTACCAACAAGCGCTACGACGATATCACTTCCGTAACGTCCGCCCTAGGACTCTTGAGGTAGGAGACCTCGTGCTCAGGCGGGTCCTCTCTAGGGAGGGGCTGCACAAGCTCTCTCCCATCTGGGAGGGCCTGTTCAAGGTTGCTCATGTTTCCAGGCCAGGCTCCGTGCGCTTGGAGACTCAGGAGGGGGAGCCGATCCAGAACGCGTGGAACATCCAACACCTCTGAAGGTTCTACCCCTAAAAGGCCCAGAGCCTGTGAAGACTATCCCTTTTTGGAAAAGGCCCAGAGCCTGTGAAGAAGGCAAACGCCTGTGAAGACCATCCCGTTTTGGAAAAGGCCCAGAGCCTGTGAAGAAGGCAAACGCCTGTGAAGACCATCCCCTTTTGGAAAAGGCCCAGAGCCTGTGAAGAAGGCAAGTGCCTGTGAAGCTCATTACCCTTAAGGAGAAAGGCCCGGAGCCTGTGAAGAAGGCAAGTGCCTGTGAAGCTCATTACCCTTAAGAAGAAAGGCCCGGAGCCTGTGAAGAAGGCCAACGCCTGTGAAGCTCGCCGCCCGTGAAACTCTCACGTAATAATGAGTGGGGCTGTACACGCCCCGGAGTCTCAGGAGCGCCGGCCTCAGGCCCTGGGGCTCCCTCCCACGCCTAGTGGCAGCACTTAGCTCCGCGCTGGTGATAAGACGTCGAAGACTAGATTAGGTGCCGGACGCGGCTTTTTCATTTGCTTTTCGCAGTTGGCTCGCTTTGTTTTGCAGTTGAAGTTTTATTGAAATTATTGCCGTCATTGGTTTATATTTCGTCGATTTTCAATCCCCCGTTTTGATTCCTCTTGCAAAAGGCCTCGCGAGGGAGGGCAGCCAAACGCCCTCGCGAGGGTTCCTGTTCTAATCGTTCTAAGGTTTCACGACCCGGGTCCATTACGGGAGCACCCCTACGGTCAGTGCCCCTCGGGCACCGCGACACACACACAGGGCCTGGGTCGGTCGCCCCCCACGGCTGGGGCCGGGAACTATCTATGCACAGACACACAGCTGAAAAGCGTGAAAGCTAAATCAAGGTAATTGTTAACAGCAGTAACCCCCAACACGCCCCCACGGGGCTCGATGCAGCTGTTCTCTTTTACGCAGGAAACAAAAGGAAAAGAAAGGACAAGCCCGGCGCGGCTCGCCTCGCTCTGGCCTGCGGAGGCGACCCAGGATGCCTCCAGGGCTTAGGCGGACTCCCTCTCGCGCTTCACCGGGGCGCGGCGACGGACGGACGAATCGCCGCCTCCCAGGCAAGCGCGACGGCGTGGGGGCTGACTGCGGCCACCACTGGAGGAGTCGCCTGAAGAAGAGTTGATGAAGCTTGGGGAGCATCGGGCGCCGTCATCCGCGCGGGCGCTGTCTCCTCCATCGTCGTCGGGGCAGGGCCCCCGGCCGCGGTCGTCGTCCTCGGGGCAACACCTAGCATGGCGACCATCTTCCCCAAACACCCTCAGATAGAGGGTGGCGTCGCCGTCGAACTTGAAGTGCAGGGTGCACCGCTGACTCAGGCCACGCGCGCGGGCAAACGTTTGCCAGCCACGAGTCAGGGCCCCGTTTCCAGAAGGGAGACCTCAAGCGAAACCCAGGAGGCCCTGCTGCAACTACCATCAGCCTGGAGCCAGAAGCCGCACCGGGCACTGGCCGACAGCTCGCCAATGAAGAAGCGGGGGAGCTGGAGCCAGGTGTTGGTCGGGTCCGCCTACCACACGACGAACTCCGGAAGCACCTCCGCCGAGTGAAAGCGCGGCCTGGGGGGCCGCGCAGTCATGGCCTGCCTCCCCTTGGCAGCCGAGCGCTCCCACCACGCGGGGAACCACCCCTGTGGCCACGGGAAGCCGCAACAGGGACCGCGGGATGCTTGCGAGGACGACCCCGGCCGCGCTTGGCCGGGGAGGAGTCGGGCCCTGCCCGGCAGGCCTTTCCCTTCTCTGCGGCTGAGAACCTCTTCGGAGCCATGAGAGCGGCAAGTGGCCAAGGAGAAGAAGAAGAGAAGCAGGAAGGGGTGGACTGGAAGGGCACGCGTGGTGCCGTACTTATAGCCGGCGAAGGCCAACCGTCGGCCTCCACGATCCCAGGTAATCATGACACGATTTGCATGCAGGGACTTGTCCAATCCGCACGATCATCAAGGCGTCGTGGGGAAGCGGAGACGCTCGCGTCCAACCAACCGCCACGCGGCGCCCAAGGCCGCAGGCTGTTAGGGCCCGCGGCGCTTCGCCCTTGCCCTTTCGCTTCTCGGCACGGCCAAGTCCATGCGTGTCTTGGGCCCCGGGGCTACTGTCGGCGTTCTGGCAACGGGGGTCCCCAGACTTGCCTGCCTGCGGCCTGCGGCGTGGCTCGAAAGGGGGCCCAGCACGGCCCATCTTCATCAACATGAGACCCAAGACCCTCGCGAGGGGCCAAGCCTCGCGGGGCAGACGACACGGCGCTTCCTCAGGCGCGGCCTCATCAGGCTGGCTCGCGAGGAGGCAGAGAGATCAAGGCGGGGTACCTCACGAGGTGCCCATGACGTAAGCCATGACGACCAAGGGCGCCAGGCGGGCGCCAGCCTGCGCAGTGTCCTCCATTTCCTCTTTGGTGCAAAGGGGCAAGCGCAGGCGAGAGGATCAAGCAAAGGCATCCATTTCGGTGCAACGAGACCAAGACCAGTCCAACGGTGGGAAGGAGGTCATCGTGGAGCCCAGAACGGAGTCACCACAGGGCCTTTGGCAGGCGAGGACCAACTTTAGTCAGGATAAGAGTACCAGATGTTCCCCTTCAAATTGGCCAATTGTTGGCGCCCTTCCCGCTCAATATTTGGGAAGAGGCCCAGGGCCTTTGCCTATAAATAGGACTAGCCACCCCCAGGGTAGAAGGAGGGCGATAGAGAAAGCTACCAACCGAGACCAATCGAGAAACCTAGCAATCTAGGGAGATCACCGAGAACTAGTTAGAAAGACTCAGGCAGCAGAGAGAGAGAGAGAGAGAGAGAGAGAGAGAGAGAGAGAGAGAGAGAGAGAGAGAGAGAGAGAAGGGCGGCTGAACTCCCCTAGCAGTTCATCGTCCCAGCTAAGAACAGGCCCTCGCGAGGCCGTTCTTCCTTGTATTGTTCATCATCATCAGCCCAAGAGGCAATCCACCCACCACACTGGAGTAGGGTATTACACCACAACGGTGGCCCGAACCAGTATAAACCCTGTGACTTTTGTGTTGTTCTTTCAGTAGTTAGATCCTTGCGAGACGAAGAGGTAGAGGGCATAATCTTCACGCGCACCCCACAGTTTGAACCTTAAGGGTCTGCCGAAACCCGATATCCGACAGAGGTGACCAACAAAGTGGCGACGCACGGAGCGGCCGAGTGGGGATGAGGTGACCAACCAAGAGGGGAGGCGCGGAGCGGCCGAGTGGTGATGAGGTGACCAACCGAGTGGCGATGCGCGGAGCGGCCAAATGGAGATGAGGTGACCAACCAAGTGGCGACGCGCGGAGCGGCCGAGTGGTGATGAGGTGACAAACCGAGAGGCGACCTGTGGAGCGGCCGAGTGGTAATGAGGTGACCAACCGTATGGCGAAGCGCGGAGAGGCCGAGTGGTGATGAGGTGACCAACCGAGTGGCAACGCGCGGAGCGGCCGAGTGGTGATGAGGTTACCAACCGAGTGGCGACACGCGGAGCGGCCGAGTTGTGATGAGGTGACCAACCGAGTGGCAACACGCGGAGCGACCGAGTGGTGATGAGGTGACCAACCGAGAGCCGATGCGCGGGACGACCGAGTGGCGATGAGGTGACCAACCGATAGGCGACGCGTGGGGCGGCCGAGTGGTGATGAGGTTACCAACCGAGTGGCGAGGCGCGGAGCGGCCGAGTGGTGAAGAGATGAACAACCGAGTGGCGACACGCGAAGTGGCCGAGTGGTGATGAGGTGACCAACCAAGAGGCATCGCGCGGAGCCGCCGAGTGGTGATGAGGTGACCAACAAAGTGGCGATGCGCGGAGCGGCCGAGTGGTGATGATGTGATCAACCAAGAGGTGATGCACGGAGTGGCTGAGTGGTGATGAGGTGACCAACCGAGTGGCGATGCACGGAGCGGCCAAATGGTGATGAGGTGACCAACCAAGTGGCGACGCGCGGAGCGGCCGAGTGATGATGAGGTGACCAACCGAGAGGCGACGCGTGGAGCGGCCGAATGGTGATGAGGTGACCAACCGAGTGGCGACGCGCGGAGCGGCCGAATGGTGATGAGGTGACCAACCGAGTGCCGACGCGCGGAGCGGCCGAGTGGTGCTGAGGTGACCAACCAAGTGGCAACGCATGGAGCGGCCGAGTGGTGATGAGGTGACCAAGCGATTGGCGACGCGCGGAGCGGCCGAGTGATGATGAGGTGACCAACCAAGTGGCGACACATGGAGCGGCCGAGAGGTGATGAGGTGACCAACCGAGTGGCGACGCGCGAAGCGGCCGGGTGGTGATGAGGTGACCAACCAAGTGGCGACGCGCGGCGCAACCGAGTGGTGATGAGTTTACCAACCGAGTGGCGACGCGCGAAGCGGCCGGGTGGTGATGAGGTGACCAACCGAGTGGCGACGCGCGGCGCGGCCGAGTGGTGATGAGTTTACCAACCGAGTGGCGACGCACGGAGCGGCCGAGTGGTTATGAGGTGACCAACCCAGAGGTGACGCGCGGAGCGGCCGAGTGGTGATGAGGTGACCAACCTAGCGGTGACGCACGGAGCAGGCGAGTGGTGATGAGGTGACCAACCAAGAGGCGACGCGCGGAGCGACCGAGTGGTGATGAGGTGACCAACCGATAGGCCGCGCGTGGCGATGAGGTGACCAACCTATAGGCGACGCGCGGGCGGGCCGAGTGGTGATTAGGTGACCAACCTATAGGCGACGCGCGGGCGGGCCGAGTGGTGATGAGGTGACCAACCAAGTGGCGACGCGTGGAGCGGACGAGTGGTGATGAGGTGACCAACCATGAGGCGACGCACAAAGCGGCTGAGTGGTGATGAGGTGACCAACCGAGAGGCGACGGGCAGAGCGGCTGAGTGGTGATAAGGTGACCAATAGAGAGGCGACTTGCGGGCCGGCCGAGTGGTTATCAGGTGACCAACCGAGTGGCGACGCGCGGGGCTTCCGAGTGGTTATGAGGTGACCAACCGAGTGGCGACGCGCGGGGCGGCCGAGTGGTTATGAGGTGACCAACCGAGTGGGGACGGCGTGGCGGCCGAGTGGTTATGAGGTGACCAACCGAATGGCGACACGCGGGGTGGCCGAGTGGTTATGAGGTGACCAACCAAGTGGCGCGCGCGGGGCGGCCGAGTGGTGATGAGGTGACCAACCGAGTGGCGATGCGTGGCGCGGCCGAGTGATGATGAGGTTACCAACCGAGCGGCGACGCGCGGAGCGGCCGAGTGTTGATGAGGTTACCAATCGAGTGGCGACACACGGAGCGGCCGAGTGGTGATGAGGTGACCAACCCACAGGCGACGCGTGGAGCGGCCGAGTGGTGATGAGGTGACCAACCGAGAGGCGATGCGCGGGGCGGCCGAGTGGTTATGAGGTGACCAACCGAGTGGCGATGAAGTGACCGACCGATAGGCGACGCGCGTGGCGATGAGGTGATCAACCGATATGCGACGCGTGGGGCGGCCGAGTGGTGATGAGGTGACCAACTGAGTGGCGATGCGCGGCGCGGCCGAGTGATGATGAGGTTACCAACCGATTGGCGACGCGCGGAGCGGCCGAGTGTTGATGAGGTTACCAATCGAGTGGCGACACGCGGAGCGGCCGAGTGGTGATGAGGTGACCAACCCAGAGGCGACGCGTGGAGCGGCCGAGTGGTGATGAGGTGACCAACCGAGAGGCGATGCGCGGGGCGGCCGAGTGGTTATGACGTGACCAACCGAGTGGCGATGAGGTGACCAACCGATAGGCAACGCGCATGGCGATGAGGTGATCAACCGATAGGCAACGCGTGGGGCGGCCGAGTGGTGATGAGGTTACCAACTGAGTGGCGACGTGCGGAGCGACCGAGTGGAGATGAGGTGACCAACCCAGAGGCGACGCGTGGAGCGGCCGAGTGGTGATGAAGTGACCAACCGAGTGACGACGTGCGGAGCGGCCGAGTGGTGATGAGGTGACCAACCGAGTGGCGACGCGCGGAGCGGCCGACTCGTGATGAGCTGACCAATCGAATGGCGACACGCGGGGTGGCCTAGTGGTTATGAGGTGACCAACCAAGTGGTCACGCGCGGGGCGGCTGAGTGGTGATGAGGTGACCAACCGAGTGGTGACGCATGGGGAGGCAGAGTGGTGATGAGGTGACCAACGTAGTCCTCAATTTCAACGCGTTCCTAGAGAAAACCAAGCTGAAAGACGATGGTAGCAACTATACGGACTGGGTTCGGAACCTGAGGATTATCCTCATAGCTGCCAAGAAAGATTATGTCCTAAGAGCACCGCTGGGTGACGCACCTATTCTCCCTGCAGAACAAGACGTTATGAACGCTTGGCAGTCACGCCGCGATGATTACTCCCTCGTTCAGTGCGGCATGCTTTACAGCTTAGAGCCGGGGCTCCAAAAGCGTTTTGAGAGACATGGAGCATATGAGATGTTCGAAGAGCTGAAAATGGTTTTCCAAGCTCATGCCCGGGTCGAGAGATATGAAGTCTCCGACAAATTCTTTAGCTGTAAGATGGCGGAAAATGGCTCTGTCAGTGAGCACATACTCAAAATGTCTGGGTTGCACAACCGCTTGACTCAACTGGAAGTTAATCTCCCGGATGAGGCGGTCATTGACAGAATCCTCCAGTCGCTTCCACCTAGCTACAAGAGCTTTGTGATGAACTACAATATGCAGGGGATGGTAAAGACCATTCCTGAAGTATATGATATGCTGAAATCAGCAGAGGTAGAAATCAAGAAGGAGCATCAAGTGTTGATGGTGAATAAAACCACTAAGTTCAAGAAGGGCAAGGGTAAAAGGAACTTCAAGAAGGACGGCAAGGAAGTTGCCGCGCCCGGTAAGCAAGTTGCCGGGAAGAAGCCAAAGAATGGACCCAAGCCCGAGACCGAGTGTTTTTATTGCAAGGGAAGTGGTCACTGGAAGCGGAACTGCCCCAAATACTTAGCGGACAAGAAGGCCGGCAAAACCAAAGGTATATGTGATATACATGTAATTGATGTGTACCTTACCAGTACTCGTAGTAGCTCTTGGGTATTTGATACCGGTGCAGTTGCTCACATTTGTAACTCAAAACAGGAGCTGCGGAATAAACGGAGACTGGCGAAGGACGAGGTGACGATGCGCGTCGGGAATGGTTCCAAGGTCGATGTGATCGCCGTCGGCACGCTGCCTCTACATTTACCTACGGGATTAGTTTTAAACCTCAATAATTGTTATTTAGTGCCAAGTTTGAGCATGAACATTGTATCTGGGTCTCGCTTAATTCGAGATGGTTACTCATTTAAATCTGAGAATAATGGTTGTTCTATTTATATGAGAGATATGTTTTATGGTCATGCTCCGATGGTTAATGGTTTATTCTTAATTAATCTCGTACGTGATGATACACATATTCATAGTGTGAATACCAAAAGAATTAAAGTTGATAACAATAGTCCCACATATTTGTGGCACTGCCGCCTTGGTCACATAGGTGTCAAACGCATGAAGAAGCTCCATGCAGATGGACTTTTAGAGTCTCTTGATTATGAATCATTTGACACGTGCGAACCATGCCTCATGGGTAAAATGACCAAGACTCCGTTCTCAGGAACAATGGAGCGAGCAACCAACTTATTGGAAATCATACATACCGATGTGTGCGGTCCAATGAGTGTTGAGGCTCGCGGAGGCTATCGTTATGTTCTCACCCTCACTGATGACTTGAGTAGATATGGGTATATCTACTTAATGAAACACAAGTCTGAGACCTTTGAAAAGTTCAAGGAATTTCAGAGTGAGGTTGAAAATCAACGTGATAGAAAGATCAAGTTTCTACGATCAGATCGTGGAGGAGAATACTTGAGTCACGAATTTGGCACACACTTAAGAAAATGTGGAATAGTTTCACAACTCACGCCGCCTGGAACACCTCAGCGTAATGGTGTGTCCGAACGTCGTAATCGCACTCTATTGGATATGGTGCGATCTATGATGTCTCTTACCGACTTACCGCTATCTTTTTGGGGCTATGCTTTAGAGACTGCCGCATTCACTTTAAATAGGGCTCCGTCGAAATCCGTTGAGACGACACCGTATGAATTATGGTTTGGGAAGAAACCTAAGCTGTCGTTTCTAAAAGTTTGGGGATGCGATGCTTATGTCAAGAAACTTCAACCTGAGAAGCTCGAACCCAAGTCGGAAAAATGCGTCTTCATAGGATACCCAAAAGAAACTGTTGGGTATACCTTCTACCACAGATCCGAAGGCAAGATCTTTGTTGCCAAGAATGGATCCTTTCTAAAGAAAGAGTTTCTCTCGAAAGAAGTGAGTGGGAGGAAAGTAGAACTTGATGAAGTGTTACCTCTTGAACCGGAAAATGGCGAAACTCAAGAAAACGTTTCTGAGGTGCCTGCATCGACTAGAGGGGAAATTAATGATGATGATCAAGATGCTTCTGTGCTCCTACTGAAATTCGAAGGTCCACAAGGACACGTTCCGCACCAGAGTGGTACGGCAACCCTGTCTTGGAAATCATGTTGTTAGACAACGGTGAACCTTCGAACTATGAGGAAGCAATGGCGGGCCCGGATTCCAACAAATGGCTGGAAGCCATGAAATCCGAGATAGGATCCATGTATGAAAACGAAGTATGGACTTTGACTGACTTGCCCGTTGAACGGCGAGCCATAGAAAATAAATGGATCTTTAAGAAGAAGACAGACGCGGATGGTAATGTGACCATCTATAAAGCTCGGCTTGTCGCTAAGGGTTATCGACAAGTTCAAGGGGTTGACTACGATGAGACTTTCTCACCGGTAGCGAAGCTGAAGTCCGTCCGAATCATGTTAGCAATTGCCGCATACTATGATTATGAGATATGGCAAATGGACGTCAAAACGGCATTCCTTAATGGTTTCCTTAAGGAAGAATTGTATATGATACAGCCGGAAGGTTTTGTCGATCCTAAGAAGGCTGACAAGGTATGCAAGCTCCAACACTCGATTTATGGGCTGGTGCAAGCATCTCGGAGTTGGAACATTCGCTTTGATGAGATGATCAAAGCGTTTGGGTTTACACAGACTTATGGAGAAGCCTGTGTTTACAAGAAAGTGAGTGGGAGCTCTGTAGCATTTCTCATATTATATGTAGACGACATACTTTTGATGGGAAATGATATAGAACTCTTGGACAGCATTAAGGCCTACTTGAATAAAAGTTTTTCAATGAAGGACCTTGGAGAAGCACTTATATATTAGGCATCAAAATCTATAGAGATAGATCGAGACGCCTCATAGGTCTTTCACAAAGCACATACCTTGATAAGATATTGAAGAAGTTCAATATGGATCAATCTAAGAAGGGGTTCTTACCTGTGTTACAAGGTGTGAAATTGAGCTCAGCTCAATGTCCGACCACGGCAGAAGATATAGAAGAGATGAGTGTCATCCCCTATGCCTCAGCCATAGGTTCTATTATGTATGCCATGCTGTGTACCAGACCTGATGTAAACCTTGCCGTAAGTTTGGTAGGAAGGTACCAAAGTAATCCCGGCAAGGAACACTGGACAGCGGTCAAGAATATCCTGAAGTACCTGAAAAGGACTAAGGAAATGTTTCTCGTTTATGGAGGTGACGAAGAGCTCGTCGTAAAAGGTTACGTCGACGCTAGCTTCGACACAGATCTGGATGACTCTAAGTCACAAACCGGATACGTGTATATTTTGAATGGTGGGGCAGTAGGCTGGTGCAGTTGCAAGCAAAGCGTCGTGGCGGGATCTACATGTGAAGCGGAGTACATGGCAGCCTCGGAGGCAGCACATGAAGCAATTTGGGTGAAGGAGTTCATCACCGACCTCGGAGTCATACCCAATGCGTCGGGGCCAATCAAGCTCTTCTGTGACAACACTGGAGCTATTGCACTTGCAAAGGAGCCCAGGTTTCACAAGAAGACTAGGCACATCAAGCGTCGCTTCAACTCCATTCGTGAAAATGTTCAAGATGGAGACATAGAAATTTGTAAAGTGCACACGGATCTGAATGTCGCAGATCCGTTGACTAAACCTCTCCCTAAGGCAAAACATGATCAGCACCAGAACTCTATGGGTGTTCGATTCATCACAATGTAACTAGATTATTGACTCTAGTGCAAGTGGGAGACTGTTGGAAATATGCCCTAGAGGCAATAATAAAAGCATTATTATTATATTTCCTTATTCATGATAATTGTCTTTATTCGTGCTATAATTGTGTTAACCGGAAATCGTAATACATGTGTGAATAACAGACAACAAACATGTCCCTAGTGAGCCTCTAGTTGACTAGCTCGTTGATCGACGGATAGTCATAGTTTCCTGACTATGGACATTGGATGTCATCGATAACGGGATCACATCATTAGGAGAATGATGTGATGGACAAGACCCAATCCTAAACATAGCATAAGATCGCATAGTTCGTTTGCTAGAGTTATCCAATGTCAAGTATCCTTTCCTTAGACCATGAGATCGTGTAACTCCCGGATACCGTAGGAGTGCTTTGGGTGTGCCAAACGTCACAACGTAACTGGGTGACTATAAAGGTATGCTACGGGTATCTCTGAAAGTGTCTGTTGGGTTGACATGGATCGAGACTGGGATTTGTCACTCCGCTTGACGGAGAGGTATCACCGGGCCCTCTCGGTAATGCATCATCACAATGAGCTCAAGGTGATCAAAGTGTTTGATCACGGGATCATGCATTACGGTAACGAGAAAAGTGACTTGCCGATAACGAGATTGAACGAGGTATTGGGATACAGACGATCGAATCTCGGGCAAGTAAAATACCGATTGACAAAGGGAATCGTATACGGGATTAATTGAATCCTCGACATCGTGGTTCATCCGATGAGATCATCGTGGAGCATGTGGGATCCAACATGGGTATCCAGATCCCGCTGTTGGTTATTTCCCGAGAGCCGTCTTGGTCATGACTGCATGTCTCCCGAACCCGTAGGGTCTACACACTTAAGGTTCGGTGACGCTAGGGTTGTGAAGATATGTATGTGCAGTAACCCGAATGTTGTTCGGAGTCCCGGATGAGATCCCGGACGTCACGAGGAGTTCCGGAATGGTCCGGAGGTAAAGAATTATATATAGGAAGTGCTATTTTGGCCATCGGGACAAGTTTCGGTGTTATCGGTATTGTACCGGGACCACCGGAGGGGTCCCGGAGGTCCACCGGGGGGGTCCACCTGCCTCGGGGGGGCACATGGGCCTTAGGGGGTGCGCCTTGGCCTGCTTGGGCCAAGGGGAACCAGCCCCAAGGGCCCATGCGCCAAGGAAACTTGGAGGAGGGAGAGTCCTACAAGGGGAAGGCACCTCCGAGGTGCCTTGGGGAGGATGGACTCCTCCCCACCCTTGGCCGCACCCTTCCTTGGAGGAAGGGGCAAGGGCTGCGCCTCCCCCTCTCCCTTGGCCCTATATATAGTGGGGAAAAGGAGGAGCAAACAAAACCTAGGGCCCTGGCTCCTCCCTCCTCCCTGCAACACCTCCTCCTCCTCCCGTAGTTGCTTAGCGAAGCCCTGCCGGAGTTCTGCTGCATCCACCACCACACCGTCGTGCTGGATCTTCCTCAACCTCTCCTTCCCCCTTGCTGGATCAAGAAGGAGGAGACGTCTCCCGTCCCGTACGTGTGTTGAACGCGGAGGTGCCGTCCGTTCGGTACTAGATCATCGGTGAATTGGATCACGGCAAGTACGACTACCTCATCCACGTTCACTCGAACGCTTCCGTTGCGATCTACAAAGTGGTATGTAGATGCTATCCAATCTGAATACTCGTTGCTAGATGAACTCATAGATGGATCTTGGTGAAACCGTAGGAAAAATTTTAATTTTCTGCAACGTTCCCCAACAGTGGCATCATGAGCTAGGTCTATGCATAGTTCTTCTTGCGCGAGTAGAACACAATTTGTTGTGGGCGTAGATGTTGTCAATTCTTCTTGCCGTTACTAGTCAATCTTGATTCAGCGGTATTGTGGGATGAAGCGGCCCGGACCAACCTTACACGTACGCTTACGTGAGACCGGTTCCACCGATTAACATGCACTAGTTGCATAAGGTGGCTGGCGGGTGTCTGTCTCTCCTACTTTAGTTGGATCGGATTCGATGAACAGGGTCCTTATGAAGGGTAAATAGAGATTGACAAATCACGTTGTGGTTTGAACGTAGGTAAGAAAACGTTCTTGCTAGAACCCTAATTCAGCCACGTAAAACTTGCAACAACAATTAGAGGACGTCTAACTTGTTTTTGCAGCAAGTGCTTTGTGATATGATATGGACAAAGTTGTGATGTATGATGAATGATCTATATGTGATGTATGAGATGTTCATGCTATTGTAATAGGAATCACGACTTGCATGTCGATGAGTATGACAACCGGCAGGAGCCATAGGAGTTGTCTTTATTTTTTGTATGACCTGCGTGTCATTGAGAATCACCATGTAAGTTACTTTACTTTATTGCTAAACGCGTTAGCCATAGTAGTAGAAGTAATAGTTGGCGAGCAACTTCATGGAGACACGATGATGAAGATCATGGTGTCAAGCCGGTGACAAGATGATCATGGAGCCCCAAGATGAAGATCGAAGGAGCTATGTGATATTGGCCATATCATGTCACGTTTATTATTTGATTGCATGTGATGTTTATCATGTTTTGCATCTTGTTTACTTAGAACGACGGTAGTAAATAAGATGATCCCTCATAATAATTTCAAGAAAGTGTTCTCCCTAACTGTGCACCGTTGCTAAGGTTCGTCGTTCCGAAGCACCACGTGATGATCGGGTGTGATAGGTCCTTACGTTCGCATACAACGGGTGTAAGACAGATTTACACACGCAAAACACTTAGGTTGGCTTGACGAGCCTAGCATGTACAGACATGGCCTCGGAACACAGAAGACCGAAAGGTCGAGCATGAGTCGTATAGAAGATACGATCAACATGAAGATGTTCACCGATGTTGGCTAGTCCGTCTCACGTGATGATCGGACACGGCCTAGTTGACTCGGATCATGTAATACTTAGATGACTAGAAGAGGGATGTCTATCTAAGTGGGAGTTCATTAAATAATTTGATTAAATGAACTTTATTATCATGAACTTAGTCTAAATATTTACAATATGTCTTGTAGATCAAATGGCCAACGTAGTCCTCAATTTCAACGCGTTCCTAGAGAAAACCAAGCTGAAAGACGATGGTAGCAACTATACGGACTGGGTCCGGAACCTGAGGATTATCCTCATAGCTGCCAAGAAAGATTATGTCCTAAGAGCACCGCTGGGTGACGCACCTATTCTCCCTGCAGAACAAGACGTTATGAACGCTTGGCAGTCACGCTGCGATGATTACTCCCTCGTTCAGTGCGGCATGCTTTACAGCTTAGAGCCGGGGCTCCAAAAGCGTTTTGAGAGACATGGAGCATATGAGATGTTCGAAGAGCTGAAAATGGTTTTCCAAGCTCATGCCCGGGTCGAGAGATATGAAGTCTCCGACAAATTCTTTAGCTGTAAGATGGCGGAAAATGGCTCTGTCAGTGAGCACATACTCAAAATGTCTGGGTTGCACAACCGCTTGACTCAACTGGAAGTTAATCTCCCGGATGAGGCGGTCATTGACAGAATCCTCCAGTCGCTTCCACCTAGCTACAAGAGCTTTGTGATGAACTACAATATGCAGGGGATGGTAAAGACCATTCCTGAAGTATATGATATGCTGAAATCAGCAGAGGTAGAAATCAAGAAGGAGCATCAAGTGTTGATGGTGAATAAAACCACTAAGTTCAAGAAGGGCAAGGGTAAAAGGAACTTCAAGAAGGACGGCAAGGAAGTTGCCGCGCCCGGTAAGCAAGTTGCCGGGAAGAAGCCAAAGAATGGACCCAAGCCCGAGACCGAGTGTTTTTATTGCAAGGGAAGTGGTCACTGGAAGCGGAACTGCCCCAAATACTTAGCGGACAAGAAGGCCGGCAAAACCAAAGGTATATGTGATATACATGTAATTGATGTGTACCTTACCAGTACTCGTAGTAGCTCTTGGGTATTTGATACCGGTGCAGTTGCTCACATTTGTAACTCAAAACAGGAGCTGCGGAATAAACGGAGACTGGCGAAGGACGAGGTGACGATGCGCGTCGGGAATGGTTCCAAGGTCGATGTGATCGCCGTCGGCACGCTGCCTCTACATTTACCTACGGGATTAGTTTTAAACCTCAATAATTGTTATTTAGTGCCAAGTTTGAGCATGAACATTGTATCTGGGTCTCGCTTAATTCGAGATGGTTACTCATTAAAATCTGAGAATAATGGTTGTTCTATTTATATGAGAGATATGTTTTATGGTCATGCTCCGATGGTTAATGGTTTATTCTTAATTAATCTCGTACGTGATGATACACATATTCATAGTGTGAATACCAAAAGAATTAAAGTTGATAACAATAGTCCCACATATTTGTGGCACTGCCGCCTTGGTCACATAGGTGTCAAACGCATGAAGAAGCTCCATGCAGATGGACTTTTAGAGTCTCTTGATTATGAATCATTTGACACGTGCGAACCATGCCTCATGGGTAAAATGACCAAGACTCCGTTCTCAGGAACAATGGAGCGAGCAACCAACTTATTGGAAATCATACATACCGATGTGTGCGGTCCAATGAGTGTTGAGGCTCGCGGAGGCTATCGTTATGTTCTCACCCTCACTGATGACTTGAGTAGATATGGGTATATCTACTTAATGAAACACAAGTCTGAGACCTTTGAAAAGTTCAAGGAATTTCAGAGTGAGGTTGAAAATCAACGTGATAGAAAGATCAAGTTTCTACGATCAGATCGTGGAGGAGAATACTTGAGTCACGGATTTGGCACACACTTAAGAAAATGTGGAATAGTTTCACAACTCACGCCGCCTGGAACACCTCAGCGTAATGGTGTGTCCGAACGTCGTAATCGCACTCTATTGGATATGGTGCGATCTATGATGTCTCTTACTGACTTACCGCTATCTTTTTGGGGCTATGCTTTAGAGACTGCCGCATTCACTTTAAATAGGGCTCCGTCGAAATCCGTTGAGACGACACCGTATGAATTATGGTTTGGGAAGAAACCTAAGCTGTCGTTTCTAAAAGTTTGGGGATGCGATGCTTATGTCAAGAAACTTCAACCTGAGAAGCTCGAACCCAAGTCGGAAAAATGCGTCTTCATAGGATACCCAAAAGAAACTGTTGGGTATACCTTCTACCACAGATCCGAAGGCAAGATCTTTGTTGCCAAGAATGGATCCTTTCTAAAGAAAGAGTTTCTCTCGAAAGAAGTGAGTGGGAGGAAAGTAGAACTTGATGAAGTGTTACCTCTTGAACCGGAAAATGGCGAAACTCAAGAAAACGTTTCTGAGGTGCCTGCACCGACTAGAGAGGAAATTAATGATGATGATCAAGATGCTTCTGTGCTCCTACTGAAATTCGAAGGTCCACAAGGACACGTTCCGCACCAGAGTGGTACGGCAACCCTGTCTTGGAAATCATGTTGTTAGACAACGGTGAACCTTCGAACTATGAGGAAGCAATGGCGGGCCCGGATTCCAACAAATGGCTGGAAGCCATGAAATCCGAGATAGGATCCATGTATGAAAACGAAGTATGGACTTTGACTGACTTGCCCGTTGAACGGCGAGCCATAGAAAATAAATGGATCTTTAAGAAGAAGACAGACGCGGATGGTAATGTGACCATCTATAAAGCTCGGCTTGTCGCTAAGGGTTATCGACAAGTTCAAGGGGTTGACTACGATGAGACTTTCTCACCGGTAGCGAAGCTGAAGTCCGTCCGAATCATGTTAGCAATTGCCGCATACTATGATTATGAGATATGGCAAATGGACGTCAAAACGGCATTCCTTAATGGTTTCCTTAAGGAAGAATTGTATATGATACAGCCGGAAGGTTTTGTCGATCCTAAGAAGGCTGACAAGGTATGCAAGCTCCAACACTCGATTTATGGGCTGGTGCAAGCATCTCGGAGTTGGAACATTCGCTTTGATGAGATGATCAAAGCGTTTGGGTTTACACAGACTTATGGAGAAGCCTGTGTTTACAAGAAAGTGAGTGGGAGCTCTGTAGCATTTCTCATATTATATGTAGACGACATACTTTTGATGGGAAATGATATAGAACTCTTGGACAGCATTAAGGCCTACTTGAATAAAAGTTTTTCAATGAAGGACCTTGGAGAAGCACTTATATATTAGGCATCAAAATCTATAGAGATAGATCAAGACGCCTCATAGGTATTTCACAAAGCACATACCTTGATAAGATATTGAAGAAGTTCAATATGGATCAATCTAAGAAGGGGTTCTTACCTGTGTTACAAGGTGTGAAATTGAGCTCAGCTCAATGTCCGACCACGGCAGAAGATATAGAAGAGATGAGTGTCATCCCCTATGCCTCAGCCATAGGTTCTATTATGTATGCCATGCTGTGTACCAGACCTGATGTAAACCTTGCCGTAAGTTTGGTAGGAAGGTACCAAAGTAATCCCGGCAAGGAGCACTGGACAGCGGTCAAGAATATCCTGAAGTACCTGAAAAGGACTAAGGAAATGTTTCTCGTTTATGGAGGTGACGAAGAGCTCGTCGTAAAAGGTTACGTCGACGCTAGCTTCGACACAGATCTGGATGACTCTAAGTCACAAACCGGATACGTGTATATTTTGAATGGTGGGGCAGTAGGCTGGTGCAGTTGCAAGCAAAGCGTCGTGGCGGGATCTACATGTGAAGCGGAGTACATGGCAGCCTCGGAGGCAGCACATGAAGCAATTTGGGTGAAGGAGTTCATCACCGACCTCGGAGTCATACCCAATGCGTCGGGGCCAATCAAGCTCTTCTGTGACAACACTGGAGCTATTGCACTTGCAAAGGAGCCCAGGTTTCACAAGAAGACTAGGCACATCAAGCGTTGCTTCAACTCCATTCGTGAAAATGTTCAAGATGGAGACATAGAAATTTGTAAAGTGCACACGGATCTGAATGTCGCAGATCCGTTGACTAAACCTCTCCCTAAGGCAAAACATGATCAGCACCAGAACTCTATGGGTGTTCGATTCATCACAATGTAACTAGATTATTGACTCTAGTGCAAGTGGGAGACTGTTGGAAATATGCCCTAGAGGCAATAATAAAATCATTATTATTATATTTCCTTATTCATGATAATTGTCTTTATTCGTGCTATAATTGTGTTAACCGGAAATCGTAATACATGTGTGAATAACAGACAACAAACATGTCCCTAGTGAGCCTCTAGTTGACTAGCTCGTTGATCGACGGATAGTCATAGTTTCCTGACTATGGACATTGGATGTCATCGATAACGGGATCACATCATTAGGAGAATGATGTGATGGACAAGACCCAATCCTAAACATAGCATAAGATCGCATAGTTCGTTTGCTAGAGTTATCCAATGTCAAGTATCCTTTCCTTAGACCATGAGATCGTGTAACTCCCGGATACCGTAGGAGTGCTTTGGGTGTGCCAAACGTCACAACGTAACTGGGTGACTATAAAGGTATGCTACGGGTATCTCTGAAAGTGTCTGTTGGGTTGACATGGATCGAGACTGGGATTTGTCACTCCGCTTGACGGAGAGGTATCACCGGGCCCTCTCGGTAATGCATCATCACAATGAGCTCAAGGTGATCAAAGTGTTTGATCACGGGATCATGCATTACGGTAACGAGAAAAGTGACTTGCCGATAACGAGATTGAACGAGGTATTGGGATACAGACGATCGAATCTCGGGCAAGTAAAATACCGATTGACAAAGGGAATCGTATACGGGATTAATTGAATCCTCGACATCGTGGTTCATCCGATGAGATCATCGTGGAGCATGTGGGATCCAACATGGGTATCCAGATCCCGCTGTTGGTTATTGCCCGAGAGCCGTCTCGGTCATGACTGCATGTCTCCCGAACCCGTAGGGTCTACACACTTAAGGTTCGGTGACGCTAGGGTTGTGAAGATATGTATGTGCAATAACCCGAATGTTGTTCGGAGTCTCGGATGAGATCCCGGACGTCACGAGGAGTTCCGGAATGGTCCGGAGGTAAAGAATTATATATAGGAAGTGCTATTTTGGCCATCGGGACAAGTTTCGGTGTTATCGGTATTGTACCGGGACCACCGGAGGGGTCCCGGAGGTCCACCGGGGGGGTCCACCTGCCTCGGGGGGGCACATGGGCCTTAGGGGGTGCGCCTTGGCCTGCTTGGGCCAAGGGGAACCAGCCCCAAGGGCCCATGCGCCAAGGAAACTTGGAGGAGGGAGAGTCCTACAAGGGGAAGGCACCTCCGAGGTGCCTTGGGGAGGATGGACTCCTCCCCACCCTTGGCCGCACCCTTCCTTGGAGGAAGGGGCAAGGGCTGCGCCTCCCCCTCTCCCTTGGCCCTATATATAGTGGGGAAAAGGAGGAGCAAACAAAACCTAGGGCCCTGGCTCCTCCCTCCTCCCTGCAACACCTCCTCCTCCTCCCGTAGTTGCTTAGCGAAGCCCTGCCGGAGTTCTGCTGCATCCACCACCACACCGTCGTGCTGGATCTTCCTCAACCTCTCCTTCCCCCTTGCTGGATCAAGAAGGAGGAGACGTCTCCCGTCCCGTACGTGTGTTGAACGCGGAGGTGCCGTCCGTTCGGTACTAGATCATCGGTGAATTGGATCACGGCAAGTACGACTACCTCATCCACGTTCACTCGAACGCTTCCGTTGCGATCTACAAAGTGGTATGTAGATGCTATCCAATCTGAATACTCGTTGCTAGATGAACTCATAGATGGATCTTGGTGAAACCGTAGGAAAAATTTTAATTTTCTGCAACGTTCCCCAACAGTGACCAACCGAGTGGCGACGTGCGGAGCGGCCGAGTGGTGATGAGGTGACCAACTGAGTGGCCACTGTAGGATCTAGAAGTAGGTGTGTCTACAGGGGGGGGGGGTGATTAGACACTTAGTGCTAAAGTTGTAGTTTTTAAGCTTTTTCGGTTTGAGTGGAGTTTTAGGCACAATTTCAACATACACACTACATATCAAGCAAGCATGCAAAGAGTTTATGAGCAGCGGAATGTAAAGCATGCAACTTGCAAGAATGTAAAGGGAAGGGTTTGGAGAATTCAAATGCAATTGGAAACACGGATGTTTTTCCCGTGGTTCGGATAGGTGGTGCTATCCTACATCCACGTTGATGGAGACTTCAACCCACGAAGGGGAACTGTTGCGCGAGTCCTCGGAGGGCTCCACCCACGAAGGGTCCATGAAGAAGCAACCTTGTCTATCCCACCATGGCCATCGCCCATGAAGGACTTGCCTCACTAGCGGTAGATCTTCATGAAGTAGGCGATCTCCTTGCCCTTACAAACTCCTTGGTTCAACTCCAAAATCTAGTCGGAGGCTCCCAAGTGACACCTAGCCAATCTAGGAGACACCACCCTCCAAGAAGTAACAAATGGTGTGTTGATGATGAACTCCTTGCTCTTGTGCTTCAAATGATAGTCTCCCCAACACTCAACTCTCTCACATAGGATTTGGATTTGGTGGAAAGAAGATTTGAGTGGAAAGCAACTTGGGGAAGGCTAGAGATCAAGATTCATATGGTAGGAATGGGATATCTTGGCCTCAACACAAGAGTAGGTGGTTCTCTCTCAGAACATATGAGTTGGAGGTGTAGATGTGTTCTGATGGCTCTCTCCACGAATGAAGAGGAGGTGGAGGGGTATATATAGCCTCCACACAAAATCCAACCGTTACACACAATTTACCAATCTCGGTGGGACCGAATCAGCAAGCTCGGTCAGACCAAAATAGTAAACCTAGTGACCGTTAGAGATTTTCGGTAGGACTGACATGCAACGCGGTAGGACCGATATGGTTAGGGTTAGGGCATAACGTAATCTCGGTGAGACCGATTACACAAACTCGGTGAGACCGATTTTGGTAATTATCTAACCAGAGAGTTGGTCAGGTAAACTCGGTGGGACCGATTACTAAACTCGGTTAGACCGATTTTGGTAATGAGTTAACTAGAGAGTTTACATTGTAATCTCGGTAGTACCGATTGCCTAAACTCGGTGAGACCGATTTTGACAATGGACATACACAGTGAGATTGCAATCCCATCTCGGTGAGACCGAGATCCCTATCGGTAGAACCGATTTGCTAGCGTTTGGCAATGGCTTATGACATGTGAAACTCGGTGGCGCCGGATAGAAAGAATCGGTAGGTCCGAGTTTGACTTTGGGTTTAGGTCATATCTGGAAGTGGGAAAGTAGCTGAGGGTTTTGGAGCATATCATCAAGCACATGGAGCAAAAGGCTCATTAAGCAACACCTCATACCTTCTTAATAGTATTGGCTTTTCCTATGGACTCAATGTGATCTTGGATCACTAAAAGTGTAAAATGAAGAGTCCTGAGCTTGAAGCTTTAGCCAGTCCTTTGTCCTTAGCATCTTGAAGGAGTTCCCACAACTTTTAGTCCATGCCACTCCATTGTTGAACTTATCTGAAATATACTAGATAAAAGTATTAGTCCAATAAGAGATATGTTGACATTAATTACCAAAACCACCTGAAGAGCACTTGTGCTTTCACTCTCCCCCTTTTTGGTAATTGATGGCAACATACATCAAAGCTTTAGATAAAGATACAAAGAATAGCAAGTAAAGCTTTGGAAGAACATGTAACAAACATAGGCTCCCCCTACATGTATGCAATCATGTGAATACAGAATATAGAAGCATGTGAGAGCATAAGCATGACAGAGTTGGCAATGTGTTACATGTATCTTGGCCATATGCATCAGAGAAAAAGATTATTAAGAGAAATACCTTCATGCTTATGAGTCCTTCTTGCAAACAGTATGTACAAACAGCAAGAATTCCTCATACTCATGATTCTGATGCATATACTTACCTTGTAGTCTTAAGTTGGCTTAGGATGGAATGAATCTGCACAAACAAGGTTAGATAACACAGGTACATCCACTAGCCAGAGCAAACCAAAAGAAACCACAAGAATAGCAAGACTGGGATGACATGTAAAGAGTGAGTACAAGGTACCACATTGGATTAGACATGTCCCCAAGAGTAAAGATATGCAATGAATTTGAATGATTTCTTTCCCTTAGATGTCTTGCTCCCCCTGAATCTGGCATGGGTTATTGGGAGAAGATAGGGAACAGAAAATCAGAGCTGAAAGATATGAATAGAACTTAATTTAAATGAGTACATATGAACATGTCTTTCCCCCAAAAAGACATGTGGCATCTCTCCTCGTGAATATCAAGCATCTGGGATCCTTGAGTATTCTCTCCCCCTGGAGATTTCTTTCTCCCCCTTAATATTTGGGATCCTTGAGTATTCTCTCCCCCTGGAGATTTCTTTCTCCCCCTTAATACTTTCTCCTTTGTAGGTGATAAGCTTTGATGTGATCTCTCTCTCCCCGATGATAAGCTTTGATGTGATCTCTCTCTCCCCCTTTGACATCAATTTCCAAGAAGGTTTTTCCTGGAATCCGTCGAATAGGTTTGGTCCTTGACATTCAGCACAAAGCAGTGGATAAAACTGTGATGCTTGTAGAGGACAAGATTCATTGAGTGAAGATGGATCAGAAGAAATATAGAATATGTGGCAAACTGTTTTTCCTGTTACGAAATCGGTGTCACCGAGTGGTATGTTTTGGTGGTACCGAAGGGATTCGGTTGGACCGAAAATTACAATTCGGTGAAACCGAGTTCATTACAGAGAAAACACTTGTCACCTCAGCTCACTAGTCAAATAAGATCTCACAAAGATTTTCAATGAATTAGCTGAAAGATTTGCAAGGAATTTTATGCAGAACAAAAGTAAAAAAAAATGAAAGTTTCTAGATGAAGTGTTTTTTGTTTGAAAAAAGAGGGAAACAAGTATGCAAGGGACAAATGCAATAACACAGAAAAGAACACAAGAGAACTTCATCTAGAATTGGGCGGTGACATAGTCACCTATGTTAGAGTATATTGACTTAGGAGTCAAGTGAGAACACTTGATCATAGGTCATACTCATCGTTTAAGCTCAAAATGGGGTTACCATTTTTCGTTTAAGCATCTTGATGTATTCACATCTTGTTGAGTTACTTTGACTCATGACTTGGAGTAAAGCTTCTCTAAGATGGAACAACATACCTTGGGTGGTGGTGTGGATCTTGCTCATGTAGTTGAACTTGTGTGGGTGCTCAAGGGTGATGTAGATCATCATGAGTTGGGAGCACCACTTGGAGTTTGAGTTCATCTACCTACATGGATTAGTTCTTGCAAGGAAAAGCACTTGTATATCCAAAAATGACAATCATGAAGCTCAACATAGAATTTGTCAGAGGATATGTTAGAATGGTTTCGTGCTTCCTTGTCTCCAACCATCATTGTGTAGAGACTTGGTGATGTAGAGATTGCTCAAGATGTGAGTGAGTTGCAATCTCATGGAATTAGATTCAACCAAGTACCTACATGGGTTAGATAACATGCAAGATACAAATATATTCAAGACATAAGATAGTCATCATAAGAGATATATCATGGATTGGCCATAAGCTCATGTCTTGCATGTATCCAATGGAGTTTCTACTCCAAGTTCGAAGCATCAATGATGTTCAATTCTCCTCTCAACCTGCAAAACACTTTCTCATCAAGTGCTTCAGTGAATATATCCGCTAATTGCTTATCGGTGCAAACATGCTTAAGATCAATGTCACCCTTAGCAACATGATCTCGAATGAAATGATGACGAACTTCAATGTGCTTAGTTCGAGAATGTTGCACATGATTATGACCAATTTTGATAGCACTTTCATTGTCACAAAGCAATGGAACATGTTTCACATAGACCCCATAATCTTTAAGAGTTTGGGTCATCCAAAGTAATTGAGCACAACATGAACCAGCGGCAATGTATTCTGCTTCAGCGGTAGATAAGGATACCGAGTTTTGTTTCTTGGAGGACCAAGACACAAGAGATCTACCAAGAAATTGACAAGTACCCGAAGTGGACTTTCTATCAACCTTGTCTCCGGCATAATCCGAGTTAGAATAGCCAACAAGATCAAAAGAGGACCTCTTAGGATACCAAATGCCAAAATTTGGTGTATGAATTAGGTATCTCACTATCCTTTTCACGGCCTTAAGATGACATTCTTTAGGAGTAGCTTGATATCGTGCACACATGCACACACTTAGCATAATATCGGGACGTGAGGCACATAAGTATAACAATGAACCAATCATAGAGCGATAAACCTTTTGATCAACCGGTTCACCATCTTTGGTCAAGTCATTATGTCCACTAGTAGGCATGGGTGTTGACATACCTTTGCATTCTTGCATGTTGAACTTCTTGAATAAGTCCTTGGTGTACTTCGTTTGAGATACAAATGAACCTTCCTTAGTTTGCTTGATTTGCAAACCGAGAAAGAATTTGAGTTCACTCATCATAAACATCTCAAACTTCTCTGACATTAGCTTTCCAAACTTTTCACTAAAACGAGGGTTAGTTGAACCAAATATAATATCATCAAAATAAATTTGGCATACAAATAGTTCTCCATTAACCCTTTTAGTAAAAAGTGTGGAATCAATTTTTCCAATTTCAAAACCACTTGCAATAAGGAACTTGGTCAAGCATTTATACCATGCTCTAGGAGCTTGTTTAAGACCATAAAGAGCTTTGTGAAGTTTGTAAACATGATTAGGTTTCTTAGGATTGACAAAGCCGGGAGGTTGTTTGACATAAACTTCCTCCTCTATTTCACCATTTAGAAAAGCACTTTTAATGTCCATTTGGTACAAGGTGATATTATGGTGATTAGCATAGGCAAGTAAGATGCGAATGGACTCGAGTCTAGCAACGGGAGCATATGTCTCACCATAGTCCATACCTTTGACTTGTGTGTACCCTTGGGCGACGAGACGTGCTTTGTTGCGAACCACTTGTCCATCTTCATCTTGCTTGTTGCGAAACACCCATTTGGTACCAATGATGTTGTGGTTGTTGTCGGGCTTCTCAACCAATGTCCAAACTTGGTTTCTCTCAAAGTTGTGTAGCTCTTCATGCATAGCATTTATCCAATCTGGATCTTCCAATGCTTCTTCAACCTTCATAGGTTCAATGCTAGAGATGAATGAATAGTTTTCACAAAAGTTAGCTAAACGAGTTTTTGAGCGAGTAATTCTCCCGGTTTGGATATCATTGTAGATTTGCTCGACGGGATGATCTTTGGCAATTCTTGCTCGAACTCGTGAAAGCTTTTGCTTGGGTCTTCGTTGAACATCTTCTTCAACTTGTTCATCTTCTTGGTCTTCTTCATTGTTGATGTTGTTGTTCTCTTGTCGTGGTGGAGAAGGAGGTTGTTGATGTTCGTCTTGATGCGTTTCCTCGTTTTCTTCATCTTGGTGTGTCCCACTTGTGGATGCTTCCTTGTCAATTCTTGGTTCACCTTGTCGTGAAGTAGAAGCTTCCACTTGGACGGACGAGGTATTCTCCTTCACCTCCATTGGACGAATTTTTCCAATAGACAAGTCTTGGATTGCTTCTGAAGGGTCTTTGTCTCCTACATCAATTGGCAATTGCTCTACTTGCGAGCCATTAGATTCATCAAACTTCACATCTACCGTTTCTTCAACCTTTCGGGTGAAAGAGTTGTAGATACAGTAAGTGTGAGAGTTTGAACCATAACCAAGTAGGAAACCTTCATGAGATTTAGGAGCAAACTTTGAACGACGATGCTTATCAAGAATGTAGCACTTTGAGCCGAATACTCGAAAGTATCCAACTTGGGGTTTGTTACCGGTGAGGAGCTCGTATGCCGTCTTGCCGAGTAGCTTGTGAAGATACAAGAGATTTGTTGCATGACAAGCCGTCTCAACCGCTTCTGCCCAAAAGTGCTTTGGCGTCTTGTACTCATCGAGCATCGTTCTCACCATTTCGATGAGCGTCCGGTTCTTCCTCTCAACAACTCCATTTTGTTGAGGTGTGTACGTAGCCGAGAACTCGTGTGAAATCCCTTCTTCGTCAAGAAAGGTGTCCACATTTGCGTTCTTGAACTCCGTTCCGTTGTCACTCCGAACCTTCTTGATCTTCACGTCAAACTGATTTTGGGCCTTCCTAGCGAAGTTTTTGAAGATCTTTTGGACCTGCGATTTGTCATCAAGAAAAAACAGCCACGTAAATCTTGAAAAATCATCAACTATAACTAGACCAAAAGAATTTCCACCGAGACTCTTGTAGGCATTGGGACCAAAAAGATCCATATGAAGTAGCTCGAGTGGCCTCCTTGTGGTCATGTTCTTCTTCACGGGATGCCTTCCTCCGACCTGTTTACCTGCTTGACAAGCAGTACAAAGTCTATCCTTATCAAATATGACATCGTTAACTCCAAGGATATGATTTCCTTTAATAAGCTTGTCAAGGTTTCTCATGCCAACGTGACCTAGTCGTCTATGCCACAACCAACCTTTTGAGGATTTAGCAATAAAACAAGTTTTAGGTTGTGCCTTTTTAGAGAAATCGACAATGTAAAGGTCACCTCTACGTATACCGGTAAAGACCATTTTATGATTGTCTCGACGAAACACTTGGCAATCTACCTCAGTAAATAGGACATTCAAACCGAAATCAGCAAGTCTAGATACTGAAAGTAAGTTGTACCCAAGAGATTCAACGAGCATGACATTTTGAATGGAGCTATCGTGTGAGATGGCCACCTTACCAAGGCCAACCACCTTACCCTTTGAATTATCACCAAAGGTGACATATTTTCGAGGGCCGTCATTTTCAGCAAGCTCATGGAACATCTCTTCATCTCCGGTCATATGATCAGTACATCCACTGTCGAGAACCCATTCCTTTCCTCCTGACACATATCCTCGAAGATTAGCCATAAGACCAAAGTGTCTCATTGCATCGTCAAGATCGAAGTCACTATCATCATCTTCATCATAGTATCCATGTTCAACATCATCTTGTGATTGATCATATCCTAGAGAGCGTAATTCATTAGATAAATGATCATCAAAGTGGTCACTTTTATGAATTCTTATGGATTCGGTTATGATATCACCAATGATTCCAATATTTCCTTTAGCACGCATGAGATTAGTAAGCTCAAATAGACAATCACCAAAACTAGGATCACTAGAGTTCATTTTACTCAAGGCAATAGATTTATGGAGAATTTCATCCAAATTTTTCAAGGAATAATTGGGGAATCGTTCCTCAAGAAATTTCCATATAGTTTTTGGGTAAACCAGCAATCAAGTTTTTGGGCAATCCTCTAATGATGAGCTCAACGGTTCTAAGATTGCGAATCATGTAAATATCTTCATCTAGAGTGGGGTGCATAGGATCAACATGAGGTGCACAAGGACTAGCAATATACTTGTTCAAATGATATTGATTGAAAATCACAAGCATCTCATTTTTCCACTCATGAAAATACTCTCCATCAAGAATAGGCACTCTATGTCTAAGACTCCCTAAAGTAGACACATCCATCTTCCTCCAATGGTGATTAAACCAAGGCAATGGAGACCAAAGCTCTGATACCACTTGTAGGATCTAGAAGTAGGTGTGTCTAGAGGGGGGGGGGGTGATTAGACACTTAGTGCTAAAGTTGCAGTTTTTAAGCTTTTTTCGTTTGAGTGGAGTTTTAGGCACAATTTCAACATACACAATACATATCAAGCAAGCATGCAAAGAGTATATGAGCAGCGGAATGTAAAGCATGCAACTTGCAAGAATGTAAAGGGAAGGGTTTGGAGAATTCAAACGCAATTGGAGACACGGATGTTTTTCCTGTGGTTCGGATAGGTGGTGCTATCCTACATCCACGTTGATGGAGACTTCAACCCATGAAGGGTAACGGTTGCGCGAGTCCACGGAGGGCTCCACCCACGAAGGGTCCATGAAGAAGCAACCTTGTCTATCCCACCATGGCCATCGCCCACGAAGGACTTGCCTCACTAGCGGTAGATCTTCATGAAGTAGGCGATCTCCTTGCCCTTACAAACTCCTTGGTTCAACTCCACAATCTAGTCGGAGGCTCCCAAGTGACACCTAGCCAATCTAGGAGACACCACTCTCCAAGAAGTAACAAATGGTGTGTTGATGATGAACTCCTTGCTCTTGTGCTTCAAATGATAGTCTCCCCAACACTCAACTCTCTCTCATAGGATTTGGATTTGGTGGAAAGAAGATTTGAGTGGAAAGCAACTTGGGGAAGGCTAGAGATCAAGATTCATATGGTAGGAATGGGATATCTTGGCCTCAACACAAGAGTAGGTGGTTCTCTCACAGAACATATGAGCTGGAAGTGTAGATGTGTTCTGATGGCTCTCTCCACGAATGAAGAGGAGGTGGAGGGGTATATATAGCCTCCACACAAAATCCAACCGTTACACACAATTTACCAATCTCGGTGGGACCGAATCAACAAACTCGGTCGGACCGAAATAGTAAACCTAGTGACCGTTAGAGATTTTTGGTGGGACTGACATGCAACTCGGTAGGACCGATATGGTTAGGGTTAGGGCATAACGTAATCTCGGTGAGACCGATTACACAAACTCGGTGAGACCGATTTTGGTAATTAGCTAACCAGAGAGTTGGTCAGGTAAACTCGGTGGGACCGATTACTAAACTCGGTTAGACCGATTTTGGTAATGAGTTAACCAGAGAGTTTACATTGTAATCTCGGTAGTACCGATTGCCTAAACTCGGTGAGACCGATTTTGACAATGGACATACACAGTGAGATTGCAATCCCATCTCGATGAGACCGAGATCCCTATCGGTAGAACCGATTTGCTAGGGTTTGGCAATGGCTTATGACATGTGAAACTCGGTGGCGCCGGATAGAAAGAATCGGTAGGTCCGAGTTTGACTTTGGGTTTAGGTCATATGTGGAAGTGGGAAAGTAGCTGAGGGTTTTGGAGCATATCATCAAGCACATGGAGCAAAAGGCTCATTAAGCAACACCTCATCCCTTCTTAATAGTATTGGCTTTTCCTATGGACTCAATGTGATCTTGGATCACTAAAAGTGTAAAATGAAGAGTCCTGAGCTTGAAGCTTTAGCCAATCCTTTGTCCTTAGCATCTTGAGGGAGTTCCCACAACTTTTAGTCCATGCCACTCCATTGTTGAACTTATCTGAAATATACTAGATAAAAGTATTAGTCCAACAAGAGATATGTTGACATTAATTACCAAAACCACCTGGAGAGCACTTGTGCTTTCAGCGACGCGCGGAGCGGCCGACTCGTGATGAGGTGACCAACCAAGTGGCCACGCGCGGAGCGGCTGAGTGGTGATGAGGTTACCAACATAGTGGCGACGCGCAGAGCGGCCGAGTGGTGATGAGGTGAACAACCGAGTGGCGGCGCGCGAAGCGGCCGAGTGGTGATGAGGTGACCAACCAAGAGGCATCGCACGGAGCCGCCGAGTGGTGATGAGGTGACCAACAAAGTGGCGACGCACGGAGCGGCCGAGTGGTGATGAGGTGACCAACCAAGAGGGGAGGCGCGGAGCGGCCGAGTGGTGATGAGGTGACCAACCAAGTGGCGATGCGCGGAGCGGCCAAATGGTGATGAGGTTACCAACCGAGTGGCGACGCGCTGAGCGGCCGAGTGGTGATGAGGTCACCAACCGAGAGGTGACGCGCGGAGCGTCCGAGTGGTGATGAGGTGACCAACCGAGTGGCGACACGCGGAGCGGCCAACTGGTGATGAGGTGACCAACCAAGTAGCGACGCGCGGAGCGGCCGAGTGGTGATGAGGTGACCAACTGACTCGCGACGCGCGGAGCGGCTGAGTGATGTAGACGCGTCCCGTGGAGTGGTGAGGCACGGGGCGTCCGAGTGATGTAGACGCGTCCCGCGGAGTGGCGATGCATGGGGCGCCCGAGTGAAGTAGACGCGTCCCGTGGAGTGGCGAGGCGCGGGGCGTCCGAGTGAAGTATCCGTGTCCCGCGGCGAGACGATGTGCGGGGCGTCCAATATGTAGACGCGTGCCACGAAGTGACGATGCGCGGGGCGTCCGGTGATGTAGACGCGTGCCGCAGAGTGATGAAGCGTGGGGCATCCGAGTGAAGTTGTTGTGTCCCGCAGCGTGACGACGTTTGGGGCGTCTGAGTGAAGTAGAGGCGTCCCGCGGAGTGGCGGCGAGCGGCGAGTGACGGAGACGCGTCCCGCGAAGTGATGATGCACGGAGCATCCGGTGATGTAGACGCGTGACGCGAGATGACGATGCGCGGGGCGTCCGGTTATGTAGACGTGTTCCACGGAGTGACGATGTGGGGGACATCTGAGTGAAGTAGAGGCGTCCAACAGAGTGACGGCGAGCGGGGCGTCTGAATGACTTAGACGCGTCCCGCGGAGTGATGATGCGCGGGGCGTTCGAGTGATGTAGATGCGTCCGCAGAGTTGCGACACGCGGGATGTACGTGTGATGTAGACGCATCCCGCGGTGTGGCGACGCCCGGGACGGCCAAATGATGAAGATGCGTCTCATCGAGTGGCGACACACGGAGCGGCCGAGTCAGGTAAGACAACGAAATGTGTCCAGTAGTGTGACCGCGTGCGGGGCGGCCGAGTCACTACACGTTAGTCGTCTGGATGCAAACTCCATCCGAGTTACCCTGTGGAAGTCGTGGAAACAGCTGCCTGGTTCTGGCTGCAGCAATTAAGTGGCGTTAGTAATCCTCGTCAATTGGCCGCTTAATGAGGCAACCAATTAATCTGACGTTGAAGATCACCACATCCTTCCGTTTCCTATACTTCCGCACATTTACCTGCATGCATGTAATCAAGGAGAAGGTGTCCCACTCACCTTGCATGGTTAAAGGAAAAAGGGCCATGGCCAACAGACGGCGACGGAGGAAGAACCGCCGCGCCCGGAGGCATGACAGGCTTCCTATTTCCGCGCCGCGTGGGGTCTGTGCGTATGCCGCAATGACCATGCCCGAGAAGCTAATGAGGGAGGAGCGCATCGCGCCTACGACGCCGGCGGGAGAGGCGCCTCCACCATGGAGATCACTGCTGAGCGGGCGACCAGACCGTGGAGTTCCGCGTTGCCGGCCAGGCTTGTGCCTCTGCTGAGCAGAAAGGGAGGAGTGCTGCACCATCGCATTATGCTGGCCGCGTGACTCGGGAACACCGCTGGAGGTGCGGTTCCGGCGTAGATGGACGCGCCAGAGGTCGGTGAAGCCGGACGGGCGGCGGTTGACTCGGTGGACTGGCCATGTCAGGAGCTCGGCCTCCATGCCGCTGTTGTTCGCGCTTTCTGGTTGATGTGAAGAAGATGATGCGGCCATCCTCCTCATGAGTACATGTACATACAGAAGAAAAACAACCATTGTTAGATTAAAGATCGACTGTAAAGAATAAGATAGTATGGAATGAGACTTCCTGATCCCTCTGTACGAAGAGTATCATGACTCGACTGTAAAGAATAAGATAGTATGGAATGGGACTTCCTGATCCCTCTGTACGAAGAGTATCATGACTCCCCTGTGAATGAAGTGATGTCCGAAACATGCTGGATTAGATCCTCCATTTATGATTGTTGATCGGCGGACGGACATTGAAGAAAGAAAACCATTTGTATCATGGCTCGCTAAACGCAATGCCCCACGGTGGGCGCTAACTGTCGTGGGAACGATTCCGACAATAAGAGAGTGGTAGGATAAAGGAGCATGATCTATCGAGATGCAAATGGGTGACACGGTGGTTTTTGCGAGTTCGGGCCTCTCACGGTGGAGATAACAACCCTACGGCTCGTGCTGCGAAGAGGCTTTGTTTTATCTGAGTATGTATCCGGAAATTACAATGTGTGTTTGAGAGAGAGAGAGAGAGGGGAGAGCGGATCTCCATGCCTGAGCTATGTTCTGAGACTAATGGTTAGAAAGAGAGAGAGGTGGAAGAAAAGAGCCCCTTAGTCTAGTGGTGGGATGTGGCTTATATAGAGTGCGCCACCCCCTCACCTCCTATGTTACGAAGTGGGGCATGAATGCCATAATGCCAGCTAACTACCAAGCCTTCACTATGAGAATGATGCTTTGACTGCCTTGTTGCGTGCTGGTCTTCGTATACCTGAGTGAGTCGTACGGTCGAGTGATGAACTATCATCCGAGTGGATGGTATGCTACTTGGTCGAGTGGATAGTATGCCTGTATGAAATTTATCTGGACCCACATGTTGTGTGGACCCCATGCTTTAATATATTTTGACCCTTCATGGGCCTACATGTTATGTGTGTCCCCAACAGGCCTGGATTTGGACAAATGGTTAGAGGCCATGAAATCCGAGATAGGATCCATCTATGAGAACAAAGTATGGACTTTGGTGGACTTTCCCGATGATCTACAAGCCATTTAGAATAAATGGATCTTTAGGAAGAAGACAGACGCTGATGGTAATGTCACCATTTATGAAGCTCGACTTGTCACAAAGAATTTTCAGACAAGTTCAAGGAGTTGACTATGATGAGGCTTTCTCACTCATAGCGATGTTAAAGTCTATTGGAATTATGTTAGCAGGTGCTGCATTTTCAATCACGAAATCTGGCAGATGGATGTCAAAACAAAGTTTCCTTGACGGTTTCTGTGGGGAAAGGTTGTATGCGATACAACCAGAAGGTTTTGTCGATCCTAAGGATGCTAAAATGTATGCAAGCTCCAGCGATCCTTCTATGGACTGGATCAAGCATCTCAGAGTTGGAACATACGCTTTGATGAGGTGATCAAAGCTTTTGGGTTTATACATAGTTTGCTAGAAACTTGTATTTACAAGAAAGTGAGTGGGAGCACTACAACATTTTTTATAAGTATATGTGCATGACATATTGTTGATCAGAAATGATGTAGAGTTTTTGAAAAGCATAAAGGGTTGTTTGAAAGGAGTTTTTCAAAGGAAGACCTTGGTAAAGCTCCTTACATATTGGGCAACAAGATCTATAGAGATAGATCAAGACGCCTGATAAGACTTTCACAGAGCACATACCTTGACATGATTTTGAAGAAGTTCAAAATGGATCAGTCCAAGAAGGGGTTCTTGCCTGAGTTGCAAGGTGTGAAGTTGAGTAAGACTCAAAGCTTGACCACGGCAGAAGAAAGAGAAAGGACAAAGGTTGTCCCCTATGGCTTAGCCATAGGCTCTATACAATATGCCATGCTATGTACCGCACCAAATGTGACGTGTCTGGCAAGGGGGTACAAGAGTGATCCAGGAGTGGATCACTGGACATCGGTCAAAATTATCCTTAGAGGAATAAGGATTTTTTCTCGATTATGGAGGTGATAAAGAGTTCGACGTAAAGTGTTACGTCGATGCAAGATTTAACACCAATCTGGATGACTCTGAGTAGCAAACCAGATACATACAGTGGAGCAGCGGTTTGGAATAGCTCCAAGTTGTCACGCCCAAGATGCGACCCTATCCTAAAGGAACTCGAAGGTCCCACCAAGGATAGAAGCGCATCTTGAAGACGCTTTTGCAAGGTGGATATCATTACATCAACATTACATAATGGTGGGGATACAACCAAGTCATACAATGCCACATGAGTACAACAATACATCATATACAAGGTCAACATCCGACTACGGATGAAACATAAATAGAAACTCAAACGACATCCACCCTGCTAGCCCAGGCTGCCGACCAGGAACCTAACCCAAGATCGACGGAGAAGAAGAAGAACTCCAACACAAGTAAACGTCGCTCTCACGTCATGATCATCGCATAACCTGTACCTGCAACTGGTGGTGTAGTAATCTGTGAGCCACGAGGACTCAGCAATCCCATTACCATGGGTATCACGACCAGCAAAGCTTAAAGGGTAAGGAAGGGGTAAAGTGGTGAGGTTGCAGCAGCGACTAAGCATGTATGGTGGATAACTTACGCAAATAAGAGCGAGAAGAGAAGCAAAGCAAGCGGTCGTCAACTAGTAATGAACAAGAAGTGATCCTGAACTCCTACTTACGTCAAACATAACCCAAAAACTGTGTTCTCCTCTCGAACAACCCCGAAAAGAGACAGTCACGGTTACGCACACGGTTGGTGTATTTTAGAAGAGTTTACTTCAAGTTTACTACAATCGGATATTAACAAATTCTCATCTACCACATAACCGCGGGCACGGCTTTCGAAAGTTCAAACCCTGCAGGGGTGTCCCAACTTAGCCCATGATAAGCTCTCACGATCAACGAAGGATATTCCTTCTCCCGGGAAGACCCGATCAGTCTCGGAATCCCGGTTTACAAGACATTTCGACAATGGTAAAACAAGACCAGCAAAGCCGCCCGAATGTGCCAACAAATCCCGACAGGAGCTGCACATATCTCGTTCTCGGGGCACACCGGATAAGTCAAGCTACGAGTAAAACCAACCCTCGAGTTTCCCCGTGATGGCCCCGCAGGCTGCTCGGTTCGGACCAACACTCAGAGGAGCACTGGCCCATGGGTGCTAAAATAAAGATGGCCCTTGATTCTGCAGAACCCAAGGGAAGGTATATGTGGTAGGTATTCAAATGGTAAAACAAAGGTTGGGCCTTGCTGGCGGAGTTTTATCCAAAGCAAACTGTCAAGGGGGTCCCATAAATCACCCAACCGCGTTAGGGACGCAAAATCCGGGAACATAATACCGATATGACGGAAACTAGGGCGGTTGCTAGGAAGGGTGACAAAGGTTAGGGGCTATCATGGTAATTTGGGAGGCTTGATAAGCAAGCGATAGGTAGAGCAGCATAGCGATAGAACGAAGCAACTAGCATAGCAAAGATAGTAGTGAGATCCAAGGTGACAGTCATCTTGCCTGAAATCCCGCTAGGAAGAAGAACGAGTCCATGAAGAAGAAGAAGAAGCCACGAAGACGAACCAAGCGTAGACGAACGAATCCTCACGATCGCAACGAAACGGGAACTATCGAGAAGAAGCACACAACATGGTAAACACAACACACATGAACAAGGCATGATGCTCAACCAAGTATGATGCATGCCAAGGCTACATGAAGCTACTCATGGCAAGAGATGATGCATACAAGAGCAACACATCAAAGCAAGTTTAAATGAGGCCAGAAACAACATAGAACAATTCCGGTAAGTCCTCATATGCAAATTTCGAAATTGGTCCTGATCTGAATAAACCTTATGTTCATGTTGTTAAACAGCAAGTTAAGATGCACCACGATGATCTACACGAAATTCTAGTCAAATTACATATAAAGTTCATTAGATTCGGAGCTACGGCCTAGAAGATATGAGCAAAACAAGTTAAACATGGCATTGATTCTAAATGCATTCAAACATCAAGCACACACCTCAAAACATGAATGCAACAATGTAATATGAATCTAGATGCAAAACTAAGCAAGTTACATATAGAGCACACTCAAAACGGAGCAACGGTTCAACCCATACACACCATACAAGTCCAAAGTACAAGTTGTCCAAAACAGCAACTAGGCATATTGAGAGTATCAAAACAACATGCTACTGCGTCTCAATATGAAAAAAAAGGCATGGACTTGATTTACAGGTAAAACATAACAAAACGTGAACACTGATCTATCTCCAGAAACTACTAGAACATGCTCAAAAGGACAAGACAAGATTGCAAATAATAACAGTTCACGGACTTGGTGGAAATCACTGGACATGCCGGATATAATATCAGATTACAATGTATAGAGCTACCAAACAACATGTTACAGGAACGTACCATAGCAAAAAAAGGCATGGTATGAATCTACTAAATACCTGTAACAAAAGTCATTTACTGACCATGAGCCAAAAGGGCACACAAAATATGATGTCACCCATGTAAACATAGCAAGTTTTATTATCAGGTTCAGACTTTGCAGAAAAACAGGGCATGGCATAAACAGAATTATGAAGGCAACTTTGCGGGCTCGATGCACTCATCACAAGGCATTGCAGGACAAGAAAAGCTTACCGCCAGCAAGAATACACGTTTACAAAGGCAATCATGGCAAGATCAAGTTCATAGCCTGTATGTATCACTAGCAACAACCTTGGCAAAATTGAATAACATGTAAACAATCTGCCAGGAACATTTTGTAGAAAAAGTAGAGCAAGATTAAGACATTCTATAGCACTCTATAAATGCAAAACGAGGCACGGATGGATAGAGCATAACCAATCGTCCAAAACATCCTTAATGAATATACTCAAAAGAGGCATGGATCTCACGGTAGCTACATGAATACACGGCATGAAAATAACAGCAGAACAAAGACTTAGTAAAATCATGTCCCTAAAATCAGCAACATCATGGAGGCTACTTTGCAAGTTTGTATCAATCAACACATGGCATATCATCAAGATTGTGTTACACCAAAGCAAATATGGCATGCTATAGGTAATAACACATGTAGACTTCAAGCTCAAAAGAAAATCACACAAAAATATGCAAAAATAACAAATGAGCAAGATCTGTTAAGTTACAACAGACAACATTATATAGCACTCTTGTATCAGTGATTAGGGCATCAAGATGAACTCAAACAAGCATGACAGAATGGAACAAAATGAAGAGCACATCGTGGTGAACATTTTGATATATTATATGCTTGAAATAGAGCTACGGTTGTGGAGATATAGCATGATGTACAAGGCATGAAAATACTGCAGAAAAGGACTTGTGGTTTTTTTACCCAGCGAAAATCGGGACACGGAGTTCCAGGAGAAGGGTTGACGAAGCTCCTTGGCCTACGGCGGCGAGCCAGAGCTCCGGGAGGACTCGGGAAGGCTGGGAATGGGTCGAGGGTGTCTGGATCTGGTGGATCCCGGCCGGATCGGGCGAGGGACGCGACGAGCGACGAGCACCAAGCTCCATGGGTCAATGGCAGCCATGGCAGAGCTCCTGCGGGAGAGAGCACGCGAGAGGTGAGAGGAGAAGGAGACGGGCAGGGGAAGGAGGAGCAGGGCACGAGGGGTGCAGCCTGCTGGGTCGAGGTGGCCGGCGGCGGGCTTGCTCCGGCAGCCTTGGTCGCCGGCGACGCTGAGGCGACGGGCACACCGAGGGGATCAGCCCTCCCCATCCAGAGCGAGGGGAGCGCTCGGGCGAAGGGCGGCGGCGATGCATACGGGCTGGCTCGGCCCGGATCGGGCCCGTGGCGGGCCGTGGTTGAGCTTTCGCGGGCCTATGGTGGAGGAGGCACGCTGGGGAGGCGAGGTGGCGGCGGGGGAAGCGGCGTGGCAGCCTCCCGTTGGCTGCGGGCGCCAGTTGCGGCGGCGCGGCCAGTGGTGGCGCGACAAGTGGCGACGAAGGAGCATGCTGGCGCGGAAAACGATGAGGGCGGTGGGAGGAGGCTGGCGGCGCGCTGAAAGCGAGGAGGGGCGGCGGCTGGAGGTGGGAGACGGCTAGGAGGGGTAGGGTTTAGGCTAGGGATGCCCAAATTTGGAAATGAAGGTCTATATATAGCCAAAAGGGCTAGGGTTGGGGGTTTGAAGCCGTTTCAGACCCTCGGATCACGATCTGACGGTCCGGAGCAGAGGGGGTCTAGGTAGGGGACTAGTGGGCTGTGAAGAGAGGCCTCGGACTGAGAGGAGAGAAGAGAAGTGAGGCCCGACGACTGTTCCGGAGACCGAAACGTTCGTCGAAAATATCGGCAACAATGCTGCTATATATTTAACGGTTGGGCTATCAAACGAGCTCCGAATGTGACGAAACTTGACATGCGCTCTGTCTACACTATAATAAGACCGCATGCCAAGTTTCGACCCATTCCGAGAACATTTTTCGGCCACTCATGAAACAAGGTCTGAGAGGCCATCGGGTGCGTGTGGGAGTGTCGGATCGCGAAACGGACAACGGGGAAAAGGACCGGATGCAATAGACGAACACGTATGCAATGCAATGCACATGATGACATGGCAAAATGCTACACGCAAGCAAACAACATGGCAACGATGGCGAATAACTGGCGGACACCTGGCGCATCGGATCCGGGGCGTTACAACTCTCCTCTACTAACAAGAGATCTCGTCTCGAGATCTTAGGATCGAGATGGGGGAAAAGGAATGATGTGAAATAAGAACAAAAGAGAGAGGATGAACAAAGTCGATAACACTCGAGTAGGAAGAAAAAGAAACGACGAATATGACGAGAATCAAAAGCTCGAGGAACAAAATGAATTCGAAACCACTCCGATTAGAACAAGATAGAAGCGGAATAAGAATGAAAGAATTTAGGCAGAACTACGGCTGAACAAGGAAAAAATAGAACATGAACTACACAAGATGGGATGGCACTTGATGAGATGAATAACGCAATGCCTCCGGAAGAATTGAAATAGTGGAATGAAAAGAACTTAGAAGGAAGGATTGAATGGAGTTGTTGAGAAAATCAACAACGAAAGAATAAGCTTGTTGTGGACTTATCAAAACAACTCAAAACTTGAGGTGAAATTATACCACAACCAAAAGTCTGAATAGCTAAGAAGAATGAAGAAATGTAAAACTCCACTTTAGAAGAAAACGGAGAATTATTTGCACTTCGAGACACAAGAAGAAAAGATACTTGAACTCCTCCAACAAAATCTTGATGAACTCTTGAAGAATGAATTAAATCATGAAGAACCACCATGAAGAACTCCGGTGACAAAAGGATGATGAGATAGAATGGAGGATGAAATAATAAGATGAGCCTTGCGGTGATTTAGATGGAGTTTCCGATGAAATGGCCAAGGAAAATTTAGAACTCCAGGAAAGAAAAGATCAAAACACTTCGAAGCGCGAAATTACTCATCATGAACAAACTCCAAAGGAAGGGATTAATCACTTGGAAGAAATAATAATAAGATTTATTGTATGCTTAATCTTCATCAACTTAAATTGATGACAAGCAATGGATTTTGCATACTACATATTCTTATTGCAAAGGATTAAGGGGAATATGGCGCAAAACTTGAAAAAGTCTTCATGAACCACCGATAGGATTGGAAAGAACGAATGAATTGATATGGTAATCAAGGTAAAAGGAATCTGAAGGAACCACCATAAGAATTCAAAAATGACTGATGAAAGAGAATGAATCACCGGGAAGAATTAGAAGAACAAATAAGCTTGAGGGGATTTAGATGCAAAAGAACAAAGAGATCATGAGCTGATTAAAGAAGACTTGATCGAAGCCCCGGGATAATTTGATCACGGTAGCTGAAATGTGAGGACGAAGAATTCTTCTGGAATGACGGCCTCTGGTGAAAAGAAACGGGAAAACAACTCCTGACATACTCCGGATGGATGAAAAGAATATCTGACAAATGTAATAATTCGCGAGGATAACATGAAGCTAGAACCACAAAACTTCGAGAGAACAGACAAGATTTAGAGGAAAAACTCTTCTTTGGTCATGAAATGATGACGAGAAACACCACCGAAATTTGTTAAGGCACTCCGGGGGAACCAAAAGCAAAGAGGTTGAGGCAACAATAAAAATGATTTTAAATCGATCTGGGAAAGGCATCTGACTGATGGGATCCATTTTTACTTCACACTTGAAAAGACTTGAGAATAACTCCGGGGGAATTAGAAGAGTCAGGTAAGATCCTGGGAAAAGACCTGTGGGTTAGGGCCCACTGAAGAGAAAAACACCATTGGAAAGGGATGTTGAACAGATAGATGACGCACCGGAACAATTGAAATATTTGAATGAGGTGACAACCTCGACTTAATTGGAACATAGACGAATCTCCTGAGATGTCTTCCGAACTCCGGAATGATTGAATGCCGAGAGGCAAACGAGCAAGGGGAAAAACATTTGAGCCGAGGAAAAGAATATAATCACTACCAAAAATTAGAATTGAATCCATCGGAGAAGAGAAAGAGATGAAGACTGTCGAACAAAACGAGAATTTACCGGTTGAAAGATTGAAGAGGTTCCACATGAATGAAATTGATGCTCGAAAGAGACTTAGGCTCCGGGAAGAAGAGGGTGGGAGGGCGGGAAAACAAAGGAAACTTGGAAGGGGGAACCGACGAATATCTTGAAGAGAAAATACCGGTTGAAATCATTGAGGAAAGAAAGCAAAGACTTCGCACGAGTAGGATGGATACTCGATTACGGACTCCGACTCCGAGATGAAAAGGGGTGGGCGGGTGGGAAAAAGAAAACAACTGAGGATTGACCTTGGCAAAGATGAAGAGGCTCGAGTCAACTTGACGAGAAATGCACCGGATAAAAGAGCTGAGAACCAACGATCGGAAAACCAACTGCGTGACCCGAACGAAAATTTTGAAGGGGAAGAGGAGTAATTCAAAACACCTACGTCAAGATTCCTCACCAGAGCGATGAAGGGGCTGAGGAGTAAAAAGTATTCCTACTCTCCGATATCACTAGACTCCGAAAATAGTTTTCTTCTAGACTCAACAATGGCCAACTTCATGATCAATCAAGGGGGCTCCTATGGTCGGTCCAGGCTCTGATACCAACTTGTCACGCCCAAGATGCGACCCTATCCTAAAGGAACTCGAAGGTCCCACCAAGGATAGAAGCGCATCTTGAAGACGCTTTTGCAAGGTGGATATCATTACATCAACATTACATAATTGTGGGGATACAACCAAGTCATACAATGCCACATGAGTACAACAATACATCATATACAAGGTAAACATCCGACTACGGATGAAACATAAACAGAAACTCAAACAACATCCACCCTGCTAGCCTAGGCTACCGACCAGGAACCTAACCCAAGATCGACGAAGAAGAAGAACTCCAACACAAGTAAACATCGCTCTCACGTCATGATCATCGCATAACCTATACCTGCAACTGGTGGTGTAGTAATCTGTGAGCCACGAGGACTCAGCAATCCCATTACCATGGGTATCACTACTAGCAAAGCTTAAAGGGTAAGGAAGGGGTAAAGTGGTGAGGTTGCATCAGCGACTAAGCATGTATGGTGTCTAACTTACGCAAATATGAGCGAGAAGAGAAGCAAAGCAAGCGGTCGTCAACTAGTAATGAACAAGAAGTGATCCTGAACTCCTACTTACGTCAAACATAACCCAAAAACCGTGTTCTCCTCTCGAACAACCCCGAAAAGAGACAGTCACGGTTACGCACATAGTTGGTGTATTTTAGAAGAGTTTACTTCAAGTTTACTACAACCGGATATTAACAAATTCTCATCTGCCACATAACCGCGGGCACGACTTTTGAAAGTTCAAACCCTGCAGGGGTGTCCCAACTTAGCCCGTGATAAGCTCTCACGATCAACGAAGGATATTCCTTCTCCCGGGAAGACCCGATCAGTCTCGGAATCCCGATTTACAAGACATTTCGACAATGGTAAAACAAGACCAGCAGAGCCTCCCGAATGTGCCGACAAATCCCGACAGGAGCTGCACATATCTCGTTCTCGGGGCACACCGGATAAGTCAAGCTACGAGTAAAACCAGCCCTCGAGTTTCCCCGTGATGGCCCCGCAGGCTGCTCGGTTCGGACCAACACTCAGAGGAGCAATGGCCCGTGGGGGCTAAAATAAAGATGACCCTTGATTCTGCAGAACCCAAGGGAATTGTATATGTGGCAGGTAGTCAAATGGTAAAACCAAGGTTGGGCCTTGCTGGAGGAGTTTTATCCAAAGTGAACTATCAAGGGGGTCCCATAAATCACCCAACCGTGTTAGGAACGCAAAATCCGGGAACATAATACCGATATGACGGAAACTAGGGCGGCATGGGTGGAACAAAACACCAGGCATAAGGCCGAGCCTTCCACCCTTTACCAAGTATATAGATGCATTAATAATAAGAGATATTGTGATATCCCAACATAAACATAATCCAACATAGAGCAATCTTCATCTTCACCTGCAACTAGCAACGCTATAAGAGGGGCTGGGCAAAAGCGGTAACATAGCCAAACAACAGTTGCTAGGAAGGGTGACAAAGGTTAGGGGCTATCATGGCAATTTGGGAGGCTTGATAAGCAAGTGATAGGTAGAGCAGGATAGCGATAGAATGAAGCAACTAGCATAGCCATGATAGTAGTGAGATCCAAAGTGACGGTCATCTTGCCTGAAATCCCGCTAGGAAGAAGAACGAGTCCATGAAGAAGAAGAAGAAGCCACGAAGACGAACCAAGCGTAGATGAACGAATCCTCACGATCGCAACGAAACGGGAACTATCGAGAAGAAGCACACAACATGGTAAACACAACACACATGAACAAGGCATGATGCTCAACCAAGTATGATACATGACAAGGCTACATGAATCTACTCATGGCAAGATATGATGCATACAAGAGCAACACATCAAAGCAAGTTTAAATGAGGCCGGAAACAACATAGAAAAATTCCGGTAAGTCCTCATATGCAAATTTCAAAATTGTTCCTGATCTGAATAAACCTTATGTTCAAGTTGTTAAACAGCAAGTTAAGATGCACCACGATGATCTACACGAAATTCTAGTCAAGTTACATATAAAGTTCATTAGATTCGGAGCTACGGCCTAGAAGATATGAGCAAAACAAGTTAAACATGGCATTGATTCAAAATGCATTCAAACATCAAGCACACACCTCAAAACATGGATGCAACAATGTAATATGAATCTACATGCAAAACTAAGCAAGTTACATATAGAGCACACTCAAAACGGAGCAACGGTTCAACCCATACACACCATACAAGTCCAAAGGACAAGCTGTCCAAAACAACAACTAGGCATATTGAGAGCATCAAAACAACATGCTACAGCGTCTCAATATGAAAAAAAAGGCATGGACTTGATTTACAGGTAAAACATAACAAAACATGAACACTGAGCTATCTCCAGAAACTACTAGAACATGCTCAAAAGGACAAGGCAAGATTGCAAATAATAACAGTTCACGGACTTGGTGGAAATCACTGGACATGCCAGATATAATATCAGATTACAATGTATAGAGCTACCAAATAACATGCTACAGGAACATAACATAGCAAAAAAAGGCATGGTATGAATCTACTAAATTCCTGTAACAAAAGTCCTTTACTGACCATGTGCCAAAAGGGCACAGAAAATATGATGTCACCCATGTAAACATAGCAAGTTTTATTATCAGGTTCAGACTTAGCAGAAAAACAGGGCATGGCATAAACAGAATTATGAAGGCAACTTTGCGGGCTCGATGCACTCAACACAAGGCATTGCATGACAAGCTAAGCTTACCACCAGCAAGAATACATGTTAATGAAGGTAATCATGGCAAGATCAAGTTCATAGCATGTATGGATCAGTAGCAACAACCTTGGCAAAATTGAATAACATGTAAACAATCTGCGAGGAACATTTTGTAGCAAACGTAGAGCAAGATTCGGGCATGCTATAGCACTCTATAAATGCAAAACGAGGCACGGATAGATAGAGCATAACCAAACGTCCAAAACATCCTTAACGAACATACTCAAAAGAGGCATGGATCTCACTGTAGGGACATGAATACATGGCATGAAAATAACAGCAGAACAAAGACTAAAATCCTAAATCCCTGAAATCAGCAACATCATGAAGGCTACTTTGCAAGCTTGTACCAATCAACAGACGGCATATCATGAAGAGTGGGTTGCACCAGAGAAAATATGGCATGTTGTAGGTCATAACACATGTAGACTTCAAGCCCAAAAGAAAATCACACAAAAAGATGCAAAAATAACAAATGAGCAAGATATGTTAAGTTACAACAGACAACATTATATAGCACTCTTGTATCAGTGATTAGGGCATCAAGATGAACTCAAACAAGCATGACACAATGGAGCAAAATGAAGAGCACATCGTGGTGAACATTTTGATATATTATATGCTTGAAACAGAGCTACGGTCATGGAGATATGGCATGATGTACCAGGCATGAAAATACTGCAGAAAAGGACTGGTTTTTTTACCCAGCGAAAATCGGGACACGGAGTTCCAGGACGGGGGTTGACGAAGCTCCTTGGCCTACAGCGGCGAGCCGGGGCTTGGGGAGGACTCGGGAAGGCCGTAAATGGGTTGAGGGTGTCCGGATCTGGTGGATCCTGGCCGGATCGGGCGAGGGACACGACGAGCGACGAGCACCAAGCTCCATGGGTTAATGGCAGCCATGGCAGAGCTCCTGCAGGAGAGAGCACGGGAGAGGTGAGAGGAGAAGGAGATGGGCTGGGGAAGGAGGAGAATGGCGCGAGGGGTCCGGCCTGCTGGGTCGAGGTGGCAGGCGGCGGGCTTGCTCCGGCAGCCTTGGTCGCCGGCGACGCTGAGGCGGCGGGCGCACCGAGGGGATCAACCCTCCCCAATCCAGAGCGAGGGGAGCGCTCGGGCGAAGGGTGGCGGCGATGCATGCGGGCTGGCTCGGCCCGGATTGGGCCTGGGGCGGGCCGCGGTTGGGCTTTCGTGGGCCTATGGAGGAGGAGGCGCGCTGGGGAGGCGAGGTGGCGGCGGGGGAAGCGACGTGGCAGCCTCCCGTTGGCTGTGGGCGTCGGCTGCGGCGGCGCGGCCAGTGGTGGCGCGACAAGTGGCGGCGGAGGAGCATGCTGGCGTGGAAAACGATGAGGGCGGTGGGAGGAGGCTGGCGGCGCACTAAAAGCAAGGAGGGGCGGTGGCTAGAGGTGGGAGACGGCTAGGAGGGGTAGGGTTTAGGCTAGGGATGCCCAAATTTGGAAAGGAAGGTCTATATATATCCAAAAAGGGCTAGGGTTGGGGGTTTGAAGCCGTTTCAGACCCTCGGATCATGATCTGACGGTCCGGAGCGGAGGGGGTCTAGGTAGGGGACTAGTGGGCTGTGAAGAGAGGCCTCGGACTGAGAGGAGAGAAGAGAATTGAGGCACGGCGACTATTCCAGAGACCGAAACGTCCGGCGAAAATATCAGCAACGATGCCGCTATATATTTAACGGTTGGGCTATCAAACGAGCTCCGAATGTGACAAAACTTGACAGGCGCTCTGTCTACACTATAATAAGACCGCATGCCAAGTTTCGACCCATTTCGAGAATATTTTTCGGCCACTCACGAAACGAGGTCTGAGAGGCCAACGGGTGCGTGTGGGAGTGTCGGATCGCGAAACGGACAACGGGGAAAAGGACCGGATGCAAGAGACGAACACGTATGCAATGCAATGCACATGATGACATGGCAAAATGCTACACGCAAGCAAATGACATGGCAACGACGGTGAATAACTGGCGGACACCTGACGCATCGGATCCGGGGCGTTACACAAGTGGAGCATGGTAGCAGCTTCTACAATATGACATAGAGATTTGCAAAGTACATGCGGATATGAATGTTGCAAACCCGTTGACTAAAACCTCTCTCACAAGCAAAACATGATCAAACCCCTGAACTCATTGGATGTTAATCACATGGTGATGTGAACTAGATTATTGACTCTAGTGCAAATGGGAGACTGTTGGAAATATGCCCTAGAGGCAATAATAAATTAGTTATTATCATATTTCCCTGTTCATGATAATCGTTTATTATCCATGATAGAATTGTATTGATCGGAAACTTAGATACATGTGTGGATACATAGACAACAACATGTACCTAGTAAGCCTCTTCCGGACTAGCTCGTTGATCAAAGATGGCTATGGCTTCCTTGTCATAGACATGAGTTGTTATTTGATAAAGGGATCACATCATTGGGAGAATGATCTGATGGACAAGACCCAAACTATAAACGTACGTAGCATATGATCGTATCAAGTTTATTGCTATCGTTTTCTGCATGTCAAAGTATATGTTCCTATGACCATGAGATCATGCAACTCACTGACACCGAAGGAGTACCTTATGTAAAGGTGCTCTACCGGTATCTCCGAGGGTGTCTGTTGAGTTGGCATGGATCAAGACTGGAAGTTGTCACTCCATATGACAGAGAGGTATCTTAAGGCCCACTCGGTAATACAACATCACAATAAGCTTGCAAGCAATGTGAGTAATGGGTTAGCCACGGTGTTGGGGATACAACTATTTTTGTAAGCCGCCCAGGAGGGGCCGGGTTACGCAAAGAGGATTCATCATATGAAGCCCAAGACCAAGCATGAAGATGGCGGTTCAACAAAGGGCCTAAAGCCCACAGGTGGCTTAAGGCCCGTAGTGATAAACCGCCGTAATGGCATGACTTGTATTGTAAGGCAGGATTAACTAGTCACCGAGCTGGACACTGTTTATGAGCCGGCCGGGACTCTGTAGGCCGCAGGGCATCAACCCGTGTATATAACGGGACGACCCGCCGGCGGCTTAGGGCAAGAAACAACCCACCGAGAGCCGGGCATAGCGTATCTCGCTCCCTGGTCATCGAAACATCAAGCAATACCAACCCAACTAGACGTAGGCCTTACCTTCACCGTAAGGGGCCGAACTAGTATAAACCTGAAAGGATCGAGAAGAGGTGTCTAGAGGGGGGGGGGTGATTAGACACTAAGTGCCAAAAGTTGCAGTTTTTAATATTCTTATGTTCAAGTGGAGTTTAGGCACAAGTTTAACAAACACAATACATATCAAGCAATCATGCAATGAGTATATGAGCAGCGGAAAGTAAAGCATGCAACTTGCGACAATGTAAAGGGAAGGGTTTGGAGTATTCAAACGCAATTGGAGACACTGATGTTTTGGCGAGGTTCCGATAGGTGGTGCTATGGTACATCCACGTTGATGGAGACTTCAACCCACGGAGGGTAACGGTTGTGCGAGTCCACGGAGTACTCCACCCACGAAGGGTCCACGAAGAAGCAACCTTGTCTATTCTATCATGGTCGTCGCCCACGAAGGACTTGCCTCACTAGCAGTAGATCTTCACGAAGTAGGCGATCTCCTTGCCCTTACAAACTCCTTGGTTCAACTCCACAATCTTGTCGGAGGCTCCCAAGTAACACCTAGCCAATCTAGGAGACACCACTCTCCAAGAAGTAACAAATGGTGTGTTGATGATGAACTCCTTGCTCTTGTGCTTCAAATGATAGTCTCCCCAACACTCAACTCTCTCTCTCACAGGATTTGGATTTGGTGGAAAGAAGATTTGAGTGGAAAGCAACTTGGGGAAGGCTAGAGATCAAGATTCATATGGTAGGAATGGAATATCTTGAGCTCAACACAAGGGTAGGTAGTTCTCTCTCAGAAAATGTGTATTGGAAGTGAAGATCTGTTCTGATGGCTCTCTCCACGAATGAAGAGTGGGTGGAGGGGTATATATATCCTCCACACAAAATCTAACCGTTACACACAATTTGCCAAACTCGGTGGGACCGAATCGTTAAACTCGGTCGGACCGATTTAGCAAACCTAGTGACCGTTAGGATTTTTGGTGGGACTGAGATGCAACTCAGTAGGACCGATATGGTTAGGGTTTGGGCATAACGTAATCTCGGTGTGACCTATTACACAAACTCGGTGGGACCGATTTTTGTAATAAGCTAACCAAGAGTTGGTCAGGCAAACTCGGTGAGACCGATTACACAAACTCGATGGGAGCGATTTTGGTAATGAGCTAACCAGAGGTTTTGCATTGTAATCTCGGTAGTACCGATTGCTCAAACACGATGAGACCGATTTTGGCAATGAACATACATAGTAAGATTACAATCCCATCTCGGTGAGACCGAGATCCCTATCGGTGAAACCGATTTGCTAGGGTTTGTGGCAGTGGCTATGGCATGTGAAACTCGGTGGCGCCGGATTGAAAGAATCGGTGAGGCCGAGTTTGACTTTTGGTTTAGGTCATATGTGGATATGGAAAGATAGTTGAGGATTTTGGAGCATATCACTAAGCACATGAAGCAAGAGGCTTATTAAGCAACACCTCATCCCTCCTTGATAGTATTGGCTTTTCCTATAGACTCAATGTGATCTTGGATCACTAAAATAGAAAATGTAGAGTCTTGATCTTGAAGCTTGAGCCAATCCTTTGTCCTTAGCATCTTGAAGGGTTTCCACATCCTTTAGTCCATGCCACTACATTGTTGAACTTATCTGAAACATACTAGGTAAAAGTGTTAGTCCAACAAGAGATATGTTGACATTAATTACCAAAACCACCCAGGGAGCACTTGTGCTTTCAAAACCTCTCGTGTCCTTTGTCCTGATTAACCCCTTTAAGCTTCCTAGTTGCGATGGCTCCACGACTAAGTCCTTCCAAGAGGACATCTGCCGTGACAATTCCACGATAGTTGGCGCCCACCGTGGGGCTAGCGCACGGTGGATTTGAGTTCTTGAAGGGCAGCTTCGAAGGGCTCAAGGGATATGCAGTCGGCCGGATGACCAAGAGTCATCGCGGCAAGATCTACATCGACGATGAAGGCTGGGGCCCCGACGCCGGCTCAATTGAGTACGGGTACTGGGTCCCCTTTGGTGGAATTCACATCTTCATCTGCCGGATTGGTGAGCCGGGCCCTGAGCCGGACAACTGCACCGACCTCATCGAGACGGCTCAGCGCGCGAGACCCGCCCGATCTCAACCCATCGTGAAGCGTGCCTTCGTGGGTTGCGTCCACAGAGGTGAACTTCCTGAAGGATCTGAAGGTGATGATGAGCCGGCCGTCCTCTCTGACGGCGATTCATCTACCGGCTCAACGGATTCGCTGTACCAAGTTCAAGATGGTGTGCTTGGGGGCTGTTCCGATGGCAGCACTATTCTGGACCCCTCAGAGTCGCCAAACTGGGCAGGAGTCTTCATGGATGGCACTCAACCCGGCCAAAATTCTACGGCCTCAGCAGCGATAAGGTCCCAGTTAGGAGCAGCCGCAGGAGGCCCTGTGCGCTCACCGGCTCAGGTGCTGATGGATCTCATGGATAAACTTACGACCCCGTTAACCGCTACAGTCATCCCTGCGAACCAATCTGAGCATGAGGCAGAGGTGGCACAGGTTTGTGAGGAGATCGCCAATGCCAAGGAAACCTTAGCAGCTGAGGATACTAGACTGGCGACAGAGCAGGCGGCTTTGGATGTACGGGCACAACAGCTTCAGGCAAAGGCTTTCCAGCTCACGATGAGTCTGAATGCATCTAATGGGGTATTGAGGAGCAGACATCAGAAAACTCAGTCCCGTTTACCTCCGACTTATGACCCTCGGAATCTCTTCGCTACACCCGGAGCTGGACCAAGTAACCCGCCAGGTGCAAATCAGTTTATGACATCCGGAGCAGTGGGCCCGGTTCAGCCTTAGGTGACGGCGCCTCTTCACGGCAAAATGGCACCGCCCCATTACGTACCGATACCACCGGGTCACTTCTCCAACCCCATGGAGAATTTAATCGCAACATCAGCACGTTTGGCGGCTCTCCCAGTGGATGGTGATGATCCGACAGCAGTGGAGACCCGGAGGATCAGAGAACTTGTCCAGACGGCTCTGGCCCAGCAAGAGACTTATTCTTACAGCCGGGACAGGATTGATTCAAGTCCTCCACCCTGGTTAGCTCCGCCTCGTCAAAACCGGAGCCCGAGTTACAGCAGACACATGGAGTCAGAGGCCCTGTCAAGCAACGCTCAGCGCCAGAACCAGCCCGGTGGATATAACCCGGTGCAGGATCGGATACGTCAGGAGGACGAACGGGCGGCTCAGCTAGCGGCTCAGCTAGCAGCTCAGCAGGACTTACCGGCTTATCCGACGACTTCTGTTGAGGCGGGAGTTGCTACTAGAACCGGAGGAGTTACCTGTCTAGTACCGGCTCTACGTAATGTACGTCTACCCAAGGATTTCAAGGGGCCTCGAAAGGTGCCGAATTATACAGCCGACTTACATCCTGGGGCGTGGATCGAGAGTTATGAGATGGCCATGGAGCTGCTAGAGGTTAGTGACGCAGCGATGGCTAAATACTTCACCATGATGTTGGACGGAACGGCCCGTTCTTGGTTAAAGGGTTTGCCACCCAACTCCATTAGTTCATTGGCAGAGCTGAAAGCCCGCTTCATTCAGAATTTCAAGGACACTTGCAAGCAGTCTATGTCGATTGTGGACTCGACAAATTGTAAGCAGGAGGAAGGTGAATCCACAACTCATTGGGTACGCCGGGTCAAAGATATAATACATTCATCTCACAAGATGGATGCCTGCTCAGCCGTTCTCATGCTAGAAAAGAATTGCCGCTTTGAACCTCTGAGACATAAGCTGGGGCGCCTTAAGCATGATTGCAATGATATGGGGACGCTGATGGCGGCTTTAGTCAAATATGCCGATTCTGATAGTACCAAGGATCCCGTGTCTGATGAAGAAAAGACAGGGAAGGGAAAGAAGAGTGGTAATGGAAAGGGCCAGCAGCATAACCCGATGAATCGAGGAGGCAATAAGCGTAAGGTGGACGGTGACCCGGAATTTGTGGCCAATGCACAGGGTAACAATCAGAAACGCAAGGGAAAACCACCTCGGTTTGGCGGGTCAGGTCCATCTCTTGAACAGTTACTCAATGAGCCTTGTCCAAAACACGACACCCGGGAACGGCCGGCGACTCACTTATGGAAGGATTGCACAATCATGAAGGCGTTCAAGAATTCTAATACGTTTGATGGCAATCAAGGCCCAGGCGGCGGCTTAGGAGGTGGCGGCTTTCATGGCCCGGGCGGCGATTCAGGGTCCGGTTTTCAGGGAAACCAGGGTGGTTATAACCAGCAGCAGTCCGGTTAAGGAGGTCAACAACAGTAGCAGTCGGGTTATCAGAGCCATCCAAAGTAGCTAAATAGTGGGCAGTATCACGTGTTCACCACCAGTTTGTGTAAGCGTGATCAGAAAATTCACAAGAGGGCTGTGAACTCTGTTGAGCCGGCAGTCCCTCATTACTTAAGGTGGTCGGAACAACCCATTATCTGGAGTAGGGAGGATCACCCTCCCCGGGTTGATAAATCCGGGTCAATTGGCACTGGTGGTGGCACCATAGGTTGGTGGTTATAAATTCACTAAGGTGCTGATGGATGGAGGTAGTAGCATCAATATCCTCTATTATGAGACCTTTCGGCGCATGGGCTTAACTGACAAGAATTTAAAGACATCCAATACCGTATTCCATGGAGTGGTGCCTGGTAAGTCGGCTTACCCCGTCGGTAAGATTGAGCTGGAGGTGGCCTTTGGAGACAAGCATGATTCTAGGGCTGAAAAGTTAACCTTTGAGGTGGTCAAAATCAAGAGCCCGTATCACGCTTTGTTTGGACGGCCGGCTTATGCCAAGTTTATGGCGCGGCCGTGTTACGTTTACTTGCAGCTCAAGATGCCGGGTTACAAGGGCACCATCACTATGCATGGAAGTCGTAAGGTGGCCTTGGAATGCGAAGAAGGTGATGCGGCTTATGCCGAGTCTGTCTGTGCAGCAGAGGAGCTCAAGTTTTATCAGGATAACATTGACCCGGCAGATATGACCTCCCTCAAGAAGCCGACTACGAAACATGACCCGGCCATGAAGTTTAAATCGGTTGCAGAGACTAAGCTTGTTGATTTTACTCCAGGTGATTCATCTAAGCAATTCAGCATCAGTGCCAACTTGGATCCTAAATAGGAAAGGGCGCTCATCGAGTTCATCCGTGAGAACTAGGACATCTTTGCATGGAAGCCTTCTGACATGCCGGGTGTACCAAGAGGACTCGCTGAGCACACTCTTAATATTGATCCGAAGTATAAGCCGGTCAGGTAGTTTCTGCGACGATTCAATGAGGAACGACGAAAAGCTATAGGAGAGGAGGTCACCCGGCTTTTGGCAGCTGGGTTCATTGTTGAAGTCTTTCACCTGGAGTGGTTGGCTAACCCGGTAATCGTGCTCAAGAAAAACGGCACATGGCGGATGTGTGTGGATTACACAGACTTAAATAAGGCTTGTCCGGCTGATCCTTTTGCTCTCCCCGCATCGATCAAATCATTGATGCTACGACGGGTTGTGCGCGTTTGAGCTTTTTGGATGCTTACTCTGGTTATCATCAGATCAAGATGGCAGTTAAGGACCAGGAGAAGACGGCTTTCATCACTCCGTTTGGAGCCTTCTGCTATGTGTCTATGCCTTTTGGGCTCAAGAGTGCCCAGGCGACTTATCAGCGGTGCGTACAGAATTGTCTCCACAATCAGATTGGGCGTAATGTTCATGCTTATGTGGATGACATAGTGGTGAAGTCTAGAGAGACAGAAACCTTGATATCTGATCTCAGAGAAACCTTTGATAACCTCCGGGTTTACAAGATGATGCTTAACCCGGAGAAGTGTGTATTTGGTGTGCCTGCAGGCAAGCTTTTGGGATTCTTGGTCTCGAACAGGGGCATTGAAGCTAATCCGGAGAAGATCAAAGCGATCACTTCTTTGGCTAGATCGGCTTGTATCAATGATGTTCAGCGATTGGCGGGTCGTGTTGCTGCTTTAAGCCGGTTCATAAGCCGGCTAGGTGAGAAGGCCCTACCGCTGTACCAACTGATGAAGAAGGCAAACACTTTTGTCTGGAGTAATGCTGCTAATGCTGCTTTTGAGGATTTGAAGAGGCAGTTATCTGAGCCGCCAGTTCTTGCAGCTCCCATCGACAAAGAGTCCTTGCTGTTATATGTGGCTGCTAATTCACGAGCCGTCAGTGTTGCAATCGTAGTAGAGCGCAAGGAGGCTGGTAAGGAACATCCGGTTCAACGGCCGGTTTATTATGTCAGTGAGGTGCTCATCGAGTCAAAGCAAAGATATCCTCATTGGCAGAAACTAGTTTACGGGGTGTTTATGGCAAGCCGGAAGCTGAAGCAATACTTCCAAGGTCATCCTATCACTGTGGTGAGTTCTGCATCCTTGGGAGACATTATTCAGAACAAAGAGGCTACAGGACGAGTCGCCAAGTGGGCTATCGAGCTCGGGCCTCATGGTCTGAAGTACGTACCACACACTGCCATTAAATCTCAAGCCTTGGTGGATTTCATCAATGACTGGACAGAGCTACAGGCACCTGAGGAGAAACCCGATAACACATATTGGACTATTCAGTTTGACGGGTCCAGACAGTTGGAAGGCTCGGGGGCTGGAGTTGTGTTAACTTCCCCTCGAGGTGACAAATTCTGTTATGTGCTCTGGCTTATGTTTCCTTGTACTAACAATGCAGCTGAGTACGAGGCCTTACTACATGGTCTCCGGATGGCCAAAGAGATGAACTTGAGCCGGGTGAGATGTCTAGGAGACTCAGACCTGGTGGCTCAACAGGTGTCAGGCAAGTGGGACTCTAAAGATCCCCTTATGGCGGCTTATTGTCGTGAAGTTGATGCTGTGGCTAGACATTTCAAGGGTTATGTGGTGGAACACATTGATCGAAGGAAGAACGAGGCGGCTGATGCCTTAAGCCGGCTGGGATCTCAGCATAAGCCGGTGCCGCCTAACACCTTTCTTGATGTTTTGCATAATCCTTCTATTAAGTTACCTACAGAGGAAGATCTGGCAATACCAGACCCGGAGGCACAGCTGGTGGCGGCTCTCCACGTTATCCCAGATTGGACAGTGCCTTATTTGGCTTACATGACCCGGGGAGAGTTGCCTGAAGATGAGATATTGGCAAGGCAAATCGTCCAGCGGTCCAAGTCCATGACAATTTTTAATGGCGAGTTACATCACTATAGCGTCACTGGAGCGTTTCAACATTGCGTGTCACCTGCGGAGGGTCAGGAGATCCTTCGTGAGATTCATGAAGGCGATTGTGGTCATCATGCTGGTTCAAAGTCTCTGGTGGCCAAAGCTTTCCGTCATGGGTTTTATTGGCTGACGGCTCATGCTGATGCATAAGATCTAGTTAGTAAATGTGACGGATGTCAGAAGTTCTCACGACGAGCCCATGTGCCGGCTCAAGAATTGCGGATGATCCGAATTACTTGGCCATTTGTAGTATGGGGGCTTGATATGGTCGGGCCTTTCAAAAGGTCTAAAGAAAAAAAGACGCACCTCTTGGTGGCGGTTGACAAGTTTACAAAATGGGTTGAGGCGGAGCCGGTCAGTAAGTGTGATGCAACCACGACGGTCCAGTTTATGAAAAAGGTGATTTTTCACTTTGGTTTTCCACACAGCATCATAACTGATAATGGCACTAACCTTTCTAAAGGAGCTATGGAAGAGTTCTGTCAACGAGAACATATCCGGCTTGACGTTTCGGCTGTGGCTCATCCTCAATCCAATGGTCAAGCAGAACGAGCTAACCAAGAAATCTTGAAGGGCATCAAGCCCCGGCTCTTCGTCCCTTTGCAGCGGACGCCGGGTTGTTGGGTTGAGGAGTTACCTTCTGTACTTTGGAGCATCAATACTACACCTAACAGGTCTACGGGTTACACACCTTTCTTTATGGTGTATGGAGCAGAGGCGGTCCTGCCAAGTGACATCCGTCATGACTCACCCCGTGTGGCGGCTTATGTTGAGGCGGACAATGAAAAGGCTCGTCAAGATGTACTTGACCTATTGGATGAAGAGCGAGACTTGGCAATAGCCCGCTCGGCGATTTATCAGCAAGACCTGCGCCGCTACCACAGCCGCCGGGTTAGGTCCAGGACCTTTCAAGAAGGCGACTTAGTGCTCTGACTCATCCAGGATCAGTCTGACATGCACAAGCTATCCCCTCCTTGGGAAGGACCCTTTGTGGTCAGTAGGAATCTGAACAACGGGTCATATTACCTTATCGATGTTCGAGAGCACAAAGACTCACGTAAATCGGAGGAAGAGACCCGTCGGCCGTGGAATATCGCTCATCTTTGGCCTTACTATACTTGAGCCACCGGCTCTAATGTGTATATATTTATATTATGTATATATTACATAAAGCAATAAAGCAGGACCTCTGTCCTTTTTTCCACCCCAAAAAAGCTTTTATATGTTTTCTTTGTTAGGTGGTCGAAATAACCAAGAGGGAGCGGATCACATCTGATTCCAACTTTACTTTAGTCCGGCTTATGATCATATCTGAATCTAGCCATGATCACTTGGGGGCTTCCTGTTCAAACATAGGTCGTATACGAACCAAAGAGAACATAGCTGTCGATACCCACTTGATCGGCATACTGCCAAACTCACTTGGGGGCTTCTTGGTCATATTTGAATCATAGCTTAACCCCTTTGGGTCTGACGTGGATCGTATTCGAATCAGCGTCATTAAACAACTCTTATAGTCACTTGGGGGCTTCCTGTTCAAACATAGGTCGTATTCGAACCAAAGAGAACATAGTTGTCGATACCCACTTGATTGGCATCGCCACAGCCACTGGGGGCTATATGATCGCATCCGAATCTTAGCTTAACCCCTTTGGAACGGTTCACTGGTCGTATTCGAATCAGAAGCCTTTGAAATTTTGTTTATTATTCATCATATTTTATAAGTATCAATATTTTGTTATATTGAGATCCTCTTCAAAATACCATAGTGTGGATCACAACCTTCCGGGTGAATATTGGTCCCTCTGGGTTATTAAGTACCAGGTGAACCTTTATATGTCAATATTCAGGAGTTAAATTTACTCTCAGAAGTAACCATAAGCATCATAGGTATATCATTATGATTACGTCTACTAAGTTTAATCATAAGTTGGTTTTCCTGTAACATTCCGGGTTATCAGAAGCTTATGTAACTCTCAATGCGATAAGTCGCCAAGGGATTTTGTTTGTCTTCTGTGCAGGGCAATGCAAGACATTTCTGCAAGGACATAACAGATTCATATAAACTACGAAATGCATAATAACGGCGGCTTATGCAAGTCTTAAGGGCCATAAGCATGCGCGAAGGCATGACAAACTCAAAGTATTTTCTGCTCTATTACAAGACTCCCCGAGTCTGAATGATGAGGCATTGTTTTTTCTACAAGACATACGCAGGTGACGCCTTGCAATTTATTCTTGGGGTTGACCTGAAGCTTCCGGGTTATCCTTCTCCGCCTCTCCGCCAGTTGCCTTGTCCTGGAAGGATGATGATGCCCAGTCAATGCCACTCAAGGCTTCAAACTCAGCTTCGTCATCTATTAAACCGGTTGGGTCTACTTCAGGGGCAAAGGTGTGCTTACGAATTGGAGGGATCAGGCTGACATCATCATAATACGGCGTGGGGATTCTCAGATTCTCCTTATCATAACCTGGCTGATACTTGGAGAGGTCAGTGTCGTTCCCAATTTGAGTGGCCACAGGGCGTATATCCCTTACGCAGCTGGTGAAGTCTTTTTGATCAAATGGAGTGCCATCCTCCTTTAAACTTGGATACCCAAGAGCGATGTCGGCCGGGTCTAGCTCTGGTAGCCAGGCTTTGGCCCGGCTCAAAGCGGCTATTGCTCCGGCTCTTGCTTGGGCCCGTCTCAACTCTTGAATCCGCTGAGGAAGTACAACAAGCCGTCGTAACACATCTTGCAAGAGGTGGGGCACATCATTTGATAAGGCCACAATGGCCAGAGCACGTTGTGACCCGGTGTACAATTGTTCCACCAAAGTATAGACTGCCTTCAGTTTGACTACCATGTCCTGCTTGAGGGTTGTGCTCCTAGGGCCTGTTTTGTTAAACAAAGGGTAAGCCGGAGGCAATAATTAGCTTAGTCATCTAAGGAAGGATGGCAATATTTGAGGTTCATATAAAGAAACTTACCGAAGATTGCTGAGACCATTCGAGATATCTGACGCTTCAAGTCGAACAACTCGGTGTTTGCTTTTGCAAGGGATGCTTTGGCTGTCTCGGCCCGAGTCACCAGAGAGGCCTTCTCATCAGACCAGGTTTTCTTCTCCGACTCAAAGTTCTTCTTCAACTTCTCTTTTTCAGAGATGCTGAGTTCAAACTTGGAGTTGGCCTTTTGTATTTCAAGTTCCTGGGCTGCCAGGCGGCTCTTCAGGTCTGCAATTTCCGACTCAAGTTGACTCCTGGTGGCCTGCATTGCACCGGATAAAAGTCAAGATTATGGTAAATAATGTTAAGTCCCAAGCACTTTGCAAGCAAAGATACTTGGCACTTGGGGGCTAATGTATACCAAAGCTTTCTAGATTATTAAGCCGGTCCTAGATATTAAGTCTCAAATACTTTGCAAGCAAAGATACTTGGCACTTGGGGGCTAATGTGTATTGCAAGTTAAAGGTATTGTGTTATATCTGGTTTAAATATTTTACTGTTTAAGCCGGGCAAGTAGCTCTAACAATGTTTCTAAAGTCTACAGCATATTCACTAATAGGCAATAGACTTGGGGGCTGGTACAGTAAGTATGATTGAAAATAAGAAAGCATACGTCGTACCTCAGATTTTTGCTGTATTTGTTTTACCATGTCAATTTCCAGGTCACGTCTGCTTCGCACCTGGTTGATGTAGCCCGAGATGATCTCTCCTATACTCAAATGAGTATAGTCGGTGATATCTATCTTGGCATTACGGCATTCTAGCAGCTCCTCTTTAGCCGAACATTTGGCAAGAACGGTGGGCCGGGCCGGCTCAACGAATTGGGCCTTGAGAAATTCCACTTCTGGATCACCCGCCTTGACCGGGCTAGGCGCCTACGGATTAGCAGAACTATCAAGAATATCTTCAGAAGGTGGATCGGAAGTTGGTGCTGCAATATCTTGAGCCGGTTCAAGTGGTGGCTGATGTATGGAAGAGTCGGGAGCAGTTACACCCTGTTCCGGTTGGCGTGCGCGACGTCAAGATGAAGGAGGAGCTGGCGATGCATGAAGACCTCTGCACCTCCCTGGAACTGTTCAACCTGGCGACCAAGTGCGCCAGAGCTGAGGAGGGACGCCTCTCCCTCCTCGAGCTGCCTGCCGCAGACCCAGAAGAGAAGAAGCCCAAGGCCAAAGACGTGAAGCGTAAGGGGGCTGCCGTGCTCGCGGCAGAACCAGACACCAAGCGGGGTAAGGATTTGCCTGAATCCTCCAGGGGCAGCTGGTACTGTGTGTACCACGACCTCCACACCTACAACACCAATAAATGCCAAGAACTCCGCGCCGTGCGAGAAGGAAGAGTCGGCCGACGCCCTGACCGTGCTGACCGGGGCTACGGCCGAGGAGGAGGAAGGAACCCGGGACGCTCGGAAGACCGCAGCCCACGTCCAGGCTGGCGTGACCAACCTCGCGAGGACCGCTGGCGCGACCCGCCTCGCGAGGGGGACTGGACGGATCAGCCTCGTGAGGATCGCCCTCATGGCAACCCAGGCCTGTCGCCGTTGCCGCCTCAGCCAAGAAGGAATGAACACCGCCACCAGGACGAGGGGGCTGGGGGCTTCCAGGAGCCTCGCGCCATCACCTGCGTCCTGGGCGGAGCTCAAGCCCCAGCCTCCCAACGTATCTTCAAACAGTTTGCTCGCGAAGTGAATGCAGTCCTCCCCAAGCTCGAAGCAACGTGTCCCCTCAGGTGGTCGGCCTGCACCATCACGTTCAGCTCAGCAGACCAGCTCAAGTGCGCAGCCACAGCCGGAGTCCTCCCAATGCTTTGTTCCCCAGTCATCAGCAATGTTCTGGTCACCAGGACCCTCATCGACGGAGGGGCAGGGCTCAATGTCTTGTCCGTGGAAATGTTCAACAGCCTCCAAGTGCCCTATGACCAGCTTCAGCCAACCAAGCCCTTCTCCGGAGTCACCGACGGCTCCACGGTCCCGATCGGGCAGGTCCGCCTCCCAGTCACCTTCGGCACCTACAACAACTACCGCACTGAGCTCATCGACTTTGACATCGCCCACATCCGCCTGCCGTACAACGCCATCCTCGGGTACCCGGCGCTGGCCAAGTTCATGGCCGTGACTCACCATGGCTACAACGTCCTCAAGATGCCAGGAAGCGGTGGCATCATCACGGTGCCATGTTAAGAGAAGGATGCAGTGTGTGCACTGGAGCGAGCCTTTCATGCCGCGTCACTAGAAGACCCAGATCGCAGAAGTAGGAGGCTTCCTGAGACCACCCCTAAGAAGAAGAAGACAACGTCAGGCTCAGACCCTCAGGAGGCAGGCCCTTCAAGGCCCGCGTCTGCCCAGGGGGACCCTCCTTCAATCGCATAGGAAAGCGCGCCCGACGCCCTCCTCAGGCAGGGCTCGGGGGCTCTCACCTGGAGAGCCACCGACCTCGCTAAGGTCACGAGGGAGGCGCTGGGGCACCATGTGGAGGCGTGTTTTGAAACACGCTTCCCTCAGGAGGAAGCCAGGGAAGGAAGGCCAGACCAACAGGAGTTTGTTAGCAAGGCGATACAAGAGCTACAGGAGTCAAGGATCATGAGGGGTTGCCGTCGCCCACCAGTTGTGGCTCCCCATCCAGGCGAGGATGGTGGGCTGCGCGTCTGCGTCGACGTACCAGGGCTCAACCAGGTCGCCACGGTGGAGCGCCTCTGGCCCCCACACGCGGGGCTCTGCGGAGGACCACCCCACAGCCATGTTCGCATGCCTTATGGCCTGCCGAGTGTGGCTGCGGCGTACCAGCGCATCATGAGGAGCATCTTGGAGGCGCAAGAAGGCAGGCGTTCCGCAGCCCTTGCGGAGATGGAGGCTGCTCACGAGGAGCCACCAGTGCCTCCGGAGCCTCCCGAGGCCCCCGGGCCTGAGGGCTCGTGAGGATCAGCTTCCACAGCCCACCGAGTCTGCAACGCCAACGCCACTGCATCAACGACAACTTCAGGTGAAATCTTTCAAGTTTCATTCTCAGCTGGGAGCGCCCTCCCAGGGTTGCGTCATTCCCAGGCCGCGTGGGTCCGTCCCTGTGGCATGTACCCCTTTTTATCTTTTCAGTCGCTAGCTTGCTTTGCTGGGGGCGCCCCTCGGGCTGCATCACCCCCAGGCCGCTCGGGTTAGGCCCAGCGGCGTGCATCCCTTCCGCGTTTATTTCCAGTTATGCATCATTACTCGATGCCGTCTGCGGCGCCCTTCTTCTTCATGTCGACCACTTGCACGTTAAAGGGGGGTGCCTGAGCATCGCGACTCAGGGCTCTTACTGGCTCTCCAGCCCTCACCCTCTGGCCTTGTCCACGGCATCGCGACCTGGCATACCAGCGACGGCTGAGACAAGCTCGAGGGCCGGGACTCGAGGACGTAGAGTGCTGGCATCTAACCAGACTTTGCAGGAACACATCTCAAGATGCGGCCCAGCGCTAGGCGCAGCCCGCCTAGAGGTAGGGCCTTGTGAGCCCCGCGCTGGCTCACGGGTGCCCCGACACACCTCGCCCGCTCCAATCGGCGAGCTCCTGAGCGACTAACAGTCAACTAATCGCTGCTATGGCAATCCCGTCTTCTCTTTTTGAGGTGAATCTGCAGGGCCCATAGGGGGAATCACGCTAGCAGAGGCCCTCACGGTGTTCCCTTCGCCCTTGCCCGCGCGAGCCGCTTGCACGTTAAAGGGGGGGTGCCTGAGCATCGCGACTCAGGGCTCCTACTGGCTCTCCAGCCCTCAACCTCTGGCCTTGTCCATGGCATCGCGACCTGGCATACCAGCGACGGCTGAGACCAGCTTGAGGGCCGGGACCCGAGGACGTAGAGCAAAAAGGGGAGCAGAGGCGAGGGAGAAGGGGCACGCGAGGACCTCGTCAAGCAGCTCTTCTCGAGCTACCCCCCAGATCCGACGGCACGCTGAGGGCAATCTCCATTCCTCAAGATAAGTCACCATCCAATGCATTGGCTACTGCAGCACTACCCCCGCACCTAAAGCGAATCTGTACTAGCGATGTTGCTTCCCTTTCTCACCTAGCGACGGCTGCTTGGGCGCCAAAGGGGACCTCCTGAGCATCGCGACTCAGGGGCTCTTACCGGACCCCGGGTCGCTCACCTCCTGGCCTTGACCACGGCATCGCGACCTGGCATACCAGCGACGGCTGACGCCGCCTTGGGATTGGGACCTGTCGACGTAGAGCACCAAGCCCTCGCGAGGTGCGAAAGGGGGAACCAAACTACGGCGGAATTAGCGATTCGCACAAATTCATAGCAAGGGTTACATGTTAACAACAAGGATCACAACCACCTTACAAGCCCCTATGGGGCGCAATGTGATTCCTCGCAGGGAACGAATCCTAAAGGGTGCTAACTACACGCGCCCCTGCAGAAGATGCCATCATCAACAGTGGGCCGGCAGGCGCCGGCGCCAACCCCATCCAGATCAGGATCGGCGTCGACCAAGCGAGCCTGCCCTGCTCCCGGAGCGGCGCCGGCTCGCGGGCTCGTAGCTGTCGTCACTCGTCTCCGGCGTCGTGAAGACCTCACTAGGATCGCTGGATCCTCCGGCGCTCCCATCGCTTGTGGAGCTGTCTAGGGGGCGATTGGCGCGCCCCGCCGTCGCCGTGGCAGGGTCCTGGCCGCCTCCCCCGGGGCAGCACTCCAGCCGGCGACCGTTCGCGTCGAAGACCTTGAAGAACATCACCGAAGCGCTGTCGTACTCCAGGTGGATCGTGAGGGCGCCCTTCGTTCTGCAGCACCGAGCGATTTCACCCCAGCCGCGAGTCATGAAGACCTCGCCCGGGGCGGTGATCGCAACCTCTGCCCCGGTTGCAGGAGTGCAGCAGTCGGCATGCTGCAGCCACAGCTCGAGGAGTCTCACCTGCTGGAAGGCGGAGGCGAAGAAGGGAGGAAGGCGGATCCAAGTCCGCGGAGGCATGGCGGCGTGAAGCACGAGTCGCGGGAGGAGCCCTCGGTGTGGACTCCAGGAGGAACAACCAACACCTTCGTGATCCTGCGGCGCCGGCGCCGGCGCCAGCCGAGGGAATCGGCATCTCCTCTTCCAGAACCCTCGGCGTGGGCATACAAGGGAAGCGGGAACCCCGGCGGAGGCCGCTCGTACCAAGGCCTTGGCGCCACCAGGCGATTCTCCTCGTCTTGGCCACGCAAGGCGGGCCGTTTCTTCGGCGGGAGCGGGTCAGGTACCTCCTGAGGAGCCTTTCCCTTCTCCGCCGTGGAGAACCGGCGAATCAGAGCCATCGCACCAAGACGGAGCAAGAACTGAGGCGGGAGAGGAAGCAGGAAGAGATGGACTGGAAGGGCACGCGTGGTGCCGTACTTATAGCCGGCGGAGGCCAACCGCCGGCCTCCACGATCACAGGTTATCATGACATGGTTTGCATGCAGGGACTTGTCCAATCCGCGCGATCGTCGAGGCGTCGTGGGGAAGTGGAGACACCCACGTCCAATCAACCGCCATGCGGCGCCTGAGGCCGTAGGCTGTTAGGGCCCGTGGCGCTTCGCCCTTGCCCTTTCGCCTCATGGCACGGCCAAGTCCATGCGCGCCTTGGGCCCGGGGGCTACTGTCGGCGTTCTGGGAACGGGGGTCCCCAGACTTGCCTGCCTGCGGCCTGCGGCGTGGCTCGAGTGGGGGCCCAACGTGGCCCGTCTTCATCAACACAAGGCTCAAGACCCTCGCGAGGGCCAAGCCTCGCGAGGCGGACGACATGGAGCTTCCTCCAGCATGGCCTCCTTAGGCTGGCTCGCGAGGAGGCGGAGAGATCAAGGTGGGGTACCTCACGAGGTGCCCATGACGCAAGCCATGACGACCAGAGGTGCCAGGCGGGCGCCAGCCCGCGCAGTGTCCTCCCTTTCCTCTTTGGTGCAAAGGGGGCAAGCGCAGGCGAGAGGATCAAGCAAAGGCACCCATTCGGTGCAACGAGACCAAGACCAACTCCACGACAAGGAGGAAGTCACTTTGGAGCCCAAGCCGGCGTCATCACCAGAACCTTTGGCAGGGGAAGACCAACTTTAGTCAGGATAAGTGTACCCGATGTTCCCCTTCAAATCGTCCAATTGTTGGCGCCCTTCCCGCTCAAATATTTGGGAAGAGGCCTAGGGCCTTTGCCTATAAATAGGACTAGCCACCCCCAGGGTAGAGGGGGAGAATCCAACCTGATTTAGGATCCAGAGCAAGTAGAGAGAGAGAGAGAAGGGCGATTGAACTCCCCTTAGCAGTTCATCCCCAGCCAAGAACAGACCCTCGCGAGGTCGTTCTTCCTTGTATTGTTCTTCCTCATCAGCACAAGAGGCAATCCACCACACCACACTGGAGTAGGGTATTACACCACAATGGTGGCCCGAACCAGTATAAACCCTGTGTCTCTTGCGTTGTTCTCGCAGTAGTTTAAATCCTTACGAGACGGAGAGGTAGAGGGCACGATCTCCGCGCGCACCCCAGAGTTCGAACCTTAAGGGTCTGCCGGAACCCGTGATCCGATAGGCCGGGTTTTGTTTGCAGAAAGGCAGTAACCCGAAGGTGTTGCTGGTTACTGTGCCCTCCTTTAACAAAGACTGAGTGGTAGCCTCCACTACGTCATCTGGTAAGTCTTCAGGGCTATGATGCTGAGGGTCATCTTTCTCGCCTGAGTAATCACACATTAATCCGGGGCGGCGGCTTAAGGGAATTATTCTCCAAGCAACCCAGTCTCAGACCAGGTCAACACCATCCAAGCCGTTCCCTAAGAGAGCTTTAATCTTCTTGATCTTGGGGGTGAGTGGCAGACGCTCAACAACAGTTAGCTTATCCGGCAGCGGGTGAGTAGATTCAAGGCATAATGCAAGGAAGCCGGGCAGTGGGTTTTCACCAGCCGGAGAAGAATCCTGGCAGTAGAACCACGTCTGGTTTCAGTCCTTTGGATGACTCGGCAATTCAGCATAAGGCAACATGTAGTCTCTCCACCTTTGAATCGATATGCCACCAAGTTCCAAACTAGGCCCGTTGGCGCGCTCATTCTGCCGGTTTAGATAGAACAATTCCCTAAACAAAAGTAGGCTGGGCTCTTCTCCAAGATAGACCTCACAGAAAACTTGGAAGTTGCAGATGTTTTACACGGAATTGGGCCCGATGTCTTGAGGTCTTAAGTCAAAGAAATACAAAACGTCTCTAAAGAATTTTGAACCGGGTGGAGCAAAGCCCCAGCTCATATGATCTGTAAAGACTACTACCTCCCCTTCTTTGGGATGAGGTTTCTCCTCGGACGGGTCAGGAGCACGATAAGACATGACCTCCTTCTTGGGCAGATAGCCAGACTTCGCAAAATCGGACAATTTTCTTTCTGTGACAATGGATGGGATCCAATTATAGGTCACCGGAGATTTTGGAGCTTTGAGTGCCATTGTGTAAATCAGAGCCTACAACAAGATAAAGAAATTTTTCGATTCAACTATAACCCGGAGAAAAGCATTATTGAGTTACTCAGGATGGCGATTTAAGAAGGGGCCTAATGACACATAGGTGATAATGCAAACAGGTTTTCTCAAGTCATTGCGAGTATGAAAGACAATTGAAGTCTTCTTAAGTCGCCAGAGGCAAGCGGTGTCAACAGCCGGTATTATTTTGAACCAGTCATATGAACTACTATGGCTGAAACAGAGTCAACAGACGCAATTTTTGGCTAAGTGTGGAACAAACAGGTTTCACAAGTTGAAATTATTATTTTGGATCAAATGGTCGTTCAGAAAAGAAAATATTCTAGACCTAAAACTGGTACAGATGAGTTCATAAGTTCTAACAAAGCCTCTGTACAAAGGAAAGGGATCTATTTGCATTCTAAATGGGTGCGAAACATCTACCGCATCAGTTTTATACCACCTTAAGATCAAAAGAAGGCGGTGGTGGTGAAATCTATGAAGGGTTCATGACGAACAGCGAAGAACAGCGAGGAACTCGAAAATCTTAATGTGGATCTGAGGTACAGGGAGGAAGAAACTTACAGATGCAGACTTGCTGCGGAGGTTCGTCGCGGTTTTCTGGTCGATTCAGGTCGATGCAGCGGCCAAGGTCAACGAAGATACGGTGCTCTGCTGTGGCGGTGGCGGCGGCGGAGCTCGAGCAGCAGGGGAGTAGCGAGAGGAAGAAGACGCCAGAAGGGGGAGAATGGAAAAGACCTAGGGGTCGTGCCTATTTGTAAGGGAATACTGACTGAGAAAGCGCGAGAAACGAGGAGGCCAGGCGTGATTATCCAGCTACTCCGACGCCTCGATTTTCGGAATGGTCAATAAAGATAAGGATCCGTTGAGATATGACAGAGTAAAATATGAATTTAATGGAAGATGATGTGACGGTGGGTTATCGTGAGTCCAGAAGATGACGTCACGGCTGGTTATAACCTTTGCACAGACAAAAGACAAAAGGCTTTTTCTTAAGGTATTCAAGATTGACATGAGCCGGCTCAAATCAATCTGGGCCTAATGTTGGCGATATAGCTATTTGTGTAAGCCGCCCAGGAGGGGCCGGGTTACGCAAAGAGGATTCATCATATGAAGCCCAAGACCAAGCATGAAGATGGCGGTTCAACAAAGGGCCTAAAACCCACAGGCGGCTTAAGGCCCGTAGTGATAAACCGCCGTAATGGCATGACTTCTATTGTAAGGCAGGATTAACTAGTCACCGAGCCGGACACTGTTTATGAGCCGGCCGGGACTCTGTAGGCCGCAGGGCGTCAACCCGTGTATATAAGGGGACGACCCGCCGGCGGCTTAGGGCAAGAAACAACCCATCGAGAGCCGGGCATAGCGTATCTCGCTCCCTGGTCATCGAAACATCAAGCAATACCAACCCAACTAGAAGTAGGCCTTACCTTCACCGTAAGGGGCCGAACTAGTATAAACCTCTCGTGTCCTTTGTCCCGATTAACCCCTTTAAGCTTCCTAGTTGCGATGGCTCCACGACTAAGTCCTTACAAGAGGACATCTGCCGTGACAATTCCACGACACACGGGATCTTGTATTACGAAACGAGTAAAGAGACATGCATGTAATGAGATTGAACTAGGTATGGAGATACCGACGATCGAATCTCGGGTAAGTAACATACCGATAGACAGAGGGAAGTGCATACGGGATTAGCAGAATCCTTGTCATCGAGGTTTGACCGATAAGATCTTCATTGAATATGTAGGAACCAACATGGGCATCTAGGTCCCGCTATTGGTTATTGACGATAGAGGTGTCTCGGTCATGTCTACATAGTTCTCAAACCCTCAGGGTCTACACACTTAATGTTTGGTGACGATATAAGTATAGTTGAGTCATTATGGTGGTTACTAAAGGTTGTTCGGAGTCTCGGATGAGATTCGAACGCGACGAGCAACTCTAGAATGGTCCAGATGTGAAGATTGATATATTGGACGAAGGGTATTGGAGTCCAGAATTGTTCCGGGGTACCGGGTGATGACCAGCATGACCGAAAGGGGTTTCGGGGGCCCCGTCAAGTGTTGGGGGGGCCTCATGGGCCAAGGGGAGGGGCAAACCAGCCCACTAAGGGGTTGTGCGCCTGTCGGTGTCAAAACCGGCGGATCTCGGGTAGGGGGTCCCGAACTGTGCGTCTAAGGTTGATGGTAACATGAGACAGGGGACACGATGTTTACCCAGGTTCAGTCCCTCTCTATGGGGGTAATACCCTACTTCCTGCTTGATTGATCTTGATGAATATGGGTATTACAAGAGCTAATCTACCACGAGATCGTAATGGCTTAAACCCTAGAAGTCTAGCATGTATGATTATGATTGTCCCTATGGACTAAACCCTCCGGTTTATATAGACACCGGAGGGGACTAGGGTTGTACAAAGTCGGTTACAGAGAAACGTGTAACACCCCGGATGTAACTTGCCATAATTGTAAATCCAACTCTTGCCATTTTCGGCATTGTGATATGATATTCCCTCCGTGGTTGGGTTTCCCGTCAGTTTGCATTTTGTTCATGTCATGCATTTCACTTCATGTCATCATGTGCATCGCATTCGCATACGTGTTCGTCTCATAAATCCGAGCATTTTCCCCGTTGTCCTTTTGCAATCCAGCGCTCCTATGTTCCCCGGCGTCCCCTTTTACATTTCATCGTGAGTGGGTATTAAACTTTCTCGGAGTGGACCGAGGTTTGTCAAGCGGCCTTGGTATAACACCGGTAGACCGCCTGTCAAGTTTCGTATCATTTGGACTTTGTTTGATACTCCAACGGTTAACCGAGGGACCGAAAAGGCCTCGTGTGTGTTGCAGCCCAACACCCCTCCAATTTGGCCCAAAACCCACCAAACTCTACTCCATGTCCTAGAGCGTTCGATCACGATCGCGTGGCCGAAAACCGCACCTATTTTGGACTCTCCTAGCTCCACTTATGCCTATATATACCCCCTCCATTTTCGGATCTCTACCTCTCCCCGAAACCCTAGTTCCAAAAAAAAATAGAAACCTCCGCCGACGGACGTGTCCGCCCCCGGCCGGACATCGTTCGCCGCCGCCCCGCAGCCACACGCGTCGCGCCACGTGGCCGCGTCCACCGCCGCCGCCAGCCGGCCCGGGAGGCCCATCGCCGGCCCCCGCGAGCCCGCGCCCCCGCGCCTCCTTCTTCCCCGAGCGCCGCCGCCTTCCGCACCTCCGGCGACCGCCGCCGCCGCGGGACGCCATCGCCGCCACCGCGCCTCCGGCGACGCGTGCCTAAGCCGGACCTCGCCGACCGCACCTCGCCGACCGCGCCTCGGCTTCCGCGGCTCCTCCGCTGCCCCGCCCAACATCCGGCCCCGCCGACCTACTCCTCTGCCCGGCTAGAGCTCCGGCGACCTCATATTCCGGCGGTGAACAGCGCACCGACCTCGGCGATCCTCGGGAACCGCGCCAGATCTAGATCCAGATTTCATCACGGTTGACTTTTTCTTCCCCAAACCCTAGTTTTCGAGCATACTTTGACTGATCATATCTCTGCACCTGTGGCTCCGTTTTGGGCGTATAATATGTCAAATTGTTCGCCTCGATGAGTACATCATTTCATATCATCGCATCATTGTCATTTGAGCTCATCTTTATGCCCGAAATGATGTTAGAAGAGGGCTATGTGATGTCATTTTTGCCATGATTGATGTGTGCATCCTATGAAGTTGAGTCCTACATGTGTTTTGTAATATGCCAGGCCATCTTTCCAGAGGTTTATGCCATGTATTTTTGTGATCTTTGTGGTGACTAGAACAAGCATGCAAACTAGGGTACTTAATGTTGCTGATTTCAGAGACTTAGTAATTTCACTAAGTCCCTGCCTGCTGTTATTTTTATGCCATATGTTCATGTTGTTTCAGAGAGATCTATGCCTCTTTTGAGCATGATCAGTAAGAGTGTTTTGAGCATATGGATTTGCTATATCCATCCATGCCTTTGTTTGTATTTATGGAGTGCCATAGCTTGAGTCAATCGAGCTCTACTTTTGCTACAAAATGTTGCTGGCAGATTGTTTCATGTTATTCGATTTTGCCAAGCTTGGTGTAGTTGATCCTTGCATGCTATGATGTTATTATTGCCATGTATAGCTTCTATGCCATGTATTCTTGATGTATGTATGCTTAGTCTATCATGCAATGCTCTGTAGTGAGTGCATCGAGCTCGTAAACATGCCTACTTGTTATCTGTTTTTGACATGCCCAGTTTTCTGATCCTTTTTGGCTCATGGTCAGTAATGGACTTTTGTTAAGTGCTTTGAGTAGATTCATGCCATGCCTTAATTTGCTATGTCTTGTTCCTGTAGCATGTTGTTTGCTTGCTCTAAACATGTCATCCTGATGTTAGTTTCTGGCATGTTGTTATTTTCACTAAGTCTGTGAACCTGTTATCTTTTGCACTTTTGCCATGCTTGTTTGAACCTGTTGTGGTGTGATTTAGCCGTAGCTTATTGTTCATCTCTTGTCAAGCATCTTGAGTAGATTACTTTCATATGCTTTGTTGATATGTTTGGGTGAAGTAGCCTAATTTCTTGTTGCTTGCTAAGTAGCATCATGCTGTTAATGGCAGATTATTGTCATTCTTGTATTGCTTGTCATTTGCAAACCGTGCATCCGATTCCGGTGATCTTTATATCGATTTCAACCGAAATCACCTAACCTATCCAGTGGCATACTTGGTTGGCCAAGATTATGCCTTGTTCATCTTTTCCTTCCGAAGCACGCATATGCATTGCATATCACATCTCGCATATCATGCCATGTTTTGCATCATGTTGTTTGCGCTTTGCATCGTGATTGATGTTTGTCCCCTTTGCTTGTGTTCTTGTTGTGGGTAGAGCTGGGAGACGAGTACGTGAACGAGGAACCTGTTGAGAACGCTTACGAGGACCAAGCTTTCGACAACTCTGAGAACCTTGCAGGCAAGATGACCATACCCTCGAAATCACTTCTATCTTTGCTTGCTAGATGCTCGCTCTTTTGCTATGCCTATGCTGCAATACCTACCACTTGCTATATCATGCCACCCATATTGCCATGTCAGCCTCTAACCATCCATGTCCTAGCAAACCGTTGATTGGCTATGTTACCGCTTTGCTCAGCCCCTCTTATAGCGTTGCTAGTTGCAGGTGAAGATGAAGTTTGTTCCTTGTTGGAACATGGAGATGTTGTTCCTTGTTGGAACATGTTTACTTGTTGGGATATCACAATACCTCTTATTTAATTAATGCATCTATATACTTGGTAAAGGGTGGAAGGCTCGGCCTTATGCCTGGTGTTTTGTTCCACTCTTGCCACCCTAGTTTCCGTCATACCGGTGTTATGTTCCTTGATTTTGCGTTCCTTACATGGTTGGGTGATTTATGGGACCCCCTTGACAGTTCGCTTTGAATAAGACTCTTCCAACAAGGCCCAAAATTGGTTTTACCATTTGCCACCTAAGCCCTTTTCCCCCGGGTTTTCGCGAGCCCGAGGGTCATCTTTATTTTAACCCCCCGGGCCAGTTCTCCTTCGATTGCTGGTCCAAACTAGAGCCACTTGCGGTGCCGCCCTGAGGCAACTTGGGGTATCCTCGGTTGCCGTACGTACTGCTCATCCGATGTTCCCCTTCAAATCGGCCAATTGTTGGCGCCCTTCCCGCTCAAATATTTGGGAAGAGGCCTAGGGCCTTTGCCTATAAATAGGACTAGCCACCCCCAGGGTAGAGGGGGAGAATCCAACCTGATTTAGGATCCATAGCAAGTAGAGAGAGAGAGAGAAGGGCGATTGAACTCCCCTTAGCAGTTCATCCCCAGCCAAGAACAGACCCTCGCGAGGTCGTTCTTCCTTGTATTGTTCTTCCTCATCAGCACAAGAGGCAATCCACCACACCACACTGGAGTAGGGTATTACACCACAATGGTGGCCCGAACCAGTATAAACCCTGTGTCTCTTGCGTTGTTCTCGCAGTAGTTTAAATCCTTACGAGACGGAGAGGTAGAGGGCACGATCTCCGCGCGCACCCCAGAGTTCGAACCTTAAGGGTCTGCCGGAACCCGTGATCCGATAGGCCGGGTTTTGTTTGCAGAAAGGCAGTAACCCGAAGGTGTTGCTGGTTACTGTGCCCTCCTTTAACAAAGACTGAGTGGTAGCCTCCACTACGTCATCTGGTAAGTCTTCAGGGCTATGATGCTGAGGGTCATCTTTCTCGCCTGAGTAATCACACATTAATCCGGGGCGGCGGCTTAAGGGAATTATTCTCCAAGCAACCCAGTCTCAGACCAGGTCAACACCATCCAAGCCGTTCCCTAAGAGAGCTTTAATCTTCTTGATCTTGGGGGTGAGTGGCAGACGCTCAACAACAGTTAGCTTATCCGGCAGCGGGTGAGTAGATTCAAGGCATAATGCAAGGAAGCCGGGCAGTGGGTTTTCACCAGCCGGAGAAGAATCCTGGCAGTAGAACCACGTCTGGTTTCAGTCCTTTGGATGACTCGGCAATTCAGCATAAGGCAACATGTAGTCTCTCCACCTTTGAATCGATATGCCACCAAGTTCCAAACTAGGCCCGTTGGCGCGCTCATTCTGCCGGTTCAGATAGAACAATTCCCTAAACAAAAGTAGGCTGGGCTCTTCTCCAAGATAGACCTCACAGAAAACTTGGAAGTTGCAGATGTTTGACACGGAATTGGGCCCGATGTCTTGAGGTCTTAAGTCAAAGAAATACAAAACGTCTCTAAAGAATTTTGAACCGGGTGGAGCAAAGCCCCAGCTCATATGATCTGTAAAGACTACTACCTCCCCTTCTTTGGGATGAGGTTTCTCCTCGGACGGGTCAGGAGCACGATAAGACATGACCTCCTTCTTGGGCAGATAGCCAGACTTCGCAAAATCGGACAATTTTCTTTCTGTGACAATGGATGGGATCCAATTATAGGTCACCGGAGATTTTGGAGCTTTGAGTGCCATTGTGTAAATCAGAGCCTACAACAAGATAAAGAAATTTTTCGATTCAACTATAACCCGGAGAAAAGCATTATTGAGTTACTCAGGATGGCGATTTAAGAAGGGGCCTAATGACACATAGGTGATAATGCAAACAGGTTTTCTCAAGTCATTGCGAGTATGAAAGACAATTGAAGTCTTCTTAAGTCGCCAGAGGCAAGCGGTGTCAACAGCCGGTATTATTTTGAACCAGTCATATGAACTACTATGGCTGAAACAGAGTCAACAGACGCAATTTTTGGCTAAGTGTGGAACAAACAGGTTTCACAAGTTGAAATTATTATTTTGGATCAAATGGTCGTTCAGAAAAGAAAATATTCTAGACCTAAAACTGGTACAGATGAGTTCATAAGTTCTAACAAAGCCTCTGTACAAAGGAAAGGGATCTATTTGCATTCTAAATGGGTGCGAAACATCTACCGCATCAGTTTTATACCACCTTAAGATCAAAAGAAGGCGGTGGTGGTGAAATCTATGAAGGGTTCATGACGAACAGCGAAGAACAGCGAGGAACTCGAAAATCTTAATGTGGATCTGAGGTACAGGGAGGAAGAAACTTACAGATGCAGACTTGCTGCGGAGGTTCGGCGCGGTTTTCTGGTCGATTCAGGTCGATGCAGCGGCCAAGGTCAACGAAGATACGGTGCTCTGCTGTGGCGGTGGCGGCGGCGGAGCTCGAGCAGCAGGGGAGTAGCGAGAGGAAGAAGACGCCAGAAGGGGGAGAATGGAAAAGACCTAGGGGTCGTGCCTATTTGTAAGGGAATACTGACTGAGAAAGCGCGAGAAACGAGGAGGCCAGGCGTGATTATCCAGCTACTCCGACGCCTCGATTTTCGGAATGGTCAATAAAGATAAGGATCCGTTGAGATATGACAGAGTAAAATATGAATTTAATGGAAGATGATGTGACGGTGGGTTATCGTGAGTCCAGAAGATGACGTCACGGCGGGTTATAACCTTTGCACAGACAAAAGACAAAAGGCTTTTTCTTAAGGTATTCAAGATTGACATGAGCCGGCTCAAATCAATCTGGGCCTAATGTTGGCGATATAGCTATTTGTGTAAGCCGCCCAGGAGGGGCCGGGTTACGCAAAGAGGATTCATCATATGAAGCCCAAGACCAAGCATGAAGATGGCGGTTCAACAAAGGGCCTAAAACCCACAGGCGGCTTAAGGCCCGTAGTGATAAACCGCCGTAATGGCATGACTTCTATTGTAAGGCAGGATTAACTAGTCACCGAGCCGGACACTGTTTATGAGCCGGCCGGGACTCTGTAGGCCGCAGGGCGTCAACCCGTGTATATAAGGGGACGACCCGCCGGCGGCTTAGGGCAAGAAACAACCCATCGAGAGCCGGGCATAGCGTATCTCGCTCCCTGGTCATCGAAACATCAAGCAATACCAACCCAACTAGAAGTAGGCCTTACCTTCACCGTAAGGGGCCGAACTAGTATAAACCTCTCGTGTCCTTTGTCCCGATTAACCCCTTTAAGCTTCCTAGTTGCGATGGCTCCACGACTAAGTCCTTACAAGAGGACATCTGCCGTGACAATTCCACGACACACGGGATCTTGTATTACGAAACGAGTAAAGAGACATGCATGTAATGAGATTGAACTAGGTATGGAGATACCGACGATCGAATCTCGGGTAAGTAACATACCGATAGACAGAGGGAAGTGCATACGGGATTAGCAGAATCCTTGTCATCGAGGTTTGACCGATAAGATCTTCATTGAATATGTAGGAACCAACATGGGCATCTAGGTCCCGCTATTGGTTATTGACGATAGAGGTGTCTCGGTCATGTCTACATAGTTCCCAAACCCTCAGGGTCTACACACTTAATGTTTGGTGACGATATAAGTATAGTTGAGTCATTATGGTGGTTACTAAAGGTTGTTCGGAGTCTCGGATGAGATTCGAACGCGACGAGCAACTCTAGAATGGTCCAGATGTGAAGATTGATATATTGGACGAAGGGTATTGGAGTCCAGAATTGTTTCGGGGTACCGGGTGATGACCAGCATGACCGAAAGGGGTTTCGGGGGCCCCGTCAAGTGTTGGGGGGGGCTCATGGGCCAAGGGGAGGGGCAAACCAGCCCACTAAGGGGTTGTGCGCCTGTCGGTGTCAAAACCGGCGGATCTCGGGTAGGGGGTCCCAAACTGTGCGTCTAAGGTTGATGGTAACATGAGACAGGGGACACGATGTTTACCCAGGTTCAGTCCCTCTCTATGGGGGTAATACCCTACTTCCTGCTTGATTGATCTTGATGAATATGGGTATTACAAGAGCTGATCTACCACGAGATCGTAATGGCTTAAACCCTAGAAGTCTAGCATGTATGATTATGATTGTCCCTATGGACTAAACCCTCCGGTTTATATAGACACCGGAGGGGACTAGGGTTGTACAAAGTCGGTTACAGAGAAACGTGTAACACCCCGGATGTAACTTGCCATAATTGTAAATCCAACTCTTGCCATTTTCGGCATTGTGATATGATATTCCCTCCGTGGTTGGGTTTCCCGTAAGTTTGCATTTTGTTCATGTCATGCATTTCACTTCATGTCATCATGTGCATCGCATTCGCATACGTGTTCGTCTCATAAATCCGAGCATTTTCCCCGTTGTCCTTTTGCAATCCAGCGCTCCTATGTTCCCCGGCGTCCCCTTTTACATTTCATCGTGAGTGGGTATTAAACTTTCTCGGAGTGGACCGAGGTTTGTCAAGCGGCCTTGGTATAACACCGGTAGACCGCCTGTCAAGTTTCGTATCATTTGGACTTTGTTTGATACTCCAATGGTTAACCGAGGGACCGAAAAGGCCTCGTGTGTGTTGCAGCCCAACACCCCTCCAATTTGGCCCAAAACCCACCAAACTCTACTCCATGTCCTAGAGCGTTCGATCACGATCGCGTGGCCGAAAACCGCACCTATTTTGGACTCTCCTAGCTCCACTTATGCCTATATATACCCCCTCCATTTTCGGATCTCTACCTCTCCCCGAAACCCTAGTTCCAAAAAAAATAGAAACCTCCGCCGACGGACGTGTCCGCCCCCGGCCGGACATCGTTCGCCGCCGCCCCGCAGCCACACGCGTCGCGCCACGTGGCCGCGTCCACCGCCGCCGCCAGCCGGCCCGGGAGGCCCATCGCCGGCCCCCGCGAGCCCGCGCCCCCGCGCCTCCTTCTTCCCCGAGCGCCGCCGCCTTCCGCACCTCCGGCGACCGCCGCCGCCGCGGGACGCCATCGCCGCCACCGCGCCTCCGGCGACGCGTGCCTAAGCCGGACCTCGCCGACCGCACCTCGCCGACCGCGCCTCGGCTTCCGCGGCTCCTCCGCTGCCCCGCCCAACATCCGGCCCCGCCGACCTACTCCTCCGCCCGGCTAGAGCTCCGGCGACCTCATATTCCGGCGGTGAACAGCGCACCGACCTCGGCGATCCTCGGGAACCGCGCCAGATCTAGATCCAGATTTCATCACGGTTGACTTTTTCTTCCCCAAACCCTAGTTTTCGAGCATACTTTGACTGATCATATCTCTGCACCTGTGGCTCCGTTTTGGGCGTATAATATGTCAAATTGTTCGCCTCGATGAGTACATCATTTCATATCATCGCATCATTGTCATTTGAGCTCATCTTTATGCCCGAAATGATGTTAGAAGAGGGCTATGTGATGTCATTTTTGCCATGATTGATGTGTGCATCCTATGAAGTTGAGTCCTACATGTGTTTTGTAATATGCCAGGCCATCTTTCCAGAGGTTTATGCCATGTATTTTTGTGATCTTTGTGGTGACTAGAACAAGCATGCAAACTAGGGTACTTAATGTTGCTGATTTCAGAGACTTAGTAATTTCACTAAGTCCCTGCCTGCTGTTATTTTTATGCCATATGTTCATGTTGTTTCAGAGAGATCTATGCCTCTTTTGAGCATGATCAGTAAGAGTGTTTTGAGCATATGGATTTGCTATATCCATCCATGCCTTTGTTTGTATTTATGGAGTGCCATAGCTTGAGTCAATCGAGCTCTACTTTTGCTACAAAATGTTGCTGGCAGATTGTTTCATGTTATTCGATTTTGCCAAGCTTGGTGTAGTTGATCCTTGCATGCTATGATGTTATTATTGCCATGTATAGCTTCTATGCCATGTATTCTTGATGTATGTATGCTTAGTCTATCATGCAATGCTCTGTAGTGAGTGCATCGAGCTCGTAAACATGCCTACTTGTTATCTGTTTTTGACATGCCCAGTTTTCTGATCCTTTTTGGCTCATGGTCAGTAATGGACTTTTGTTAAGTGCTTTGAGTAGATTCATGCCATGCCTTAATTTGCTATGTCTTGTTCCTGTAGCATGTTGTTTGCTTGCTCTAAACATGTCATCCTGATGTTAGTTTCTGGCATGTTGTTATTTTCACTAAGTCTGTGAACCTGTTATCTTTTGCACTTTTGCCATGCTTGTTTGAACCTGTTGTGGTGTGATTTAGCCGTAGCTTATTGTTCATCTCTTGTCAAGCATCTTGAGTAGATTACTTTCATATGCTTTGTTGATATGTTTGGGTGAAGTAGCCTAATTTCTTGTTGCTTGCTAAGTAGCATCATGCTGTTAATGGCAGATTATTGTCATTCTTGTATTGCTTGTCATTTGCAAACCGTGCATCCGATTCCGGTGATCTTTATATCGATTTCAACCGAAATCACCTAACCTATCCAGTGGCATACTTGGTTGGCCAAGATTATGCCTTGTTCATCTTTTCCTTCCGAAGCACGCATATGCATTGCATATCACATCTCGCATATCATGCCATGTTTTGCATCATGTTGTTTGCGCTTTGCATCGTGATTGATGTTTGTCCCCTTTGCTTGTGTTCTTGTTGTGGGTAGAGCTGGGAGACGAGTACGTGAACGAGGAACCTGTTGAGAACGCTTACGAGGACCAAGCTTTCGACAACTCTGAGAACCTTGCAGGCAAGATGACCATACCCTCGAAATCACTTCTATCTTTGCTTGCTAGATGCTCGCTCTTTTGCTATGCCTATGCTGCAATACCTACCACTTGCTATATCATGCCACCCATATTGCCATGTCAGCCTCTAACCATCCATGTCCTAGCAAACCGTTGATTGGCTATGTTACCGCTTTGCTCAGCCCCTCTTATAGCGTTGCTAGTTGCAGGTGAAGATGAAGTTTGTTCCTTGTTGGAACATGGAGATGTTGTTCCTTGTTGGAACATGTTTACTTGTTGGGATATCACAATACCTCTTATTTAATTAATGCATCTATATACTTGGTAAAGGGTGGAAGGCTCGGCCTTATGCCTGGTGTTTTGTTCCACTCTTGCCACCCTAGTTTCCGTCATACCGGTGTTATGTTCCTTGATTTTGCGTTCCTTACATGGTTGGGTGATTTATGGGACCCCCTTGACAGTTCGCTTTGAATAAGACTCTTCCAACAAGGCCCAACATTGGTTTTACCATTTGCCACCTAAGCCCTTTTCCCCCGGGTTTTCGCGAGCCCGAGGGTCATCTTTATTTTAACCCCCCCGGGCCAGTTCTCCTTCGATTGCTGGTCCAAACTAGAGCCACTTGCGGTGCCGCCCTGAGGCAACTTGGGGTATCCTCGGTTGCCGTACGTACTGCTCATCCGGATGTGCCCTGAGAACGAGATATGTGCATCTCCTATCGGGTTTTGTCGGCACAATCAGGCGGCTTTGCTGGACTTGTTTTATTACTGTCGAGATGTCTTGTAGTCCGGGATTCCGAGACTGATCGGGTCTTCCCGATAGAAGGAATATCCTTCGTTGACCGTGAGAGCTTATAATGGGCTAAGTTGGGACACCCCTGCAGGGTTTTATCTTTCGAAAGCCGTGCCCGCGGTTATGAGGCAGATGGGAATTTGTTAATGTCCGGTTGTAGAGAACCCGAAGTTGATCTTAACTAAAACACATCAACCGCGTGTGTAACCGTGATGGTCTCTTCTCGGCGGGGTCCGAGAAGTGAACACGGTGTAGGAGTAATGTGTGACGTAGGTTGTTCTAGGATCACTTCTTTATCACTTCTAGCTTCACGACCGTGCTTTGCTTCTCTTCTCGCTCTCTTTTGCGTTGTTAGCCACCATATATGCTAGTCGCTTGCTGCAGCTCCACCTCACAATCCTTTCCTACCTATAAGCTTAAATAGTCTTGATCTCGCGGGTGTGAGATTGCTGAGTCCCCGTGACTCACAGATTCTACCACAACAGTTGCAGGTACCAACGATGCCAGTGCAGATGACGCGACCGAGCTCACGTGGGAGTTCGACGAGGAACGTGGCCGTTACTATGTGTCTTTTCCTGATGATCAGTAGTGGAGCCCAGTTGGGGTGATCGGGGATCTGTGTAGCATTTGGGGTAGTCTTCTTTCATTTTGGTACCGTAGTCGGACCTTGAGTGTAATTTGAGTGATGGATGTTTATTTATGTATTGTGTGAAGTGGCGACTGTAAGCCAACTATGTATCTTTTTCCCTTATGTATTACATGGGTTGTGTGAACATTACCTCACTTGCGACATTGCTTTCAATGCGGTTATGCCTCTAAGTCGTGCCTCGACACGTGGGAGATATAGCCGCATCGAGGGCGTTACAAGTTGGTATCAGAGCCTTCCCCGACCTTAGGAGCCCTCACTGATTGATCGTTTTTAGTGGCCGAGTTGTGTCTAGAAAAATGTTTTGAGTCATTTAGGAATTATATATCGGAGAGCTTAGGAATTCTTTTTACTTCCCAGTCTCCTCATCGCTCTGGTAAGGCATCCTGACGTAGAGTTTTGACTCTTCTCTTCTCAAATTTCACTAAATTTTTTTATTAGGATCACGCGGGTATCTTAGAATCGTTCCGATGGTTTTATGATGACAACATTGTCTTGGTTGCCTCCCGTCAGCAGGGGTTTTAGTGGAGGTGTCCCGGGGAGTTGAGCTCCGAGGTGTTGTCGTCGTAATTTTATCGTTACAGTTCTGGAATACCTGAGTTTAGTACGCCGACATCGAAAATCTCTTTTGTACAGTTGTTGGTGAGATAACCCTGATAGCCCAGTACTGAGGCGAGTGCGGGAGTATTGCCATGACTCGTATAACGGATGCTTTTCGAAGGTTGAGGTAGACGATTTCCGAGGATTTCTTGGTTATGTGTTGAAGGATGGATACAGCTGGATCTAGGTATTGTTAGTTTGGGTGATATATTTTTGTGTCCCCTGTATCCCCAACACCTGATTGCATAACCAGAAAGTTTCGGGAGTTTATAAGTGGGAATTCATGTAGCTCTAGTACTTCTTCCGCAGATATTTGGTTCATGATTGGGTAATCCTTACCAAGTATTTGTTCACATCCGTACCTTGTTGATTTTATTCCATACCTTTTTCTAAGTGGCTTCTCAGCTTATGGAAGTGTGATGATTTACTTTGGAATTCATTCATTCATTCTCATTCGGATGTTTATTCTGAAGACTATATGTTGCAATTTCGTTCCTTTGATTCAGCTTGAATATATATCTATCAAGATGCTAATGTATGTCACCCTCTTCAGGATGGCTCCGCCAACACGTCAGAATCCGGAACGCAATGAAGGAAGTCAGGCTAACCCTCCGCCACCACCTCTGCCTCCGGAGGCATGGCAAGCCCTGATGACTGCCACAAATGCCAACGCTCAGATTCTGATTCAGCTCTTGCAAGATCGCAACCAAGGGCAAGGTAATCAAGGGAATCAAGGACAAGGCAACAATCAGCCGCACTTCGCTTCACTCAATCAGTTCCTTGCTAATCAGCCAAAAACCTTCAGCTACTGTGTCGAGGCCACAGACGCCGATGATTGGCTCGTGGATATCAGCAAGCATTTCGAGTGCAGCAATGTCAGACCTGAGGACTTTGTCAAGTTTGCCTCTTTTCAACTCAAAGATCAAGCTGCTGAGTGGTTCCAGCAATACAAAGATTCCATAGGAGGTCGTGTGATTACCTGGGATGATTTCCGCCATGACTTCAAAGCTCACCACATTCCAGAAAGTGTTGTTGAGAGTAAGCGTGAGGAGTTCCGCAATCTCAAGCAAGGCAACATGTCTGTCTACCAATACAACACTCAGTTCCAGAAGCTCTCTCGTTTTGCGAGGCAAGACATCCCTGATGAGAAGAGTATGATCTAACAATTCAGGCGTGGTCTCAGAGAAGATCTGCAACTTGCTCTCGTGCTTTTTGAGCCATTAAAGTATGATGGATTCTACAACATGGCGCTGAAACAAGAAGCTGCCCAGCTCAAGTGTGAGGCATCTAAGAAGAGAGTCAGAGACGCAGTTCAGTCTTCTTCTTCCTCTCTTGTGGCAGCTAAGCAACAGAAGTTCTGGTTGCCTCCTCCTCCTCCGTTCCGTCAGCCTTATCAGCAGAAGAACTCAGGTGGTCGTGGATCTTCCCACCCACCCAACCCTGGCTATCAGAACAAGTCTCAGAATCAAGCTCCAAGGCCAAGTGCTCCTTACCATCGTCCGCTCTCAGAGGTGACTTGCAACAAATGTCAGCAGCAGGGTCACTATGCGAACAAGTGCTTCAACCAAAGGCGCCTTCCGCCTCCTCCTCCTGTGAAATCTTCCAGCAATGCAGCGGTCAAGCATAATCCTAAGCATGCCAAGGTGAACATGATGAATGCAGCTCAAGCGGAGGATTCTTCCGAAGTGATCATGGGTAACCTTCCTGTTAATGATATTCCTGCAAAAGTCTTATTTGATACTGGTGCATCGCTTTCTTTCATTTCGAGACCTTTTGTTGCCAAGCATGAGTTTGTGACAGAAAAGATTCCTATTTCGTTGAAGATTGTGTCCCCGGGCAAGCAGATGACTTCTCGAGTTTTGGTTCCGAATGTCGGTATCAAGATGGGCGACTATAGATTTCTGGCTAAACCAATTGTTCTTGGTGACTCTGATATTTGTCTTATTCTCGGGAATGGACTTGCTTTCTAAGCACAAGGCTCAGCTTGATTGTGCTGCCAGGGAAATACAATTGACTCACTCTTCTGACGATGTGATCATCTATGCCGCTCGTGATGATACCATTCGGTTGTTTTCTCTCAATGAGAATGGTGAATTGGATGCTATCTCTCAGATTCCAGTCGTTTGTGAGTACCAAGATGTCTTTCCAGAAGAGCTTCCGGGTATGCCTCCCCGCCGGCCAGTTGAATTCGTTATTGATCTTGAGCCTGGCACCGAACCCGTTTGCAAGCGTCCTTACAAGCTTGGACTAGATGAGTTGAAGGAATTGAAGAAACAACTCGATAAACAAGAGCGTCTGGGTCTGATCAGACCGAGTTCTTCTCCTTGGGGTTGTGGTGTTCTTTTTGTCCGGAAGAAGGATGGCACGGACCGACTTTGCGTCGATTACCGTCCATTGAACAAGAAGACAATCAAGAACAAGTACCCACTTCCCAACATCAATGAGCTATTCGAGCAACTTAAAGGTGCTAAAGTGTTCTCCAAGCTTGACCTTCGTATGGGGTATCATCAAATTCGCATACGTGAAGAACATATTCCCAAGACAGCATTCAGAACAAGCTTTGGTTCTTATGAATATACTGTCATGTCTTTCGGCCTTGTCAATGCTCCTCCAGCATTCACTCGCTTGATGAATTTCATCTTCAACCCCTACATCAACGAATTTGTCTTGGTCTATCTCGATGATATCTTGGTCTTCTCCAAGAATAAGGAGGATCATGCCAAACATTTGCGATTGGTGCTCGACAAGCTCAGAGAGTTTAAATTATATGCGAAGTTCTCCAAATGTGAATTTTGGCTTGATGAAGTTCTTTATCTTGGCCATATCATCTCTGCCAAGGGCATCGCTGTTAATCCTGAGAAGGTGTCTGCAGTTGTGAATTGGGAACCTCCTCAGAATGTCAAGCAGCTTCGCAGTTTTCTTGGACTTGCAAGTTATTGCCGAAGATTCGTTGAGAGTTTCTCTAAGATTGCAAAGCCTCTTTCCAACCTCCTCCAGAAGCATGTGAAGTATGTCTGGTCTCCTGAGTGTGACGTGGCTTTCAACACTCTCAAAGAGAAACTCGTCACTGCTCCAGTTCTGACTCCTCCTGACGAATCCAAGCCTTATGAAGTTTTCTGTGATGCTTCTCTTCAAGGCCTCGGTGCCGTGCTAATGCAAGAGAAGAAGGTTGTGGCCTATACCTCTCGTCAGTTGAAGCCCAACGAAAAGAACTACCCCACTCATGATCTTGAGTTGGCGGCAGTTGTCCACGCGCTAATAACATGGAGACATCTCCTGTTGGGAAGGAAAGTGGACATTTTCACCGATCACAAGAGTCTCAAGTACATCTTCACTCAGCCCCACCTCAACCTCAGGCAAACTCGATGGGTCGAAATGATTCAAGAGTATAATCCGAGTATTGAATATACTCCAGGCAAGGCTAATGTGATTGCAGACGCATTGAGCAGGAAGGCTTACTGCAACAGCTTAATCCTCAAGCCCTTTCAACCGGATCTTTGTGAAGCTTTCCGCAAGTTGAATCTCCAAGTTGTCCCTCAAGGTTTTCTTGCCAACCTCATCGTCTCTCCTACTTTGGAAGATCAGATACGTGAGGCACAACTGATGGATACCATGGTGAAGAAGGTGAAACGTGGTATTGACAAGGGCATTTCCAAATACAAGTGCTATCGAGTTGATGACAGAGATACTCTTTTCTTCGAGGACCGGATCGTGGTTCCAAAGGGTGATCTTCAGAAAGTCATTATGAACGAAGCGCACAACTCTCTTCTGTCAATTCATCCTGGAAGTACGAAGATGTACCATGACCTCAAGCAGTCGTATTGGTGGACTCGAATGAAGCAAGAGATTGCTCAATTCGTGAATGAATGCGATGTCTGCAGAAGGGTGAAAGCAGAACACCAACGACCAGCTGGTCTACTCCAACCTCTTGCTATTCCAGAATGGAAGTTTGATCATATCGAAATGGACTTCGTGACTGGATTTCTCAAGTCCAAGCGTGGAAATGATGCTATCTTCGTCGTCATCGACAAGCTCACCAAAGTGGCTCATTTTCTCCATATCAAAGAGTCTATCACAGCAGCGCAGCTGGCAGAGCTCTACACCTCCAGAATTGTCTCCTTGCATGGCATTCCACAATTGATCTCTTCAGACCGTGGCAGCATCTTTACCTCCAAGTTTTGGGATTCTTTTCAGAAGGCCATGGGCACAAATATTCACTTCAGCACAGCTTTCCACCCTCAAACTAGTGGACAAGTCGAGCGTGTCAACCAAATTCTTGAAGATATGCTCAGAGCTTGTGTTATCTCTTTCGGCATGAAGTGGGAGGATTGTCTTCCTTACGCTGAGTTCTCTTAGAATAACAGTTTTCAAGCCAGCTCGGGCAAAGCCCCATTCAAGATTCTCTATGGCAGAAAGTGCCGTACTCCTCTCAATTGGTCTGAGACAGGCGAACGCCAACTTCTTGGCAATGATTTGATCTCAGAGGCTGAGGCTATGTGCAAGGTCATTCGTGAGAACCTCAAAGCCGCGCAATCGCGCCAGAAGAGCTATTACGATAGCAAACATCGTGATTTGGCATTCGAGATCGGAGACCATGTCTACCTCCGGGTCTCTCCAATGAAAGGAACTCGCCGCTTCGGTATCAAGGGGAAACTTGCCCCTAGATACGTCGGTCCTTTCAAGATCATCGGCAAACGAGGCGATCTCGCCTATCAACTTGAGCTTCCCTCCAACTTTGCAAATGTGCACGATGTCTTCCACGTGTCACAGCTTCGCAAGTGCTTCAAGACGCCTGAGCGCACCATCAACTTCGAAGAGATTGATCTTCAAGAAGATTTGTCCTATCATGAGCATCCCGTTGCTATTCTTGAAGAAACTGAGCGCAAGACTCGCAACAAGTAAATCAAATTCCTGAAAGTGAAATGGTCACACCATTCAGACCGAGAAGCCACCTGGGAGCGCGAGGACCACCTACGTTCCGAGTATCCGGAGTTCTTTCAGTCCTAGATCTCGGGACGAGATCCTCTCATAGTGGTGGAGTGTTGTAACACCCCGGATGTAACTTGCCATAATTGTAACTCCAACTCTTGCCATTTTCAGCATTGTGATATGATATTCCCTCCGTGGTTGGGTTTCCCGTCCGTTTGCATTTTGTTCATGTCATGCATTTCATTTCATGTCATCATGTGCATCGCATTCGCATACGTGTTCGTCTCATAAATCCGAGCATTTTCCCCGTTGTCCGTTTTGCAATCCAGCGCTCCTATGTTCCCCGGCGTCCCCTTTTACATTTCATCGTGAGTGGGTATTAAACTTTCTCAGAGTGGACCGAGGTTTGTCAAGCGGCCTTGGTATAACACCGGTAGACCGCCTATCAACTTTCGTATCATTTGGACTTCGTTTGATACTCCAACGGTTAACCGAGGGACCGAAAAGGCCTCGTGTGTGTTGCAGCCCAACACCCCTCCAATTTGGCCCAAAACCCACCAAACTCTACTCCATGTCCTAGAGCGTTCGATCACGATCGCGTGGCCGAAAACCGCACCTCTTTTGGACTCTCCTAGCTCCACTTATGCCTATATATACCCCCTCCATTTTTCGGATCTCTACCTCTCCCCGAAACCCTAGTTCCAAAAAAAAACAGAAACCTCCGCCGACGGACGTGTCCGCTCCCGGCCGGACATCGTCTGCCGCCGCCCCGCAGCCACACGCGTCGCACCACGTGGCCGCGTCCGCCGCCGCCGCCAGCCGGCCCGGGAGGCCCATCGCCGGCCCCCGCGAGCCCGCGCCCCCGCGCCTCCTTCCCCGAGCGCCGCCGCCTTCCGCACCTCCGGCGACCGCCGCCGCCGCGGGACGCCATCGCCGCCACCGCGCCTCCGGCGACGCGCGCCTAAGCCGGACCTCGCCGACCGCACCTCGCCGACCGCGCCTCGGCTTCCGCGGCTCCTCCGCCGCCCCGCCCAACATCCGGCCCCGCCGTCCTACTCCTCCGCCCGGCTAGAGCTCCGGCGACCTCATATTCCGGTGGTGAACAGTGCACCGACCTCGGCGATCCTCGGGAACCGCGCCAGATCTAGATCCAGATTTCATCACGGTTGACTTTTTCTTCCCCAAACCCTAGTTTTCGAGCATACTTTGACTGATCATATCTCTGCACCTGTGGCTCCGTTTTGGGCGTATAATATGTCAAATTGTTCGCCTCGATGAGTACATCATTTCATATCATCCCATCATTGTCATTTGAGCTCATCTTGATGCCCGAAATGCTGTTAGAAGAGGGCTATGTGATGTTAGTTTCAGATCTGTTTCAGAACATGCACTTTTGTCATTTTTGCCATGATTTATGTGTGCATCCTATGAAGTTGAGTCCTACATGTGTTTTGTAATATGCCAGGCCATCTTTCCATAGGTTTATGCCATGTATTTTTTTAATCTTTTTGGTGACTAGCACACGCATGCAAACTAGGGTACTTAATGTTGCTGATTTCAGAGACTTAGTAATTTCACTAAGTCCCTGCCTGCTGTTATTTTTATGCCATATGTTCATGTTGTTTCAGGGAGATCTATGCCTCTTTTGAGCATGATCAGTAAGAGTGTTTTGAGCATATGGATTTTCTCTATCCATCCATGCCTTTGTTTGTATTTATGGAGTGCCATAGCTTGAGTCAATCGAGCTCTACTTTTGCTACAAAATGTTGCTGGCAGATTGTTTACATGTTATTCGATTTTGCCAAGCTTGGTGTAGTAGATACTTGCATGCTATGATGTTATTCTTGCCATATCTAGCTTATATGCCATGTATTCTTGATGTATGTATGCTTAGTTTATCATGGAATGCTCTGTAGTGAGTGCATCGAGCTCGTAAACATGCCTACTTGTTATCTGTTTTTGACATGCCCAGTTTTCTGATCCTTTTTGGCTCATGGTCAGTAATGGACTTTTGTTAAGTGCTTTGAGTAGATTCATGCCATGCCTTAATTTGCTATGTCCTGCTCCTGTAGCATGTTGTTTGCTTGCTCTAAACATGTCATCCTGATGTTAGTTTCTGGCATGTTGTTATTTTCACCAAGTCTGTGAACCTGTTATCTTTTGCAGTTTTGCCATGCTTGTTTGAACCTGTTGTGGTGTGATTTAGACGTAGCTTAGTGTTCATCTCTTGTCAAGCATCTTGAGTAGATTACTGTCATATGCTTTGTTGATATGTTTGGGTGCAGTAGCCTAATTTCTTGTTGCTTGCTAAGTAGCATCATGCTGTTAATGGCAGATTATTGTCATTCTTGTATTGCTTGTCATTTGCAAACCGTGCATCCGATTTCGGTGATATTTATATCGATTTCAACCGAAATCACCTCACCTATCCAGTGGCATACTTGGTTTGCCAAGATTATGCCTTGTTCATCTTTTCCTTCCGAAGCACGCATATGCATTGCATATCACATCTCGCATATCATGCCATGTTTTGCATCATGTTGTTTGCGCTTTGCATCGTGATTGATGTTTGTCCCCTTTGCTTGTGTTCTTGTTGTGGGTAGAGCCGGAATACGAGTACGTGAACAAGTAACCTGTTGAGAACGCTTACGAGGACCAAGCTTTCGACAAGTCTGAGAACCTTGCAGGCAAGATGACCATACCCTCGAAATCACTTCTATCTTTGCTTGCTAGATGCTCGCACTTTTGCTATGCCTATGCTGCGATACCTACCACTTGCTATATCATGCCACCCATATTACCATGTCAGCCTCTAACCATCCATGTCCTAGCAAACCGTTGATTGGCTATGTTACCGCTTTGCTCAGCCCCTCTTATAGCGTTGCTAGTTGCAGGTGAAGATGAAGTTTGTTCCTTGTTGGAACATGGAGATGTTGTTCCTTGTTGGAACATGTTTACTTGTTGGGATATCACAATACCTCTTATTTAATTAATGCATCTATATACTTGGTAAAGGGTGGAAGGCTCGGCCTTATGCCTGGTGTTTTTTTCCACTCTTGCCACCCTAGTTTCCGTCATACCGGTGTTATGTTCCTTGATTTTGCGTTCCTTACACGGTTCGGTGATTTATGGGACCCCCTTGACAGTTCGCTTTGAATAAGACTCTTCTAGCGGCCCAACATTGGTTTTACCATTTGCCACCTAAGCCTTTTCCCCCGGGTTTTCGCGAGCCCGAGGGTCATCTTTATTTTAACCCCCCCGGGCCAGTTCTCCTTCGATTCCTGGTCCAAACTAGAGCCACTTGCGGTGCCGCCCTAAGGCAACTTGGGGTATCCTCGGTTGCCGTACGTACTGCTCATCCGGATGTGCCCTGAGAACGAGATATGTGCAGCTCCTATCGGGTTTTGTCGGCACAATCGGGCGGCTTTGCTGGACTTGTTTTATTACTGTCGAGATGTCTTGTAGTCCGGGATTCCGAGACTGATCGGGTCTTCCCGATAGAAGGAATATCCTTCGTTGACCGTGAGAGCTTATAATGGGCTAAGTTGGGACACCCCTGCAGGGTTTTATCTTTCGAAAGCCGTGCCCGCGGTTATGAGGCAGATGGGAATTTGTTAATGTCCGGTTGTAGAGAACCCGAAGTTGATCTTAACTAAAACACATCAACCGCGTGTGTAACCGTGATGGTCTCTTCTCGGCGGGGTCCGGGAAGTGAACACGGTGTAGGAGTAATGTGTGACGTAGGTTGTTCTAGGATCACTTCTTGGTCACTTCTAGCTTCACGACCGTGCTTTGCTTCTCTTCTCGCTCTCTTTTGCGTTGTTAGCCACCATATATGCTAGTCGCTTGCTGCAGCTCCACCTCACAATCCTTTCCTACCTATAAGCTTAAATAGTCTTGATCTCGCGGGTGTGAGATTGCTGAGTCCCCGTGACTCACAGATTCTACCACAACAGTTGCAGGTACCAACGATGCCAGTGCAGATGACGCGACCGAGCTCACGTGGGAGTTCGACGAGGAACGTGGCCGTTACTATGTGTCTTTTCCTAATGATCAATAGTGGAGCCCAGTTGGGGTGATCGGGGATCTGTGTAGCATTTGGGGTAGTCTTCTTTCATTTTGGTACCGTAGTCGGACCTTGAGTGTAATTTGAATGATGGATGTTTATTTATGTATTGTGTGAAGTGGCGACTGTAAGCCAACTATGTATCTTTTTACCTTATGTATTACATGGGTTGTGTGAAGATGACCTCACTTGCGACATTGCTTTCAATGCGGTTATGCCTCTAACTCGTGCCTTGACACGTGGGAGATATAGCCGCATCGAGGGCGTTACAAAACGAATCTTCATATCCAAATGCCAAGCTTGCTATCCACGCCAAGGAGTGTCCCATCCGGACATGGTTGAGAGTCTTCGGTCTTGTATCTTTACAGCCCATCAGTCCGGCCCATGTCCAACAGTGAAACTATGTCAGTGTCAAAACTGGCGGATCTCGGGTAGGGGGTCCCGAACCGTGCGTCTAAGGCAGACGGTAACAGGAGGCAGGCGACACGATGTTTACCCAGGTTCGGGCCCTCTCTATGGAGGTAATACCCTACTTCCTGCTTGATTGATCTTGATGATATGAGTAGTACAAGAGTTGATCTACCACGAGATCGTAGAGGCTAAAACCCTAGAAGCTAGCCTATGGTATGATTGTTGTTGTCCTACGGACTAAACCCTCCTGTTTATATAGACACCGGAGGGAGCTAGGGTTACACAGAGTCGGTTACAATGGGAGGAGATCTACATATCCGTATCGCCAAGCTTGCCTTCCACGCCAAGGAGAGTCCCATCCGGACACGAGACAATCTCTTCAATCTTGTATCTTCATAGTCCAACAGTCCGGCCAAAGGGTATAGTCCGGCTGTCCAGATACCCCCTAATCCAGGAATCCCTTAGTAGCCCCTGAACCAGGCTTCAATGACGATGAGTCCGGCGCGCAGATTGTCTTCGACATTCCAAGGCAGGTTCCTCCTCCGAATACTCCATAGAAGATTTTGAACACAAGGATAGTGTTCGGCTCTGTAAAACAAGTCCCACATACCACCGTAGAGAGAATAATATTTCCGATCTGCTGACATATTTGATATCATGACATCATGCCATGGCCTTGTTATTATCGAACCATTTTTCCCAACCAGCCTTGGCGCATATCGCTAGGCGGTTTCCTTGGCACGTCTTGTCGGAGCAGAGATCGCGTCCCCTTATTGCGGGATTCTCATCAATACGGGCGTGGGTAACCCCATCGTGGCCGTTGGTATGACCCCTCGATTATAGGCAAGTTCCTAACGGTCTCGAGGAGGACGCTTGGTATTCACCCTCTTTATAAAGAGGCCAAGGCTTAGCCGTTTTTTATTCCTCGAACTCAATCGAATTCCTCCCCCGCCTCGAGTTCCAGCACCCAAAGCTTAGGTCAGGCGCTTTAGACCTTCAGCCATGTCCGGATCCAACCCTTAAGGTCGGTGGATGCCCTCCTCCGTCACGGAGGAAGGCGTCAAAAAGTTAAGAGAGGCCAGGTTCTTGACCGGCGAGATCGCGCACCGGATGCCTGCTCGAGGGCAGGTCATACCTACTCCCAAATCCGACGAGAGCATCGTGTTCATATCTCACTTCCTTCGAGGGCTAGACCTCGCTCTGGATCCCTTCATGAGGGGGCTCATGTTCTATTACGGGTTGGATTTCCATGATTTAGCTCCAGATTCTATTCTCCACATCTCGTCTTTTATCATCGTGTGCGAAGCTTTCCTCCGCATCACCCCTCACTTCGGCCTGTGGCTCAAGACCTTCCAAGTGGAGCCGAAGATGATCGAGTGGAGGCACGTAGAGTGCGGAGGTGCGGTAATAAGCAAAAGCACCAATGCCCCATGGCCCAAGGGTTCTTTCCAGGAGGTGTCCAGCTTATGGCAACAAGAATGGTTTTATGTCACAGCTCCCAGGGGTACCAAATGGGTGGCTCCCCCTGCCTTTTGTTCGGGTCCCCCTCCATGACTAACGTCATGGATCAACAAGGGGCTGGACTGGGGGCCAGTAAAGGATGTGCCCATACTGCAGAGCTGCATCCGAGATCTCCTCGAAAGAGATATTGGTCTGGTCACAGTAATGCAAGTAATGTTACTTCGTCGAACCCTGCCATGCAAACGTCGTCCCCTCAGTCTGTGGGAGTTCAACCCGGAGGGACCGCGAACTATTCGGCACTTCCTCGGCATGACGCTCGAGGAAATGTACGAATTGTACTTCGGACCACAAGTAATGTGTCCGGATACCATCGAGGACGTGGGTCTGATCTGCAATCGTCCAGATACCCAAGTAAGTCGCCCCGTGGCCGAACACGTTGTATTTTTATTCATCACAACATTATTCTGAAAAGTCGCTCTTTGACCAGGACTGGATAGCAAAGGCAAAGATGATCAGGTGTCCGGCCCCCTTCCCCGAGGTCTCACCAGATCCGGTACTAGCCAGGATGTTGGAGCTCGCGCCTTACCAAGTGCCCTCAGGGGAATATAAAGGTGGTAAGAAAGAGGCTAATGCCTCCGCAAGGAGGATAACCGGGGAGAAGAAGCCAAAGTTCCCTATCCCCAAGGAAGGAAGAGGACCACCTCTGAAGGTTCGGAGACAATAGTCTCCAAACGGGGGAAGAAATATTCGCCAGAGGGTCCTGCCCCAGGGATACCCCGGCCGCACAGTGTCTGCAAGGGGATCAGCCCTCCATCAAGCTGTAAGTAAAAACGAGGGGTTTAATAATAAAAAAACATCCTACTTTACCTCTGAGGAAAATAACCGAAACATTTGTCTTGTAGTCCGGATCGTAGCCCTTCTCGGCAGAGTTCGTCTTCGGGGGATCTTCTTCCGTAAATGATGGACAGCGAAACGCCTCCCCACGCCATACCGCCTTACGAGGCGGGCGACCCCGAGGTGTCGTCTCGGAGGGCTTCTCCCGATCCGGCAAGGCCATAGGGTAATTCTTTGGCCACCCGAAGTCCTCAGTGTCTGGCTCTTGAAGAGAGCAATCGGAAGAGCCCGGCTCCGCCTGTTATGTGGTTGGACGCACTGAAGGATCTGCTAGAGCAGGCGGCTATCTCAGAAGCGCATCATGCGCTAATGGGAGCGGTGGTTGATAGGATTTCATCCGCCGAAAGCGGGTTGCATGTAGCCTTTATGAGTCTGCTGAAAGGTTTTGAGGTACGTGAAATAGTGTGTATATTTGACAGTACCGCACACGTTAAGGTGTGTGCTATGCAGACAGTAGCCCCTGAGACTCTGGTTGCTGTTGAAAATGGCAGAAAACAGAGGATCATAGTCCCAGGTAATAATCCAGCCACCCTCATATGCAGGTGGCAGGAGGTCCGGTGGCTAGCCGGACTGGTGAATTTGCCGAACTGAAGCGGCAGCTTGATGCGGCAGATGCCGACATCTTGCTTGTCAACAAGCGGCTTGACGAGGCACGAGGTACGTGATTTCTCCGGCTATCAGCACGTAGTAAGAGGAGCGTAATGCCAGTATCTTTAATATGATGTGACTGTAGATGGAGCTGTGGCCGTGGAGACCCTTCGGGCGGAACTTGGCCAAGCCAAAAAGCAAACCAGGAATAGTGATGCGGCCGCTCTGAAGGTGGCCGAAGAGCTGAGGGCCGAGCAGGATGCCCATTGCCAAAGTAAGGAGAAGATGGCCAAGGTGGCCGTTGAGTTAAGTGATGCTGCCGACCGGTACCGGCTTCTTGAAAAGGAAAACCAAGCGAAGGCGACGGAGCTGGAGAAGGCTATGGTAGCATCCAAGGAAGCCTGCTCGAAGATCAGAGCGTCGAAGGAGGAGCTGCGTCAAGCTGGAGATATCGTGGCTGGGAAGCCCTTCTTGCTGCGGACGAAGTTCGGAGATCCAAAGTATGCCCCTCTTGACCAGTTATGGAGTTCTGCGGACGCGTACGTGGATTTGTCAGCCAGTGCGGCTGATGCAGTTGAGTACTTCAAGGATCAAAAAGGTCATGAAGTGGAAAAGCTATTCTGGTCACAGTTCAATGGTCCAACACGTCTGCTGCTGTTGAATGAGCGCATGGCCGAATGGGCCGAGCTCCATAGGTTGTCTGGGCTTGCCATGGGTTCTGTTGTGGATCATCTGTGGCCGAGGGAGCCATGGCCGAACAGTTATTTTGGTTTGGTGCAGCAGTTCCTTGGTGTTGTGCCGTGCATCGACGCTATGAAGAGGTCGGCGTGCATCGAGGGTGCGCGGATGGCGCTTTCCCGTGTCAAAACATACTGGGCGGAGATGGAGGCCACCGCAATTGCAACCCCGAGTTCGGCAGTTAGCCGAGTGGCTGCCGAGCACTACTTTGACAAGGTCCTTGAAGGCGCCCGTTCAATAGAAGCGCAGTGCTCGAAGAATATTATGTTCTAATGACATGTATTCCCATTGAAAAACAATGTTTTACTGAATTATATAAAGGCTATTTTTATACTTTTGCCTGAAAGTGTTATGATGCCTCCTGTGCGGCCGTTTATGTATATATGTATATAACCTGAAAGTTTGCAGTCGTCGGCTTCAGCCCACACGCATATAATGCGGGGGTGTTCGCAGAAGACACGTGTTCACACTTGACCCAACGTCTTGGTCCATTAAAGAGGTGATAGCGCAGCGAACTAGGCAATCAGACTATATTACTTTAACACCTTCAGTTAGCCATAGGAGTTTGACAGTGGGGCTACTATATAGCCCCTGGTGGCTCCGCGCTCATCCGAATACGGGGCGCGGTCATGCCTGACCGATAAACGACCCTTCGTTAATGCGGAGGAATCCCGAAGATTCTGATAGGTCATCGAGTGGTTGACCAGTCTCTCGCTTTATCATGACAGTCAGTTTTCGGCTTTCTCTACTGAGGTGCTCGTCCGGGCTAGCCAGGGCACAATCGCAGTAGTTCTCCTGGTGCCACCTTAGCCGATAGAGCGGAACGTAAGGTAGCAAAACATAGGAGCCGGGCAAACCCAACATTTGACCAAAGACATGATTCAGAGCTGATGCATATAAGGCCAAACTCGCGACGCCGAACACTCCCTAAGGTATTCGGTCTTTGTAGTATATATCGGGCTAAACAATGCCCTCGGTAATGAGCCCCTAGTGTCCGGGTACGTGCAATACCCTGACGTGGCCACATGCCAAGAACGCCAGCATCCTTCCCGGTTATATTGAAAATCCGGAGGATGTGAACAACAAAAGACAGTAAAAAAGGTTGGCGCAGGGTCTTAATCTAAAAAGAAACCTTTCAACGGGCCCTGCTGCACGTCTGCGCCTGTGTCTCCGTTGTGCCGTATCCTGGACGGGTTTAGCACGATTGTCATCTGTGAAAGAGAGGAACTTAGTTGAAAGTCGTCATGCAAAAAAATTGGCTATAAATAAACCGTATTAAAATTCGACATGGAAAAAGTTGAGCCGTATTATCGCTGGGAAGCCCCTGGTACTGCCTGGGAGGGTGTAGCCATTAAACCCATCTCAAGTGTATCCAATGATTGTCCGTACCCGTCGATCCATGTCCGTGGTCTTAACGACCAGTCATCTATTCTGGTTGGTGAGGCCGTCTAGTGTTCGGCTGTTAAAGCAGTCGTACGTTCTTCTACGCGAGAGAAGCGCTCAACATTTCCATTTACTGTGATGATGCCCCGCGGACCGGGCATTTTAAGCTTGAGTAAAGCATAATTTGGTATTGCATTAAAACGAGCAAAAGCCTCTCGTCCGAGTAGTGCTTGATAGCCACTTCGGAATGGAGCAATGTCGAAGGTTAACCTTTCGCTTCAGAAGTTGTCAGGCGAGCCGAACACAACCTCTAGTACTAGAGAGCCCGTGCAGCGGGCCTCTATGGCTGGTATTACTCCCTTGAAGGTAGTACTACTGTGGCTGATTTTTGTTGGGTTTATCCTCATTTTGCAGACGGTGTCCTGATATATCAGATTTAGACTACTGCCGCCGTCCATAAGGACTCGTGTGAGATGGTATCCGTTTATTATTGGGTCCAGCACCAGGGCGGCTGATCCTTCATGCCAGATACCTATTAGGTGATCCCTGTGATCAAAAGTGACCGCGCAGGCCGACCAGGGTTGGAACTCAGGGGTGACGGGCTCTATGGCTTCTGTATTTCGGAGTGCATATTTGCCTCTCCTCTTTGTCACGTGGATAACATTTACTGTTTTGACTTCTAGTGGGAATTTTTTCTATCCCCCAGTGTCTTGCTGGCGAGGCGCATCCTCGTCCTCGCTCGGAGTGTCCTTCCCCTTGTGTTCGGTGTTTAGCTTGCCAGTCTGCTTGAAGACCCAGCATTCTCTATGGGTATGGTTTGCAGGTTTGTCGGGGGTGCTGTGGATCTGACATAGTTTGTCTAGAATCTTGTTTAGGCCGATCGGTCCATCTCTGTTGCCTTTAAGGGGCTTTTTCCGCTGACCCGATCGAGAGCCTCTGAATCCGGCGTTTACCGCCATGTTATCTAGACTGTCTTCTTTATTCCGGTGCTTGTTTTTACTGCGTCGCGGTTTTCCATTGCCGTCCCTGACTTCGGATGTGCTTGGGTCGCTGGTGCTGCTGCGGGCTAACCAGCTGTCCTTGCCCGCGCAAAAGCAGGTCATGAGGCTTGTTAGAGCTGCCATTGTTCTCGGCTTTTCTTGGCCTAGGTGTCTGGCAACCCATTCGTCTCGAACGCTGTGCTTGAAAGCTGCTAAGGCTTCAGCGTCCGGACAGTCGACAATTTGGTTCTTCTTAGTGAGAAACCTGTTCCAAAGCTTTCGGGCTGACTCTCCGGGCTGTTGAATTATATGACTTAAATCGTTAGCGTCCGAAGGTCGGACATAAGTGCCTTGAAAGTTAGTCCGGAAAGCATCCTCAAGCTCCTCCCAACTTCCAATAAAGTCTTTGAGGAGGCTTTTCAGCCAATGCCGAGCTGGTCCTTTGAGCTTGAGGGGCAAGTATTTGATGGCATGGAGATCGTCTCCGCGAGCCATGTGAATATGGAGGATGAAGTCTTCAATCCAAACCCCAGGGTCTGTGGTCCCGTCGTAGGCCTCTATGTTAATTGGTTTGAACCCTTCTGGAAATTCATGGTCTAATACCTCGTCGGTGAAACATAGGGAGTGTGCGGCACCCCTGTATTTGGTTGTGCCCTGGCGTTCGGACGGTTGTGGTATTTGGTTTTGGCTGAGTGCTGGAGCGTGTTTCCTTGATCCATAGATGAATCTGGTTGCGCCGGCCTTTTGATGCGAGTCTTCGCATCGGTCATGTACTGACTTATGTGCGGCCTCGTTGGCCGCTCTATCGCGACCATGAGGTCATCGATCTGACAGGTCGGCGGTTTTATTTTTTGGCTACGGGGGCTCTAAGGCCTTGTCGTCGAACTCCGGCAGCAGCTTTCGCTTTGGTTAGCTCTTCGTGTGGCGACTGCCACCGTACTTTTCTGCCGTGTCGAGCACTTTATTCCATCTACTGTTGAGTGTGTTTTGTGCGGCCTTGAGCCTTTGTTTCTGCTTCTTCAGACTTCTTGCAGTGGCAATAAGCCTTTCTTGTTCCAACTGACGTTCCAGGATGATGCAGTCGTCGTCATCCGAACTGTTCTCCTCACCGGAGACGGGTTGATTGTCTTGACGCTCGGCGTCGCCGTGTTCGGATAGCGGCTCTGCAGATTGTTCGTCGTCCGCTGGCTCACCCTGCTCTATCGCTGGGTCAATTTGGCTTCTTATTGCGATGTTATCGCTATTTTTGCCGAGGCGGGATATGGAGCGGCGCCTACGGCGCCACTTTGGTTGCTTGTCGAGGGAGCTATCTTTCGCTGCAGCCTTCCGCTCCTCGTCATTATTTTCTTTGGGTGTATCCACCATGTATATGTCATGTGATGAAGTGGCAGTCAAGCGCCCTGTTGGCGGTGGTTCCTTTCGTCTCCTGCATCATTGTCCATACCATCGATGTCTTCGGAGTCGAAGTCGAGCATGTCGGTTAGATCATCGACAGTGGCTACTAAGTGGGTGGTGGGTGGGGAGAGAATTTCTTCATCATTCGTGTCCCATCCTAGCCGAGCATAGTTCGGCCAAGGTTCTCCTGACAGGGAGAGAGACTTTAACGAGCTTAGTATGTCGCCAAAGGGTGAGTGCTGAAAGATATACGCGGAGGTGAAATCCATGATCGGCGCCCAATCGGACTCGATAGGTACGGGCGTAGGCGGTTCGGAGTCTGTGGCCGGAGATGAGTCTATAGGTTTGGCATCACGGCTCTCGTGAGGGGTAAGGTCAGTATTCGGCTCTATCGCCGCTAAGGGTGCGGCCTCCCAGGCGGGGTCTATCCACCCGTCCTCAGGTGGCGCGATCTGCTCCGGATGGGAGGCCGGAGTGGTTGCTGGCATGGTTCCCCACACACTATCTGACGGCAGAGCTAAATCATGCTCGTCGTGATCGTGCGGCACACCCGACATGGGCCCAAATCCGTCGAAGCTCAAATCTCCGCGGATATCGGCAGTGTAATTCAAGTTTCCAAATCTAACCTGGTGGCCAGGGGCGTAGCTCTCGATCTGCTCAAGATGGCCAAGTGAGTTGGCCCGCAGTGCGAAGCCGCCGAATACAAAGATCTGTCCGGGGAGGAAAACCTTACCCTGGACCGCATCGCTACTGATGATCGAAGGAGCCATCATGCCTTATGGTGACGACACAGTGGAACTCTCAATGAAAGCACCAATGTCGGTGTCAAAACCGGCGGATCTCGGGTAGGGTGTCCCGAACTGTGCGTCTAAGGCGGATGGTAACAGGAGGCAGGGGACACGATGTTTACCCAGGTTCGGGCCCTCTCTATGGAGGTAATACCCTACTTCCTGCTTGATTGATCTTGATGATATGAGTAGTACAAGAGTTGATCTACCACGAGATCATAGAGGCTAAAACCCTAGAAGCTAGCCTATGGTATGATTGTTGTTGTCCTACGGACTAAACCCTCCGGTTTATATAGACACCGGAGGGGGCTAGGGTTACAGAGACTCGGTTACAATGGGGGGAGATCTACATATCCGTATCGCCCAGCTTGCCTTCCACGCCAAGGAGAGTCCCATCCTGACACGAGACGAAGTCTTCAATCTTGTATCTTCATAGTCCAACTGTCCGGCCAAAGGGTATAGTCCGGCTGTCCAGATACCCCCTAATCCAGGACTCCCTCAGACCCCTTAGTCCAGGACTCCCTCAGTAGCCCCTGAACCAGGCTTCAATGATGAGGTATCCGGTGCGCAGATTGTCTTCGGCATTGCAAGGCGGTTTCCTCCTCCGAATACTCCAAAACACCCTTCTAACACAAAGAACGTGTCCAGCTCTGCAAAACAAGTACCACACACAACCGCAGAGAGTATAATATTTCACGAGTCCAATCTACTGACAACTTTTGTAGCGTGACACCACATCACCACCCGGTCATTATTTCGAACCATTTTTTGGCTTGCCGCTTCATATTTCGAGATGCGGTTTTACTGGCACGTCTTGTCAAAGCAGAGATTGTGTCCCCTTATTGCGGGATTCTCATCAATACCTGCGTGGGTAATCCAACCGTGCCATCTGCGCGGCCCTTGGGAAACAGGCGAGTTTTAAGGTGAGTGGGGAGGCGCTTGATATTCGCTGCCTTTATAAAGGGATAAGGATTCACCCTCTTTCACCCACGCCTTCTTCTCTCTCTCTGCCCACCCATTCTCGAGCTCCAGCGCCCAAGTCCTCATCTCTTCCGCCTCAAGAAAGCACTCCGATCATGTCTGGATCCGGAGCGCAAGGCAAGTGGATGGTCTCCTCTGTCAAGGAGAAGGAAATCATCCTGCTTTGGGAGGCTGGATATTTGGCCAAGGAGGTCGCCCATCGGCTTCCGACCAAGGGATAGATTGTCCCTACCCCGGAGCCCCATGAGAGGGTAGTGTTCATCCCGCACTTCGTCCGCGGATTGGGATTTCCCCTCCACCCATTCATTCGTGGGCTTATGTTTTACTATGGGGTAGATTTCCACGATCTGGCCCCCAACTCCTTCCTCAACATCTCGGCATTTATTGTCGTGTGCGAGGCCTTCCTACGCATCCCACCCCACTTCGGACTGTGGCTCAAGATTTTCAACGTGAAGCCGAAAGTGGTGGATGGTCAACACGTAGAGTGCGGAGACGCCATGGTGAGCAAGATGCCCACATTACATGGCCCAAAGGTACCTTTGTAGAGACCGTAAAAGGGTGGCAACAACTATGGTTCTACGTCACAGAGCCTCACGACACCACCTGGGCTGCGGTTCTTGAATTCAAGTCCGGAGCCCCAATGCGGCTCACCTCCTGGTTAGAGAAGGGTCTGGACTGGGCTTCGTTAGATGAGTTGACGCCGCTGCAGACACATATCAAGAGCATGGTGGACAAAAACATCAAGCTTGTCAACGTTATCCAGGTGATGCTTGTTCGCCGGATCCTCCCCTGCCGATGTCGACCTTGCCATTTGTGGGAGTTTGATCCGGCCAAGCACCAGACCTTGCAACAACCCTTTGGCACCACGCACGAAGAAATCTGGAAGGTGCTATTCAAGGGAAACCAGACATGGCCAGAAACGACCGAGGATCGAGGTCATGATCTGACCCATCCAGCCAGTCTGGTGAGTTTTCCATATTACGCGGTATATCCTCCGCCTGTATATCCGAGAAGGTGCCTAAGCCTCCCCATTTAACTTTTCGGGGCTGGACAAAGAAGGAAGAGGGATCCGGTGTCTGGCTCCACTGCCCGAAGACCCAGCTATCCCGCGTCTGACGAAGATGCTGGTTCTGGCGCCCTACCAGGCGCCGGAGAAGAAGGCCAAGAAAAAGGCCAAGGAGACCAGAAGTGGTCTCCGCCGCAAGGGCGCTTCGGACGTGACGTCCGAAGACACGAGGCTCACTCCTCCGCTGCCGAGGACGACAAGGAGGAGGAGAGCAACTTTCCCCCTGAGGGGGAAGCAAGAAGAGGGCGGCCTCCACAAATTTGGAGGCAGAGGCGTCCAAGAAGGGGAAGGTGTCCTCATGGATAACTCCGCATGGGAAATCGACAGCAGCCCAGAGCGGCGTCCCCGACATAAGCTCCTGGCCGAATCATGAGTACTCAAAGACCCTGACGCATTCATATATCAGCGTCTTTACTTCGTAGTTTTAACGCGTTTAACCATGCCCTTGCAGTCTGGCTCGTTCCGACCTCGAGCGGTCCTCATCTTCGGGGAATTTGCTGGACTCGAAGGTGATGGACAACGGGTCCCTTCTGGTGGCCTCCTCTCCCAGGGCCATGGATGACACCGAGGTGTTGTCCCAAAGGATCCTGGGCCAGGGAGAGACACAGGAGGCCATCAGGGCGGTGCTATAAGGTGAAACCTCGGCCGCCGGACATATGGGGGAGCAAACCCCCATGGAGACTGGCGATGGGGGCCATATCCAGTGCGCCCCCCAGCCGAATACTGTTCCGGAGACCCATACGGCTCCGGAATCAAGCAGGCAGCCTCCTTCAAAAGAAGGAGGTGCAGCTATCCCACCGGTGACCTCTGTCCATCCAGAGGTGCCAGATACTCTAATGGAAGCGCAGCGAGGCACTTCTATCATGGAAGAACACCGCACCCTCATGGCTACGGTGATTAAGAGGGTTCAGTCCGTTAAGAGCGGACTGACCAAAGCCTGTACCAGCCTTCTGACAGGTTTTGAGGTAAGCGACGTAATTATATAGAAAGTTACAGTATAGACAGTAGCCCCTGAGACTCTCTCCGGTGTTCGGAAAGAAGAGCCGAACAGAGGATCAAATAGTTTTTCGCATAAGACTAACCATATATGTCCATGTGAATAAGCAGGCGTCGCTACTAGCTATGACTTCTCATGCTGCCGAAGTCTCCAGACTGAAGCAGAGGCTGGAGCGGGCCGAGGAGGAGCTCAGCCAAGCAAGGAAACAACTGGAGGATAAGCAAGGTATGTAATGACCTGCTGTATATCAGAAAGGATTGATGATTTATGTTGACTATAGTGCCATTGTATTTGTAGGAGCGGCAACCGAGGTAGAGACCCTCAAGAAGGCGCTGGCCGAGGCCGAGGAAAGATCGGCCAAGGAACAAGCCGCCCGCGAAAAGCACGAGGCCAGGGTTAGTGAGGTCCAGCAAGAGCTCCAGGACGCCGTGAAGAAATGCGAGTCCTTGGAGCGCAATATTGTGGATCAAGAGACCGAACTTGCCAAGGCTCGCCAAAGTGCACAAGATGCCCGGGTTGAAGCCCAGGACGCTTTCCAGGCGATTCAAGAGGCCAAGAAGATTGCGGCGGGTAAGGCCTTCATTATGCAGAGCAAATATGTGAAGAAGAGGTATCTCTTACTAACCGGGATTTGGACTTCTCCAGGAGCGTTTGCGGATTTGCCGTGCAGTGTAGCCGACGTTGCAGAGTTCTTCCGAGCCAAAGAGGGGAGCTCGACGGAGAAGCTGTTCTGGTCGCAATACCTTGCACCAGAACATCCGGTACCCTTTAGTGACCAGCTAAAACAGCTGGTCGAACTGCATAGGGTGGCCGAACTAGCCATCAAGGATTCAATAATCCGGTTGTGGCCTGCCGAAGCTATACCCAGCAGCTACTTCGGGCTCGTGAAGTGGCTGGTCAATGCCTACCCCCGGCTTGACGTCATCAAGCGGTCGGTCTGCATCGAGGGTGCGCGGATGGCCTTCGCCCGCATCAAGGTGCAGTGGGCGAAGATGAACGCCGTTAAGCTCGCGACTGAGGGGCCTCCCGCTGGCAAGGAGCACCGCACGCCCGAGCGGTATTTTGAAGATGTCCTAGAGGGATCCCGCGTATCTTAGGTAGGGGGTCCCGAATTGTGCGTCTAAGGTTGATGGTAATAGGAGACAGGGGACACGATGTTTACCCAGGTTTGGGCCATCTCTATATAGGTAATACCCTACTTCCTGCTTGATTGATCTTGTTGAATATGAGTATTACAAGAGTTGATCTACCACGAGATCGTAATGGCTAAAACCCTAGAAGTCTAGCCTGTATGATTATGATTATCCCTATGGACTAAAACCTCCAGTATATATAGACATCGGAGGGGACTAGGGTTGTACAAAGTCGGTTACAGAGAAAGGAATCTTCATATCCGAATGCCAAGCTTGCCATCCACACCAGGGAGAGTCCCATCCGGACACGGGTGAGAGTCTTCGGTCTTGTATCTTCATAGCCCATCAGTCCGGCCCATGTCCAACAGGTCGGACGCCTGAGGACCCCTTAGGCCAGGACTCCCTCAGCGCCCCCTCACCTCATCCCATGTAACATGAATGGATGGGGGCGCCCCTAGGGCAGCCAACCCCTTTGCCTTGGGGGCCAAGGCTCCCGGGGTGGAGGCGCCCAAAACCCATCAAGGTTTTCCCCCTGTGGACGCCGCCCCCTAGATGGGATCAAGGGCGCCCTCTCCTCCTCCCTTCCCCCTATATATAGAGAGGTAGAGACAAGGTAGTCGCACCCCTTGAGCACATTTCTACGCCATGACGCTGCCTCTCCTCTCCCTCACTTCCCTCTTCCTCTCCATAGTGCTTAGCGAAGCTCTGCTGAGATTCCGCCACCACCACTGCCACCACGCTGTCGTGCTGCTGGACGACTCGAGCTACTACTTCACCATCGCTCGCTGGATCGAGGAGGTGAAGGCTTCATCAAGTCGTACATGTGTTGAACTCGGAGGTGCTGTCCGTTCGGCACTTGGATCGGGAGTTCGCGGGACGAATCGTGATTGGATTGCGAAGACGTTCGACTAAATCAACCATGTTTCTTAACGCTACCGCTTAGCGGTCTACAAGGGTATGTAGATCCAATCTCTCCTCTAGTAGATGGTCATCTCCTAGATTGGATCTTGGTGAGCGTAGGAATTTTTTTGTTTCCCATGCAACGTTCCCCAATACTGTGGAGCCAAACACCATCTTGAAATGAGCAAAGAGATCATGTATTACACCCAAGGTCTCCAGTTTAGGCACAGAGACGGTAGTTATTTCCGATGGTGAATAACGAGAATCAAGGATCAACCTTCGAAGTGAAGGGGCATCTTTGATGATGAGCTGCCTTCCGTCAAAAGACATTCCAATTCTTACAAGGTTTTGCAAGTTTATTTGGAGACAACCGATTCGAACTGTGAAAACAAGCACCAAGAACTCCAGGGCAGGGCGAATGGAGTGGATGATGCTGTGCAATGAGGCCTCCGACATATGAACCCGCACAAGTGAAAGTTTTTTGAGAAATGGGAGTCGAAGGTTTAGTACCAGATTGTCTGGTAGGTAGCACAGCATAAAGGTGGTGGTGTGGAGAGAGGTGGAAAACCGCGAGATGGACATCGGTACTGAGGGCACAAGTACCATGCGTTCGGTATGTGGTATGTGATTTCTGTGGGAATAGTATAACTCAAGGAGCTGTAGTTCCGTGAATACAAGGGATTGCAGCCAGGCTTCCACCATGCACGGCATGCTCAAGTAGCATGCCGGGATACAGAGGCCTTGTACGGAGCCCTGGTGGGAGGAAATGATGGCTCCGGGGAGATCAAAATCATTGAAGAGAGATAGCTGACGACAGTCGAGATTAAGGGGTGGCGAATCATAGAGGGCGCCACCGAGTTGAGAGGACTTGGGTGCGTTAGCAAACCTTGATGGGGAGAAGCGATATGATCTCCTCAAGGATGGCGTCCAGGAGATCGCTGATGCGGTCCACCCAAGACTCTACGGGTTCCTAGGATCCGGGGGGGGGGGGGGGGCTCGCCGCTTCTCCCCGCGCTTTCAGGTGCGGGAAGTACAACAGGCGTCGCCGCTGGTGGGAGCCTCATCTTCCTGGCGATGGAGTCACCCGACTCCATTTTCCTCGAAGGCGTCGCGTCGGGCCCATGTATTTGAGCAGACTAACGAATGATGAGCCTAGTTTTTGTGCGAGTGAAGCAGAAGGGGGGCTAGGGTTTTCTGTAGTAGTGAGGAAGAAGGGGAGCTGGGGGTTTTTCTGTAGTAGTGAGGAAGAAGGGGAGTTGTGGTTTTCTATAGTAGTGAGGAATAAGGGGAGCTGGGGTTTTCTATAGGAGTGAGGTGAGGATTTTGGGGTATGAGTGGAGCGAGCTGACGTGAGGTGGGTGGGATTGAGGAGGAAGAAGAGTACCCAGGTTCTTTGGGGGGGGGTAGTGCCTCTCATTAAGTAAATATATGGGCTTTTGAATTGATTTTATCATTTACTAGGGTGGATGGGCTCTTTTGTCTTGGGCCCAGAGAAACAATTAGTACTAGTACAACGGAGACACTCTATAGCTACCCAGAAAAACAATTAGTACTAGTACAGTGGATACAATCCGCTTCTGGCTCCTCCGAGGTCATCAAAACATATCCCATGATACGTCTCCAACGTATCTATAATTTTTTATTGTTCCATGCTATTATATTATCCATCTTGGATGTTTTATATGCAATTTTATATTATTTTTTGGGACTAACCTATTAACCTAGAGCCCAATGCCAGTTTATGTTTTCCTTGTTTTTGGGTTTCACACAAAAGGAATATCAAACGAAGTCCAATTGACCTAAAAATTTACGGTGATTTTTATGGACCAGAAGAAGCCCCCGAAGCAAAAGAGTTGGGCCAGGAGAGCCACGAGGCCTCCACAAGGGTGGAGGGCACGCCCTACCCCCTCGGGGGTGCCCTCCATTCTTGTGGGATCCTCGTGGACCCCCCTGACTTGTTCTCGATGCCAAACATTCCTATAAATATAGAAACCCCCAGAAATAAACCTAGATCAGGAGTTCCGCCGCCGAAACCTCCGTAGCCATGAAAAACCAATTGGGTGCCCATTCTGGCACCCTGCCAGAGGGGGAAACCATCACAGGTGGCCATCTTCATCATCCCGACATTCTCCATGACGAGGAGGGAGTATTTCACCCTCGGGGTTGAGGGTATGTACCAGTAGCTATGTGTTTGATCTCTCTCTCTCTCTCTCTCTCTCTCTCTCTCGTGTTCTTGATATGGCATGATCTTATGTACCGTGAGCTTTGTTACTATAGTTGGATCACATGGTGTTTTACCTTTAAGGTTTCACTATTATTGGATTGAATACTATTATGGATTTGAGAACACTTGATGTATGTCTTGCGTGGGATACCCGTGGTGACAATGGGGTATTCTATTGGTTCACTTGATGTATTTTTTGGCACTCAACTCGCGGATTCCCGTAGTGACATTGGGGTAATCTATGCGTAGGGTTTGATGCACGTTTTTGTCCTTGTTTCTCCGGTAGAAACCTTGCGGCACTCTTTGAGGTTCTTTGCGTTGGATTGAATATTATGAATCTGAAGTTGTTTGATGCATATCGTATAATTGACCCACGGATACTTTTGGTGACATTGGAGCATCTAGGTGACATTAGGGTTGATTGATGTGTGTCGTATGGTGTTATTTTACTACGAAGTCTAGGGCTGTTTGCGACACTTATAAGAATAGCTCAATGGATTGATTAGAAAGAATAACTTTGAGGTGGTTTCGTACCCTACAAGCAATTTCATCTTATGTTCTCCGCGATAGGAACTTTGGAGTAACTTTTGTCGCACGTTAAGGGATTGCCATATGATCTAATTATGTTATCATTGTTAAGAGAACTTGCACTAGTGAAAGTATGAACCGAACACTACAAAAAAACCACTTGCATGATGATACGTGTTTGTCACAGTAGGTCACGTTTTATGTCATGCATGTACATACATGACGATTTTATGACAGAATCAAGATAGTCATACCTGTGATGTCGTAGAAGTGTTCCATGACATTACCAAAATTATCATCACAGAAGTGTCCACTTCCATGACGAAAAATCGCGCGTCATAGAAGTGCTTTCGTCAAGGGTGACCAACACGTGGCATCCAACGTAACGGGTCGTCGTTAAGCTATCGGGTTCCGGTTTGGATCCGATAACCTGTTAACAGCCCCGACCAATGGGGATTTTCCATGTGTAAAATTATCATTGGCTATAGCAACCACGTGTCAGCACCCGAAAAGGACAGGTGTCAACCGCCCAATGGACAGGAGGCACCTATGATATGTCAACATGTGGCAAGGCCCAACAGCGGCCCATTTAGGTTAAAAAGGCTGCCCCCGTCAAAATTAGCAGGCTGGCCCATTAACGGTCTGCTTGCAGATGGCCCATTCGTAGTTAAGGCCCGTACGACTATTGTCAAATCGGCCCATTCTAAACCTGTCATCATCGCGGCCCATGGTCACTTCTGGCCCGTTAACAGTCCGCTAAGTATTTGGGACGAATTATGGCCCGATGTGTTTCCGGCCTGTTAAAGGTCCTTTTTCATTTCGGCCCATTTTTAGGCCCTTGAAACTATCGGCCCGTAAATGACTGTCGGTGTCAAAACCGGCGGATCTCGGGTAGGGGGTCCCGAACTGTGCGTCTAGGTGGATGGTAACAGGAGACAAGGGACATGATGTTTTTACCCAGGTTCGGGCCCTCTCGATGGAGGTAAAACCCTACTCCTGCTTGATTAATATTGATGATATGGGTAGTACAAGAGTAGATCTACCACGAGATCAGAGAGGCTAAACCCTAGAAGCTAGCCTATGGTATGATTGTTGCTCGTCCTATGGACTAAAACCCTCCGGTTTATATAGACACCGGAGAGGGCTAGGGTTACACAGAGTCGGTTACAATGGGAGGAGATCTACATATCCGTATTGCCAAGCTTGCCTTCCACGCCAAGGAAAGTCCCATCTGGACACGGGACGAAGTCTTCAATCTTGTATCTTCATAGTCATAGAGTACGGCCAAAGGTTATAGCCCGGCTATCCGGACACCCCCTAATCCAGGACTCCCTCAATAGCCCCTGAACCAGGCTTCAATGACGACGATGTAACGCCCCGGATTCGATGCGTCAGGTGTCCGCCAGTTATTCGCCGTTGTTGCCATGTCATGTGCTTGCGTGTTGCACTTTGCCATGTCATCATCTGCATTTCATATCATGTCGTCATGTGCATCGCATTTGCATACATGTTCGTCTCATGCATCCGAGCATTTTCCCCGTTGTCCGTTTCGCGATCCGACACTCCTATGTTCCCCGGTGCCCCCTTTTGCCTCTTTTCGTGTGCGGGTGTTAAACGGTCTCGGAATGGACCGAGGTTTGCCAAGCGGCCTTGGTATAGCACCGCTAGACCGCCTGTCAAGTTTCGGGTCATTTGGAGGTCGTTTGATACTCCAACGGTTAACCGGGTAACCGCAAAGGCCTCGTGTGTGTTGCAGCCCAACACCCCTTCAAATCAGCCCGATAACCCATCTAAGTCATCTCCATCATCTCGGTCGTCGGATCATGATCGTGTGGGCGAAAACCGCACCTCATTTGGACACTCCCACCTCCTTCTACCTATAAATAAGTGCCCCCCTTCGAAATTTGCGGTCTAACCCTAGCCTTCCCCTACCTCGCGCCACCGGACAAAAATCCCCGCCGCTGGACATGTCCGCCCTCCACCTTGCTCCGGCCAATGGCGTCGCGCCACGTCACCCTCCCCGCCGCCGCAGCCAACCGGCCGCCGCCACCTCAGCGCCTCCTCCCTCTCTCTCCTCCCTCGCCCGCCGCCGGCCCGCGGAGCCCATCCAGGGCCCGCGCGGGCCCAGATCCCGCTGCCGCCTTGCCCGTTCCCCGCCGCCGAGGCACCCGAGCTCCGCCGCCCCGCCGCCTGTGCCTCCTCGCTGGCGTGCCTCGCCGCCCGAGTGCCGCCCGCCGCCCGTTCCGCCTGTGCCGCCCCTCGCCTCGGTCGCCGGTGCGCGCCGCCCGCGCCACTCGGCCGGCCGCGCCACTGCCCATCTCGCCCGCGCGCCCGTCGCCGGAGCCCCGCTGCCTTCGTCGTCGGCGCCGCCCGCTCGCCGGAGACGCCTCGTCCCAGATCCGGCCTGGGGTGGATGAGATCAACCCCTCCGCCCATCCAAACGCCGCCCGGTCCCGGATCCACGCGTCCCCGCATCCCTCCATCCCGGGATCACCGGATCCCGTGATCCAAACGACCCCGGCTGAACCGCTCCGTCCCGTTGACTTCCTCGGAGGGTAATAATTCCACCAAGTCCCCGGATCTGCTGTTATTTTCATGCCCTGTTCATCCTGTCATAACCCCGTGCATACTGCTCTGTTTTGCGTGCGTGATATACCGAAATGTTCAGCTGAAGATGATCTACATTTTGTTCCATTGGGCCATGTTCATTTGAGTTCATATTCATGCTCTAAACATTGTTGCAAGAGTGTTATATAATGTTGTCTGCTGTAGTTTATCAGAACATGCTTATTTGTCATTTTTGTATATTTTTGTGTGATTTTCTTTTGAGCATGATGTCTACTTGTGTTATGTGCTACAACATGCCATCTTTGCTGTGGAGCAACCCATTGGTCCTGATATGCCATGAGTTGATTGTTACAAGCATGCAAAGTATCCTCTGTGATGTTGCTGATTTCAGAGACTTAGAATTTCACCGTCTTTGTCTGCTGTTATTTTTATGCCATGTATTCATGTTGCTACAGTGAGATCCATGCCTATTTTGCGTATGTTCAGTAAGGATGTTTTGGACATATGGTTATCTCTATCCATCCATGCCTCTGTTTACATTTATGGAGGACCCTAGCTTGACTCAATCGAGCTCTACTTTTGCTATAAAATGTTCCTAGCAGATTGTTAACATGTTTAGCAATTTTGCCTAGCTTGTTGTTGTTGATCCGTGTATGCTATGTTGTTGTTCTTGCCATGTCTAGCTTATATGCCATGTCTACTTGCTGGATGTATGCTTAGTTTGTCATGCAATGCCTAGTAGTGAGTGCATCGAGCTCGTAAACATGCCTCCTTGTTATCTGTTTTGCCAGGCTCCAGTTTTTCACAGTCTGAATCTGTTTATGTTTTGCTATGTTCACATGCTTGCAATTGTATTTTCTGATCCCTTTTGGCTTATGGTCAGTAAGGGTATTTTGTTTTATGCATTCAGTAAGGGTCATTTGGTATGTTCCTGTAGCGTGTTGTTTCGTAGCTCTAAACATTGCAACCTGATGTTATTTCTGCCATGTCCTGTGAATTCTGCTAAGTCTGTGAACCTGTTATTGTTTGCAATCTTGCCATGTCCTTTTGAGCATGTTCTATTAGTTTCTGGAGATAGCTCAATGTTCATGTTTTGTCATGCTTTACCTATACATAATGTCCATGCCTTTTGTTTTCATGTTGAGATCCTGTAGCTTGTTGTTTCGATGCTTGCTATATGCCTAGTTGCTGTTTTGGACAACTTGTCCTTTAAACTTGTATAGAGTGTATGTGTTGAACCGTTGCTCCGTTTTGAGTGTGCTCTATATGAAACTTGCTTAGTTTTGCATGTAGTTTCATTTTACCTTGTCGCATCCAAGTTTGGAGTGTTTTGCTTGATGTTTGAATGCATTTTGCATCGATGCCATGTTTGCCTTGTTTTGCTCATATCTTCTAGGCCGTAGCTCCGAATCTAATGAACTTTATATGTAACTTGACTAGAATTTCGTGTAGATCATCATGGAGCATCTTAAATTGCTGTTTAACAACTTGAACATAATGTTTATTTAGATCTGGACCAATTTCGAAATTTGCATATGAGGACTTTCCGGAATTGTTCTATGTTGTTTCCGGCCTCATTTAAACTGCTTTGATGTGTTGCTCTTCTATGCATCATCTCTTACCATGAGTAGCATCATGTAGCCTTGTCATGCATCATACTTGTTTGAGCATCATGCCTTGTTCATGTGTGGTGTGTTTACCATGTTGTGTGCTTCTTCTCGATAGTTCCCGTTTCGTTGCGATTGTGAGGATTCGTTCGTCTACGCTTGGTTCGTCTTCATGGCTTCATCTTCTTCATGGCCCGTTCTTCTTCCTTGCGGGATTTCAGGCAAGATGACCGTCACCTTGGATCTCATTACGATCATTGCTATGCTAGTTGCTTCGTTCTATCGCTTTGCTGCGTTACCTACCACTTGTTTATCAAGCCTCCCCAAATTGCCATGAACCTCTAACCTTTGTCATGCTTCCTAGCAAACCGTTGTTTGGCTATGTTACCGCTTTTGCTCAGCCCCTCTTATAGCGTTGCTAGTTGCAGGTGAAGATGAAGAGTGCTCTGTAGGATCTAGAAGTGAGTGTGTCTAGAGGGGGGGTGATTAGACACTTAGTACTAAAGTTGCAGTTTTTAAGCCCTTTTTGGTTTGAGTGAAGTTTTAGGCACAATTTCAGCACATACAATACATATCAAGCAAGCATGCAAGAGTATATAGGCAGCGGAAATTAAAGCATGCAACTTGCAAGAATGTAAGGGGAAGGGTTTGGAGAATTTAAACGCTATTGGAGACACGGATGTTTTTCCCGTGGTTCGGATAGGTGATGCTATCCTACATCCACGTTAGTGGAGACTTCAACCCACGAAGGGTAACGGTTGCGCGAGTCCACGGAGGGCTCCACCCACGAAGGGTCCACGAAGAAGCAACCTTGTCTATCCCACCATGGCCATCGCCCACGAAGGACTTGCCTCACTAGCGGTAGATCTTCACGAAGTAGGCGATCTCCTTGCCCTTACAAACTCCTTGGTTCAACTCCACAATCTTGTCGGAGGCTCCCAAGTGACACCTAGCCAATCTAGGAGACACCACTATCCAAGAAGTAACAAATGGTGTGTTGATGATGAACTCCTTGCTCTTGTGCTTCAAATGATAGTCTCCCCAACACTCAACTCTCTCTCACAGGATTTGGATTTGGTGGAAAGAAGATTTGAGTGGAAAGCAACTTGGGAAAGGCTAGAGATCAAGATTCATATGGTAGGAATGGAATATCTTGGTCTCAACACATGAGTAGGTGGTTCTCTCTCAGAACATATGAATTGGAAGTGTAGGTGTGTTCTGATGGCTCTCTCTACGAATGAAGAGGAGGTGGAGGGGTATATATAGCCTCCACACAAAATCCAACCGTTACACACAATCTACCAATCTGGTGGGACCGAATCAACAAACTCGGTCGGACCGAAATGGTAAACCTAGTGACCGTTAGAGATTTTCGGTGGGACTGACATGCATCTCGGTAGGACCGATGTTGCTAGGGTTTGGGCATAACGTAATCTCAGTGAGACCGATTACACAAACTCGGTGAGACCAATTTGGTAATTAGCTAACCAGAGAGTTGGTCAGGCAAACTCGGTGGGACCGATTACTAAAACCGGTTGGACCGATTTTGGTAATGAGTTGTCCAGAGAGTTTGCATTGTAATCTTGGTAGTACCGATTGCCTAAACTCGCTGAGACCGGTTTTGACAGTTGACATACACAGTGAGATTGCAATCCCATCTCGGTGAGACCGAGATCCCTATCGGTGAAACCGATTTGCTAGGGTTTGGCAGTGGCTTATGACATATGAAACTCGGTGGCGCCGGATAGAAAGAATCGGTAGGACCGAGTTTGGCTTAGGGTTTAGGTCATATGTGGAAGTGGGAAAGTAGTTGAGGGTTTTGGAGCATATCATTAAGCACATGGAGCAAAAGACTCATTAAGCAACGCCTCATCCCTTCTTGATAGTATTGGCTTTTCCTATAGACTCAATGTGATCTTGGATCACTAAAAGTGTAAAATGAAGAGTCTTGAGCTTGAAGCTTTAGCCAATCCTTTGTCCTCATCATCTGAAGGAGTCCCACAACCTTTAGTCCATGCCACTCAATTGTTGAACTTATCTGAAACATGCTAGATAGAACCATTAGTCCAACAAGAGATATGTTGACATTAATTACCAAAACCACCTGAGGAGCACTTGTGCTTTCAATCTCCCCCTTTTTGGTAATTGATGGCAACATACATCAAAACTTTAGGTAAAGATACAAGGAGTAGCAAGTAAAGCTTTGGAAGGACATGTAACAACCATAGGCTCCCCCTTCATGTATGCAATCATGTGAGTATAGAAAATAGAAGCATGTGAGAGCATAATCATGACCGAGTAGGCAATGTGTTACATGTATCTTGGCCATATGCATCAGAGTAAAGGATTATTATTAAGAGGCAATGTGTTACATACCATCATGTTTATGAGTCCTTCTTGCAAACAGTTTGTACAAAAGCAAGAATTCCTCATACTCATGATTCTGATGCATATACTTACCTTGTGGTCTTGAGTTGACTTAGGATGAAATGAACCTGCACAAACAAGGTTAGATAACACAGATACATCCACTAGCCAGAGCAAACAAAAGAAACCACAAGAGTACCAAGACTGGGATGACATGTAGAGAGTGAGTACAGAGTACCACATTGAATCAGAGATGTCCCCAAGAGTAAAGATATGCAATGAATTTGAATGATTTCTTTCCCTTAGGTGTCTTGCTCCCCCTGAATCTGACATGGGATATTGGGAGAAGATAGGGAACAGAAAATCAGAGCTGAATGATATGAATAGAACTTAATTCAAATGAGTACATATGAACATGTCTTTCCCCCAAAAAGACATGTGGCATCTCTCCTCTTAATCATCAAGCATCTGGGATCCTTGAGTATTTTCTCCCCCTTAGTACTTTCTCTCTTTCTCCCTGATGATAAGCTTTGATGTGATCTCTCTCTCCCCCTTTGACATCAATTTCCAAGAAGGTCTTACTGGAATCTGTCGAAAAGGTTTGGTCCTTGAGATTCAGCATAAAGCAATGGTAAAACTGTGATGCTTGTGGAGGACAAGATTCATTGAGTGGAGCTGGATCAGAAGAAATATAGAATATGTGGCAAACTATTTTTCCTGTTACGAAATCGGTGACACCGAGTGGCATGTTTCGGTGGTACCGAAGGGATTCGGTTGGACCGAAAATTACAATTCGGTGAAACCGAGTTCATTACAGAGAAAAACTCTTGTCACCTCAGCTCACTAGTCAAGTAAGATCTCACAAAGATTTGCAATGACTTAGCTGAAGGATTTGCAAGGAATTTAATGCAGAAATATGCAGAACTAGAAGCAAAAAGAAAAGAATGAAAGTTCTAGATGAAGTTTTTTTGTGTGTGTGAAAAACGAGGGAAACAAATATGCAAGGGACAAATGCAATAACACAGAAAAGAACACAAGAGAACTTCATCTAGAATTGGGCGGTGACATAGTCACCTATGTTAGAGTATATTGACTTAGGAGTCAAGTGAGAACACTTGATCATGGGTCATACTCATCGTTTAAGCTCAAAATGGGGTTACCATTTTTCGTTTAAGCATCTTGATGTATTCTCATCTTGTTGAGTTGCTTTGACTCATGTCATGGAGTAAAGCTTCTCTAAGATGGAATAACATACCTTGGGTGGTGGTGTGGATCTTGCTCATGTAGTGGAACTTGTGTGGGTGCTCGAGGTTGATGTAGATCATCAAGAGTTGGGAGCACCACTTGGAGTTTGAGTTCATCTACCTACATGGGTTAGTTCTTGCAAGGAAAAACACTTTTATATCCAAAAATGACAATCAGAAGCTCAACATAGAATTTGTCAAAGGATATGTTCGAATGGTTTCGTGCTTCCTTGTCGTCAACCACCGTTGTCTAGAGACTTGGTGATGTAGAGATTGCTCAAGATGTGAGAGAGTTGCAATCTCATAGAAATAGATTCTTCCAAGTACCTACATGGATTAGATAACATGCAAGATGCAAATATATCCAAGACATTAGATAGTCATCATAAGAGATATATCAAGGATTAGTCATAAGCTCATGTCTTGCATGTATCCAATGGAGTTTCTACTCCAAGTTTGAAGCATCAATGATGTTCAATTCTCCTCTCAACCTGCAAAACACTTTTTCATCAAGCGGTTTAGTGAATATATCCGCTAATTGCTTATCGGTGCGAACATGTTTAAGATCATTGTCTCCCTTTGCAACATGGTCTCGAATGAAATGATGACGAACTTCAATATGCTTAGTTCGAGAATGTTGCACAAGATTATGACCAATTTTGATAGCACTTTCATTGTCACAAAGCAATGGAACATGTTTCACATAGACCCCATAATCTTTAAGAGTTTGGGTCATCCAAAGTAATTGAGCACAACATGAACCAGCGGCAATGTATTCCGCTTCGGCGGTGGATAAGGATACCGAGTTTTGTTTCTTGGAGGACCAAGATACAAGAGATCTACCAAGAAATTGACATGTACCCGAAGTGGACTTTCTATCAACCTTGTCTCCGGCATAATCCGAGTCGGAATACCCAACAAGATCGAAAGAGGACCTATTAGGATACCAAATGCCAAAATCTGGTGTATGGATTAAGTATCTTACTATCCTTTTCATGGCCTTAAGATGACATTCTTTAGGAGCAGCTTGATATCGTGCACACATGCACACACTTAGCATAATGTCGGGGCGAGAGGCACATAGGTATAACAATGAACCAATCATAGAGCGATAAACCTTTTGATCAACCGGTTCACCATCTTTGGTCAAATCATTATGTCCACTAGTAGGCATGGGTGTAGACATACCTTTGCATTCTTGCATATTGAACTTCTTGAATAGGTCTTTGGTATACTCGTTTGAGAGATAAATGTACCTTCCTTAGTTTGCTTGATTTGCAAACCGAGAAAGAATTTGAGTTCACTCATCATAGACATCTCAAACTTCTTTGACATAAGCTTTCCAAACTTTTCACTAAAAAGAGGGTTAGTAGAACCAAATATGATATCATCAACATAAATTTGGCATACAAATAATTCTCCATTAACTCTTTTAGTAAAAAGGGTAGAATCAATTTTTCCAATTTCAAAACCACTTGCAATAAGGATCTTAGTCAAGCATTTATACCATGCTCTAGGAGCTTGTTTAAGACCATAAAGAGCTTTGTGAAGTTTGTAAACATGATTAGGTTTCTTAGGATTGACAAAGCCGGGAGGTTGTTTGACATAAACTTCCTCCTCTATTTCACCATTTAGAAAAGCACTTTTAATATCCATTTGGTACAAGGTGATATTATGATGATTAGCAAAGGCAAGTAAGATGTGAATGGACTCAAGTCTAGCAACGGGAGCATATGTCTCACCATAGTCCATACCTTCGACTTGTGTGTATCCTTGGGCAACGAGACATGCTTTGTTGCGAACCACTTGTCCATCTTCATCTTGCTTGTTGCGAAACACCCATTTGGTACCAATGATGTTGTGGTTGTTGTCGGGCTTCTCAACCAATGTCCAAACTTGGTTTCTCTCAAAGTTGTGTAGCTCTTCGTGCATAGCATTTATCCAATCCGGATCCTCCAATGCTTCCTCGACCTTCATAGGTTCAATGCTAGAGATGAATGAATAGTTTTCACAAAAGTTAGCTAGACGAGTTTTTGAGCGAGTAATTCTCCCGGTTTGGATATCATTGTAGATCTGCTCGACGGGATGATCTTTGGCAATTCTTGCTCGAACTCGTGAAAGCTTTTGCTTGGGTCTTCGTTGAACTTCTTCTTCATCTTGTTCTTCTTCTTCATTGTTGACGTTGTTGTTCTCTTGTCGTGGTGGAGAAGGAGGTTGTTGATGTTCGTCTTGATGCGTTTCCTCGTTTTCTTCATCTTGGTGTGTCCCACTAGTGGATGCTTCCGTGTCAACTCTTGGTTCACCTTGTCGTGAAGTAGAAGCTTCCACTTGGACGGACGAGGTATTCTCTTTCACCTCCGCTGGACGAATTTTGCCAACCGACAAGTCTTGAATTGCTTCCGAAGGGTCTTTGTCTCCTACATCAATTGGCAATTGCTCTACTTGCGAGCCATTAGATTCATGAAACTTCACATCTACCATTTCTTCAACCTTTCGGGTGAAATTGTTGTAGACACGGTAAGTGTGAGAGTTTGAGCCATAACCAAGTAGGAAACCTTCATGAGACTTAGGAGCAAACTTTGAACGACGATGCTTATCTAGAATGTAGCACTTTGAGCCAAATACTCGAAAGTATCCAACTTGGGGTTTGTTACCGGTGAGGAGCTCGTATGCCGTCTTGCCGAGTAGCTTGTGAAGATACAAGCGATTTGTTGCATGACAAGCCATCTCAACCGCTTCTGCCCAGAAGTGCTTCGGCGTCTTGTACTCATCAAGCATCGTTCTCGCCATTTCAATGAGCGTCCTGTTCTTCCTCTCAGAAACTCCATTTTGTTGAGGTGTGTACGTAGCCGAGAACTCATGTGAAATCCCTTCTTCATCAAGAAAGGTATCCACATTTGCGTTCTTGAACTCCGTTCCGTTGTCGCTTCGAACCTTCTTGATCTTCACGTCGAACTGATTTTGGGCCTTTGTAGCGAAGTTTTTGAAGATCTTTTGGACCTGTGACTTATCATCAAGAAAGAACACCCACGTAAATCTTGAAAAGTCATCAACTATGACTAGACCAAAAGAATTCCACCGAGACTCTTGTAGGCATTGGGACCAAAAAGATCCATATGAAGTAGCTCAAGTGGCCTCCTTGTGGTCATGATGTTCTTCACGGGATGCTTTCCTCCAACCTGTTTACCTTCTTGGCAAGCACTGCAAAGTCTATCCTTATCAAATATGGCATCGTTAACTCCAAGGATATGATTTCCTTTAATAAGCTTGTCAAGGTTTCTCATGCCAACATGACCTAGTCGTCTATGCCACAACCAACCTTTTGAGGATTTAGCAATAAAGCAAGTTTTAGGTTGTGCCCTTTTTGAGAAATCAACAATATAAAGGTCACCTCTACGTATACCGGTAAAGACCATTTTATGATTGTCTCGTCGAAACACTTGGCAATCTACCTCAGTAAATAGGACATTCAATCCGAAATCAGCAAGTCTAGATACTGAAAGTAAGTTGTAGCCAAGGGATTCAACAAGCATGACATTTTGAATGTAGCTATCGTGTGAGATGGCCACCTTACCAAGGCCAACCACCTTACCCTTTGAATTATCACCAAAGGTGACATATTTTCGAGGGCCGTCATTTTCAGCAAGCTCACAGAACATCTCTTCATCTTCGGTCATATGATCGGTACATCCACTGTCGAGAACCCATTCCTTTCCTCCTGACACATATCCTCGAAGATTAGCCATAAGACCAAAGTGTCTCATTGCATCATCAAGATCAAAGTCACTATCATCGTCTTCATCATAGTATCCATGTTCAACATCATCTTGTGATTGATCATATCCTAGAGAGGGTAATTCATTAGATAAATGATCATCAAAGTGGTCACTTTTATGAATTCTTATGGATTCGGTTATGATATCACCAATGATTCCAACATTTCCTTTAGCACGCATGAGATTAGTAAGCTCAAATAGACAATTACCAAAACTTGGATCACTAGAGTTCATCTTACTCAAGGCAATAGATTTATGGAGAATTTCATCCAAATTTTTCAAGGAATAATTGGGAAATCGTTCCTCAAGAAATTTCCATATGGTATAGGCGCATTTAAGAGTGGGTAAACTAGCAATCAAGTATTTGGGCAATCCTCTAATGATGAGCTCAACGGTTCTAATATTGCGAATCATGTCAACATCTTCATCTAGTGTGGGGTGCATAGGATCAACATGAGGAGCACAAAGACTAGCAATATACTTGTTCAAATGATATTGAGTGAAAATCACAAGCATCTCATTTTTCCATTCATGAAAATACTCTCCATCAAGAATAGGCACTCTATGTCTAAGACTCCCTAAAGTAGACACATCCATCTTCCTCCAAAGGTGATTAAACCAAGGCAATGGAGACCAAAGCTCTGATACCACTTGTAGGATCTAGAAGTGAGTGTGTCTAGAGGGGGGGGTGATTAGACACTTAGTACTAAAGTTGCAGCTTTTAAGCCCTTTTTGGTTTGAGTGAAGTTTTAGGCACAATTTAAGCACATACAATACATATCAAGCAAGCATGCAAAGAGTATATAGACAGCGGAAAGTAAAGCATGCAACTTGCAAGAATGTAAGGGGAAGGGTTTGGAGAATTCAAACGCTATTGGAGGCACGGATGTTTTTCCCGTGGTTCGGATAGGTGGTGCTATCCTACATCCACGTTAGTGGAGACTTCAACCCACGAAGGGTAACGGTTGCACGAGTCCACGGAGGGCTCCACCCACGAAGGGTCCACGAAGAAGCAACCTTGTCTATCCCACCATGGCCATCGCCCACGAAGGACTTGCCTCACTAGCGGTAGATCTTCACGAAGTAGGCGATCTCCTTGCCCTTGCAAACTCCTTGGTTCAACTCCACAATCTTGTCGGAGGCTCCCAAGTGACACCTAGCCAATCTAGGAGACACCACTCTCCAAGAAGTAACAAATGGTGTGTTCATGATGAACTCCTTGCTCTTGTGCTTCAAATGATAGTCTCCCCAACAGTCAACTCTCTCTCACAGGATTTGGATTTGGTGGAAAGAAGATTTGAGTGGAAAGCAACTTGGGAAAGGCTAGAGATCAAGATTCATATGGTAGGAATGGAATATCTTGGTCTCAACACATGAGTAGGTGGTTCTCTCTCAGAACATATGAATTGGAAGTGTAGGTGTGTTCTGATGGCTCTCTCTACGAATGAAGAGGAGGTGGAGGGGTATATATAGCCTCCACACAAAATCCAACCGTTACACACAATCTACCAATCTCGGTGGGACCGAATGAACAAACTCGGTCGGACCGAAATGGTAAACCTAGTGACCGTTAGAGATTTTCGGTGGGACTGACATGCATCTCGATAGGACCGATGTGGTTAGGGTTTGGGCATAACGTAATCTCGGTGAGACCGATTACACAAACTCGGTGAGACCGATTTGGTAATTAGCTAACCAGAGAGTTGGTCAGGCAAACTCGGTGGGACCGATTACTAAAACCGGTTGGATCGATTTTGGAAATGAGTTGTCCAGAGAGTTTGCATTGTAATCTCGGTAGTACCGATTGCCTAAACTCGGTGAGTCCGGTTTTGACAATGGACATACACAGTGAGATTGCAATCCCATCTCGGTGAGACCGAGATCCCTATCGGTGAAACCGATTTGCTAGGGTTTGGCAGTGGCTTATGACATATGAAACTTGGTGGCGCCGGATAGAAAGAATCGGTAGGACTGAGTTTGGCTTAGGGTTTAGGTCATATGTGGAAGTGGGAAAGTAGTTGAGGGTTTTGGAGCATATCATTAAGCACATGGAGCAAAAGACTCATTAAGCAACACCTCATCCCTTCTTGATAGTATTGGCTTTTCCTATAGACTCAATGTGATCTTGGATCACTAAAAGTGTAAAATGAAGAGTCCTGAGCTTGAAGCTTTAGCCAATCCTTTGTCCTCATCATCTGAAGGAGTCCCACAACCTTTAGTCCATGCCACTCAATTGTTGAACTTATCTGAAACAAGCTAGATAGAACCATTAGTCCAACAAGAGATATGTTGACATTAATTACCAAAACCACTTGAGGAGCACTTGTGCTTTCATGCTCCATGTTGGATTATGTTTATGTTGGGATATCACAACATCTCTTATATTATTAATGCATCTATATACTTGGTAAAGGGTGGAAGGCTCGGCCTTATGCCTGGTGTTTTGTTCCACTCTTGCCGCCCTAGTTTCCGTCATATCGGTATTATGTTCCTGGATTTTGCGTCCCTAACACGGTTGGGTGATTTATGGGACCCCCTTGACAGTTCGCTTTGAATAAAACTCCTCCAGCGAGGCCCAACATTGGTTTTACCATTTGCCTCACCTATGCCCTTCTATTTCCCTTGGGTTTCCGGAGCCCGAGGGTCATCTTTATTTTAGCCCCCCCGGGCCAGTGCTCCTTCGAGTGTTGGTCCGAACCGAGCAACCTGCGGGGCCACCACGGGGAAACTCGAGGCCTAGTTTTACTCGTAGCTTGACTTATCCGGTGTGCCCTGAGAACGAGGTACGTGCGACTCCTATCGGGATTTGTCGGCACATCCGGGCAGCTTTGCTGGTCTTGTTTTATTACTGTCGAAATGTCTTGTAGCCGGGATTCCGAGACTGATCGGGCCTTCCCGGGGAGAAGGAATATCCTTCGTTGATCGCGAGAGCTTATCATGGGCTAAGTTGGGACACACCTGCAGGGTTTGAACTTTTGAAAGCCGTGCCCGCGGTTATGTGGCAGATGGGAATTTGTTGATATCCGGTTGTAGTAAACTTGAAGCAAACTCTTCTAAAATACACCAACAGTGTGCGTAACTGTGATGGTCTCTTTTCGGGGTTGTTAGAGAGGAGAACACGGTTCCTGGGTTATGTTTGACGTAGGTAGGAGTTCATGATCACTTCTTGGTCATTACTAGTTGACGACCGCTTTCTTTGCTTCTCTTCTCGCTCTTATTTGCGTAAGCTAGCCACCATACATTGCTTAGTCGCTGCTGCAATCTCACCACTTTACCCCTTCCTCACCCTTTAAGCTTTGCTAGTCTTGATACCCATGGTAATGGGATTGTTGAGTCCTCGTGGCTCACAGATTACTACACCACCAGTTGCAGGTGTCGGCGTTCTGGGAACGGGGGTCCCCAGACTTGCCTGCCTGCGGCCTGCGGCGTGGCTCAAAGGAGGCCCAGCACGGCCCATCTTCATCAACATAAGACCCAAGACCCTCGCGAGGGGCCGAGCCTCGCAGGGCGGACGACGCAGAGCTTCCTCACGCGTGGCCTCATCAGGCTGGCTCACGAGGAGGCAGAGAGATCAAGGCAGGGTACCTCACGAGGTGCCCATGACGTAAGCCATGACGACCAAGGGCGCCAGGCGGGCGCCAGCCTGAACAGTGTCCTCCCTTTCGACTTTGGTGCTAAGGGGGCAAGCGCAGGCGAGAGGATCAAGCAAAGGCATCCACTTTAGTGCAACAAGACCAAGACCAGCTCCGCGACAAGAAGGAGGTCATCGTGGAGCCCTAGCCAGCGTCACCACCAGAGCCTTTGGCAGGCGAGGACCAACTTTAGTCAGGATAAGTGTACCAGATGTTCCCCTTCAAAATGGCCAACTGTTGGCGCCCTTCCCGCTCAATATTTGGGAAGAGGCCCAGGGCCTTTGCCTATAAATAGGACTAGCCAACCCCAAGGTAGAGGAAATCAGGATAGACGGAAGACCGAGAACTAGCAAGCTAGAATCCAGAGAGGGAAGGGCAACTGAACCCGCCTAGCAGTTCATCGCCCCCGCTAAGAACAGACCCTCGCGAGGCTGTTCTTCCTTGTATTGTTCATCCTCATCAGCCCAAGAGGCAATCCACCACACCACACTGGAGTAGGGTATTACACCACATCGGTGGCCCGAACCAGTATAAACCTTGTGTCTCTTGTGTTGTTCTTTCAGTAGTTTAGATCTTTGCGAGACGGAGAGGTAGAGAGCGTAATCTTCACGCGCACCCCAGAGTTCGAACCTCAAGGGTCTGCCGAAACCCGAAATCCGACATTTGGCGTGCCAGGTAGGGGTGCGCCGGAATCCACCTTTCTACCACTTCGTGTCCTGTCACATCGTCCCCAGCATGTCCGGCGACCATACGGGCAATCAAGATCCATGGGCGGCGTAGCCCGCCTGCGCAGAGCCGCTCGCCTCGGGCGACCCCACGCCCCAGGCAGCTCGTGGTCCGCAGGGCGCTGCCGGTCGCGGGCGGCGCGGACAGGCTTCAACAACCCTCACGCCGCGGCAAGCACGGTCGGCAGCAAGGGCCTCCAATCACGCCGCGACCACGACACTGTACACCCGCCGGGAGCAGGCGAACTCGAGGGACGCGCTCACGGTGGCGCGAGAGCTACTGCTGTGCAGGCTACTGGAGGGCGGCCGCGATGTGCTGCTGGAGCGGGTCGCCGAGCTCCTGGGCTTTGCCGCCTCGGGGGCTCACCCCTTCTACATCCAGCCCCTGTCTCAAGCCCAGGGCGGCGCGCGTGGGGGCCCCGCGCGCGCCCACAGGCCCCAAGACTACCCCAACGCCAGTGAAGCCGCCGGCGCCGGACTGGCGGTGGCGCTACCCGTGCCCCCCGGCATGTGAAGGAGAGGGACTTGGCGCGGCCCTCGGCTCTAGCGGGCAGCCGCGCTATCACCCCACGGTGGGCACGTCAAGCAGAGCAGCCTGGCACACGGAGCACTACGGCATAGCCTTCGGGATGACGGCGCCAGAAGAATACGTGCCACACATGATGGACCAAGGACCCGCTCGCGAGGGCGAGCGAGGATCGCTCCTCAGCCCGAGCTGGGAGGACGAGACACCAGAAGCTGAGCTCTTCCAGGAGCCCCGGGACGGCCCCGCCGGCCGCACTGGGGACAACGATTACCGGGTACCGCTAATTTCTCAGGAGCAGGCGTACGCTAATCCTGGATCGCAGGAAGTGCAGGTCGCCACAGTGAGCAGCTGCCCCGCTCCCACAGTCTCCTACCCCTCGGGAGGAGGGCGCAGGGGGCTGCAGGAGAGGGGCGGAGATCCGACATCACCACCGCGGCGTTCGGAGCAAGGCATCCTCAGGAGGTAGGCCCTCCGCTGGGGAGGCGCCTAAGGGCCTGCCCCTGGCGGAGGACCCGTGGTCGTCGGGGGAACCGCTGGCGACCGCTCTACCCCACCGGCGGCGTCCTAGTTTCCGGTCGTCGTTGGTGGCACTAGAGTGTGGCGCAAGGCGCGGCCCTCATCTGGCGATATGAAGCAAGGCCGGTACCTGTGAAGAAGGTCCAGTGCCTGTGAACCTCGCCGCCCCGTGACACTCTCACGTAATAATGAGTGGGGCTGTACACGCCCCGGAGTCTCAGGGGTGCCGGCCTCAGGCCCTGGGGCTCCCTCCCACGCCCAGTAGACAACACTTAGCTCCGCGCTGGTGAGAAGACGTCCAAGACTAGATTAGGTGCCGGACGCGGCCTTTTGTCTGCTTTCATTGCCTTTTCCTTTGGTTGTAACTTTTCCCCCGCTGGATTTAAGTTAGATTCGAATTTGAGATTTGCGTGTGTTCGGGGAAGGGGTGCTTAATCTCGTTCAAACCATTTCTCGCGTTCTGGTTACCGCCTAACCACAGCTACCTCCCCTCGCGAGCCCCTCGCGAGACGGGTCAGGCCCGGCTTGTGCGTGACCCGGACTGTCGTTGTCGCTCCCTCTCAGGAGGATTTTCCGGTGCCTGCGGAGGTTGCCCTTTTGAGGAAAGGCCCGGAGCCTGTGAAGAAGGCGAATGCCTGTGAAGCTGTCGCATCTCGGAAAAGGCCTGGAGCCTGTGAAGAAGGCGAATGCCTGTGAAGCTGTCGCGTCTCGGAAAAGGCCCGGAGCCTGTGAAGAAGGCGAATGCCTGTGAAGCTGTCGCGTCTCAGAAAAGGCCCAGAGCCTGTGAAGAAGGCGAATGCCTGTGAAGCTGTCGCGTCTAGGAAAAGGCCCGGAGCCTATGAAGAAGGCGAATGCCTGTGAAGCTGTCGCTTCTCGGAAAAGGCCCGGAGCCTGTGAAGAAGGCGAATGCCTGTGAAGCTGTCACGTTTCGAAAAAGGCCCGGAGCCTGTGAAGAAGGCGAATGCCTGTGAAGCTGTCGCGTCTCGAAAAAGGCCCGGAGCCTATGAAGAAGGCGAATGCCTGTGAAGCTGTCGCGTCTCGGAAAAGGCCCGGAGCCTTTGAAGAAGGCGAATGCCTGTGAAGCTGTCGCGTTTCGAAAAAGGCCCGGAGCCTGTGAAGAAGGCGAATGTCTGTGAAGCTATCGCGTTTCGTAAAAGGCCCGGAGCTTGTGAAGAAGGCGAATGCCTGTGAAGCTATCGCGTTCGGGAAAAGGCCCGGAGCCTGTGAAGAAGGCCAACGCATGTGAAGCTCCCCGTGAGCGACGCTCTCGTGTCCTATGGATTCAGCCAAAGAACACCCAAGGTGACTCGCCCTCCCACGGGCTGCCTCGGGAGCCTGCGCAAAAGAAAGGTAAACCAGCCGACTACCGGGCGCGGGCGCACACGCAATGTAACAACTACTGAAACAACGAGCACAAGTTTTACATAAGGGGGACCCCCTCCCAAAATGCTCTCACAGCCATCAGGCCAAAACCTAAGTTCTATTCATGCAGGGTAAAAAGACAGGAGCGACGTATACTTAGTCGGACAAATCCCCCAATGCGTCCTCAGGAGCGCCTCCCGAGCCATCGCTGGCGTCGCTGAATTCGCCATCGCTGACTGCATCAGCACCAGCAGCGTCAAGGCCGTTCACCATGCCGCCCTCGTCAGCGGCCGCGATCACGTCGTCATCATCCGAAGCGAAGGCCCTAACAAGAGCGTCCACGTTGTCTTCAACCCAGTGCGCCAGGTCGTCTCGGACGGCCTGGGGAACTGGGGCGATGGCGGCGTCAAAGTCGAAGTTGGGATCCATGTTCCGGAGATGGTTGAAGACATGAAAAGGCGCGCCCGAGCAGGGCGCGGCTCCTCTCCTCCACCAACCTGTCGGCCCTGACCGACCGCGCCTCCAGCTGCGTCACCACGGCGGTGAAGAACTGAAGGTTGCCAGCATAATTGATCGTGTGCGGCTCACCAACAGCCGCCTCGCAGATGTTGTCCAAGGCCGTGTTAGCTCTCTCCCTGAGCGTGGCCAGCATGGGAGCGTGCACATGCTCCAGGACCTGACGCTGGCGTATCTCGTTCGCGTTCTGGCGCGCGACGGCCTCAGCCTCCACCACCCGCTGGCGAAGATGAAGCACCTCGGCCTGAGAGGCGACTAGCTCCCATTGCGCAGCCTCAAGGGCAGCCCGAGAGGCATCGGCCCGCCGCACTGCCTCCTCCTGCTTGGCCCTCAAGGCTGCGGTCCTTCCTTCTGCCTCGACCAGGACCAACTCCAGTCTCCTCCCGAGCTCGCGCTCCAGGTCTTGGCGCGCCATCGCCACTCGACGTCCAACCTCCTCCAGGACGCGGGCCTCCCGTGCGGCGACATCCTCCTCCGCCCGCTTTACCAGGCGCTCCCTCGTCTCCAGCCGCTCGTACTCACGGGTGCGTTCGGCGGCCTCTAGCGTCAACGCTTCCTCACGCTTCTGGAGCTCAGCCGGGTCGCCTGAGGCCACCTTCATCGACGCAAGGGCTGCCTCGCGCAGCTCCACTTGCTCCTCCAGTAAGTGGCACCGGGCCAGGAGATCCCGAGCCCACTCCTCCGCCATTTCTCGCCTTCGGTCAGCTTCTCGGGCCTCCTGAGCGGCCTGGGATCGGGCCACCCGGGAGGCCTCCAGTGACGCCTTTGCCTCTTCATCATCAAGGTCACGCTGGTGGCGTGCGAGGGCGATGGCGGCCTCCAACTCGCGCCTGCCTGCGGCCAGGCGGAGACCCTCGGCCTCTAGGCGCGCGTCTTCGTCGGCGAGCTCCTCCCCGAGCAGGTCCACCGCGTCAGTCGCCCTTCGAAGAAACCCTTGGCGGCGAGCGCGACGCTCCCGGGCGCGCTCGAGCACGTCTCCCACGTCACCATCTGCCCCAAGCAAGCGCCGGGGGCCACAAATCATCGTCCCCCCTCCGGGCAGGGGGCTGGGGGCTAGCGCCCTCGCGACGGCCGGGCGCGCCGCGCCAAAAGCCTGGCCTGGAGCCAGCTCGCCTCCAGATGAAGGGCGCGGGGGCGCCTCAGCTAATCGCAGTCCACAACCAGATGAGAAGCCCACGGCAGACTGGCTATGCCACGAGAGGGCCCGCGAAGGAAGATCTCGGGGAGTGAAGGGCAGCAGCGCGCCTCGGGACGGTCTGCCCCTCCGATCGCCCTCACCACAAGAGAAGTGCTGCTCGGGGCACTAGGGGGCGGTGGAGGAGGCGAAGCCAAAGGAGGCGGCACCTCAGCTGCTTCTGCGAGTTCAGCCGGAAGAGGCCCGCGGAGCAAGGGTCAGTAAAAGCAACAAGAGGGTCATAGGCTGGAAAAGGAGAAAACTTACTCATCGGTGGCGAAGTACTTCCTGTGCTTCAACAGGCGACAAGGGAAGTCCTCACCCAGGGCCTCCCTTTTCCTCCGGAGGGCCTCAAAGTCCACGCGGAAACGACCCAAGAGAAGAGCGCAGGGGTCAACTTCCGACGAAGACGGAGTGTCGGGGCGACCCGCGTCCAGGGCGCCTGCCTGACGCGTGATGCCAATCGCCTCGCCAGAAGTCACGCCTGGGGCCTCGGGGGCCTCAGCCCCAGGCACCAGGGGCGGCTGCTGGCCACCCTCAGCCTCAGCGACACGGGCCCCGGGAGCCGCTCCTTCGAGAGCATCGCCCGGTGCCGCCACCTCATCAGGAGATCCCTCGGCCTCCGGCACCTCATGCCTCCCCGCTCCGTCACTTGAGGAAGATTCGCCTTGGCCGACTGCAAGGGCAATCACCATCACTGGGTTCTCGCGAGGCCCCTAGAGGCCAACAGGGCGCAGCCCCCACTCATCGAAGATAGGCATCTGCTTCACGAAGTCATCCTTGTTCTTGCAAAGGTACAGCAGGGCCCCTCCCCGCTGGACGCTGCCCGGGTTGGGGTCACCAGTCAAGACCAAGAGCACCGTCCTCAACACTTCAGGCATCAAATCCTCTTCCTAGAGCCTCATATGATCACCATGCCCGCTGAAGGTCCACATTCGACGGGAGTGGCGCTGGAGAGGAGCAATACGGCGCAACAGGAACTCCTTCACCACCCTGGGCGCAATCACGCCGTTCGATTTCAAGAACGTGAAGCGATGCCAGACAAAGGCGAGCCGGGGGCTCTCGAGCATCTCCTGGCCCCAGCCTGAATTGGGGACAGCAGGCGAGGTTGGCTTCGACGGCAGGGGGCTGGGCACCCCAACGTCTACATACAGCCACCGCTCGCGGAACCCAGCCGAAGGCGGAGGGAGCTCGAAGTCGATCCCAGAGGCCGCTGTCTTGGGCGCGGCGACAAAGCTCACGCACGCCGAGCACTGAGTAGAGTTGACGAGGCACGGGGAGAAGAAGTGGCGCAACAAGGCAACTGACGGAGCAATACCCATCATTGCTTCGCAAACAAAAGCAAAGACAGAGAGAAGGGCGATGGATTCGGGACCCAGATACATCATATGGATCTGGTAATGGGAAAGCACGATCCTAAAGAAATCAGAGAAGGGGGGAACCAGACCCGCCCACAGGGCATCAACGAAGTAATGGACCTCAGTGATTATCCTATCAGTGGGGAAGTGAGACGTGGGCCAGGCCGTCGTCCTCCCGCACTCGTTGAAGGTAGTAGCCAGAGCCGAGCTGACCTTGTCCAGGCCCTCCCGATTAAGTATGATCGACCGGCCGACGGCGGGGGCCACCGACGGCGGAGGCGTGGGTTGCTTCCCTCTTCCTTTCTTCGTCGGAGCCATGGCGATGGGAAGAGGGAAAGATGGTTTGAGATTGGGTCGAGAGCAGGAGCTGGAGTTCGAGCGGAAGAAGGACAGAGGGCGCACGAGCAAAGGGAAGAAAGCAGCTGTGTACAACTACGGGTCTGCCTAGCACGACGCGAAATAAGGGGGGCGTGGGGGAGCAGTACCGCCCACGTCCAATCAACCACCATGCGGCGCCCAAGGCCGCAGGCTGTTAGGGCCCGCGGCGCTTCGCCCTTGTCCTTTCGCCTCCCTACACGGCCAAGCCCGGGCACGCCTTGGGCCCGGGGGCTACTGTCGGCGTTCTGGGAACAGGGGTCCCTAGACTTGCCTGCCTGCGGCCTGTGGCGTGGCTCAAAGGAGGCCCAGCACGGCCCATCTTCATCAACACAAGACCCAAGACCCTCGCGAGGGGCCGAGCCTCGCGGGGCGGACGACGCAGAGCTTCCTCAGGCGCGACTCATCAGGCTGGCTCACAAGGAGGCAGAGAGATCAAGGCGGGGTACCTCACTAGGTGCCCATGACATAAGCCATGAAGACCAAGGGCGCCAGGCAGGCGCCATCCTGCACAGTGTCCTCCCTTTCCTCTTTGGTGCTAAGGGGGCAAGCGCAGGCGAGAGGATCAAGCAAAGGCATCCACTTCGGTGCAACGAGAACAAGACCAGCTCCGCGACAAAAAGGAGGTCATCGTGGAGCCCTAGCCAGCGTCACCACCAGAGCCTTTGGCAGGCGAGGACCAACTTTAGTCAGGATAAGTGTACCAGATGTTCCCCTTCAAAATGGCCAACTGTTGGCGCCCTTCCCGCTCAATATTTGGGAAGAGGCCCAGGGCCTTTGCCTATAAATAGGACTAGCCACCCCCAAGGTAGAGGAAATCAGGATAGACGGAAGACTGAGAACTAGCAAGCTAGAATCCAGAGAGGGAAGGGCAACTGAACCCGCCTAGCAGTTCATCACCCCCGCTAAGAACAGACCCTCGCGAGGCTGTTCTTCCTTGTATTGTTCATCCTCATCTGCCCAAGAGGCAATCCACCACACCACACTGGAGTAGGGTATTACACCACATCGGTGGCCCGGACCAGTATAAACCTTGTGTCTCTTGTGTTGTTCTTTCAATAGTCTAGATCTTTGCGAGATGGAGAGGTAGAGAGCGTAATCTCCGCGCGCACCCCAGAGTTCGAACCTCAAGGGTCTGCCGGAACCCGAAATCCGACAGCAAGTACAGGTTACGCGATGATCTAGCCGTGAGAGCGATATTTATTTGTGTTGGAGTTCTTCTTCTGCTTCTTCTTCGATTGAGGGATAGGTTCCTGGTCGGCAGCCTGGGCTAGCAGGGTGGATATTGTTTGAGTTTCTGTTTATGTTCCATCCATAGTCGGATGTTGATCTCTTGTATATGATGTATTGTTGTATTCATGTGAGAATGTATGTCTTGGTTGTATCCCCACTATTATGTAATGTTGATGTAATGATATCCACCTTGCAAAAGCGTTTTTAAGATGCGCTTTTATCCTTGGTGGGACCTTCGAGTTCCTTTAGGATAGGGTCGCATCTTGGGCGTGACAAGTTGGTATAAGAGCCTCGACCGACCATAGGAGCCCCCTTGATTGATCGTGTAGTTTGGCCGATGTCGAGCCTAGAAGAAAACTTTTTCGGAGTCTAGGTATATCGGAGAGTAGGATTTCTTTTTTACTCATCAGCCCCTTCGTTGCTTTGGTGAGAAATCTTGACGTAGGTGTTTTGAACTACTCCTCTTCCCTTCAAATTTTTCTTTAGGTTCACCCAGTTAGTTTTCATTCGTTGTCCTTCCTCTTTTGTCCGGTGCATTTCTCGTCAAGTCGACTCAAACTTCTTTGTCTTCCGCGAGATCAATCCTCAGCTCTTTTCAATCGACGTTGTTTCCCTGTCCGTAGTTGTCCTTTTTTTCCCACCCGCCCACCCCTTTTCTTCTCGGAACAGGAGTCCGTAATCGAGTATCCATCCTACTCGTGCGAAGCCTTTTCTTTCTCTCCTCAATCATTTCAATCGGTGTTTTTTCTCTTCAAGTTGTTCGTCTGTTCCCCGTTCCAAGTTGCCTTTGTTTTTTCCCGCCCTCCCACCCTTTTTATTCTCGAAGTCTGAGCTTCTATTCGAACAATCAATTTCATTCATGCGGAGTATCTTCAGTCTTTCCTCAATTGTCTCAACCGGTGAAGTCTCGTCTTGTTCATCACTGTTCGTCGCATTTTCTTTCCGGTGGATCCAATGCAAGTTGCCGTCTTGGTCATATTCTTTTCATCAACTCAAGTGCTTCCTTTGCTCGTTCGCCTCTCGCCATTCTATTATCCCGGAGTGTTGAAGACATCTCATAAGATTCATGTTGTATTCAATTATTTCGAGGTTGTCACCTCATTCAAAAATCTTTCAATCATTTCGGTGAATCATTTCTCATTCATCAATCCTTTACAACGGTGTTTCTTTTCAGTGGGACCTAACCCACAGGTCTTTTCCCAGGATCTTACCTGACTCTTCTAAGTTTTCCGGAGTTATTCTCAAATTCTTTTCGAAGTTTGACGTAAGTATGAATTTCATCAGTCAGATGCCTTCTCTGAGTTCGCTTTCAAAATCTTTTCAACTTTGGTTCAAAATTTCTAATATTCATTGTCCCGGAGCATCTCTCTATTCCTTCAAGGCGTTTCTCATCGTCATTCTCATCATTTGAAGACCGGAGTATAGTTTCTCTTAAATCTTGTTAGTTCTCCCGGAGATTCGCGGTGCTAGCTCGATGTTATCCTATATAATTCTTTCTAGTCGTGCAATTCTTTTCATCCATCCAGAGCATTTCAGGAGTTGATGTCTCTCTCAATCATCCGGAGGCCACTTTTCAGAATATTTCTTCGTTCTGAGCTTTCAAATTCATTCTCCAATTATTCTATGTCCGTGCCCCTTCGGTCGTCTCAATATTCTTACGGTGCTTCGTTCAAGTATTCTTCAATCAGTTCGCGATCTCTTCGCTCTCTTTTCTCTAAATTCTTTCAAGTATCTTCGTGCTTTTCTAATTCTTTCCAGCGATACGTTCTTTTCTCTTCGTTGGTTTACATTTTCACGGTGGTTCGTTGAAGATTCCTTTTCCGTTCTCATCATATCAATTCATTCGTTCTTTTTAATCCTACCGGTGGCTCATGAAGACCTTCCCAAATTTGGCGCTATATTCTCCCCTTAATCTTTCCCCAACGCAGATAAGTTGTATGCGATCCATTGCTCCCAATTTCTCGCATCTAAGTTGTTCATCTTTTCTTTCTAGAGTTCCAAGTTTTCTCGGTGATCTCGTCTTGAAGCTCCATCTGAATCATTGCAAGACTCTAATCTTATCCCTTTCAACCTTCAATTTTATCCCGTCATCCTTCTGTTACCGGAGTTCTTCATGGCGGTTCGTCATGATTTCATTCATTCTTCAAGTGTTCATCAAGATTCTTGGTGGAGGAGTGCAAGTATCTTTTCTTCTTGCATCTCGAAGTGCAATTAATTCTCCGTATTCTTTTGAAATGGAGTTTTGCATTTCTTCTTTCTTCTCAGCTATTTATTCTTTTCCGCTCGTGGTCGGAGATCACCTCATAATTTTGAGATGTTATCCATAAGTCCACAACAAGCAATTATTTTGTTCTTGAAGTTCCAACAACTCCATTCAATCCTTCCTTCTAAGGATGCTTTTCAAATTCATTCGTCGAAGAAGTTGTCATATTCTTCCCCGTCCTTCTCATTTTCATCTGTCAAGTCTTCAGTAGGTTTTGTGTTATTCCTCAAGTCAAGTATCATTCCATCTTCTCAAGTTCGTGTTCTATTCTTTCCTCGTTCAGCCAGAGTGCTACATAAATTACTTCGCTATTATTCGTTTTCTATCTTGTCCTAACCGGAGTGGCTTCAAATTTAGTCTTATTCCTTGAGCCCAACAGCGGCCCATTTAGGTTAAAAAGGCTGCCCCCGTCAAAATTAGCAGGCTGGCCCATTAACGGCCTGCTTGCAGACGGCCCCTTCGCAGTTAAGGCCCGTACGACTATTGTCAAATCGACCCATTCTAAACTAGTCATCATCGCGGCCCATGGTCACTTCTGGCCCGTTAACAGTCCGCTAAGTATTTGGGATGAATTATGGCCCGATGTGTTTCCGGCCTGTTAAAGGTCCTTCTTCATTTCGTCCCATTTTTAGGCCCTTGAAACTATCGGCCCATAAATGACTGTCGGTGTCAAAACCGGCGGATCTCGGGTAGGGGGTCCCGAACTATGCGTCTAGGTGGACGGTAACATGAGACAAGGGACATGATGTTTTTACCCAGGTTCAGGCCCTCTCGATGGAGGTAAAACCCTACTCCTGCTTGATTAATATTGATGATATGGGTAGTACAAGAGTAGATCTACCACGAGATCAGAGAGGCTAAACCCTAGAAGCTAGCCTATGGTATGATTGTTGCTCGTCCTATGGACTAAAACCCTCCGGTTTATATAGACACCGGAGAGGGCTAGGGTTACATAGAGTCGGTTACAATGGGAGGAGATCTACATATCCGTATTGCCAAGCTTGCCTTCCACGCCAAGGAAAGTCCCATCTAGACATGGGACGAAGTCTTCAATCTTGTATCTTCATAGTCATAGAGTACGGCAAAAGGTTATAGCCCGGCTATCCGGACACCCCCTAATCCAGGACTCCCTCAGTAGCCCCTGAACCAGGCTTCAATGACGACGATGTAACGCCCCGGATTCGATGCGTCAGGTGTCCGCCAGTTATTCGCCGTTGTTGCCATGTCATGTGCTTGCGTGTTGCACTTTGCCATGTCGTCATCTGAATTTCATATCATGTCGTCATGTGCATCGCATTTGCATACATGTTCGTCTTATGCATCCGAGCATTTTCCCCGTTGTCCGTTTCGCGATCCGACACTCCTATGTTCCCCGGCGCCCCCTTTTGCCTCTGTTCGTGTGCGGGTGTTAAACGGTCTCGGAATGGACCGAGGTTTGCCAAGCGGCCTTGGTATAGCACCGCTAGACTACCTGTCAAGTTTCGGGTCATTTGGAGGTCGTTTGATACTCCAACGGTTAACCGGGTAACCGCAAAGGCCTCGTGTGTGTTGCAGCCCAACACCCCTTCAAATCAGACCGATAACCCATCTAAGTCATCTCCATCATCTCGTTCGTCGCATCACGATCGTGTGGGCGAAAACCGCACCTCATTTGGACACTCCCACGTCCTTCTACCTATAAATAAGTGACCCCCTCCGAAATTTGCGGTCTAACCCTAGCCTTCCCCTACCTCGCGCCACCGGACAAAAATCCCCGCCGCCGGACATGTCCGCTCTCCACCACGCTCCGGCCAATGGCGTCGCGCCAAATCGCCCTCCCCACGGCCGCAGCCAACCGGCCGCCGCCACCTCAACGCCTCCTCCCTCTCTCTCCTCCCGCGCCCGCCGCCGGCCCGCGGAGCCCATCCGGGGCCCGCGCGGGCCCAGATACCGCCGCCGCCTGCCCCGTCCCCCGCCGCCGAGGCGCCCGAGCTCCGCCACCCCGCCGCCTGTGCCTCCTCGCCAGTGTGCCCCGCCGCCCGAGCGCCACCCGCCGCCCGTTCCACCGGTGCCGCCCCTCGCCTCGGTCGCCGGTGCGCGCCGCCCGCCACCTCCCTTCGTCCCCGAGTGCACCGCCCGCGCCACTCGGTCGGCCGCGCCACTGCCCATGTCGCCCGCGCGCCCGTCGCTGGATCCCCGCTGCCTTCGTCGTCGGCGCCGCCCGCTCGCCGGAGACGCCTCGTCCCGGATCCGGCCCGGGGTGGATGAGATCCACCCGTCCGCCCATCCAAACGCCGCCCGGTCCCGGATCCACGCGTTCCCGCATCCCTCCATGCCGGGATCGCCGGATCCCGTGATCCAAATGACCCCGGCTGAACCGCTCCGTCCCGTTGACTTCCTCGGAGGGTAATAATTCCACCAAGTCCCCGGACCTGCTGTTATTTTCATGCCCTGTTCATCCTGTCATAAGTTCGTTCATACTGCTCCGTTTTGCGTGCATGATATACCAAAATATTCATCTGAATATGCTCTACACTTTGTTCCATTGGGCCATGTTCATTTGAGTTCATCTTGATGCTCTAAACATTGTTGCAAGAGTGCTATATAATGTTGTCTGCTGTAGTTTATCAGAACATGCTTATTTTTCATTTTTTTTATCTTTTTGTGTGATTTTCTTTTGAGCATGATGTCTACTTGTGTTATGTGCTACAACATGCCATCTTTGCTGTGGTGCAACTTGTTTGTCCTGATATGCCATGAGTTGGTTGTTACAAGCATGCAAATAGCCTCCGTGATGTTGCTGATTTCAGAGACTTGGAATTTCACCAAGTCTTTGTCTGCTGTTATTTTTATGCCATGTATTCATGTTGCTACAGTGAGATCCATGCCTATTTTGAGTATGTTCACTGAGGCTGTTTTGGACATATAGTTATGCTCTATCTATCCTTGCCTCTGTTTGCATTTATGGAGCAACCTAGCTTGACTCAATCGAGCTCTACTTTTGCTATAAAATGTTCCTGGCAGATTGTTAACATGTTTAGCAATTTTGCCTAGCTTGTTGTTGTTGATCCGTTCATGCTATGTTGTCGTTCTTGCCATGTCTAGCTTCTATGCCATGTCTAGTTGCTGTATGTATGCTTAGTTTGTCATGCAATGCCTAGTAGTGAGTGCATAGAGCTCGTAAACATGCCTCCTTGTTATCTGTTTTGCCAGGCTCCAGTTTTTCACCAAGTCTGAATCTGTTTATGTTTTGCTATGTTCACATGCTTGCAATTGTATTTTCTGATCCCTTTTGGCTTATGTTCAGTAAGGGTCTTTGTTTTATGCATTTAGTAGATTCATTCCATGCCGTTTTTTACCATGGTATGTTCCTGTAGCGTGTTGTTTCGTAGCTCTAAACATTGCAACCTGATGTTATTTCTGCCATGTCCTGTGAATTCTGCTAAGTCTGTGAACCTGTTATTGTTTGCAATCTTGCCATGTCCTTTTGAGCATGTTCTATTAGTTTCTGGAGATAGCTCAATGTTCATGTTTTGTCATACTTTACCTATACATCATGTCCATGCCTTTTGTTTTCATGTTGAGATCCTGTAGCTTGTTGTTTCGATGCTTGCTATATGCCTAGTTGCTGTTTTGGACAGCTTGTCCTTTAAACTTGTATAGAGTGTATGTGTTGAACCGTTGCTCCGTTTTGAGTGTGCTCTATATGAAACTTGCTTAGTTTTGCATGTAGTTTCATGTTACCTTGTCGCATCAAAGTTTGGAGTGTTTTTCTTGATGTTTGAATGCATTTTGAATCGATGCCATGTTTGCCTTGTTTTGCTCATATCTTCTAGGCCGTAGCTCCGAATCTAATGAACTTTATATGTAACTTGACTAGAATTTCGTATAGATCATCGTGGTGCATCTTAACTTGCTGTTTAACAACTTGAACATAATGTTTATTCAGATCTGGACCAATTTCGAAATTTGCATATGTGGACTTACCGGAATTGTTCTATGTTGTTTCCGGCCTCATTTAAACTTGCTTTGATGCGTTGCTCTTGTATGCATCATCTCTTGCCATGAGTAACATCATGTAGCCTTGTCATGCATCATACTTGTTTGAGCATCATGCCTTGTTCATGTGTGGTGTGTTTACCATGTTGTGTGCTTCTTCTCGATAGTTCCCGTTTCGTTGCGATCGTGAGGATTCGTTCGTCTACGCTTGGTTCGTCTTCATGGCTTCATCTTCTTCATGGACTCGTCCTTGTTCCTTGCGGGATTTCAGGCAAGATGACCGTCACCTTGGATCTCATTACTATCATTGCTATGCTAGTTGCTTCGTTCTATCTCTTTGCTGCGTTACCTACCACTTGTTTATCAAGCCTCCCCAAATTGCCATGAACCTCCAACCTTTGTCATCCTTCCAAGCAAACCGTTGTTTGTCTATGTTACCGCTTTTGCTCAGCCCCTCTCATTGCGTTGCTAGTTGCAGGTGAAGATGAAGAGTGCTCCATGTTGGATTATGTTTGTGTTGGGATATCACAATATCTCTTATATTATTAATGCATCTATATACTTGGTAAAGGGTGGAAGGCTCGGCCTTATGCCTGGTGTTTTGTTCCACTCTTGTCGCCCTAGTTTCCGTCATATCGGTATTATGTTCCCGGATTTTGCGTCCCTAACGCGGTTGGGTGATTTATGGGACCCCCTTGACAGTTCGCTTTGAATAAAACTCCTCCAGCAAGGCCCAACATTGGTTTTACCATTTGCCTCACCTATGCCTTTCTATTTCCCTTGGGTTTCCGGAACCCGAGGGTCATCTTTATTTTAGCCCCCCCGGGCCAGTGCTCCTTCGAGTGTTGGTCCAAACCGAGCAACCTGCGGGGCCACCACGGGGAAACTCGAGGCCTGGTTTTACTCGTAGCTTGACTTATCCGGTGTGCCGTGAGAACGAGGTACGTGCGACTCCTATCGGGATTTGTCGGCACATCCGGGCGGCTTTGCTGGTCTTGTTTTATTACTGTCGAAATGTCTTGTAGCCGGGATTCCGAGACTGATCGGGCCTTCCCGGGGAGAAGGAATATCCTTCGTTGATCGCGAGAGCTTATCATGGGCTAAGTTGGGACACCCCTGCAGGGTTTGAACTTTCGAAAGCCGTGCCCGCGGTTATGTTGCAGATGGGAATTTGTTGATATCCGGTTGTAGTAAACTTGAAGCAAACTCTTCTAAAATACACCAACCGTGTGCATAACCGTGATGGTCTCTTTTCGGGGTTGTTCGAGAGGAGAACACGGTTCCTGGGTTATGTTTGACGTAGGTAGGAGTTCATGATCACTTCTTGGTCATTACTAGTTGACGACCGCTTGCTTTGCTTCTCTTCTCACTCTTATTTGCGTAAGCTAGCCACCATACATTTCTTAGTCGCTGCTGCAACCTCACCACTTTACCCCTTCCTCACCCTTTAAGATTTGCTAGTCTTGATACCCATGGTAATGGGATTGCTGAGTTCTCGTGGCTCACAGATTACTACACCACCAGTTGCAGGTACAGGTTACGCGATGATCTAGCCGTGAGAGCAATATTTATTTGTGTTGGAGTTCTTCTTCTGCTTCTTCTTCGATTGAGGGATAGGTTCCTGGTCGGCAGCCTGGGCTAGCAGGGTGGATATTGTTTGAGTTTCTGTTTATGTTCCATCCATAGTCGGATGTTGATCTCTTGTATATGATGTATTGTTGTATTCATGTGACATTGTATGTCTTGGTTGTATCCCCACTATTATGTAATGTTGATGTAATGATATCCACCTTGCAAAAGCGTTTTCAAAATGCGCTTCTATCCTTGGTGGGACCTTCGAGTTCCTTTAGGATAGGGTCACATCTTGGGCGTGACAGACGAGTCCGGCGCGCAGATTGTCTTTGGCATTGCAAGGCGGGTTCCTCCTCCGAATACTTCATAGAAGATTTTGAACACAAGGATAGTGTCCGGCTCTGCAAAATAAGTTCCACATACTGCCATAGAGAGAATAGTATTTACACAAATCTAATCTGCTGACATATTCCGTAGCGTGACATCACACCACGGCCAAGCCTTTATTCGACTCGTTTTCACTGTCACACCTCAGCGCGTTTAGCGAGGCAGTTTCCTTGGCACGTCCTGTCGAAGCAGAGATCGTGTCCCCTTATTACGGGATTCTCATCAATACGGGTGTGGGTAACCCAACCACGCCATTGATTACGGCGCTTGGGAGATAAGCGAGTTTTACCAGGCTAGTAGGGACACGTAGTTTCGTCCGCCCATATAAGGGGATAAGGATCCACCTTTTCACCCACGCCTTCTTCCTCCTCCGCTCTTCCATTTTCGCGCACTGGAGCTCCAACACCCAAGTCCGCATTCTCTTCCTCAACCTGCTCCAACCATGTCCGGAGTGGGAGGCAAGTGGATGGTCTCCTCCGTCACGGAGGGAGACGTCAAAAAGCTAAGGAGAGCCGGATACCTGCCCGATGACATCGCGGACCGGCTCCCAGATGAGGGGCAGTTCATCCCCACCCCCAGGCCCCATGAGAGGGTCGTGTTCCTTACCCATTTCCTTCGTGGACTGGGAATCCCCCTCCATTCATTCGTCCGGGGGCTCTTGTTCTATTACGGCCTGGACTTCCATGATCTGGCCCCGAACTTCATCCTCAACATCTCGGCGTTTATCGTCATGTGCGAGGCCTTCCTCTGCATCCGGCCCCACTTCGGCTTATGGCTGAAGACCTCCAATGTCAAGCCGAAGGTTGTGGGCGGCCGCCAGGCGCAGTGCGGAGGCGCCATGGTGGGCAAGATGCCCAACGTCCTATGGCTCGAGGGCTCCTTCATGGAGACCATAAAGGGGTGGCAATCGGGGTGGTTCTACATCACCGAGCCGCGTGACCCTAAATGGGTTGCAGACCCCGAGTTCCGATCCAGAGCCCCTACGCGGCTCACCTCCTGGAAAGAGAAGGGCCTGGCGTGGGGCAGTTCGAGAGAGGTGACCGGACTCCAAACATGTGTCCAGAAACTGGTGCGCAAGAAGCTCAAACTTGTTAACGTGGTCCAGGTTCACTACAAGAAATATGTCAACTTATGACCTTCTGTCAGTGACCCTGGAAGAATTGGTCATAGATTTATGACCAATTGAGACCAATTGGTCAAAAGCTGTTCGAGGGGCTCCAAACCCTAAACCATTGCGACCATTTTGGTCAGAAAGGTCATAATTTCCTTACACGAAATGGTCATAAAGCAAACAGCGCTAGTTAGCTGCCTTATTTCTAGTTGTTAACGACCAATATAGATGGTCATAGCCTTGTAAATTGTGGTGGGTTGCGATGACTAGGCGCCACCTCATCAATTTTGCCTATGTGTCATGTCCATATGGCAGTTTTTGCCCTAGGTTGTGAAGCAACCTATATTTCTGTCATTGCCAAAATTCCCAAAAAAATCTCATAAATTCTTTGGGTCATATCTTCGTCAAATATGTAAAAACCTTCCTTGCCTAGTTCAAAAATAATTCAAAAATATTCATTTTCCTCTTCTTTTCAGAGTAACAGTTTGTGAAGGAAGTACCACTTTGACATGTCCAAATAGTATCCATTTTCTACAGTGCTTTCCTATGCCCAAATAACCATCGTACACCAAATGCCAGCTCAATCCATTCATTATTTTGAGCCGAGCTTCAACATTCGTATTTATGTCCAGTGTGGTGGTTTGCAAAGCAAGTACCACCTAAGCTCCTCCTTTTGAGCTGAAAATTTGTGAAGACGGTCTTCTTAATAACTGATCATCCTCAGCCAAAACTCACGCCCATTAGCCATGTACATTTCCCGTACCGCTAATCAAACACTTGGCTGCTAATTCATGTTTGAGCATCGATCGGTCTCCTCGTGAGAATCTTATGTTGTAATTTTCTTCCTAGCACCTACCCGGGGAGTGCTCAACCCACTAGACATGACTAGGCTGCCCAGAACACATGGCAACACCACGGTCACGCGGTGACCATGCGGCGGGCATGCGAGTTTACGCGCTCTAGAGTTGGGGCCCTCGGCCGCCGCCCGAACCACGACATATCGCCACCAAACCATGTATTTATGACTAAATAGGTCCTTATGTAACTAGAAATGATTTTTGGAAAAAATAAATAGCAAACTATGAGGCAGCTGCAGTTCAAATTTGACCCGCTTCCAGCTGAATCGGCGGAAATTTGTCTTTTTCACGAGAGGTGGATCAAAAAAATTTACACCCAACCATTTTGTCAATTGTGCATTAAATATGTCCTAGTATTTTATAAAAATGATTTGGTCCGATTTTGCAATAACTATTTGGTAATTCCTTCACAAAAAAACCTCCTTTCGGGCACTCGAAAAATGGAAAATGGTTTTTTCATCCAACGAAAATGAAAACTTCCTTAGACAACATTGTTTGCCATTCCAATATACACTCTTGTGCACAATATGAGATCATTTGAACAAACTATGCCATGGATGTGGCCATAAGGTTGATCATTTGGCTTGAAAGCCATTGATCTCCACACATGATAGCTCATTTCTGAGAACATTTTTATAGTAATTGTCGTATTACAAGTTTGTTATTTTTCCTGGGAACTTGGCCACATATGATGACACAATGCGAAGGTTTCCCAATTTTTTGATTTTTTTTGAATTTTTTATGCCCGTTTCAAAATGCGGTCAAAATGGCGGGAATGACCGTTCCTAGCTAGTGGTTGAATCTTGGAATTTTTTTGGTGTTTCTCTGATTAAATAGATACTTATGTACCTAGAAATGATTTTTGGAAAAAATAAAGAACAAACTATGAGGCAGCTGCAGTTCAAATTTGACCCGCTTCCAGCTGAATCGGCAGAAAATTGTCTTTTTCACCAGAGGTGGATCAAAACTTTTTGCACCCAACAATTTGGTCAATTGTGCATTAAATATGTCCTAGTATTTTAGAAAAATGATTTGGTCCAATTTTGCAACAATTATTTGGTAGGTCCTTCACAAAAAACCCTCCTTTTGGGCACTCAAAAAATGGAAAATGGTTTTTTCGTCCAAAGAAAATGAAAACTTCCTTAGGCAACATTGTTTGCCATTCCAATATGCACTCTTGTGCACAATATGAGATCATTTGAACAAACTATGCCATGGATGTGGCCATAAGATTGATCATTTGGCTTGAAAGCCATTGATCTCCACACGTGATAGCTTGTTTTTGAGAACACTTTTTTAAAGTAATTGCCGTATTACAAGTTTGTTATTTTTCCTAAGAACTTGCCCACATATAATGACACAATGCGAAGGTTTCCCAATTTTTTGATTTTTTTTTAATTTTTTATCCCCGTTTCAAAATGCGGTCAAAACGGCGGGAATGACCGTTCCTAGCTAGTGGTTGAATCTTGGACTTTTTTTGGTGTTTCTCTGATTAAATAGATACTTTTGTACCTAGAAATGATTTTTGGAAAAAATAAATAACAAACAATGAGGACGCTGCAGTTCAAATTTGACCCGTTTCCTCCTGAATGAGCGGAAATTTGTCTTTTTCATGAGAGGTGGATCAAAAATTTTGACACCCAATCATTTGGTCAATTGTGCATTAAATATGTCCTAGTATTTTAGAAAATTGATTTGGTACAATTTTGCAACAAATATATGGTAGGTCCTTCACAAAAAAAAGTCATTTTGGGCACTCGGAAAATGATTAAAAATAGCTAGAAAGATCAGAAATGCATAGAAATTGGTCCTTATCCATAAAATGTGGTCTAAATCTAGTGAAAATTTGTGTGGTGCCATTTTGCAAAATATTTTTGACAGCTACTTCACAAAATCCCTCTATTTTTAAAACTTAGACATTTTTTAAATCACTGATTTTTCGAACCAATCATGACTCTTCCCACGGATTGATGACATGGCGCCCATCCATCCATCCATCCATCTCTCCATCCCACATCCATCCATCCATCGCAGCCGCCCACCCGCAACCCAAACCCTAGGTCAGATCCCATCGACCCCCCCCATCGCACCCCTCCTCTCCTCCCAGCCGCCGCACTCCTCCTCCCTCAGATCCTCGCCGCCGCCACCTCCTCCCAGATCCCCCTCTCCCTGACCCAGACCTCCCTCTCTCTGCCATCCCAAACCCACCGCCGGCCTCCCCACCCCTGCCGCCGCCGACCTCTTCATCGCCCCCAGCGCAGGCCATCCTTCCTTCCACCATCCAGATCCCCCGTTTCCTCGCTGTCTCGCGTCACCGCTACCATCTCCCTCCGGCGGAGCTCGTCGTCGTTCCCCACGCCCTCCTCCTCTCGCCCCTCCCCTTCCCACTCCCCACAGCGATGGCCGACGGCCTCACCGCGACGCAAAATCCCCCACCACCATGAAGCCAGCGAGGATGTTCCCGTGACGGCTGCTGGTGTCCCCGCTGCTGCCACGGGCCCTCGCCGCCGAGGCGCCCGTCTCCGTGCAGCGGCTGCGCGTGGTGCGGTGCATGGCCAAGGAGCGACGGGTGCGAATGGTGGCGAAGCAGATCCAGCGGGAGCTGGCGGACATGCTGACCCGCGACCCCGTCATGTAGCGCGCCGTCCTCCCCGAGGCCGCCCTTGGTGCCGACCGCTACCTCTCCTCCCCCACCACCATCGCCGACGTCGAGCTCTCCAACGACCTCCAGGTCACGCCCGGACTCTCCCTCGAAACAATGCGGCTGCGCAGCAATCTGGGATGCTGAGTTCCTTGTCTCTGCTCCGGTTTGTGTCTGCAGGTGTGCAAGGTGTATGTGTCCGTGTTCGGGGAACAAGGTGGCCATGGCCGGCTCAAGGACAAGACCAAGTACCTCCAGGTCACGCCCGAGCTCTCCAACGACCTCCAGGTCACGTTTGCTTACTTACCATTTTGTTTATAGATCATTATGCTAGTTTCTGTCTTGTTTAATTGGTTAATTATTCATGCTTGAAGTTAATTAGCTGGAGTAGTTGGTTAGTTACACACTGGTTGGTGCATGCTAGCTCAAGTGATACATGCATGGATGTATGTTCAGTCAAGTCAGTCAGTCAAGGAATTTGTTTCAGATTCAGGTGTGATGAATTTTTCATCCACCTTAATTCCTTGACACCTGTAGTTGTTTGCCTCGAGAATTATTTGGTCTAGCACTTGGAGATCTTCTCTGATTAGGGCAGGGGGGACAAGGTAGCTAGATTGCTAGGAGAATCTACAGTTAATAATTAAGTAAAGGTTAGTCTGTAAAGGTAGTAAGACGGAAAGCGTCCATGCGTGGTGCCTTTGTTTGCAGCTAGCTGACGAGGGACAAAGGAATACTATGGGTGTCAGCAATTAATTCAAGTTCCTTTTCATGTCATGGATCCTAGCTTGCTTGGCCCTGATTAAGATAAGCTAACTCCAATTATGTAGCTAATTTATGTCTTGTTTAATTTGGACGAATGGTTGGTATATATATTGATTAATTGGTTAAGTGTTCATGCTTGTTTGTTAACGCAGTAGAATTTGGTGTGCTTGAATAAAATGGCGCTCATTTGCATCATTGTATTTCTGCTGAGTTTTAAGAAGAACTCTGGTACGAACGCACTGACTGTATACTTGTACATGTGCAGCTGAGGAACCTCCTGTGGGCTACTTCCAAGCATGATGTGTACGTGATGCAAAACTATTCTATGAGGCATTGGTCGTCCTTACTCCGGAGAGGAAAAGAAGTGCTCGATGTGGCAGGCCCAAATCAGGTGATCTACCACAGAGCGATGTGATAGTCCTGCATCATCAGAATGTTGGTCAATCTCTGATCCACTGTGCGACCACACTGTGCAGGATATGCAGGGAGGTCGGTGCTCCGGCCCAGTCCTGCCTCCACGTGCTGCTGGGTGGACGAGCTCCAGATCTCGTAGCCGGCGTGTCCCTGCCCAAAAGGGAAGGGCTGGGGATATATATTTTTTTCCAATGCGTCGAGTAGATTCGTGTTGCTACTTCTGCAGTTCTGCTAGTCGCTCTCATTCATTCCTTGTTTGAGCTTCCGCATGCGCAACTGCTTGCTTATTGCTGACATGAATTTACGGAGAAATCTGGCTCTAATCCTGTACATGTAGATAGATTTGTCAGGGATTCGATCCTTGCTTGAGAAGATAGCACCACATCTGGCTAGTCTTACTTTTAAGGCACATTTTGCCTTTGAGATACGCTGCAATTTACTACTTACAAGTTGTTGGTTGCTCTGCCTTGTCGAGTTGCTGATGACCATAACCATTTGCAGCTCGTCGTTGGTGGTTCCTGGCAAGCAAGTGAAGCCCAACTGGCATGGCGGCCAACCTGCCCTTCTTGCCGAACGCGTGCAGCTCTCTAGTTCTGTCATGTCTGCGGCACGCACACACCTACAGCCCTCTGGTGACTTGCTACGCACACACTGCAACAACAGGTAGAGATGCCTTTCATCTCCCTTTGTACTGTTGGTCATGGGGTTGTACTGGATGCTTAAATTTTGGATATAAACATTGAGTAGGTGCTAAAATGTTTTGCTAATAATAGTTTCCAACTTGCTTTTAGCAGAACTACATAACTATAAAAATACATCAAAACTATTATAGCTTAATCAATTTGCATATTTTAATTATGTGTACTCAAAATTGAAACTGTTATCAGAATTGTGATATTGTGCATTGGCTTGCTGAACCCTTGATGAACCCTTGTTGAACCCTTGTGCTGGCTAGAAATGCAGAATTGTGATATTGTGCTGGGAGCACTCTTGCTACAGTCATTAGCTCATAAGCATCAGACCATATGTTTTCTTATAAGCAAACTATATTGATGGTTGCAAGATAAGTTAAAATATACTAGTGCTACCTCGAAATGTCAAATACATGTTCGCTCTCAGCTGGGATATTGGGTTGTACTTAGTTATGTGACTCGTTCATGTTCGCGCTGCTTGTTAAGTGATTACCTTTATGTACTTGCTACAAGTAAGATGGTCAATACATGCTTGTTTTGTATCTATTCCAGAACAGTTTGCTTGGTCGCCTGATGCTTGATGCATGTATAATGTGACTCACACATCATGAAATCTGAATAACTTTGACATAGTTGCTCTGTTATCTTGCACTGGGTTGATACTTGTCATTTTCCCTTCCCAAATATATCTCAGTTTTGCTGTTATGAGAATTCTATATGCATGGTTTCTTATTAGATCTCAAATTCTGCAGCTATTTTTCATTGGTTGGAGAATGTTGTATGCACGACTTCACTTGATTATATTGCTAACTTTTCTGATATATAACTCGCAGATTTTGGCCTTAATTCGTCAAAAGTTGCTGTACAAGGAACTACAGGAGAAGAATCCTAAAGAAAACTTGCACCCAACAATGTGTTTTAGCGCCCTGGAGCAGTACATGTTAATATTTAGCTGTATTTTATATTTCAATACCTGATTTGTACCGCTGTGATTGTAAAGTACCTGCCATGATTTGGCTGCTGTTTGAAAATTTATGTGTTATTGGCTCTGTTTGAATCAAGTTATTGGTTGTTGCACAAATTGAGAATTGACGTGTGGCACCTAAACAACACACCTTGTCCCATTTCACTAGTGGATCCTTTAAAATAGGAAAGAAACAAAAGAAAACTGACATGTGGGACCTAATTGGATGACCTGGACCTGGTTGAAAATGGATTGTAAAAGGGCCCAAATAAGAAATGGAAGCAAAAAGGCCGAACGCCTAGAAAATAAAAAGGCCACAATATTGGGCTTGGCCCATGAACCCAACCAAAAATTGGCAGACAGAAAAAAACACAAATAGGCTGAATTAATGGGCCCGACCCATCTAAAGCACCGAAATGGACCGGGCTGAATCTTGTGCCACATCAGCTTGCCACGCTGGATGCCTACGTGGCCTGTGGAGGTTGCTAGTGACCAAAACGCCATAGTAGGAATATTTTGGTCGTAAACGTCTTTGACCATTCCAGAAGAAAGGTCGCTATAGTAAGTTTACGACCGCCAGCTTTTGACCTTCTGTTTTTGGTCACAAAAAGGTCGTAAATGGAAATTGGTGACCTTTCAGTGACCAATAGTGGTGGTCACAAGTTGACATATTTATTGTAGTGGTTATGCTCATCTGCCGGATCCTCCCGTGTCAACAACGGGCTTTTAATTTGTGGGAGTTCGACCCGGCCTAGCACCGAACTCTGAGCAGGCTCTACCACACATCGTACGAAGATGCCTGGAAGGTGCTATTCAAGGGCGTTGAGGATCACGGTTTCAGCGTGCAGCGTCAAGCCAACGCGGTAAGCTATTTTTACCTCTTACAGGATATTTGTTTTTCATAGTTTGACTCTATGCGGGATCTAAACTCCCATACCTTTGACATGATTGGCAGGAGACGTCCGGGCAGATCAGCTGCCCGGCTCCTTTGCCAGAAGACCCAGCGGACACTCGCTTGGCAAATCTGCTGGTTCCGGCAACTTACGTGGTGCCGGAGAAGAAGGCCAAGAAGAAGGCCACGGGAACCCAGAAGAGTTCCCGGCGCCCGGTGGAGTCGGACTCATCGTCCGATGACTCCGAGGTGCACTCCTCCCACGAAGACGAGGCGGAGGAAAGAGAGGTTTCTTCCCCAGCAGGGGGAGAAAAGAAAAGGTAGGCCGCCCCAACTGGGGAGGCCGCAGGGTCCAAGAAAGGAAGGACCCTCCCTCTGGACTACTCCACCAACACCGACGACGGTGAAGCGGAGTGGCCGCACAGGGCCAAGCCCCTAGCAAAATCGTAAGTATTCGGATACCAGAATGACTCATGGCGTTCCTCTATTGCACAGTATCTTCTGACGCCGAATATAATTATGCAGTCCGCCCAAGGCCCGGCTCGACGTGTCGTCGAGCGGCTCCCTGGATTCATCGGACGTGGATAGTTTTTCACTTCTGACCGCTACCTCTCCTCGCCCTACGGACGACGCCGAGGTGCTGTCCCAAAAGGTTCCAAGCTAGGAGGAGGTGGTCCTGGAGGCGGCGCAAGGCGACCTCCCGGACTCCAAGCGCAAAGGGGACAAAACCCCCAAGGGCTCCAAGTCCGGCCCTGGGCCGGACACCGCACCGGAACCTTCAATGGTTCCGGAGTCTAGCAGGCGGCCCCTTAATAAGAAGGGCAAGCCTACGACACCGGTGACCTCCGTCCAACCGGAGGCACCGGACAATTTGCTGGAGGTGCTTAACGGCGCCTCCATCGACAAGGAGCACTGCACTATTATGAGTGCGGTGATCCAGAAGGTTCAGTCCGCCAAGAGCGGGCTGACTGAAGCCTGTGCCAGCCTGCTAACAGGCTTTGAGGTATGTGAAAAATATGTGAAAATATTACCGCATAGACAGTAGCCCCCGATGCTCTGTTTGGCGTTCGGAAGGAAAAGCCGAATAGAGGATCTAATAACATTCGCATGAGTCTAACATAATTAAGTCAATATGCGTATGCAGGCTTCGCTGCTGGCCTCTGCCGCACAGACTGCGGAGGTGGATGCGCTGAAGCAGAGCCTCGAGCGGTCCGAGCAAGAGCTCGGCCTTGCCAAGAAGCAGCTCGAGGAAAAAGAAGGTAAGTAATACCTTGTGGAGTATATTTAAAAAGATGCAGTTGCAAAAAATGACAGGATCGCTGTTGGTGTCCTAGGGGCCACGACTGAGGTGGCGACCCTTAAGCAAGCGCTTTCCGAGGCCGAACGGCCATGGAGCGCACCGAGCAGGAGAAACATGAGGCGCGAGTCAGCGAGGTACAGCAAGAGCTTCAGCCTCTCGTGAAAAAACACGAGAGTTTGGAGCTTGACTCAAAGACGCGGGAGTACGAGCTCGCGACGGCCCTCGAGAGCGCCAAGTCTGCCAAGGCCGAAAAGGCCGAAGCTCAAAAAGCCCTCCAGGAAGTTGAGGCGATGAAGAAGATAGTGGCGGGTAAGGCATTCTTTATGCAAAGCGAGCACGTGAAAGCGAGTCCGGAGCTCTCTAGGAGCATTCGCAGATTTGCCCACAGCGTATCAGATGCCGCAGCCTTCAACCGGGCCGAGGAGGGGAGCTCGACGGAGAAGATGTTCTGGTCTCGGTATGCTGAGGCCGGACACCCGGTGCCCTTGAGCGACCAGCTGAAGCAACTGGTCGAGCTCCATAAGGTGGCCGAACAGGCCATGAAGGGCCTCATAGTTCGGTTGTGGCCTGGAGAGGCTCTGCCTGGGAGCTACTTTGGGCTAGTAAGGCGGCTGGTGGATGCTTGTCCGTGGCTTGAAGTTATCAAGCGCTCCGCCTGCATCGAGGGCGCCCGTAGGGCGCTTGCCCGTGCTAAAGTGCATTGGGGCAAGATGGACGCGGAGAAGCTGGTGAAGGACGGGCCACCGTCGGGCAAGGAGCATCGCCACCCTGAGATGTACTATGAGGGCATCCTGAAGGGTGCCCGCCTCATGGCGGATGAATGTGACAGAGATCTAATATTTGAGTAAACTCGCTTGTGCTATCCTGTATGCTGAAAACTTGTTCATATGCGCTATGCAACGCTTGTTTAATTTAAAATATTACCTTCTATGCGACCGTTTATTAAATTTGAGAAATGGCAAGTCGTCGGCTTCTGCCCCCCATGCCACGAGTGCTGGGGTGTTCGGGATAAACCTGAGCACTCTTTTTCCCATTCATGGGTCCTTCGAGGGAGGTGCTCAGCACAACGAACAAGGCAATCGGACTATAATGCGTTATCACTCTCACTTAGCCAAAGAATTCTATAATTTTAAATTTCGGCGAAGCCCCTAGTGTTCGGAAGACCGAGTTCGGGGCGCTATACACGCCTAGGCCGGACAAAGCCGACTCCTCGCTCTAAGCGACATAAGTCTTTAGGGACTCGAAACCTCCCGAAGAGCGAGTAGCTCTCGCCCTATCATGGCAGTCAGTTTTAGCTTTATCTACTGAGGTGCTTAGCCCAGCTGAACTAGGGCACAATCGTAGTAGTTCTCCCAGCGCTACCTTAGCCGATATAGCGGAACGTAAGGTACCAAAACATGGGAGCCGGGCAAACCTAACTATTGAACAAAGACATGATTCGGAGCTGATGCATATAATGCTATAAGTTCGGAGGGTCGCACTTGTGAAAGTGTTCGGACTTCTCACACCGTATTATGGGGTGCTTGAGCCCCTGGCGTATTGACCGTACCAAAGTGTACGGGTGCTAAATGTCATGACTGAACATATATATTGAAAAAGGAATGAATAGAGAATGCAATAATAAGCTGAAGCTAAGCATTGTTTATTTTAAACGGCTGCTGCAAAAGCAGAACGATATGAATAGTGCGGTAAGCATGAGATGGGACTATTTAACATGTCCCCTCCAGGGGCAGGCTGCAGAATGGCATGTAAAACAGGTATACTGCTCGTTATAGAGACCACCTGGGAGTTCCATAGTGCGGGCGTAGCTTTCTGATTCCCTGGTTGTTGTATCGTTTGTGCGGCAATTGTACTGACGACCCGGTCCTCCGGAGGGTGGAGTCCTGAAAGTAAGAAAAAATTTCAAAAGCGACAGCCCCTAGTGCGGTTAAGCCGCGTTTCGGGCGTGCCATGATGGTGCCCCTCCCCCTGTGCCCATGGTAATTTTCAGAGCGTAATTATGTAAGCGTAGCACTGATTTCGCCATTTCGCGAGGGCTGGGGTTGGGGTCGCATTGCTACGCTTGCTAGGAACGTGCCAGGCGGTCTTGTTGTAGGTTACTCCGGGAGTGCTTGACGGTGTCCGGACGTTTAATAGCCGGACTGGAGAATTGCCTTGAGAGGCTGCTTTGTACTTCCACTGTGAGGGCCGCCGTATGCTCCTCCGTTCGGAGGGAGCCTTCGGTGTTTCCGTTGACTGTAATGACTCCTCGAGGTCCTGGCATCTTGAGCTTGAGGTATGCGTAGTTCGGCACCGCATTGAACTTTGCAAATGCGGTTCGCCCGAGCAGTGCGTGATAGCCACTGCGGAATGGGACTATGTCGAAGATTAACTCCTCGCTTCTGAAGTTATCCGGGGATTCGAAGAACACTTCAAGTGTGACTGAGCCTCAATAGTTGGCCTCTACGCCTGGTATGACGCCCTTGAAGGTCGTTTTTGTGGGTTTAATCCTTGAGGGATCTATGCCCATTTTCCGCACCGTGTCCTGATAAAGCAGATTCAGGCTGCTCCCGCCGTCCATAAGGACTCGAGTGAGGTGAAATCGGTCTATGATTGGGTCTAGAACCAATGCGGCGAATCCGCCATGGCGGATGCTAGTGGGGTGGTCCCTTCGATCGAAAGTGATCGGGCAGGAGGACCATGGGTTGAACTTTGGGGCGACTGGCTCCAACGCGTATACGTCTCTTAGCGCACGCTTCCGTTCCCTCTTGGGGATGTGGGTTGCGTATATCATGTTCACCGTCCGCACTTGCAGGGGGAAGCCCTTCTGTCCACTATTGTTCGGCGGCCGGGGCTCCTCCTCCTCGTTGCTATGTAGCCCCTTGTCTCTGTTTTCGGCATTTAACTTGTCGGCCTGCTTGAACACCCAACAATCCCTGTTGGTGTGATTGGCTGGTTTTTCGGGGGTGCCATGTATCTGGCACGAATGATCGAGTATACGGTCCAAACTGGACGGGCCTGGAGTATTTCTTTTGAATGGTTTTTTTCCGCTGACCGGGTTTAGAGCCTCTGAATCCGGCATTAACTGCCGTATCCTGAGCATTGTCGCTGTTAATGCGGCGCTTGTGCTTGTTGCGACGCGACCTGCCATTGCTGTCCTTGGTATTCGAATTACCAGGGCTCTTGGTCATGTTATTGCTACGAGCCAGCCAACTGTCTTCTCCCGCGCAAAAGGGGGTCATGAGTGTCGTGAGGGCTGCCATAGATTTCGGCTTTTCCTGTCCTAGGTGCCAGGCAAGCCACTCGTCACGGATGTTATGCTTGAAGGCCGCTAGGGCCTCTGCGTCCGGACAGTCAACGATTTTATTTTTCTTGGTTAGGAACCGTGTCCAGAATTGTCTCGCAGATTCTTCTGGCTGCTGAATTATGTGGCTCAGGTCATCGGCGTCTGGTGGTCGCACATAGGTGCCCTGGAAATTGTCGAGGAATGCGGCTTCCAGGTCCTCCCAACAACCAATTGATTCTGTTGGCAAGCTGTTAAGCCAATGCCGAGCTGGTCCTTTAAGTTTGAGTGGGAGGTATTTGATGGCGTGTAGATCATCGCCACGGGCCATGTGGATATGAAGGAGATAGTCCTTGATCCATACCGCAGGATCTGTTGTGCCATCGTATTATTCAATGTTTACGGGTTTGAAACCCTCTAGGATTTGATGATCCATTACTTCATTTCTGAAGCATAGTGGGTGTGCGGCACCTCTGTATTGGGCTATATCATAATGTAGCTCCAATGAGCTTTGTCTGCTGTGTTCGGGCCGGCCGGATTTACTGTATCCGACGTGACGGTTATCGTCTCGTGTCGTTGGGCGCCCGCGCGATCCGTAGATTGACCTTGTTTGCCTAGCCTTGTCCTCCAGCATATCTCGCAGGTCTAGCGCATTTCCCCGTGCCTTGGTATTTTTTTAGCGACGCCGGGGTGCGGCTTGTGTGGAGGGCCGAGAGGCCTCTCTGTCGCGGCCGAGAGGTGGCCGGTCAGCCGCATAATGCTCTGGTGATGTAGGTTTAAGTGCTTCCTCCTTTAATCGGGGTAGAAACCTGCGCTTTGGGTAGCTCTTGGAGGGGCGTTCGAGTTCGTATTCCTCGGCTGCAAGGACTTCAGTCCATCTGTCGGCTAGCAAATCTTGATCAGCTCTCAGCTGTTGCTATTTTTTCTTAAGGCTACTCGCCGTGGCCATAAGCCTGCGCTTAAAGCGCTCTTGTTCGACGGGATCCTCAGGCACGACAAATTCGTCGTTGCCGAGGCTGGCCTCGTCTTCGGAGGGAGGCGTGTAATTATCATCCTCTTCCTCCCTGTCTGCCGCTCTCTCAGGGGGGGCTGGCTTCTCCATCCTCCTGCGCTGAATCTTGCTGGAGGGAGTTGTCTTCGGCACTATCCGGGGAGTTATTATCTCCCATGTCGGTATCACCGTTTTTGCTTTGGCGGGACTTAGAGCGGCGCCATTGACGCCGGCGCTTAGGTTGCTTATTGGAGGGGTCATCCCCCGCTGTTCCGTCGCCATTGCCTTCTTTGGGTGTATCCACCATATATATGTCATATGACGAGGTGGCTTTCCAGTGCCCTATAGGCGCTGGTTCCTGTTCGTCTCCTACATCGTCGTCCATACCGTCGATGTCTTCGCAGTCGAAGTCTAGCATGTCGGTTAAATCATCGACAGTGGCTACGAAGTGGGTGGTGGGTGGGCGTTGAATTTCTTCGTCGTCCGCATCCCAATCTTGCCAGTCATAATCCGGCCAGGACTTTCCTGACAAAGAGAGAGACCTTAGTGAATTCAGAATGTCGCCAAAGGGCGAGTGCTGAAAGATATCCGCGGCGGTGAATTCCATGATCGGCGCCCACTCTGATTCGATTGGCAGGGGCGCGGAGGGTCCAGAGTCCGGAGAAGAGTCCTGCACCTTGGAGTCACGGGCTTCGCATAGGATAAGGCCAGTGTTCGGCTCGATCGATGTTAAGACTGCAGTCCCCGCGGCGGGGCCGTCCTCGATCGGCGCGGTTGGCTCCGAGCTAAGGGTCAGAGCGGATACGGGCGCGGCCTCGAGGGCACTGTTCTGCGGCAGAGCTAAATCATGCCCATCATGACAGTGCGGCATGCTCGGCTGTGGCTCGAATCCGTCGAAGATCAAATCTCCGCGGATGTCAGCCGTGTAGTTCAAACTTCCAATCTGACCTGATGGCCAGGGGCGTAGCTTTCAATCTGCTCCAGATGGCCAAGCGAATTGTCTCGTAGTGCAAAGCCGCCGAATACGAAGATTTGTCCGGGGAGAAAAGTCTCACCCTGGACCGCATCGCGGTTGATGATCGGAGGAGCCATCAGTCCTAAAGATGACGACACAGAGTAACTCTCAATGAAAGCACCAATGTCGGTGTCAAAACCGGCAGATCTCGGGTAGGGCGTCCCGAACTGTGCGTCTAGGCGGATGGTAACAGGAGACAAGGGACACGATGTTTTTACCCAGGTTCGGGCCCTCTCGATGGAGGTAAAACCCTACTCCTGCTTGATTAATATTGATGATATGGGTAGCACAAGAGTAGATCTACCACGAGATCAGAGAGGCTAAACCCTAGAAGCTATCCTATGGTATGATTGTTGTTCGTCCTATGGACTAAAACCCTCTGGTTTATATAGACACCGGAGAGGGCTAGGGTTACACAGAGTCGGTTACAATGGGAGGAGATCTACATATCCGTATTGCCAAGCTTGCCTTCCACGCCAAGGAAAGTCCCATCCGGACACGGGACGAAGTCTTCAATCTTGTATCTTCATAGTCCAAGAGTCCGGCCAAAGGTTATAGCCCGGCTATCCGGACACCCCCTAATCCAGGACTCTGTCGGTGTACAAAAAGGGGGGTACACTTTTTGTACCCCTATACCTGTGCACGGGCAGTCTGAGCCACGGGCACCACCACACTGAGCAAGGCAAGGGAGGTGAGCCAAGGTAAGACCGAAGCTCGAGAGAAGCAGAACGACGCCAAGACAAGGACCACAAAGAGCAATGGGGACGAAGCGGACTCCCCCGGCAAGATCCTTGCCGGGAGGGGGTTTTAGCAAACCCGGCAAGACCCTTGCCGTGGCAGCTCGCCCCAACCCTACGGAGCGAGTCACCCTTGAGTCCACTGCCCCCATGGGGCAAGGATTCGGGAGACATCCCCGTGGTGGCTTGAAGATCTTTGTGAAGACATTCAAGATCAGATACACACTTTAGAAGATGACGATCCTTGGCGGGATCCCAGCCAAGGAGGACCACAAGGCCCCCGGCAAGAGCCTTGCCGGGGATGACAGCAGGCGCCACGGCAAGACCCTTGCCAGTGCCCCGGCAAGGCCCTTGCCAAGAACACCCGTAGGGCCACCATCAGGCCCACGCCAATCAAACCTCCACCGCCGTTCGCATGCAGCTGCCGACCCAACCAGCTGGGCAAGCACCTGCGTGGCGGCATGCAGATCTTCATGGAGACCCACCACTGCGCCACCTCCGCTACCTGCCTGCCTACATGGCACCGCGGGCATCGCTGGCCAGGTCGCGTGTCGACACGAGAGGGAGCGGCGACGGACGAGACATGGCTCTCCCCCGTCCCCGATAAAGCAAGGACACCTAAGCAAGACGCATTAAATGCGCCTTATCATGTAATGAGAGGGATAACCTCACATGACTGTACCCTTTCCACCTCCTGTGTGCCACTGTGGCAACCCCTTTTCCTATAAAAGGAGGCCCGAGGCGACCAGGAGGGGGATTCGGCTTTTTGGAGCTCCTCACGCCCCATAGCTAGTTCAAGAACACAGATAAACAATCCACAAAAGCAGGAGTAGGGTTTTACGCATCCTCGCGACCCGAACCTGGATAAACGAACCGTGTGCTATCTGTTTGATCCGCTCTTCTCACGACCCCGCGCCCCGCAACTGTAGTAGGGATTCTTGTGATCCCATAGGTGTCGTTCCCACCGACATCTTTGGCACGCCAGGGAGGGGGCGCAGTTGTGAGAATCGGCTTTAGCAGGTAGTTCGACGCTTCTTCACCGTCATGGCGCCCAAGAATAAGACGACGGTGGCGGTTCTCCCGTCGGATGCCGGACATCCCGTCCCGACGCGGGCGAGCAGCGGACCGGTCGCAGAAAGGACCCGGGGCGCCGTTCGCAAAAACCAACACTGTCCCGGCAGCCGGAGTTTGGGAGGCGGCGATGTTCGTGCGCCTGGTAACGGGCCGCACGCCGCCAAGTCCAAAGACGGAGCCAGGCCCTCCGCGGGTGCCGCGGGGCCTTCCAAGATCGCTGCCACCCCGCCCGAAGGTGACGCGAGGGCTTCCAAGACAACCACGCCGGCGCCGACGGTGCGCTCCTCTCAAACGGCGTGCGACGAACGGCCTAATCACGCCGAAGACCCCGGGCGTCGCCGCGGGAAGAGCCCCGAGCGCCACTCCCGGGATGTAGAAGACCTTCCCGCTCGCCGAGGCGCTGGTGAAGATGGCATGCGACCGCGGTGTCGTGATAGAGCTCCTTCTGACATGGTCAGAAGTCGAAGCGCGTCGCGATCTGTGCAGGTTTCGCTGCCACCAACGCTAGCAGAAGCCCTGGCACGCGCGCAGTTGCTCCTCGATTTTCCTCCCACTACGGGGAAACTCGACGAATGGGGAGCCACTTTCCGAAGCCTTGTTGCGGTGGCTAACAAAGACGAACCGAGTCCGGTGGAGCCCCCGGGTCGACGCTCCGACGGAGTCCCGCACACCAGTGGCAGGAAAGCCGGCGGCGCCACGACCACGGTGCACTCACCTCCTCCTCACCCGGTACTGCGGACGCCAGCCCGTCACGACGTTACGAGCGACGAAATCTCCATAGCGTCGTCCGACCCGCGGACCCACTGTGACCAGCGCCAAGTTCTTCGGGAACGAGAACATGAAGACGCTCGAACCACTATCGAGCGCCGGCACGGAGCGCGCCACCAATCAGACAGGCGAGCAGGGCCTGCTGTGAACCACCCGACACCGGAGAGCCCTGGAGGCCTACCTTACGAGGTAGGCTGTCTGGCTTTTACCCGTGAGATGTGGCAGTTCTAGTGGCCCACTCACCGCACCTTCAAACCTGACGTGGGCGAAAAGTACAGCGGCAAGACCCACCCATCCGAGTTCCTCAGCATCTACACCATCGCGATGCAAGCTCCCGGAGCCCGCGACGATAAGGTGCTTGCGAATTACTTTCCGTTGGCTCTTAAACCCAACACCATGTCATGGTTGATGCACTTGCCGGTAGACTCTATTTCCTCCTGGTCGGATTTGTGCCATGAGTTTGTGGGCGCCTTTACTGGAGGCCATCAAGCCCATGGCCAAGCGAGCGACCTGCATGTCATTCCCCAGAAGGGAGGCAAGAGTCTCCGCAAGTATATGCAGAGGATCAGCCGGATACAGTACAATATCCCTGATGTTCACCCTGCCGCCATCATCAGCGCGTTCCATCAGAACGTGCGTAACCGCAAGATGCGCGAAGAGCTGGCAATGAACAAGGTGAAAGATGTAGCAGAACTCTATGTTCTTGTTGACAGATGTGCCCGAGCTGAAGAGGGAAGGAAGTACCCCGGCGAAGATGCCGGCGTGGAAACCGACTCCTCAAATGAGGATACTGCTGCCCCGGCGAAGAAGGGCCGGCGCCGCAATAGGAAGCGCAAAGGTAAAGCCGTGCTTGCCGCCGAGGGATCTGATGACACCGACTCCACCAAGAAAACCAAGGCAGATGACCCCGGCAAGGAAATTGCCGGATGTGTCGCCTGTCGGGCCTTGGCGGCTGCCGAGAAGCTAGGAAACTCCAACAAGCGATACTGCAAGATCCATCGCACCAAAGGCTATGCTCTCCAAGACTGCCGACAGGTTCAGCTCCTCGCTGAGAACCAGTGGGCTGAGTATGAGAGGCGGGACAAGGAGAAGGGCCAAGACGGTGCTGAGGGGTCCGGCAAGAAGCGTGACGGCCAGGCGGGCCATCGCGGCAAGGATAAACAACAGGCGAGGCCCGCCCGGGGCCGTGACAGAAAGCCAGAAGACGACAATCACTAAGAGGACGACGAATCCGGCGACCAAGAGTTTCAGAAAGCCACAGAGGCCATGTGCGTCGATGGCGGCGCCTCGCTGCATACTTCTCACCGCCGGCTTAAACAGTGGGCGCGAGAGATTACAGCGGCAGAGCCGTCGTTTGATGCCCAAAGGCCACTGACACTACTAGGAAAAGGGCTATAGATGGAATTGACACTAATGGCGCACCAGACATGTGGTGCGCCATTACTATATACTAATGGCGCACCATGTGTTGGTACGCCATTAGTGTCCAAATACTAATGGCGCACCACATCCACGGTGCGCCATTAGTAAAAATATTTTTTTTAATTTTTTTTTCAAAATTACTAATGGCGCACCGTGGCATGGTGCGCCATTACTAGTTGAACTAGTAATGGCGCACCACATCCACGGTGCGCCATTAGTAAAAAAAATTTGTAAAACTTTTTTTTGATTTTTTTCCAAAACTACTAATGGCGCACCGCGGGGGTGGTGCGCCATTACTAGTTCAAACTAGTAATGGCGCACCATGCCACGGTGCGCCATTAGTAACTTGGCCACCACTTCCACCGAATGCACCCCCCCCCCCCCGTGGATCGCCTTTTCAGTTTTAAAAAAAATAAAAGAAAATGATGAAAATGTCAAAAAAATAAAAGAAAATAAGTTTCCCATGTGATATGTGGTCTAGTTGTTGGGAAATTTTGCAAATATGAATTTCGACTTCATTTGCAAAATCTCGCGAGAATTTGTAAAAATGGGCATAACTTTTGCATACTAACTCGGATGAAAAAGTTTTTTATATGAAAAATCATCTACTCGAAAAGTTACATCCAAATTTAACGGGGGGAACCCCGTTAAACATTTCCAAAATCCTCAAAAACCTAACAGAAAAAAGATACGGGGCTTTTAAGATCTCGAGAGGCAAAAAAATTCAAAAAAATTCAAACTTACTAATGGCGCACCTGCCCACGGTGCGCCATTAGTATCTTCCCGCCTTCAAAATTCAAAATAAGTCAACAAAATAAAAAAAGTTACTAATGGCGCACCTGCCCATGGTGCGCCATTAGTATCTTCCCGCCTTCAAAATTCAAAATAAGTCAACAAAATAAAAAAAAAGTTACTAATGGCGCACCTGCCCGTGGTGCGCCATTAGTATCTTCCCGCCTTCAAAATTCAAAATAAGTCAACAAAATAAAAAAAAAGTTACTAATGGCGCACCTGCCCGTGGTGCGCCATTAGTATGTCGTATATATGGCTGGGCGCACCTCCTCCCCTCCATTCCACCTCTCCTCCACTCCATCTCCTCCTCTCCTCCACTCCATCTCCTTCTCTCCTCTCCTCCACTCCATCTCCTCCTCTCCTCCACTCCATCTTCCCTTACCCTCCTCCTCTCCTCTCCGGCGACCTCCTCCTCCTCCTCTCCGGTGACCTCTCCGGCGACCTCCTCCTCCCTCCTCTCCGGCGACCTCCTCCTCCTCTCCGGCGACCTCCTCCTCCCTCCTCTCCGGCGACCTCCTCCTCCCTCCTTTCCTCCCCTCCCCTCCCCTCACGGTTTCTTCTCCCTCCTCTCCGGTGAGCTCCTCCTCCCACCTCTCCGGTGAGCTCCTCCTCCCTTCTCTCCGGTGAGCTCCTCCTCCCTCCTCTCCGGTGAGCTCCTCCTCCCTCCTCTCCGGTGAGCTCCTCCTCCCTCCTCTCCGGTGAGCTCCTCCTCCCTCCTCTCCGGTGAGCTCCTCCTCCCTTCTCTCCGGCGAGCTCCTCCTCCCTCCTCTCCGGCAAAAGAACACGACAAAAGAACATACAAGATCCAAAAACAGGAACAAAATTTGAAATAATGTCGTGCCAAAAAACGAGCAAAAAAAATGAGCAAAAAATGGGCAAAAAATCACGATCCAGATCTAGATTCAAAATGGCGCATCACTAATGGCGCATCACTAAACAGTGCGCCATTAGTATGCGAAAGTTACTAATGGCGCATCTCGTTGTCGTGCGCCATTAGTATGCCAACGCACCTGGGTATACATGGCCCCTGGGAGGCATACTAATGGCGCACCGTGGCCTATACTAATGGCGCACCACTGGTGCGCCATTAGTATACCAGATACTAATGGCGCACCAGTGGTGCGCCATTAGTAAAAATTACTAATGGCGTGCTAGTAATGGCGCACCGGTGATGCGCCATTAATGGCCAAAATAGGTGCGCCATTAGTAGCTGTTTTTCTAGTAGTGTGAAGTGGTCTAGCACACCTATCATTTTTTACACTGAGGATCACCCTGATCGCAGTACTGCGGTCGGGTGCTTGCCATTGTTGGTTTCACCAACAATACGCAACCTCAAGGTGACAAAGATGCTAGTCGATGGCGAGGCCGGTCTGAACTTGATCTCGCCTGCCATGATTGAGAAACTGTAGATTCCTGATGGAGACCTCGAAGAGACGGGCACGTTTCAGGGGGTCAACCCGGGAAGAAGCCAACCCAAGGGAAAGGTCACGCTGCCCGTGACTTTTGGAAGCGACCTGAACTACAGGACGGAGAGGATCGTGTTTGATGTTGCCAAGATCCCCATGCCCTACAATGGGATCCTTGGCCGCCCAGCGCTGGCCAAGTTCATGGCGGCGTCACACTGCGCCTACAACACCCTGAAGATGCCAGGACCTGTGACGATCATCACCATCCCCTCCGATAGAAAGATGCGCTATTTGCGCTGACCAACTATACCAGCAAGCAGTTCCAGCAGCTGCCGCCACTAGGGCACTTGCTCCTGCCGCTGGGACCCTGGGAGGGAAGAAGAAGAAGAAGACCGGTGAGACCTCGGACACCCACTCCAGCGAGCGCACCTCTTCGGAGTGTAGCGCTCCCATCGAGGACGTGCCAGAGAGCTCCACCGGCGGAAACAAGAAGCCCAGGGCCATACCGCCAGGAACCAAGAAGGTTTCTGTCAATGTGGACGACACGGGAGGAGCTTTCACCATAAGCTCCACCCTTGACGACAAATAGGAAGACGTGCTCATCACCTTCCTGTGGGCGAATGTCGATGTGTTTGCATGGCAAGCTTCCGACATCCCCGGCGTTCCCAGGGAGGTGATTGAGCACCACCTTGCCGTCTGTCCTCATGTGCGGCCCGTCAAGCAGAAAGTCAGAAAGCAAGCTTTGGAATGACAAGAGTTCATCACAGAATAGATCCAGAAACTGGAAGCAGTGGGTTTGGTAAGAGGAGTGCTCCATCCAACGTGGTTGACAAATCCAGTCGTAGTGTGCAAGGCAAATGGGAAGTGGAGGCTGTGTATTGATTACACAGATATCAATAAGGCTTGTCCTAAAGACCCCTTCCCGTTGCCGCGCATCGACCATATTGTTGACTCCACAGCTAGGTGTGATCTGTTGTCATTCCTCGATGCCTACTCCGGCTACCACCAGATCTTCATGACGAGAGAAGACGAAGAGAAAACAACATTCATCACCCCATGTGGTACGTATTGTTTCATGCGGATGCCTTTCGGGTTGACGAGTGCTGGTTCGACGTTTGCAAGGGCGGTCCAGATTGGTTTTGAACCCCAGCTCCATAGAAATATGGAAGCTTATATGGATGACATAGTGGTCAAAACCAAGGACAGGGCAACCCTCATACCAGATTTGCAAGAAACATTTGCAAACCTGCGCAAGGTCAATCTCAAGCTGAACCCTGAGAAGTGCGTCTTAGGCGTCCCGTCCGGCAAGCTTCTCGGGTTCTTTGTGTCACAGTGCGGAATAGAGGCCAATCCGGACAAGATCAAAGCTACAGAGCAGATTGAAGCACCCAAGCGAATCAAGGATGTGCGTCGGCTTGCTGGTTGCGTCGCCGCCATGGGCAGGTTCATTTCCAAGTCTGCCGAGTGCGCCCTTCCCTTTTTCAAGATCCTGAAAAAGGCGGGCCCGATGGAGTGGACGCCAGAAGCCGAAGCAGCATTGCAAGATTTGAAGAAGTACCTCTCCTCCGCGCCAATACTAGTTGCGCCTAGGCCACAAGAGCCGTTGCTGCTATACCTGGCGGCAACGAACCAGGTGGTTAGCGCCGCACTAGTGCCGCAGAGATAGGTTGACGACGAGGTAATGGCAGCGACAGAGCCTGACACCACCAATGCAAAGATGACACAGCCAGTTGAAGTGACGCCGAAGAAGAAAATGATGCAGCACCCGGTCTACTTTGTTAGTTCCCTCCTGCAGGGGGCTAGATCGAGGTACTCCGGCATGCAGAAACTGCTCTTCGGCCTTCTTATGGCCTCGAAGAAGCTGCATCACTACTTCCAGGCACATGAGATCACTGTCGTCACTCGCCTCCCTCTGCAACGGATATTGCACAATCTAGATGCAACGGGAAGAATTGTGGAATGGGCACTAGAGTTGTCCAACTTTGGCCTCAAGTTTGAAAGTACTTCGACGATTCAGAGCCAAGTCCTGGCGGAGTTCATTGCAGAATGGACCACAACGCCTGACGAAGAAGCCCAAGAGACTGCTCTCCCCAGCAAGGAGGCATGTTGTGATTGGATCATGTACTTTGATGGAGCTTTCTCCTTACAAGGCGTCGGGGCTGGGTACTGCTTGTCGCGCCCACCGGAGAGAACCTCAAGTACGTGATCCAGATGCACTTCCCCAGGGAGGTGTCAACAAACAATACGGCAGAGTACGAAGGCCTGCTTGCCGGTCTTAGGATCGCGGCGAACCTCGGAATCAAGAAACTCATCGTCAGGGGCGACTCGCAGCTTGTCGTCAAGCAAGTCAACAAGGATTACCGGAGCCCATTGATGAAGGCCTACGTCGATGAAGTGAGAAAGCTGGAAGAGTGTTTCGACGGTATACAGGCTGAATACGTTCCCCGAGCAGAGAACGATATCGCCGATTACCTGTCAAAACGTGTTGCCCTCAAGTTACCTGTGGAACCAGGTACCTTTGTGCTTCAGCTAACTCAGCCATCCGTTGATCCATCAACAAAGCAGAACAAGAGGAGGAAATCACGGCCCGGCAAGTACTTTCTCACCGAGCTCCCCGGAGCCGCCGGCAAGGATGTTGCCTGGGACACTGAGCCCGCCACGGGACGGCTAGCTCCAGCGGAGCGTCAAGTTCTTGCCATCGAGACAGCCCCTCCTATAGCGGAGGAAATGCCATTAGTCCTCGCCGTCGAGCCCCAGGCTCCAGCGTGGGCACAGGATACCGTCCGATTCCTCCAAACAGGGGAACTTCCTAAGGAGCAAGAAGACGCGGAAAAAGTAGCCCGTCGCTCTACCATGTACCAGTTCGTCGATGACGTCCTGTACAGAAAGTGGCCGAACGGTGTGAAATTGAAGTGTATCCCTCGAGAGGAAGGACTGGAGCTGTTGGCAGAGATGCACGGAGGCATATGTGGATCCCACATCGGGTCAAGGGCCCTTGCCGGCAAGGCATTTCGGCAAGGCTTCTTCTAGCCCACCGCCCTCCAGGATGCGACGACACTAGTCACCAGGTGTGAAGCGTGTCAGTTCCATTCAAAGAAGCTTCATCAGCCAGCTCAAGCCCTTCATACCATTCCTCTCTCCTGGCCCTTCTCGGTCTGGGGGCTCGACATACTGGGCCCTTTCCCCCACGCTGTCGGGGGCTTTGAGTACTTGTACGTTGCAATCGACAAGTTCACAAAGTGGCCGGAGGTGGAGGCAGTGAGGAAGGTCACAGCTCAGTCAGCCGTCAAGTTCTTCAAGGGACTAGTGTGCCGTTTTGGTGTACCCAACAGGGTCATCACCGACAACGGCACACAGTTCATAAGCCGCACCTTCATGCAATATACCCAAGACCTCGGTAGCAAAGTCTGTTTCGCTTCCGTTGCTCACCCATGAAGCAATGGTCAAGCTGAGAGGGAAAATGCTGAAGTACTGCGAGGCTTAAGGACCAAGACCTTTGACAGGCTGCACAAGAGTGGAAGGCGCTGGATTGATGAGTTGCCGATGGTTCTTTGGTCGATCAGGACGACGCCAAATCGAGCCACCGGCCAGACACCCTTTGCCCTAGTATACGGGGCAGAAGCAGTTCTCCCCGCTGAACTCATATACGGGTCACCTCGAGTGCTCGCTTATGATGATCTTGAGCAAGAGCAACTGCGGCAAGATGACACAATGCTCCTTGAGGAAGATCGTCTTCGGGCGGCTGTGAGAGCAGCATGCTACCAGCAAGCCTTGCGCCGCTACCATAGCCGCAAGGTTCATGCCCGAAGCCTTGAGGAAGGCGACCTTGTCCTTCGGCGTGTTCAATCGGCCAAGAATTCCAACGAGTTGACGCCAAAGTGGGAAGGCCCTTATCGGGTAATACGAGTCACCAGGCCCGGCGCATGCCGCCTGGAGACCGAAGATGCCGTTCCGGTGAGTAACTCCTGGAACATTGAGCATCTTCGCAAGTTTTACCGGTGAGGCGCGGCTTGTCGGGCCCCCCGGCAAGCCACCTTTTGTTCAAGCATTGCCGATGATGCATGTAACCCTTCGTACAAAGCCAGGCGCAGACCCTGAGCATAAATATATTTGAAGCGCTGGCACCCTAATTTATAGCATGCATGCTAGGTCGAGTCTTGTCCTTGGTTAGGGTTGATAGTGCTTAGCGGCGACTAACCCCTAGCTTAGAGGTCGAGTGTGCGTCTCTTTGCCGTTCTTTTGTCTTCTTTGGTTCGCAGGACTCACAGATATCCTTGCCGGATCACTTGAGGACGAAAAAGAGAAGAGGGACAGACCAGCATCTAGACCCCGGCAAGCCAGTATTGCCGGGCCTGCAAGAGCAAAGATTCACCCACGGCAAACCAGGGTTGCCGGGGGCTACAGCTTTAGATAAGTTTTTCATCCCTTATCATGCATTCCCTTATGGACTGAGGTATGTGAAACCTCGTTTTTTTCCCTAAAGCTACCGTGCTCCCCTAAACTCTAGGCCCTAGGGCTCGTTCCTGGGGCCAGGTTTGGTCGTAGCCGCGGCAGCGAAAGGATGAAACAAGGAGCCTGAACCCACCTCATCCCTGCCTCCGCCAAAAGCGTGAAAAAGGTCGAGCGAAGTGGGGAGACGGCAAGGCCTGTTGCCGGGCAAGGAAATGTTTATCTTAGAGATATCAAGGATTTACTCCTTGACGTGGGTTCTACCCGCAAACAAATGACCTGGCAAGCATCCCTTTTTCATTAAAAACATTCCACTCAGGTAAAGTCCATAGGGAATGAAAAACATGAATGATGGGATTACAAGTTTTAAATTCAGCCAAGGCCCGAAGGCTTACAAACTAAAAAGAGATAAGGTGCCCGTAACCCCTTTCTTGTCCCTCTCCTCAGGAGGCAGGTCAAGGAGGCAAAAAGGGCAAAAGGGGTGCCTAGGCGAGCTACGGGTGGCAGAAGACACCAAGAGAACATCTCGGTGGCCGTCCGAAGGCTGGATGGTGATGATGGCGCCGGAAGCAGAGCTCGAAGACGAGGCGGTAGGACGTCAACACGCGTCGAAGGCGTCGGTCTGCGTACTCCGATTTGATGGCCTTGCCGCCCGCCCGCCCACCCGCCGGTGCCGCACGGAGCAGCGCCCGACACCTAGTCGGACCCGTCATCCTGCCGCCTACTACCCTCGTCGTCGCTGCTGCTGTCCTCCTCGCCACTCCCGCCCGAGGAGGAGTCTTCGCTATCAGAAGAGCTCTCCACGCAGCACCTTGCACGGGTCCCAAAGAGCCCGAAGACCTTGACGGAGAGGAGGCCACCCTCCATCAGCTTGAAATGAAGAGTGAGCCCCTCCGTCAAGCGGTGGATATGAGCGAACATTTTCCATCCCCGACTAAGATACATCACGTGAGGGGCTGGGAAGTCGACGCGAACCCGCGTGCCGCTGATCCCACAGCCCCTCATGTGCAGCCGCAATGACTCCGGCGGATCCAGCTCCATCTCCCGCACGAATGGGGTCGGGAGACGAAGGCGACGGCGCGGCGGCCGGCGCAACTTGACGAAGAACTCGCAAGGATCATCCCCAACATGGCCCTCCGTGGGAGGAGAAACTGCTGGCGGAGGCGAGGCCGGCGCACCGCCCCATCCTCCTCTTCCCCAAGCGCCTCGGCCTCTGTCGGCGTTCTGGGAACGGGGGTCCCCAGACTTGCCTGCCTACGGCCTGCGGCGTGGCTCGAAAGGGGGCCCAGCATGGCCCATCTTCATCAACACGAGACCCAAGACCCTCGCGAGGGGCCAAGCCTCGCGGGGCGGACGACACGACGCTTCCTCAGGCACGGCCTCGTCAGGCTGGCTCACGAGGAGGCGGAGAGATCAAGGCGGGGTACCTCACGAGGTGCCTATGACGCAAGCCATGACGACCAGGGGTGCCAGGCGGGCGCCGGCCCGCACAGTGTCTCCCTTTCCTCTTTGGTGCAAAGGGGGCAAGCGCAGGCGAGAGGATCAAGCAAAGGCATCCATTTCGGTGCAACTAGACCAAGACCAGCTCCGCGACAAGGAGGAGGTCATCATGGAGCCCAAGCCAGCGTCATCACCAGAGCCTTTGACAGGTGAGGACCAGCTTTAGTCAGGATAAGTGTACCAGATGTTCCCCTTCAAAATGGCCAATTGTTGGCGCCCTTCCCGCTCAATATTTGGGAAGAGGCCCAGGGCCTTTGCCTATAAATAGGACTAGCCACCCCCAGGGTAGAGGCATTTAGGAAGACCGAACCACCTAGCAACCCGGCAATCAGTTAGATAGGCATCAGAGAGAGAGAAGGGTGATCGAACTCCTCCTAGCAGTTCATCCCCGAGGCCAAGAACAGACCCTCGCGAGGCTGTTCTTCCTTGTATTGTTCATCATCATCAGCCCAAGAGGCAATCCACCCACCACACTGGAGTAGGGTATTACACCACATCGGTGGCCCGAACCAGTATAAACCTTGTGTCTTTTGTGTTGTTCTTTCAGTAGTTTAGATCTTTGCGAGACGGAGAGGTAGAGGGCACAATCTCCGCGCGCACCCTAGAGTTCGAACCTTAAGGGTCTGCCGGAAACCGAAACCCGACATTTTGCGCGCCAGGTAGGGGTGTGCCGGAATTTGTCTTCCACCGCTCTGTTCTCCTCCGGCCGTCGCGTCCATGTCTGACGGTCGTCGGGCCCGCGCCGAGCGCCGGGCTGCCATCGCTTCCCGCGTCGCCCAGACGGCTCCCGTCGGTGGGCGTCCTCGTCGTTCCCTGTCGCCCGCCATCAACGCCGCCACCGGCCCGGCGGGGAACGAGCAGCAAGCATCGTCTCAGCATCCGTCCGTGCGGCAAGATGGCCGCACCGCTACTCCATCGCTCACACCAGCTGGCTCTTCGTCCCGCGCGCTCCGTGCACCCTTGGAGGCTCGAGCTGCGCTCATCGCGGCAAACGAGCTCCTGCGCTACCGTCTCGTCGATGACGTCTACAAAGAGTGGCTCGACCGCGTCGACGAGCTCGTCCGCGCCGCAGGGGGCTCTCCTGCGCCATCCGCTCCGCTGCGCCGCACCCCGCCCCGCGCGGGCAATGAAGCTCCGGGGGCGTACCAGCCACCTCCTCTCCAAGAAGATGCCATGGCTCCAAGGCGCGTGGCCCCTGGGCGGAACCTGCTCCGTCAAGTGCCAGCCCGGCAAGAATGGAGCTGCCAAGAAGTCCCTCGACCGCAAGAGGCTGCCCGCGCGCTCCCTGGTCCGGCTCGTCGTGACCCTGCTCCAGCTTCGGCACGTGAAGACCCCGCGCTGCTCCTAGCTGCAGCGCATGGGGACCCGCAAGGCCAAGCTCTCCCTCGACCAAAGCCTCCCGTGGCCACTGCTGGTTGCCGTGCCTACACCACCGAGTTGTGCAGCGTCGCATGGCCTGGCAAGTTCAAGCCAGACCTGCCTCCTCGTTACGACGGCACGACCGACCCTGCAGAGTTCTTCCAGCTCTATGAGCTGGGCATCGAAGCTGCCAGCGGGGATGAAAAGGTCATGGCGAACTGGTTCCCCATGGTGCTCAAGGAAGGAGCTCGCACCTGGCTCCTGAACCTGGCCCCAGGCACGATCTCTTCCTGGGACCAGATGCGCACCCGCTTCATCGCCAACTTCCAAGGCACTCGCGACCGGCCGCCCGCCGTGAGCGACATGCGCTGCATCAAGCAACAACCCGGAGAGACCCTGCGAAAGTACATCCAACGCTTCAATAGTGCGTGCCTCAAGATCCCCAAGGTGTCCGAGGAAGCCATCATCTCAGCCTTCTCCGATGGTGTGCGCGACGTCAAGATGAAGGAGGAGCTGGCGATGCATGAAGACCTGTGCACCTCCCAGGAGCTGTTCAACTTGGCGACCAAGTGCGCCAGGGCTGAGGAAGGGCGCCTTTCCCTCCTCAAGCTGCCCGCCGCAGACCCAGAAGAGAAGAAGCCCAAGGCCAAGGACGTGAAGCGCAAGGGGGCTGCCGTGCTCGCGGCGGAACCGGATACCCAGCGGGGCAAGGATCTGCCTGAGTCCTCCAGGGCAGCCTGTACTGTGTGTACCATGACCTCCACACCAACAACACCAATGAATGCCAAGAGCTCCGCGCCGTGCGAGAAGGAAGGATCGGCCGTTGTCCCGACCGCACAGACTGGGGCTACGGCCGAGGAGGAGGAAGAAACGCAGGACGCTGGGAAGACCGCGGCCTGCGCCAAGGATGGCGTGATCAACCTCGTGAGGACCGCTGGCAGACCTGCCACGCGAGGGGGACTGGAGGGATCTGCCTCGTGAGGATCACCTGCAGGGCAACGCAGTCCTCCCTCCACTGCCGCCTCAGCCAAGGAGGAACGAGGACCGCCATCAAGACGAGGGGGCTGGGGGCTTCCAGGAGCCGCGCGCAATCGCCTGCATCCTGGGCGGAGCTCAAGCCCCAGCCTCCCAACGCATCTTCAAGCAGTTTGCCCGCGAAGTGAGTGCAGTCCTCCCCAGGCTCGAAGCAACGCGCCCTCTCAAGTGGTCGGCGTGCGCCATCACATTCAGCTCAGCGGATCAGCTCAAGTGCGCGGCCACAGCCGGGGTCCTCCCGATGCTTTTCTCCCCAGTCATCAGCAACGTACTGGTCACCAGGACCCTCATCGATGGTGGAGCAGGGCTCAACGTCTTGTCCGTGGAAACATTCAACAATCTCCAAGTGCCCTATGACCAGCTTCAGCCAACCAGGCCTTTCTCAGGAGTCACCGACGGTTCCACGATCCCGATCGGGCAGGTCCGCCTCCCTGTCACCTTCGGGGCCCGCAACAACTACCGCACCGAGCTCATCGACTTCGACGTCGCCCACATCAGCCTGCCGTACAACACCATCCTCGGGTACCCAGCGCTGGCCAAGTTCATGGCCGTAACTCATCATGGCTACAACGTCCTCAAGATGCCAGGAAGTGGCGGAGTCATCACGGTGCCATGTGAAGAGAAGGATGCAGTGTGTTCCCTGGAGCAAGCCTTTCAGGCCGCGTCACTAGAAGACCCAGATCACGGAAGCAGGAGGCTTCCCGAGACCACCCCCAAGAAGAACAAGGCGTCCTCCGGACCGGACCCTAAGGAGGCGGGCCCCCCAGGGCCAACGTCTGCCCAAGGGGACCCTCCTTCCATCGCATAGGAAAGCGCGCCCGGCGCCCTCCTTAGGCAGGGCTCGGGGGCTCTCACCTGGAGGGCCACCGACCTGGCCAAGGTCACGAGGGAGGCGCTTGGGCACCATGTGGAGGCGTGCTTTGAAGCATGTTTCCCTCAAGAAGGAGCGAGGCAAGGAAGGTCAGATCAGCAGGAGTTCGTCAACAAGGCCGTTCAAGAACTACAAGAGTCAAGAATCATGAGAGGTTGCCGCCGTTCACCGGCTGTGGCTCCCCATCCAGGCGAGGATGGTGGGCTGCGTGTCTGCATCGACGTCCCAGGGCTCAATCAGGTCGCCACGACGGAACGCCTCTGGCCCTCGCAAGTGGGGCATTGTGGAGGTCCACCCCACAGCTACGATCGCATGCCTTATGGCTTGCCGAGCATGGCTGCTGCGTACCAGCGCCTCATGAGGGGCATCATGGAGACTCAGGAAGACAGGCGTTCTGCAGTCCTGGCGGAGATGGAGATGATTCACGAGGAGCCACCAGCGCCTCCGGAGCCTCCTGAGGCCCCTGGGCCTGGGGGCTCGTGAGGATCGGCTTCCGCAGCCCATCGAGTCTGCTGCACCAACACCACTTCGTCCTCGACATCTTCAGGTGACATCTCTCAAGCTTCATCTCTGGCTGGGAACGCCCTCCCAGGGCTGCTTCATTCCCAGGATGCGTGGGTCCGTCCCTGCGACATGTATCCCTTTTTATTCTTCGGTCATTAGCTTGCTTTGTTGGGGACGCCCCTCGGGCTGCATCATCCCTTGGCCGCTCGAGCCAGGCCCAGTGGTGTGTATCTCCCTTGCGTTTATTTCCAGCTATGCATTCACCTATCATGCTTGATTACTTGATGCCTGTCCACAGCACCTCTTCTTCTCCATGTCGACCACTTGCACGTTAAAGGGGGGTACCTGAGCATCACGACTCAGGGCTCTTACTGGCTCTCCAGCCCTCACCCTCTGGCCTTGTCCATGGCATCGCGACCTGGCATACCAGCGACGGCTGAGACAAGCTCGAGGGTCGGGACCCGAGGACGTAGAGTGCCGGCATCTAACCAAATTTGCAGGAACACATCACAAGATACGACCCAGTGCCAGGCGCAACCCGCCTAGAGGTAGGGCCCCGTGAGTCCCGCGCTGGCTCACGGGTGCCTAGACACACCTCACCTAGCCCTACCATGCCGGCCACGTGTCAGGGCGGGGCTGTACACGCCCCGAGGGCTCCTCCCGGAGGGGAGCCCCCTCCCACGTACCAGTGGAAGCACCATGTTCCGTGCTGGCTGACAACACTTTCGAGGAGCGGCTATGCCCGTACACATACGGAAGCACTATGCTCCGCGCTGGTGATAAACAACTGAGGGTGGCCTCCGGGCCGCATCAACCTCAAGGAGCCCAGAGCTCAACGTCTAGCCTCATCTCAACGCCTCCCCTCGGGAGCGCCGCGCGAGGGGGCTAGGCGCGGGGGCTACGCCTGGGTCACGCCCAAACGTACGCTACCCAGCCAGGCCCCTCGGGCCTGGTTCGTCGCGCGCCTCTCCCCGAGCGGAGCCAATGTATGAAGGCCGTTTGAGCGTCAAGGGGGACTCCTGAGCATCGCGACTCAGGAGCCTAACTGGCTCCGTAGCCTCTTACTCCTTAGTTCCGAAAGGCTATGCTGGGTGAGGTATGCGCGGAGTCGGGCTCTGCAGACGTAGCACGGAACTTACACTTACATCAAACTTCCCTACTTGTTGTTCGTGCGCCAAGGGGGACTCCTGAGCATCGCGACTCTGGAGCCTAACTTGTCACGTAGCCTCTCACTCCTTTGGTCCCGTCCTGGTTTCTGGTCAGGGCTAATGCTGGGTGAGGTACGCGCGTGGCCGGGCTCTGCCGGCGTAGAACACAAGCAAGTAGGGAGGAAAAGCATAAAACTCAAGGAATTTAAAAGCAAATATTACAGTCCATATTGTCGTCTTAGTACCAAACGCAAGTTTAAATGCCTCCCCGAGGCGTGATGCATGTGCAGGAATAAAAAGCAGAACAGGAGCGGTAGCGGAGTCACTTGTCAGCGGTGGAGCAACGCGGAGTGGCTTCGCCTCATGGAGCAGCAAGGCCGGCAGTTCCTTGCTTCGGCTTGGTGCTGAAGGCGCGGAACTTCCCCAGCAGCGCCTCTGCGCGCCCCTTCACGGCTACGACAGCGGCGGCAGCACCCTCGCCACTCACCGGCTCCAACAGGCTGTCGAGGTCGGCGCTGGGATCGCGAAGGTAGATGTGGGCGAAGACCCGCGTCAGCGCAGCAGAAGACAGGACACATGCCTCGGCCTCGGCCGTGGGGCCAAGGCCAAGGGCGACATCCCCAAGGGCACGAACCAGGAAGGGAAGCGGGAACCCTGGCGGAGGCCGCTCGTACCAAGGCCTCGACACCACCTGACGGTGTTCCTCGTCCCGGCCATGAAGGGCAGGCTGTTTCTTCGGCGGGAGCGGATCTGGCCCCTCTCGAGGAGCCTTTTCTTCTCCGCTGCAGAGAACCGGCGGATCGGAGCCATCACGGCAAGGCGGAGCAAGAATCGGGGCGAAGGAGAAAGCAAGGAGAGATGGACTGGAAGGGAACACGCGGTGCCGTATTTATAGCCGGCGGAGGCCAACCGTCGGCCTCCACGATCGCAGGTAATCTTGACGCGATTTGCATGCAGGGACTTGTCCAATCTACGCGATCATCGAGGTGTCGTGGGGAAGCAGAGGCGCCCACGTCCAGTCAACCGCCACGCGGCGCCCAAGGCCGCAGGCTGTTAGGGCCCGCGGTGCTTCGCCCTTGCCCTTTCGCCTCTCGGCACGACCAAGTCCGGGCGCGCCTTGGGACCGGGGGCTACTGTCGGCGTTCTGGGAACGGGGGTCCCCAGACTTGCCTTCCTGCGGCCTGCGGCGTGGCTCGAAAGGGGCCCCAGCACGGCCCATCTTCATCAACACGAGACCCAAGACCCTCGCGAGGGGCGAAGCCTCACGGTGCGGACGACACGACGCTTCCTCAGGCACGGCCTCGTTAGGCTGGCTCACGAGGAGGCGGAGAGATCAAGGCGGGGTACCTCACAAGGTGCCTATGACGCAAGCCATGACGACCAGGGGTGCCAGGCGGGCGCCAGCCCGCACAGTGTCTCCCTTTCCTCTTTGGTGCAAAGGGGGCAAGCGCAGGCGAGAGGATCAAGCAAAGGCATCCATTTTGGTGCAACGAGACCAAGACCAGCTCCGCGACAAGGAGGAGGTCATCGTGGAGCCCAAGCCAGCATCATCACCAGAGCCTTTGACAGGCGAGGACCAACTTTAGTCAGGATAAGTGTACCAGATGTTCCCCTTCAAAATGTCCAATTGTTGGCGCCCTTCCCGCTCAATATTTGGGAAGAGGCCCAGGGCCTTTGCCTATAAATAGGACTAGCCACCCCCAGGGTAGAGGCATCTAGGAAGATCGGACCACCTAGCAACCCGGCAATCAGTTAGATAGGCATCAGAGAGAGAGAAGGGCGATCGAACTCCTCCTAGCAGTTCATCCCCCAGGCCAAGAACAGACCCTCGCGAGGCTGTTCTTCCTTGTACTGTTCATCATCATCAGCCCAAGAGGCAATCCACCCACCACACTGGAGTAGGGTATTACACCACAACGGTGGCCCGAACCAGTATAAACCTTGTGTCTTTTGTGTTGTTCTTTCAGTAGTTTAGATCTTTGCGAGACGGAGAGGTAGAGGGCACAATCTCCACGCGCACCCCAGAGTTCGAACCTTAAGGGTCTGCCGGAACCCGAAACCCGACAGCATCGCCCACGGCCTCGCCCCCTCCCCCTTCCCCTTGCGGCTGGCTCTGCCACCGCAGGTGCAGGAGAAGGAGGGACGCGTAGTCGAGCGGCGACCCTCGCCGCCACCGTTGAAGGACCAGGATTCCCTCTTTCCATGGCGGATGGAAGGAGGGAGCAGAAGTTGAAGGAAGGAGGAGATGAAGGAATGCGGGACGCCATTCCCCCCCTCCCGCTCTTTATAAAGGAACGGTGTCGGGGCTCGGCCGCCCCGCTCAGCCAATCAACACGCGGAAGGCGCAGGGAACTGGGACCGACCCGTTGTCCCAGCCCGCGGCGGCCCGGTTTCTCGCCTCCACCATTCGCCACCCCAAGCGCATGAGAGCCACGTGGCTAGCGTGCAGGACCGAGGCGACGGGTGAGGCGACCTCTCCCCACCCCGTGATCGTGGGGAGTGGACGCCTTGAAGACCACGCCTCGGCCCCGTTCAGTAAATGGGCCGCGCCTCCATGGCTCCCTCCGTTTATGGGGAAGGCGCGCACCGCCCCCTTTACTACGACATGACGCATGCGTGCAGAGCTCAGCCCCACGCATGCCGCCCACGTCACACACGCCTCCCCACGCCGCGCCACGCGCGGGAAGCATGGGAAGCGCAGCGTGAGAAGAGACTTACCGCGGTAAAAACCGCCCCGCCTGCCCGCGCACCATTTTGGGGCCTAGCCCAACGACGCGATTGCGTTTACGTGTGGCCCAGGCCCGGGGGCTCCTGTCGGTGTACAAAAAGGGGGGTACACTTTTTGTACCCCTATACCTGTGCACGGGCAGTCTGAGCCACGGCCACCACCACACTGAGCAAGGCAAGGGAGGTGAGCCAAGGTAAGACCAAAGCTCGAGAGAAGCAGAACGACGCCAAGACCAAGACCACAAAGAGCAAAGGGGACGAAGCGGACTCCCCCGGCAAGATCCTTGCCGGGAGGCGGTTTTAGCAAACACGGCAAGACCCTTGCGGTGGCAGCTCGCCCCACACCTACAGAGCGAGTCACCCTTGAGTCCACTACCCCCATGGGGCAAGGATTTGGGAGACATCCCCGTGTTGGCATGCAGATCTTTGTGAAGACATTCAAGATCATATACACACTTTCGAAGATGATGATCCTTGGCGGGATCCCAGCCAAGGAGGACCACAAGGCCCCCAGCAAGAGCCTTGCCGGGGATGACAGCAGGCGCCACAGCAAGACCCTTGCCGGGGCCCCGTCAAGGCCCTTGCCAAGAACACCCGTAGGGCCACCATCAGGCCCACGCCAATCAAACCTCCACCGCCGTTCGCATGCAGCTGCTGACCCAACCAGTTGGGCAGGCACCTGCGTGGCGGCATGCGGATCTTCGTGGAGACCCACCACTGCGCCACCTCAGCTGCCTGCCTGCCTACATGGCACCGCGGGCACCGCTGGCCAGGGCGCGTGTCGACATGAGAGCGAGCGACGACGAACGAGACAGGGCTCTCCCCCGTCCCCGATAAAGCTAGGACACCTAAGCAAGATGCGTTAAATGCGCCTTGTCATGTAATGCGAGGGATAACCTCGCATCACTGTACCCTTTCCACCTCCTGTGTGCCACTGTGGCAACCCCTTTTCCTATAAAAGGAGGCCCGAGGCCACCAGGAGGGTGATTCGGCTTTTTGGAGCTCCTCACGCCCCATAGCTAGTTCAAGAACACAGATAAACAATCCACAAAAGCAGGAGTAGGGTTTTACGCATCCTCGCGGCCCGAACCTTGATAAACGAACCGTGTGCTATCTGTTTGATCCGCTCTTCTCACGACCCCGCGCCCCGCAACCGTAGTAGGGATTCTTGTGATCCCATAGGTGTCGTTCCCACCGACAGACTCCCTCAATGACCGTGAAGGATTTGGGTCATATTCGGCCATGTCTGACATTCGGCATGTTAGAGGCCCACTGTAGATTTGGGCCACTTCCAACATGTTGTGATTTTCGGCCTGTTAACGTCCGACGAAATCCATGGGCCATATGTGGCCCAACTTCACATCGGTCCTATTAACGGCCCATATAAAACTGATACTAATCAAGCCCGACCGAACTTCCGCCTGTTAAAGGCCCGTGTAGTAGGTCGGCGCATTTACGGCCCGTCTGAATTTTGGCCTGTGAACGATCTGCATTGTAAATGGGCCACCATGAGCTGAGATACATTTCAGCCAGCTACAGACCAGTGGGTTATTTGGCACAATCAGGGCCCAATCTCACTTTTGGCCTATTAAAGGCCCATGTTATTTATGGGCTCGAGATATTTACACATGTTAACGGCCTATTGTAACTGAGGGCCCAAATTATGTTTAGGCCTGTTAAAGTCCCACTAGGTGCACAAGCCTACCAAAAATATGAAAGCTTATGCTAATTTAGGCCCAGATATTTTTAGCGGGCTACATGCAAATTACGGCCCATAATCTTTTTTAGCCCAATTGGAATGGGCCTAACGAATATTGGCACGTTGGGCTCCTAAGAATCTTTCGGCCAAATACATTACTAAGATAAACCTATACTATACAAAAATAGCGTCGTAATTTCTACAGCCTTTAGCAGCATGATAAATGTTGTATCACAACAAAATAAATTCCAGCCATACAACAAAAGGCCTGTTGGCATAAAGTTTGCTGTCCTTTGCAGATAAAAGCACCATCAGACGTATAGAAGCACATATCATTCGACTTGAGTGCTAATGTTTTAGGCTGTAGAATCTGATGGAGGAGCATGATCATCCCCTTTTTCCGCCATTGCTCTTGAACAATGAAGCAAATGTCTGATAGTCTGGTTTTAAAACCATTCATATCTTGACGACATTTGTGAACGACTATTCTTGTTTCCGAAACGATGTCCATTAGGGATTGGACTTGTGTCTGGATCACAGATATATCACTCTGTCTAGCCAGAAGATTTTGTTCAGTAGGCAATTTGGTTGAGGTTACCTTGACAACCAACCCAGAATTACGCAGGAAGGTGCCTTTTGCACTGTTACTGGAGAGATACTGACGCACTGCAGCAAGAGGTGACATTGTGCCTATGGTAGCCTCGTCACCTTCAGGTGGTTGTGGTTGTTCAATCATTTGTTCCATAGCTTGCTGAAAGTTTAAACTTGTAGATTAGTGTACCAGATAAGTTACTAATGAGATAAAAACAAACAAAGTAGGTTTCAGGTTTACACATAACTTATTTTGCTGAACTACTATAATACATTAGCATGTATTGTAGTGCCAACTACATAATGAAATCACTTTCGGAACATATGTCCATGTAGCATGCCTACTGTATTGTCTATTTCCTCACATTCGTTGACATGTAAGGATAAAGAGACATGGTTTAAAGTAGGATGAACATAGTATGACATCATTCATATCATGGGCAAACAAATATAAAACAAACAGGCTATTGTATCATTGTGTGGGCACGTGAACATCACAACTAGATTACATATGAAGACCAAAAGAATATCCTTCATCTCTTTTAAACCTTCTAAGGTGAAATGATATGTTAAGTCAACTATGTATAAAAGTGAACAAAGTAACTGACATTGGCTGCAAACCAAGCAGTTAAATGAACACGCCATAGTAACAAGTAGTTCAAAGGAAGGAGGAGTAAGGACTTACAACAGCGGCTTGAGCTGTTGTGCTCATGCCCTTCATCTTGCTGGTGTGGCAATCCTTGAAGATTTGCACTGCATTCGGTTCAGGTTCTTTTAGGTCCGCACGGGTTTTCCTCTGTATTTGGAACAATTCAATATAGATACGATAATATGGCACAGAAAAAAGAAGGAAGTAGCAGCTATTTACAAGAGCCTCGCAGTGTGCAATATAGCTACGTGATCCTGTTGTCTGTTGGAATTTCACTTTATAACGGTTGGTCTTGTTCTTCAAACAGTTAGCCTAGAAGAAGATACACTTGTAAGGAACATACGTAAATACAAGTTCAATATGTGATCTGATCAAGTACATATACCCTACCTGATACTTTGGATAAGACCAGTGTTTAACAAGGGTTGTCCTGTCTTCATCTGTAATATATTCCACTGGACATGTTTGGGCGATTTCATTGTTAGCCTTGCCTTCAGAGTGAGTTTTTCTAAGGTGATACCGATATCGCAGAGCAGACTAAAAAACATGAGTGCATGCTTGTTTAGTTGCATCATCTTTCGGATCCAATTTGAACCTCATCTGTTGAAGAAAGAATGTGAGTCTTATTAGGAGGAAGCTAGAAAGTATGGGACAGAGCAAGACAATATTACAAATTGTGATGAATAACAGTACTTACGGATAAATGGTCAAGGAAGGTGTTAAACTCGGTATCGTCTTTCTCATTCCACTACTGGATCCACGTTGGGAGGATACATGGATGACACCTAATGGCAATGGCTGCCTCTGATACTAACTTGGCTGAGTCTATAGCATCACGTGGCCTTTTTAAACCTGCCTCAATGATCTCCATTCTTCCTCCGTTAGGTTTTGTTAATCTATCAAACATTATCCCTGATGTCTCTTTCCTCTTTCGCCGTGGTGCTAGTCCAACAACGAATATGGAAAGTTTTAGTGCACATCAAACTATGAGAGTACATATAAAGGAGCATGCAACTGCAACTTGACTTGGTCAGGTACCATCTTGGTGTTGATGCTCATGAGGTTCATCTGATCTTGCCAAGTCCTGTTTTGTCAACAGTGCTTCAGAAGTAGTGTTTGGTGTGAAGGCAGCTTGGGAATTGGCCAGTTGCGGAGCAAACGAACGAGTAACTCATTGAGATGTCGGTACAGTTGAAGGGGATGTTGCAGCTCGTGGAGCAGGTGATACTTGTTTGTAGATTTAGCCGGTGGACTTGGACCTTCTAGTGCACTATAAGTACCAGCAGAATCATGAGGGCAGATCCTTTTCTGTTGCACCTGACGAGTAACACCATTCCCTACTATATTCTTTTCCTTGCTCTTTTTTGACTTTGCCATGTCAAGTCGTACCCACAACACAAAAGAATAAAATCGCTCTTCAGAACTCATTGATGCATGATACAGACAAGCAATACTTTGATGTAAGACAACCGCGTATGAGGATGGAATATGTAAGAAAAACATGACGGCATGACGTATTCACAGCTACGATGTGTAAACTAAGTAGAAGGATTTTTAAGAAAATAGAAGTAACGCAAGCTAGACACCATGTGAAAGATGCAACCAATATCACTCTGTCAAGTTAAAAGTGTCTTGTCATAAGTGGCATTTCGAAAAATTAGAAACAGTACAACCTAGAAATCAATGCAAGATGCAAGCACTATCAAGTTGCCATGTTAAAAGCATCCATTCATGAGTGACTGATGTGGGATACATAACAATAGTACTTTGATGTAAGAACATGGTATGGTAGATAGATGCAGTGTATTCTATACACATAAAGACATGTCATATGCACATGTATAATGTATATACTCAGCAGGTGCAATTTATAGAAGAAATACAGGCTAGACAACATATGCAACATGAAACCAAGTATCACACTGTCAACTTTAAGCAAGTACCTGCGATGGTGGAGTACGGGAGATGAACTCATCATGTAGACTTGGGACCTCAACTGCATTAGCAGTGGCAGTGACAAATCTAGAGAGTCTATGTTTGCGTCGGTCCGAAGAACTACCAACATCCCCTAACTTACTCTTTTCCTTCCTCTTTTCTGATATTGCCTTATGAAGTCAAAACCTCAAGAAGATGAATAAAATTGGCTCTGCATAACTGGTTGATGCATGATGCAGACGAACACTACTTTGATGTAAGGCAAGCGCAGGATACACTGCAAAAAAAGACACATCCATGACATTTTGGGCCGTAACGATTTTTTTTTGTCATACATATGACACTTCTATGACGATAATTGTGACAAAACCCGGTATCATCATAGATGTGGTGGGCTCCTACTTCTATGACAAAAAATCATGACAGAAAATGGGTTTTTCGTCCTGGGCGGGTCGGAGACGCTGCTGCATGATATTCTTTGGGCCGTCCATGATGGAAAAAACCGTGGTAGAAGCAAGGGCGAGGAAAATTTCAGGGAGTTCCCGGTTACGGTGGCAGGTCGGGGGCCGAGCGATGCGTGTTTCTCTCGTACACGTACGCGCATGTGTGCGAGGCGTTGGCTCTAACTGAACCCGAGTGAGGCGTTCGGCTCTAACTGAACCCGAGCAATTGCGCTGCAGGCTACACGTTACTTAACCCGAGCGATGGATCGATGGATGTTAACTCAAACCAATCGAGCGATTCCTTCGCTACTGCTGCTAACTGAAGCCGATCGATGCTGCCTCTGGATGAACAGTGAGCGTTGCAGGGGGGTTGGATGAACAGTTCCCAGTGGGGGTGGATGAACAGGACCCCGTGGTGTTGCCTCTGGATGAACAGGACCCCGATCAATCGAGCCGGTTGGGGCTGGATGAATAGGACCCCGTGGAGGGCTGGATGAACAGGACCACCCCATGGAGGGCAGGATGAACAGTAGATGATGGAGGGCTGGATGAACAACAGGCCATGGAGGGGTGGTTGAACAGGAGCCCGTGGAGAGGGCTGGTTGAACAGTAGCCGGTGGAGTAGCGTGCGGTGGAGGCTGGATGAACAGGAGCCCATGGATGAACAGTCGTAGGTGGAGGCTGGAGGAGGTCGACGGTGGATGAACAGTAGCTCGTGGAGGCTGGAGGGGGTCGACGGTGGAGATGAACAGTATCCTGTGGAGTCCCATTTGCGGTACGCCACACCCCTCCCTATGAACAGGACCCCCGTTTTGACCGTAGGAGGTCCGTTTCATCCGTTTTGCGGTACGCCACACCCCTCCCGATCAACAGGACCCCCGTTTCGACCGTAAGAGGTCTGTTTCATCCGTTATGCGGTACGCCACACACCTCCCGATCAACAAGACCCCCGTTTCGACCGTTGGAGGTCCGTTTCCTCCGTTCTGCGGTACGCCAGGCCTCGTTTCCATCGCATGTTCCGTCCAAGCCCTCCCGATGAACACGACCACGCATTCCGTTCCGACCCAGCCGGTTGGCTCCCACGCGTTCCGTTGCCTCCCGATGAACACGACGCATTCCGTTGCCTCCCCATGAACACGACGCATTATGTTGCCTCCCCATGAACACGACGACGACGCTGTTTCTCCGTTCCGACCCAGCCATGTCAATGAGCCCTTGCCGTACGTATGCGCGAGTAGGCGTTCGAGACCCCGCCCGTATGTACACATACGTGGCCGTATTTTCTTTCTTGCACCCTGGCCGCCTCTACTACGACACGTGCGTGCCTCTACATCCACCAATATATATGTACGTACACGTTCGCGACCAGAATGACAATACTACGTACGCTTCGACCAGGTGGGTCCCGACTATCAAGCACTTCCTTGCGTGTGAAGATGTAGCTGGTGGGTTCCAGCAGTTATGGGGGTGAATCGTTTTGTTTTTTTTTTCGGACGCACTTCCTTGCGTGCAAAGGTGTAGCTGGTGGGTCCCAGCAGTCAGGGGGGAAACGTTTTTTCGGGAAATATGATGGGCCGTCCAGTGGGTCCCCGCTGTCAGGTGGAGGAATACTTATTTTGCATGTAATAAGGAGGCACTTCCTTGCTGCGGCTGTGGACCCAGCTGTCAGCCTCTCCATGTACAGTCCACGTCCGATGGAAGTCGTTCCTTGACCATGTTGACATGGCGAGGCCTAGGAAAGGGGACGACGGGGAGCCGGGGATGACGCGGCAGTGGAAGCCCGCGCGGAGAGGAGTACGAGGGTTCACTGGTTCGGCTGCGGTGTGAGGCTGCCGTCGCCGCAGGGCCTGGCCAGCGGTGGGAATAGTAGGGCGGTGAGGCCTCCACGGCAGCACAGCCGTGAAGGAAATATGCCCTAGAGGGAATAATAAAGTTATTATTTATTTCCTTATATCATGATAAATGTTTATTATTCATGCTAGAATTGTATTAACTGGAAACATAATACATGTGTGAATACATAGACAAAACAGAGTGTCACTAGTATGCCTCTACTTGACTAGCTCATTAATCAAAGATGGTTATGTTTCCTAGCCATGAACAAAGAGTTGTTATTTGATTAACGAGATCACATCATTAGTTGAATGATCTGATTGACATGACCCATTCCATTAGCATAGCACCCGATCGTTTAGTGTGTTGCTATTGCTTTTATCCATGACTTATACATGTTCCTTTAACTATGAGATTATGAAACTCCCATTTACCGTAGGAACACTTTGTGTGCTACCAAACGTCACAACGTAACTGGGTGATTATAAAGGTGCTCTACAGGTGTCTCCGACGGTACATATTGGGTTGGCGTATTTCGAGATTAGGATTTGTCACTCCGATTGTCGGAGAGGTATCTCAGGGCCTTCTCGGTAATGCACATCACATAAAGCCTTGCAAGCATTGCAACCAATGAGTTAGTTGCGAGATGATGTATTACAGAATGAGTAAAGAGACTTTCCGGTAATGAGATTGAACTAGGTATTGGATACCGACGATCGAATCTCGGGCAAGTAACATACCGATGACAAAGGGAACAACGTATGTTGTTATGCGGTCTGACCGATAAAGATCTTCGTAGAATATGTAGGAGCCAATATGGGCATCCAGGTCCCGCTGTTGGTTATTGACCGGAGACGTGTCTCGGTCATGTCTACATTGTTCTCGAACCGTAGGGTCCGCACGCTTAACGTTACGATGACAGTTATTATGAGTTTATACATTTTGATGTACCGAAGGAGTTCGGAGTCCCGGATGTGATCACGGACGTGACGAGGAGTCTCGAAATGGTCGAGACATAAAGAATTATATATTTGAAGCCTATGTTTGGACATCGGATGCATTCCAGGTGAAATCAGGATTTTACCGGAATACCGGGAGGGTTACCGGAACCCCCCGGGAGCATAATGGGCCAACATGGGCCTTGGAGGAGAGGTGAGAGGGCTGCCCTAGGGGCTGCGCGCCTCCCCCCTTCCCCTAGTCCTATTAGGACTAGGAGAGGTGGGCGCCCCCCTCTCTCTCTCTCTCCCCCTTGGAGAATCCTAGTCCAACTAGGATTGGGGGGGGGGGGAATCCTACTCCCAGAGGGAGTAGGACTCTCCTAGCGCACCAAGAGTTGGCCGGCCAGCCCCTCCCCCTTGGCTCCTTTATATACGGGGGCAGGGGGCACCCCAAAGGCACACAAGTTGATCTACGGATCGTTCCTTAGCCGTGTGCGGTGCCCCCTTCCACCAAATTCCACCTCGATCATATCGTTGCAGTGCTTAGGCGAAGCCCTGCGCCGGTAACACATCAAGATCGTCACCACGCCGTCGTGCTGACGGAACTCTTCCTCGACGCTTTGCTGGATCGGAGCCCGGGGATCGTCATCGAGCTGAACGTGTGCCAAGAACTCGGAGGTGCCGGAGTAACGGTGCTGTGATCGGTTGGATCGCGAGGAGAACATACGACTACTTCCTCTACGTTGTGTCAACGCTTCCGCTTCAGTCTACGAGGGTACGTAGACAACACTCTCCCCTCTCGTTGCTATGCATCAACATGATCTTGCGTGTGCGTAGGAATTTTTTTGAAATTACTACGTTCCCCAACAGTGGCATCCGAGCCTAGGTTTTTATGGTTTGATGTTATTTGCACGAGTAGAACACAAGTGAGTTGTGGACGATACAAGTCATACTGCCTACCAGCATGTCATACTTTGGTTCAGCGGTATTGTTGGACGAGACGATCCGGACCAACCTTACGCGTACGCTTACGCGAGACCGGTTCCCTCGACGTGCTTTGCACATAGATGGCTTGCGGAAGACTGTCTCTCCAACTTTAGTTGAACCGAGTGTGGCTACGCCCGGTCCTTGAGAAGGTTAAAACGGAGTCTATTTGACAAACTATCGTTGTGGTTTTGATGCGTAGGTAAGATGAGTTCTTGCTTAAAGCCCGTAGGAGCCACGTAAAACTTGCAACAACAAAGTAGAGGACGTCTAACTTGTTTTTGCAGGGCATGTTGTGATGTGATATGGTCAAGACATGATGCTAAAATTTTATTGTATGAGATGATCATGTTTTGTAACCGAGTTATCGGCAACTGGCAGGAGCCATATGGTTGTCGCTTTATTGTATGCAATGCAATCGCGATGTAATGTTTTACTTTATTACTAAGCGGTAGTGATAGTCGTGGAAGCATAAGATTGGCGAGACGACCACGATGCTGTGATGAAGATCAAGGTGTCGCGCCGGTGACGATGGTGATCATGACGGTGCTTCGAAGATGGAGATCACAAGCACAAGATAATGATGGCCATATCATATCACTTATATTGATTGCATGTGATGTTTATCCTTTTATGCATCTTATCTTGCTTTGATTGACGGTAGCATTATAAGATGATCTCTCACTAAATTATCAAGAAGTGTTCTCCCTGAGTATGCACCGTTGCGAAAGTTCTTCGTGCTGAGACACCACGTGATGATCGGGTGTGATAGGCTCTACGTTCAAATACAACGGGTGCAAAACAGTTGCACACGCGGAATACTCAGGTTATACTTGACGAGCCTAGCATATAACAGATATGGCCTCGGAACACGGAGACCGAAAGGTCGAGCGTGAATCATATAGTAGATATGATCAACATAGTGATGTTCACCATTGAAACTACTCCATCTCACGTGATGATCGGACATGGTTTAGTTGATTTGGATCACGTGATCACTTAGAGGATTAGAGGGATGTCTATCTAAGTGGGAGTTCTTAAGTAATATGATTAATTGAACTTAAATTTATCATGAACTTAGTACCTGATAGTATCTTGCTTGTCTATGTTGTGTAGATAGATGGCTCGTGCTGTTGTTCCGTTGAATTTTAATGCGTTCCTTGAGAAAGCAAAGTTGAATGATGATGGTAGCAATTACACGGACTAGGTCCGTAACTTGAGGATTATCCTCATTGCTGCACAGAAGAATTACGTCCTGGAAGCACCGCTAGGTGCCAGGCCTGGTGCAAGAGCTACGCCAGATGTTGTGAACGTCTGGCAAAGCAAAGCTGATGACTACTCTATAGTTCAGTGTGCCATGCTTTACGGCTTAGAACCGGGACTTCAACGACGTTTTGAACACCATGGAGCATATGAGATGTTCCAGGAGTTGAAGTTAATATTTCAAGCAAATGCCCGGATTGAGAGATATGAAGTCTCCAATAAGTTCTATAGCTGTAAAATGGAGGAGAACGGTTCTGTCAGTGAGCATATACTCAGAATGTCTAGGTATAACAATCACTTGATTCAACTGGGAGTTAATCTTCCGGATGATTGCGTCATTGACAGAATTCTCCAATCACTGCCACCAAGCTACAAGAGCTTCGTGATGAACTATAATATGCAAGGGATGACCAAAACTATGCCCGAGCTCTTCGCGATGCTAAAAGCCGCGGAGGTAGAAATCAAAAAGGAGCATCAAGTGTTGATGGTTAACAAAACCACTAGTTTCAAGAAAAAGGGCAAAGGGAAGAAAAAGGGGAACTTCAAAAAGAACAGCAAGCAAGTTGCTACTCAAGAGAAGAAACCCAAGTCTGGACCTAAGCCTGAAACTGAGTGCTTCTATTGCAAGCAGACTGGTCACTAGAAGCGGAACTGCCCCAAGTATTTGGCGGATAAGAAGGATGGCAAGGTTAACAAAGGTATATATGATATACATGTTATTGATGTGTACCTTACTAATTCTCGCAGTAGCACCTGGGTATTTGATACTGGTTCTGTTGCTAATATTTGCAACTCAAAACAGGGGCTACGGATTAAGCGAAGATTGGCTAAGGACGAGGTGACGATGCGCGTGGGAAATGGTTCCAAAGTCGATGTGATCGCGGTCGGCACGCTACCTCTACATCTACCTTCGGGATTAATATTAGATCTAAATAATTGTTATTTAGTACCAGCGTTGAGCATGAACATTATATCTGGATCTTGTTTGATGCGAGACGGTTATTCATTTAAATCAGAGAATAATGGTTGTTCTATTTATATGAGTAATATCTTTTATGGTCATGCGCCATTAAAGAGTGGTTTGTTCTTACTTAATCTCGATAGTAGTAATACACATATTCATAATGTTGAAGCCAAAAGATGCAGAGTTGATAATGATAGTGCAACTTATTTGTGGCACTGCCGTTTAGGTCATATCGGTGTAAAGCGCATGAAGAAACTCCATACTGATGGACTTTTGGAGTCACTTGATTATGAATCACTTGGCACTTGCGAACCGTGCCTTATGGGCAAGATGACTAAAACACCGTTCTCCGGTACTGTGGAGAGAGCAACAGATTTATTGGAAATCATACATACTGATGTATGTGGTCCAATGAATGTTGAGGCTCGTGGCGGATATCGTTATTTTCTCACCTTCACTGATGATTTAAGCAGATATGGGTATATCTACTTAATGAAACACAAGTCTGAAACATTTGAAAAGTTCAAAGAATTTCAGAGTGAAGTGGAAAATCATCGTAACAAGAAAATAAAGTTTCTACGATCTGATCGTGGAGGAGAATATTTGAGTTACGAGTTTGGTCTACATTTGAAACAATGCGGAATAGTTTCGCAACTCACGCCACCCGGAACACCACAACGTAATGGTGTGTCCGAACGTCGTAATCGTACTTTACTGGATATGGTGCGATCTATGATGTCTCTTACCGATTTACCGCTATCTTTTTGGGGTTATGCTCTAGAGACGGCCGCATTCACGTTAAATAGGGCACCATCAAAATCCGTTGAGACGACGCCTTATGAACTGTGGTTTGGCAAGAAACCAAAGTTGTCGTTTCTTAAAGTTTGGGGCTGCGATGCTTATGTGAAAAAGCTTCAACCTGATAAGCTCGAACCCAAATCGGAGAAATGCGTCTTCATAGAATACTCAAAGGAAAATGTTGGGTACACCTTCTATCACAGATCCAAAGGCAAAATCGTTGCTTAAGAATGGATCCTTTCTAGAGAAGAAGTTTCTCTCGAAAGAAGTGAGTGGGAGGAGAGTAGAACTTGATGAGATAACAGTATCTACTCCCTTATTGAGAAGTAGTACATCACAGAAATCTGTTTCTGTGACACCTACATCAAATAGGGAAGAAGCTAATGATAATGATCATGAAACTTCAGATCAAGTTTCTACTGAACTTCGTAGATCAACCAGAGTAAGATCCGCACCAGAGTGGTACGGTAATCCTGTTCTGGAAGTCATGTTACTAGACCATGACGAACTTGCGAACTATGAGGAAGCGATGATGAGCCCAGATTTCGCAAAGTGGCTTGAGGCCATGAAATCTGAGATGGGATCCATGTATGAGAACAAAGTGTGGACTTTGGTTGACTTGCCCAATGATCGGCAAGAAATTGAGAATAAATGGATTTTTAAGAAGAAGACTGACGCTGATGGTAATGTTACTGTCTATAAAGCTCGACTTGTTGCAAAAGGTTTTCAACAAGTTCAAGGGATTGACTACGATGAGACTTTCTCACCCGTAGCGATGCTTAAGTCTGTCCGAATCATGTTAGAAGTTGCCGCATTTTATGATTATGAAATTTGGCAAATGGATGTCAAAACTGCATTCCTGAATGGATTTCTGGAAGAAGAGTTGTATATGATGCAACCAGAAGGTTTTGTCGATCCGAAGGGAGCTAACAAAGTGTGCAAGCTCCAGCGATCCATTTATGGACTGGTGCAAGCCTCTCGGAGTTGGAATAAACGCTTTGATAGTGTGATCAAAGCATTTGGTTTTATACAGACTTTTGGAGAAGCCTGTATTTACAAGAAAGTGAGTGGGAGCTCTGTAGCATTTCCGATATTATATGTGGATGACATATTACTGATCGGAAATAATATGGAATTTCTGGATAGCATAAAGGGATACTTGAATAAAAGTTTTTTAATGAAAGACCTCGGTGAAGCTGCTTACATATTGGGCATTAAGATCTATAGAGATAGATCAAGACGCTTAATAGGACTTTCACAAAGCACATACCTTGACAAAGTTTTGAAAAAGTTCAAAATGGATCAGGCAAAGAAAGGGTTCTTGCCTGTGGCACAAGGTGTGAAGTTGAGTAAGACTCAATGCCCGACCACCGCAGAAGATAGAGAGAAAATGAAAAATGTTCCCTATGCTTCAGCCATAGGCTCTATCATGTATGCAATGCTGTGTACCAGACCTGATGTGTGCCTTGCTGTAAGTTTAGCAGGCAGGTACCAAAGTAATCCAGGAGTGGATCACTGGACAGCGGTCAAGAACATCCTTAAGTACTTGAGAAGGACTAAGGATATGTTTCTCATTTATGGAGGTGACAAAGAGCTCGTCGTAAACGGTTACGTCGATGCAAGCTTTGACACTGATCCGGACGATTCCAAATCGCAAACCGGATACGTATTTACATTAAACGGTGGAGCTGTCAGTTGGTGCAGTTCTAAACAAAGCGTCGTGGAGGGATCTACATGTGAAGCTGAGTACATAGCCGCTTCGGAAGCAGCTAATGAAGGAGTCTGGATGAAGGAGTTCATATCCGATCTAGGTGTTGTACCTAGCGTATCGGGTCCAATAAAAATCTTTTGTGACAATACTGGTGCAATTGCCTTGGCAAAGGAATCCAGATTTCACAAAAGAACCAAACACATCAAAAGACGCTTCAACTCCATCCGGGATTTGGTCCAGGTGGGAGACATAGAGATATGCAAGATACATACGGATCTGAATGTTGCAGACCCGTTGACTAAGCCTCTTCCACGAGCAAAACATGATCAGCACCAAAACTCCATGGGTGTAAGAATCATTACTGTGTAATCTAGATTATTGACTCTAGTGCAAGTGGGAGACTGAAGGAAATATGCCCTAGAGGCAATAATAAAGTTATTATTTATTTCCTTATATCATGATAAATGTTTATTATTCATGCTAGAATTGTATTAACTGGAAACATAATACATGTGTGAATACATAGACAAAACAGAGTGTCACTAGTATGCCTCTACTTGACTAGCTCATTAATCAAAGATGGTTATGTTTCCTAGCCATGAACAAAGAGTTGTTATTTGATTAACGAGATCACATCATTAGTTGAATGATCTGATTGACATGACCCATTCCATTAGCATAGCACCCGATCGTTTAGTGTGTTGCTATTGCTTTTATCCATGACTTATACATGTTCCTTTAACTATGAGATTATGAAACTCCCATTTACCGTAGGAACACTTTGTGTGCTACCAAACGTCACAACGTAACTGGGTGATTATAAAGGTGCTCTACAGGTGTCTCCGAAGGTACATATTGGGTTGGCGTATTTCGAGATTAGGATTTGTCACTCCGATTGTCGGAGAGGTATCTCAGGGCCTTCTCGGTAATGCACATCACATAAAGCCTTGCAAGCATTGCAACCAATGAGTTAGTTGCGAGATGATGTATTACAGAACGAGTAAAGAGACTTGCCGGTAACGAGATTGAACTAGGTATTGGATACCGACGATCGAATCTCGGGCAAGTAACATACCGATGACAAAGGGAACAACGTATGTTGTTATGCGGTCTGACCGATAAAGATCTTCGTAGAATATGTAGGAGCCAATATGGGCATCCAGGTCCCGCTGTTGGTTATTGACCGGAGACGTGTCTCGGTCATGTCTACATTGTTCTCGAACCGTAGGGTCCGCGCGCTTAACGTTACGATGACAGTTATTATGAGTTTATACATTTTGATGTACCGAAGGAGTTCGGAGTCCCGGATGTGATCACGGACGTGACGAGGAGTCTCGAAATGGTAGAGACATAAAGAATTATATATTGGAAGCCTATGTTTGGACATCGGATGCATTCCAGGTGAAATCAGGATTTTACCGGAATACCGGGAGGGTTACCGGAACCCCCCGGGAGCATAATGGGCCAACATGGGCCTTGGAGGAGAGGTGAGAGGGCTGCCCTAGGGGCTGCGCACCTCCCCCCTTCCCCTAGTCCTATTAGGACTAGGAGAGGTGGGCGCCCCCCTCTCTCTCTCTCCCCCTTGGAGAATCCTAGTCCAACTAGGATTGGGGGGGGGGGGGGAATCCTACTCCCAGAGGGAGTAGGACTCTCCTGGTGCACCAAGAGTTGGCCGGCCAGCCCCTCCCCCTTGGCTCCTTTATATACGGGGGCAGGGGGCACCCCAAAGGCACACAAGTTGATCTACGGATCGTTCCTTAGCCGTGTGCGGTGCCCCCTTCCACCAAATTCCACCTCGATCATATCGTTGCAGTGCTTAGGCGAAGCCCTGCGCCGGTAACACATCAAGATCGTCACCACGCCGTCGTGCTGACGGAACTCTTCCTCGACGCTTTGCTGGATCGGAGCCCGGGGATCGTCATCGAGCTGAACGTGTGCCAAGAACTCGGAGGTGCCGGAGTAACGGTGCTGTGATCGGTTGGATCGCGAGGAGAACGTACGACTACTTCCTCTACGTTGTGTCAACGCTTCCGCTTCAGTCTACGAGGGTACGTAGACAACACTCTCCCCTCTCGTTGCTATGCATCAACATGATCTTGCGTGTGCGTAGGAATTTTTTTGAAATTACTACGTTCCCCAACAAGCCGGCCACGGGAGGCAGGAGCATGCGGCACGATCGGCGCTGCTTTGGGCGGCTGGAGCAAGAAGACCAGAGGTTGAAGAAGCACTATGGCAGTTGGATGGACATCGTACGATCACTGGAGCTAGAATCGTTCATATTGACTAAAGTTGACAAAGGCCCCCATCCCAGTAAACATAGTAGGCCCACAAATCAGCCTCCCACCATGGTGGGTCCCAGCTAGCAGGGGGAGTATTCATTTTTTTTGTGCGTAATAAGGAGGCACTTCCGGCGGATCCGAGCTGACAGCGGGGGGAATGTTTTTTTCGCGAAATATGCTGGCCCGTCCGGTGGGTCCGAGCAGTCAGGGGGGAAACATTTTTTTCGCGAAATAAGGTGGCCCGTCCGGTGGGTCCCTGCTGTCAGGTGGAGGAATAATTATTTTGTGCGCAATAAGGAGGCACTTCCTTGCGGCCGCCTGGACCCAGCTGTCAGCCTCTCCACGTACAGTACTCTTCCTATGGAAGTAGGTCGTTGACTGTTGGCCTTCTGGGAACGGGGGTCCCCAGACTTGCCTGCCTGCGGCCTGCGGCGTGGCTCGAAGGAGGCCCAGCACGGCCCATCTTCATCAACACAAGACCCAAGACCCTCGCGAGGGGCCAAGCCTTGCGGGGCGGATGACGCAGAGCTTCCTCAGGCACAGCCTCATCAGGCTGGCTCACGAGGAGGCAGAGAGATCAAGGTGGGGTACCTCACAAGGTGCCCATGACGTAAGCCATGACGACCAAGGGCGCCAGGCGGGCGCCAGCCTGCACAGTGTCCTCCCTTTCCTCTTTGGTGCTATGGGGGCAAGCGCAGGCGAGAGGATCAAGCAAAGGCATCCCCTTCGGTGCAACGAGACCAAGATCAGCTCCGCGACAAGAAGGAAGTCATCATGGAGCCCAAGCCAGCGTCATCACCAGAGCCTTTGGCAGGCGAGGACCAACTTTAGTCAGGATAAGTGTACCAGATGTTCCCCTTCAAAATGGCCAACTGTTGGCGCCCTTCCCGCTCAATATTTGGGGAGAGGCCCAGGGCCTTTGCCTATAAATAGGACTAGCCAACCCAAGGTAGAGGCAACAAATCAAAGAACCAAGAGAAGCCAACCAGGATAGAGGGAGATCGACGAATCAAAGTAGAGCCAATCAGATAGGAAGAGAGAGAGAGAAGGGCGACTGAACCCCTCTAGCAGTTCATCGCCCCAGCCAAGAACAGACCCTCGCGAGGCTGTTCTTCCTTGTATTGTTCATCCCCATCAGCCCAAGAGGCAATCCACCACACCACACTGGAGTAGGGTATTACACCACATCGGTGGCCCGAACCAATATAAACCTTGTGTCTCTTGTGTTGTTCTTTCAGTAGTTTAGATCTTTGCGAGACGGAGAGGTAGAGAGCGTAATCTCCGCGCGCACCCCAGAGTTCGAACCTCAAGGGTCTGCCGGAACCCAAAATCCGACATTGACCATGTTGACCACGCCGCGCCGAGAGCACCAGGGCGGTGGTCTGGAGGACGGCGAGGCCTAGGAAGGGGACGACACGGAGCCAGGGAAGACGCAGTAGTGGAAGCCCGCACGGAGAGGAGTATGAGGGTTCACTGGTTCGGCTTCGGTGTGAGGCTACCGTCGCCGCAGAATAACAGGGGGTGTGGGTGAGTGGAGGGATGGCCTGGCCAGCGGTGGGAGTAGTATGGGGGCGGTGAGGCCTCCGCGGCAGCACAGCCGGCCACGAGAGGCAGGGGCAGGCGGCACGACTGGCGCTGCTTTGGGCGGCTGGACCAAGAAGACCAGAGGTTGAAGAAGCACTACGGCCGTTGGATGGACATCATACGGTCACTGAAGCTAGAATCGTTTATATTGACTAAGTTGACAAAGCCCTTGGTACGCTCCAACTTAGTAGGCCCACAGGTCAGCCTCCGAAATGGTGTGCCCCAGATGTCAGGGGGACGAATCATTTTTTGGGCGGCCGAAGCTAAGAATATCCGAGATTGAAGAAGAAGCACGACATTCGTTGGATAGACATCCAACGGCCACTGCTGCTAAAACCGTGTGTTGACTATAATAAGTTGGCAAAGCCTTGCATACGTGTCAACTTATTTTTTTAGGGGACGCGTCACTTAGTAGTCCCACAAGTGTGTGGCAGAGAACTTATAGCTCATTTGCGTTTTGTAAGAATGTACAGCCCATTTTGGAATTCTAATGGAATTTACAACAGCCCATTTACAGTTTGTTAAAAGTACAACCCATTTTCTAGCTAGGACAATGATTAATAATTTCAACCAACCGTTGAAGACAGAATTCAATAAAATTTCCCACATTTTGATGGGCTCCGAAATATTTTTATCCCGAAATTTCTAGTCAGATTAAATATAAATTTGTATTACGTAAAAATCCAACGAAACATTGCGCGCGCAACAATGAAAATTTAAGATTTTCAAAATCCATAAATAATATTTTATAAACTAATTTCGTGTTTGGTGCATTTTTTATAGTTACTGCCCAGTTTTTATAATTACATCCCATTTATTATTTTTTAAAGCCCATTTTCCTGTTAAGCCTAATGCATCCCTCCTAGGAAAGATTTGCAGCCCAGCGGGGCAGAGAATAATAAGTTGACCTTGCCTGGGTATTCCTCAAAAAGACGTATAGTTGGGCTAGCCATTTTCATCTTGAAAAAATTTGTATCTGGGTTGGATATCTGGCCTGGGCTAGACGGGCCACAGCCCGCCCAGTTAATACCCTGCTCTCCTCTGAACAACAACGAAATCATCTCCAAGAAAAACTCTGCAGTGCTCACGCCTTAAAAACAAAAATACTGCTCGAGCTGCTTGGTCCCAGCTGTCGGCCGCACCTTGTGCAATTCTCTCGTTTATATTGACTACATAGGTTGACAATGGTGTGGGACCGTGATGTCAGGAAACCAGGTGAAAGAAAAAAATTATAGTTGTACATAATAAGGAGGCACTTGCGTACGTACGGCTATGGCCCTAGTGGGTCCCTAGTGTCATCCAGTCAAAATAAAGTCATCTCCTGAATCCTCATGTTCGTTGACGATGTTAACAATGCTCAGCGCCACGATGAGCGCAACAACTCGAAGGGCCCTATGGATGGTCTGATACAGCGCCCGCTGCTCATTCAGGAAGCCAGGATCATCGTACACCTATGAGCACCTTCAAGAAATTGAGACGACATGAAACGATAAGGCCGCGCTTGGGAGCTCTGGTTTATTTCAAACTTGTATTAACATACAAGTGTAATTTACTCGTCATCGGAAACAACGCGTAAAATACAGGTGTAATGAAACCGAGGGCCCGAGGTCTGTAAGTAAAACCGGCGGGTTACGCGTGTAATTTGAGAGACCAGTGTATATTTTACGAGCACTGCTATATGGACGACATTACCAGACGATACATGCACAACGTGCGTATCATGCCATCCATGGGCAAGGCTGAAAAAGCAGCTAACGGCTGGATTAGCAATCGTCTGAGGGTCGTTCAACGTTTTTATCGTGTGTCAAGTACTTCCGATATTTTACTAGTCGAAATCGACCAACCAAGCGCCTTCGCCCGAGACCATCTGCTTTAATTCACAAGCGTCAGTTTTACAAGCGGTTTTGGTTGGAAAACGACGATCCAATCACGGCCTAATATCATGAGTTGGTCGGAAGATCATATGGTTTCACGTCTAACCTAACCGACTTGTCGTATAGGCTATGAATGAAACATCAAACGATGAACTTCTTAAGCACGGAAACAACAGAAGAGGATGATCTTCTTAACAAGCATTATTCTCAGGAGGCACAGTGAACAACTCGTGATGCCGCATGCCACAACATTCCAAGCTCAACTTTGCAATCAAACACAAGGCCTGGCATTACATAGACAATATTCAGAACAAACTCTTAACACGGGAATATCTTAGCAGAGTAACTATTTACTTCTAAACTGAACATAGGAATAGGAAAAAACACTCGACGCTGCTCACAGCAAGGGCGTCCCACTCAAAAATATCAAATGCATGTCTTCTGGCTAACATCAATGAGCAAATTTTGACAAGGTTTTCCAATTCCAATATATTAAACTAACGTCTTCTTCCTAACATCAATGATTAAACTTTGATAAGCTTTTCCCATTCAAAATATGTACTGCCTATGATCGTGGAGTCCTGTCGCTTCTTGCTAACATCAATGGTTAAAATTTGACAAGCTTTTCCCATTCAAAATATGTAATGCCTATGATCGTGGAGTCATGTCGCTTCTTGTACTTGTTTGGGCACTTTTTGCCCAGGGCACTCCACGTGTTGTTAAATTGCCAATGGTCTCTGCAGACTAGTCATGTCACCGGTCTCTAATATTTATGGCACCGGCTGTAGCAATGGAGGGATTCGGTGCCAAACTAAGAAAAGGTGAAATTGGCACCTCTTTTGGCCTACATAGTGGAAGGCCTAATACTGTGTAAAGCTTCTCGGTCATTCCTTCTGTAATGTAGCGCAAATAGTGATTTCTTCTTTCTTCAAAGTGGAACGACCAACTGGACCCAGTAATGCAGCAGTTTGCCTTGGACACATTGGCTCGTTTTGTGCAGTTGAACTAAAATCAAAGTCGGAATAACACCGAGCTTTAATTTTGATATCCCTGTAAGCAACAAAAGGTGTAAGGGAAACAATTATTGAGAAATAATGGTTGATGACTTGTACTCCCAGAAGAAAAACATCTACTGGTCTACCTTATCTTAATGGGAAACAAAGCAGGAGAGTAGCAATTCTCAATCAGTGTGATTCATTCATATTAATTGAGACATTATCTTAACAATGCCTTGTTTCAACATGTATAAAGAATGAAAAAGCAGAAAAGTATCATTCCTAAATCAATGCGACTGATTCATTTTAACAGAGACATTATCTTAACAATACCTTGGTTAAACATGTAGAAAGAACTACAAAGCAGGATAGTACCATTTGTAAAACACTAAGTCTGTAGCTGATATATAATAACAGAGACATTATTTGAATAATACATTTATTAAACATGTACTCCGGCTGATCCCTAACATAAATGGTACTCCTGTCGATCCCTAACAAGTGTTCACAGTTTTAAACTAAGATTCAGTAGTTAATTCCGAGGAAGGTCGGTACTGACCATTCAAGACCAAGATTTGAAACAACTCGTGAGGAAGATCTCAGAGAGATCTCAACACATATATGGAAATCCGGTCTCATTTTGTGCAGTTCCACCAAAATTAAGCGAACCAAAATGTCGCAATAGCAACAAGTTGAATAGATATCCCTGTTTTAACAGAGTCTAAAAAGGAATCAATTATTGTCCAATAAAGGAGGATGAAACATGCGGCCACAAAATGGTAATCACGCCAATCCCTAACAAGTGCTACAGTTTTGAACTAAGATTCAGTAGTTAATTAATTCTGAGAGTGGCATTGCTTAATTTTACCAGCAGCATTAGATTAACAAAAAGCATAAATAGTTCCAGGGGAGAGTGGGCACAGCAATAGTATGTCCTTCCATCTAGTTATAATGGGGGTGATGCAGAGTTTGTTGTAACAAAGCAACAAGCATCATGTCTGGGTTGGTCCCATTTTTGTTCACTACTTAATGGGAAAAGACAGCATTACAATAGCTTCAATTCAACATTTATTTAAAACAGTACCAATACAAGTAGCACAACATCTCAAAGCACACTGCACAATCATGTGGATGAAGGCCTGTACTGACCTTTCATGAGACCGACAACGATAAAATACGAATCTGCCAACACGAGTAGAAAATCCAATCTCGTTTTGTGCAGTTGCACTGAAATCAAGCAAAGTGTTTCGCGTAGCAAAGCAAAATGTCGCAATAGCAACAAGTTGAATAGATATCCCTATATAAACAGAGGCAAAAAAGGAATCAATTACTGGCTAATAAAGGAGGATGAAACATGCGGCCACAAAATGGTAATCACGCCAATCCCTAACAACTGTTGTAGTTTTGAAATAAGATTTTGTAGTTATTTTGAGAGTGGCATCAATTACTGGCTTATAAAGGGGTGATGCTGAATTTGTTGTAACAAAGCAACAAGCATCATGTCTGGGTTGGTCCCATTTTTATTCACTACTTAATGGGAAAAGACAGCAATACAATAGCTTCAATTCATCATTTATTTAAAAATGTACCAATACAAGTAGCACAGCATCTCAAAGCACACTGCACAATCATGTGGATGAAGGCCTGTACTGACCTTTCATGAGACGACCAACATAAAATACGAATCTACCAACACGAATAGGAAATCCAATCAAGTTTTGTGCAGTTGCACTAAAATCAAGCAAAGTTGCCGGTGTGACATTTAAGTTTTCTATAGCGACAAGTTGAATAGATATCCCTGTTGCAAGAGGCAAAAAGAAAACAATTAATGGCCAATAAAGGAGGATGAAACATGCGGCCACAAAAAGAAGCATCTACTTTATCTTGATGGAAAACAAAGTATAGGACAGTAGCATTTCTAAAACGGTTGCATTGATTCATATTAACAGAGAAGCTCTCTTAAAACAGATCAGTAGTTAATTCTGAGATTAACAACAGCAAAATAGCTGCATGGGACATACCAGCACCATGTGCGTCCACACGTATAAATGGGTGATGCAGAGTATGTAGCCAAGCAAAATATATGCGATGGTCCCATATTTTTTCTCTTTGAACCTTCTTCCTATGCGAGGGCAGCAAATCTAGTCGTGCACAAACTACCCGAGCCCCCAGTTTCTTTCCCTTTTCAACAAAGAGATCTGTTCCTTACATATGTGTGTACTGGGTTACCCCCTTTTTCCCTTTTCGACCTACAAAGCGGTTGGATAGCCAGTCTATACTACTTTCCGCCCCTCCTTTCCTCATTGAACCACGTCCTAGATTCTTGCTCCAGCCCACCGCACCCTTCTTTCCTCTTTGAACCAAGGCCTAGATTCAACTACAGATCAAAAAATATCCACATGCAGCTAGAGCAACGACGGTTTCAAAGAAACTTATACCTTAGGGTCGTCGGGATGTGGCAAGGCATGCGGCGGGAGGCCGGATTTGCCCACACTACGTACGACAGCGAGGAAGAAGGGGTCGGTGGCCCTCCCGCACAGGCGCTGGGTGAAAGAGAACAGCGCAGCCGGCAGTGGATCGCCTCGCTCGCCGAAGGCGATAGAGTGAACGCTGCACCTCCTCCCCTTCCCGGTGCGACGGGATACGGAGGTCTCCTTCACCAGCTGTGAGGGGGAAAAGAGAGACAAGAGGCCAACGCAGTCTTGTTTAGATCTGGTGAAGAGAGGGTGAGAGACTGTGAATGTAGCAAACCCTAGCAAATGAACGCTGAGCCTCCAGCATGTAACATATATGTAGTGCGGCGAGCGTGTGGAGAGTGCAAACCCTAGCGAACAAGCGCTGAGGCTCCCGCTTATATATATACTATTGTAGTACGGACTGAGCTCCGGTGCCTTTACTGCACCTACTTTTGGCTGTATGACAGGTGAGCCAGCCACATTTTGGGCCCACCTGTCATAAATCCAAAGGCAGGTGCACTAAGTCAATGAAGCTGCATCCATATAGTACTCTCATGTATACGACTAATATATAGTGGAGTGGTTTTCTTATTCTCTCCATAACAATCGTTTAAATTGTGTAAGTACGAAACGAAACTCTTTATTTAATGTACAGTGAAGAAAACTAGTACTACTTCCGATGAACTAACGATCCACGCCCACGTGTCCTGGTCGCACTTCCTGTCCTTCACGTGTGGTACACTACCCTCCCTTAAGTGAACAACCACACATGCGCCAAATTATCGGAAACGTGTGAGAGTGTGTAGAAATAAAGAAATTTAATTTCAATTATCGGAAAGGTTTGAGAGTATTACAAAGTTTGACTTCAGTCAAATCTAATATGTGGAGTAAATAAAAATGGAGGGCTACTACGTCCATCCGGGTTTTTAGTCCACACCATTTTTTAAATCAAAGTTAATAGCTGGACAAATAAAATTACAGGGGAGCTGGAGACAAAGTTGTGAGAAGGCTTAGAAATAAATACAAAACTTATGCTCTTAGTACCAACGTCGATCCTTCTTCGAGGAAACATTTGGTTCATAGCCAATTGTGTGATAAAATTGCACCAACGTGAAAGATGACTGCGTCTCCAACGCAACCAAGGTGAACTGACAAAGGATATCATCTTTGTGCGTAACAAGCAAAGAGCACTGATGGAAGACAGCTTGTTCTTCGTTGAAAATCGATCAGCTTCACCGGCCGACGCAACCATGAGGCGCAACCATGAGCATCGATAGGTCATCGTGGTGATGCATCATCCATTTGGCATCAAGTTTGGGTGAGGCACCTATGAAGTTCGACAAATCCTCAATGTGGTCTGTTTCTTCTCAGTAATCAAGCTCGAGGAAGGAAGAACCACGTGGCAGAGGACAGTGAGGCGGAACAACAATGGCCATCCAATTTTGTGTAGTTCCACTAAAATTGAGGAAGACATGCCCGGGTATGGAGACACGCATCGCGGTTTCCAAAAATATAAAAAAGGGTTAGCAACGACATCTCAATTGTCAATAAGAATTAATGAAAAGTACACCAACAAACAGAAGCATCATAATTATCTTGATGGGAACTAAACCAAGATACCCGAGAAAAAAACATTTCTTCATTTAACCAGTGATAGTACTACCACCGTACGGACAATGACTGCACAACCACCATGTACTTTTTGTCGAAACATGTATACCTCCACCGAGGCATAAATCAGGACAACTTTTCGAGTGGCATTTCCTCTATAATAGTAGTACTAGTAGGTGATGTTGGACCAGCCGATGAACCAAGCTACTATGCATGGGGAGCTGGGGAGTAGTCGCATAGAAGAAAACCCGCACGCAGCGACCTAGGGAGCTGGACCAGTACAAGAAGTTATACCTCAGGTGGGCGAGATGTCGTTTAGGCGGGCGGGACCTGCCCACACGACGGCAGCGAACAAGGGCGCGGAGGATCTTCGACCGTGCCAGCGCCGGCTCCGAGAAGACGGTGCGCATCGGCTTCCTCCATCGCCGACGACTACAACGTCAACGCTGCACCTCCTCACCTCCCGCAGCGGACGGGATTCAGCCGGATCTGTGACCATAGGGGAGGAGAGAGATAGAGTGGACACTGTCATCTTGTTTTGATATGGAGAGGGTGAGAGAGCGAGACGCGAGAAACTCTATCAAACAAGAGGCTATAATGGAGTAAAAAAATCTCTCCATAGCAGTGGTTTTAAATAGAATACGCGCGTTCCCGGAAAAAAGAAACGAAAACTGGCGGAAAAATTTTTAAGGGTCTGTCTAGGACACATCTAGATGTGAAATAGTTATGTCACATCTAAGTTGATGTCCACTCTTTTTGTGGTCTATTTTTTTCCTAGTTTTTTTGTTTCTTGTTGCTATATTATATACTTGTGGGAGCTTAGATGTGATATCCTTAAATAACATCTAGATGTGAATTAGACAAACTGTTTTTCTAACGTACCAAGAAAGAAAACTTGATCAAAAACACGCCCCCGCTTCCAGGCCGCGAGAGTCGTCGCGCACACACACACATAGACATAGACATGCATATCCGTGTTTACGTAAAATTCCATTTCCATCTCCATCTCCAATCATATTTGTCCAACTAGCACATTATTTACGTTGTTAATTATATACGCAGCAATATTAACGTACAACATCTCTTGTTTGCACACGTCCGGACCGCTGCCACAGTCGGTCCTGACCAACCCGAACCCTCTTCATCACCCGCGCGTGCTTCCCGCCTGAAACGGTCAGTGCCGCATTCATGCCCGGCCAGAGCGGACGCGACCTCTCACTGGTGCCGGTATTGAAGCGGCGCGCCGGTCGAGAGAGCATCGCCCGTGCCGCTTCCGGGTGCACGCGGTTGCTCCACATTCAAAGGTCGCAATAGCCGGCTACAACATGCATGTAAAAAGTTCTTGGGAGTCCGTGCTACAGCTAGCTGTCCTCCCCCAACTCGTCAATCTCTTCAAGTAGTGCTAGTACTCCATGGCGCGATCCATCGACAAGCAGGCGGGAAAGTTATGGTATACTACTCGGTTTGCGGTGAGTGGCATGCCGAGCGACCGTGTGGGGTTGAGCCGTGGAGGAGGGTGAGACACGAATACGACAGACGTGATTTAACCGTTGGTTTTGCTCGATGGCGCGATCCAACGAAACGAAACGTTGGTTTCTCTCCGTTTCCATTTTTTCTCCGAAAAAACCGAAACTTTTCCACTCCATTTTCATTTCTATTCCAAGGTTGCCCCGTTACAACATTCCATCAAATACAAAGGAAAACTAACACGCATGCTGATGCATCTCAATGATTCACAGATCATAGCCAATATTTACTTCACAACTAAAGAAAAAAGTTGTGAGAGCGTGTACGAAAGAAAAACTACTGATGGGGTCACTACGACTTAAACCCTAAACCCTAAACATGATTTAATTTCCTGGCCAGGTAGAACCTGTCGAAGGAAAGACAGCTGGCACCCTCGGATCATACGATGCTTTTGTGCAGTTCCACTAAAATCGACCTGAGCATCCCTGATGGCAAAGATATTGAAGAAGTGTGATTAGAATAATAGTACTGGCACTAGTTCATGAGACATAAGCTCATCACAAGTAGAAGCCGGTAGAAGTAGAGAAAGATCGACATGGAGATGGAGCTACGGCAGTGGAGCAAGCCGGCTCCAAAAGGAAGATGGACTACCTGGGACATTGGGCAGTAGCTAGAAGGGCGGTTGGGACGCGACATCGACCCATACCGCGGTGACCCCCGATTGGGACGCACCGACTATGGGTTTTCTCCCTCACCGATGTCGACCGCGTCTACGCAGAACATTGTTCCCTTCCCCCAGCTGCAGGATCAGGCCCATCGCTCTATGCTTGTGAAGAGAGCAACCTAAGCAAGCAGGCTTGTAGCTTAGGCTCCTGCTAGTGTATATATAGTGGTTTTCTTTTTCTCTCCATATCAACCATTTTATATTGTGTACGTGTCATTCAATAGTGAAATGATGGTTGCTTCTTCCGACTAACTTATTGTGTGATTTGACTGCTCCTTAGTGGCCCCTACACGTACTCCCCCTACGTGTATGCAATAGTCACACGTACACATGGACGCAAAAACGCGCGCGACGCCCTAATGCATTCATGTCCGAGCACACGACGGAACACACATGGTCACGCTCAAGTGATCAACCTACACGTGCATGCACACACATACTCAGTCAGGGTGAGCTAGTGACCGTATGAACACCGAAAAATATATATATTGAGCGCAATGAGCGTATTATGAAGTCCACTGACCGTATTTTTACAAACATCCAGTGACACACAGTGTATTTATCTCGTTTGAAATTAAGCCATATTAACCGGAGAGGAGGCAGTATGGACTAGCATTACTTTGCTGTGTCCCGTCAACTTGCCGAACGAGGAGAAGGTTGCAGGACGGGAGAAGCTTGCGCGCAGTGGCTCGCAGGACAAGGAGAAACTTTTGACTAGTGCAAGCTCTCCCTCGCTCAGGCGGTGGACGTGCAACAGTTAATTCGGTGTCAGATTGCCAGAAGCGTACACTATACTACTAGTGTTATTATTGTTCGACTTCCCGAACAGCCAAGCGCAAAGTTTACTAGTACTACTACTATAGTCCGTAAAGGTACGTACTATACTAGTACTAGGAACCGGATGGAGGAGCGTCTCCGCTCTTATTATAATTTTAAAATGTGATAAAGCAATCTTCAACACAGTTGGTTCTCTTCGAGGGTTCTCGCATGTGATAATGGAAGTTGATTGCATGGAACACTCGCCAAAATTATCGCTTAATTCTGGCTCATATCCTGTTACAAATAGTAGCGCTTAGTAATATTTCCTCTTTTTTTGTTATTCAGCATGTAAACAGGTTAGCAAACCTTGCGGCGCATCTTCGTGCGAACCATGCTTGCTGCACTTTGAATGTGGCCGAGAGCTGGCTTGATGAAACACCTCGCTTCCTACTTCTTTTTTTGCAGGGTACCTCGCTTCCTAGCGACCAGTGTCTTGGCCGATAGTCCTAAGAATGCTTATATATGAATAAAGCTCTCTCATTTACCCGCAAAAAAGATTAAGCCATATTAACCGGAAAGGAGGGAGTATGGACTAGCACTACTTTTTGGTGTGTCCCGTCAACTCGCAGAACGAGGAGAAGCTTGCAGGACAAGGTGAAGCTCGCTTACGCCTTTTGACTAATGCAGCCTACCCTCGGTGGACATGCATCCGTCCATTCGGTGTCAGATTGTGAGAGGCATACACTGTAGTACCCAACATGCGGAGTACCATCATTGTTCGACTTCACAAAGAGGCGAAGAGCCAAGCGCAGTAGTACGCGTACTTGGTTTTGCACCTTCATACTACTCCTCCCTCCATCACAGTTCATAGGGCGCGCTTCATTATGATGCATTTCTCTCAATGCATTTCCACCACGAGAGAGACTTTACACGCGTTTGGTTTAATGCTCAATTAATTAGGGCGTGGTAACCGCAATCAAGTCCATAATTTTCTCTCCATGTAGTGTACTACTACGGAGTGGAGTAAGTGCATGCATGTGTGTACCCGGGGTGGAAGCACTGCATGCATGTGTGTACGCATTATTCCCTCTAGTAATAGACGCCGTGCTATAACTACAAATGCTATTTTTCAGGACGATCGCTAGTCGCCTTGGTCCCATAGATTTTTTTCTTTTTTCTGAAGCACGCTGTATAAATAGTGACGGATGGAGTAGTATGAGCGGATTCAAAGAAGAGTGTATTGATGGTTGCTTCTTCAGAGCAACTTACAGTGGGAAAGGTGGGCCTTATGATTTGACTGCTCATTACTCACTATTAATGCGGCGTAACGACCGGGCTGAGTCTCCCATGCGGTTGTGCGCTACCCCCTCGGTTCTTAAATATACTTTGGAGTATTTGTCTTTCTAGAGATTTCAACGAGTGACTACTCAAATATTTGTCTTTTTGGAGATTTCAAATGGAATGGCACATACGGATGTATATAGACATATTTTAGAGTGTAGATTCACTCATTTTGCTCCATATGTAGTCACCTGTTGAAATCTATGGAAAGATGAATAGAATATTTAGGAACGGAGGGAGTACACATACAAAGCAAAATGAGTGAATGTACACTCTAAAATATGCCCGTTTGAAATTTGTAAAAAGATAAATATTTAGGAACGAAGGAGTATAATTTTTTGCATGGCACAGGGACCCGGATGATGAAGAGGCTTCTGGCAATGCTATCAAGCTTCCATTGTTTACATAATTGACGAACTATATAAATAATTTTCCAGCGACATGAAATTGTACGATGGTGTGAGCTTTTAGCTTTTGTTTCGCGTGTCTTTCCATCGATGCTCTTTCAGAAACAATAAAAAACTAACTTCCTTGCTAATGCATGTCAATTATTAGCAGATCAGAGCTAATAATTACATCACAACTAAAGACAAAGTTGTGAGAGGGTGTTAAATTAAAATTGATCCATGCTTTCATTGGCAGCAACGTCCCCCCAGCTCTGTCTAAATCAACAAGGCATGTTGGGAAAAAAGTAGTTGTCTGGAGCATGCAACATTCCGATCATTTTGTGCAGTTCCACTAAAATAGAGCTGAGCGTCCCTGTTCCAAAGATATCAAGTGTGATTACGATAATAGAGGACTGCTGATGAAACAATAAACACACAAATAGAAGCTGGACACCTTTGCAGTCTCTCTTAAGACTAACTAGTTGGAGAAGATTAGGCTCGGAGTTGGATGAGGAGGATAGAGCAAAACCAATCTCCCTTTGTGCAGTCTCACTGAAATGTAGAGACGTTGCCCGTGTGACATTTTAGTACAACTGCACAAAACACTCTTAAGAAAAAAGTGATTTGTGCAGTTCACCAAAAGGTCGCAATAGCAACGAGGTGAAATGGGCAGCCCTGTTTGCAAAAAAGAGGTAGAAAGGAAACAATTACTGGCCAATAATAGTTGATGACACAGGATACGAAAAAAAGAAGCATATTCCTTGTCCTAAGGGAAGATAACAACACAGTTGTGTTTGTCTAAAGCGGTGTGAGGACGAGAATGCAATATGGAAAGTACGCCGGACGAGCTACATTTTGGGCAAAGAACTATGGAAGATCCACATGCAGCGACGTGGGAAAACGGGCAGTGGAGCAAGGCCGGAGGGGATAACTGTAGGTCGTCGGGATGTAACTAGGTGAGCGGCGGCGGGCGGAATCTGCGAGCAGGTGGCGTAGGCCCTGCCGCGCTGGAGCTTGGTCAGAGAGAACGACGTGTACCGCAGATCAGGACGTGCTGCCTCGGCGCCATCGGACGGAGAAACGATGCACTTCCTCCATTTCCCCCGGCGGACGGGATGCGGCCGAATCAGTGACCAGCGGTGAGAGAGAGAAAGGCCACCGCACTCCCTTTCCCCCGGCGGACGGGATGTGACCGGACCAGTGACCAACGGTGAGAGAGAGAGAGAGAGGCCACCGCACTCCCTTTCCCCCGGCGGACGAGATGCGACCGGACCAGTGACCAACGGTGAGAGAGAGAGGCCACCGGAGCCTTGTGTGAGATACTCTGAAGAGCGACAAACCAGGCAGGCTCCATTGTATATAGTGAGCGGACTACCTTTTTCTCCATAAAAATCATTTTATATTCTGTGTATGTGCCATTGAGCACTATAACTTTATTTAAAAATAACGCGGCAACACGTCAAGTCGAACTTTGTTTCGTGCACGCGTGGTACACGACCTCCCTAGGTAAACAACCGCTACAGGCGTTCAAATTAGCATGTGGGCTGCCATTTCGTAAAGAAATGAGCTCCACCGTGTACCCGCGCGGGTGTGGCTAGGCACAAAGCGTGAGTACGTGCATGGTGCACCTATTCTCTTCTTTATACGTACACCACCCACGTGGGGTTGTGTGAGAGAGATACAAACCTAGAGAGATATAGTGTGTGGGTACTTGAGAGTTGTTTTGTGGGGGGGGGGGTCAAGAAAAAAATGTAACATATGCAATGTGTGTGAAATAGAGTCCTGGATATAACATATATATAGAGGGGGCGATCCACGAGAAGAGAGTGGAGGTATCATCGGCTTGAGGTGTCCATAGAATCGAAGAGAGGGATGATGTGTGTGTGTGCGCGCGCGATCGATAAAGAGTGCCATCGAATTTGTGTGTGCCCACGTCAAAGATATAGAGTGGCTGGCCTACTGGAACATGGGATGGGACTTGTGCAGTTTGTCTCTGTGGCATGGATATCTACCTGCAGCGCTTGACTATCGGTGTGTGGTGGGGGAAGAGGGAGGCCCAATTAACTATAGAGTTACAATGGCTGGTATATGTGTGGAGGAGGAGAGAGGCCTACCTCATGTATTAAGGAGATCGATCTGCCTCATGTATTAAGGGAGATCGATCGGCATCCATGCATATGTGCAGGAGATGAATAAGGTTGGGAGAGAGACAGAGCTAGAGTGTTGGAGGGGGTGGTAGTGGAGTTGCTTCTAACAAATGATGGGATAGGCTTGCTAGACAAACGGAGGGCACGCCCGCAATATCAATAAGAGAGGAGATGGTTGCTTGTTGTCTGTGCACGTGCGTGTGAGAGACGGGTCAGGAGGCATGCACGAATGATGAGGGGGGACGATGTGGCTGTGGTAAGCAGACATAACTACATAGGAAGATCAATCGCCCTTTGTAACAGAAAGGAGAGACATAACTTGTGAGGTACGTCGATCGATGGGGGAGGGGGTAGTTAAAGTCGATCTAGGTATATGTTGGGAGATCGATCGGTATACATGCATGTGTGTGTTAGAAGCAAATGAGGCACAATGAGAAGGATAGAGAGAGAGGGATGCATGTAGGAGGTGGTATGAGAGGCATACTATATCGAGGGGGAGGAGTGTGCGAGTACGAGAACGATGAAAAGAGTGGTGGGAGTGAGGCATGGACGGTGACAAGAGAAGAGGGGAAGCTTGTGTTTGTGCTAGGCACACCTGGATAGAGAGGCATATCGATTGATGTGTGCCGTAAAGAAGGAGCTAGGGGGCCTACACACACCGTGGGTGAACGACCTAAAGTGAAAAGACGAATTTGCGCGATGGAGCTAGAGAATGCTGAGGGAGGGTGAGAGGGATGCGGGCGTGTGCATGCACAAGAGAAAGTTAGCCCTAGCTACAAAGATAAGAGGGTTGTGTGGGTGTAAAAGACGAATAGAGATCATATGTAAAAAGCGAATTCGGATATTTTAAGAATTTATCATAGTGTTTCAAACCGACGCATGTGTGAATATATATAACGGTGATACACTTGGTGTGGTTATGAACATGGTATACTACATTTAATATATTTTTTCTCTACTCTTATAAAAAACGGAGTTGTTGATGATGGTGTGCCTGCCATCCTGCATTATAGGCTGTCTAATTTATATCTAGCGGATAGCAAGGAAACAATGATGGTTGAAGTTGGCAATAATCATGATTGTAGATTCTTATTGAAATAGAGAAACGAATTCAAATTTAGTTAGAATTGCAGCGGTAGTATAGACATTTGGAATAAACTAAAATGTTGGTATGAGTAGGTTACATGCATTATACAGCAAGCGAAAAAATTTAATCGGACATAACATGGATTCATACTCCCTCCTTCCATCTATATAGGGAGTAATGATATTTTTAAGACCGCCTTTGACTATTGACAAGATTAATAGTACATGACATGCACAATGTGAAAATTATATCATTGAAAGAACCTTTCACAGACGAATTTCACGGTGTGCTTTGTGTAAGTTGCATGTCATATATCATTGCTCTAATATTTGGTCAACGTTAGCATCGAAAAACACATTAGGCCCTATATAGATGGAAGGAGGGAGTAGTTTTGAATAGCATTTGTATAGTAAAACGGGGCAAGACTCTCTCTTTGTGTGGTGTGAATAGTTTTATTTTTTTTGTTTTCTTTTTGGTTGAGGGAAGTGCGAATTGATTTGGTACGTACAAGTACAATATTACTACATGTTAGGCTTGTCCCTAAAATTCAACCCGTGTCTTGTTATATCCTGAAAATTCAGATATCATGCTCCCAAATCTGGCGCCTTCACAACCCGCGCCTTGCTATCCCGAAATTACAACGCGCGCGAAAACACCCTCCAGCTGCTAAATCCCGACACGCGAAATCCCCCTTCTAACCCTGAGCCGAAAGGGCCGCTAGTTCAAATCGGTGGGGGGTACTTTTGTAACACACCCTACATTTTGGACAAGCGCGTTCCTAAGTCATGCTTCACCCCCTCCTATCGCCCCCTTTTCGCCATTCGAAATCCCAGGCCGCCATAACCTCTCCGCTCTAGCCGAAATCCAACCCTCCTCCGTCCGCCACATCACCGCTGCCCAGCTGGAGCCTCTTCCCCGACGATGTCGTCCATCGCAACAGCTCGACGTCCCTCGTCCACCTCCCCGGATGAGGATCCGTCGTCCATCTCGCCGTCCCGCCGGTTTAGCCACCCCGGCCTCCACCTCCAAAGAGCTGCTTCGACGATCGCCTCATCTATCGCGGCTGCTCCATCGCCACAGCGCCGCCTTAACCTGCTCCACCAGAACCGCAGCATCCTCACCAACTCCTCGGACGAAGCAAGGACTACTCGGCGCCACCAAAGAGGTTGTACACTCATCGCATCACACCTTCTCCTTAACTCGACCTCCCGGCGCCGACGGTGGTCCATCCCGCACCCCCATGGAGCGGCTACCTTGAAGCCGGCGCCGCGGGCGACATCTCCACGGCGGCTCTCCCCCAGTGTGAGGCCCCTTCGGCGGCAGCGTCCATACCAGCCGGATCTGCTGCTGCTGCTCCGGCTCTCGCTCGCTCGCTCGCTCGCTCGCCCAGCTATTGCTGCTGCTCTCACCCTCACTCGTGCTGTTGCTCTGCTCCGATTAAGCCACACTTCAGTCGACTGAATCGACTATTGGGTCAGTCAATTTTCAGGGGTTGGGGGCTCTCCGGAGTTAAGGAAGAACCACCCGCAGCAGGGACGGGGGCTCTCCGGAGAGGTACCCCACTATCTATCTTAGGGTTCAGGGTGGGGGGCCTAGAGGGCTGGCCGGGGCCGAGGTGGCGAGTTGTTTCGGGGCGGCGAGGCGACGCTAGGGCCAGCGGTTCGGCCGGTTGTGGCTGGCGGCTCAGGGGGGTGCAGGTTGAAGATGAATTGCAGGCCCTCCCTAAACAACATGTCAAGTGCCTCTCTGCTACCATTGCGTTCAGTTTCGACAGTAGCATTTAGATTCCACAGTAAATTTCAGTTTCGACAGTTAAGTTCAGAGTCAATAGTTTTTACCTCATCTGTTGTAGTCAGGTGGTTTTTTATGATGTTAGTTTTACATCCATTTTACATCATCTATTGGAGATGCTTTTAGAATCCCACTTGAGATTGACGATGTCTGTCTTGTGCTGCTTCAGCCTTGACGTCTTACGACTCCCCGAAGCTGCTCCAACGACAAAACGATCCATCACAACAGAGCAGTGCCCTGGACTCCGTCTACAGATTCCTCAGATCTTCCTCCACACCTCCGACAGCCACCTCTGCCTCAACCGCTTCAGCGACCAACCCAATGATGCTGAGGTCGACACGGCTACGGCAAAGAGGTTGTACACTTGTTGCATCACTTATTACTATACATTCACGTCGACCCATTAGGGCTATTTTGGTTCAACGGAAAAACATTGATCCATTGGTTGTTACCATCACTCTAAATTTCTGCATGCTCTCCTTACATAATCGCACCATATTTTTTTCGTATGCATGTCAGATATTATACACAGTCATGCTGAACGTGTAGAGAAAAAGACAAGAGTTTTGCGCGGCAATACAATGTCATGCAGACATCGCTCCATGGTGGGTTCAATGGAAAACCCTCCCCACCCCTCTCCGGATTGTAATCGAGAGGAAGATATCTATTCTAAGGCGGATTCAGACGCCGCTGACCACTCCTATTTACCCCCCAAGGTGTTTGCTCTACCTTGGCATGATGATTTTAGTCATATCATGCATATGTTGCCTTGCAGTGCCTACTTTTGACATCATATATGTCATCTGCTTAGTTTAGACATGTTCTGTAATGCCACCTGTTTAGTTTCTATATCATATATGGGAATTATGCAGTCTCATGTCTTTTAGCCAGCCATAATATATGTGAAATGTGCAATGCCATCCTGTTTAACCAGGCATCATATATTTGAATGATATCTTGCCCATCCTTTTCTTCACTACATTTCCATATGTCGACAATGTTTGTAAATTAAACTACTCTTCCTGTGAATCATCCATTTGGGTGGGAGATGAAAAAATCTGGAGTGAAAACAAGGCCTTCAGAGCAGACAGTGCTACCTGTCGAAGCAGATCTCTTCTTGGGTCCCGATAGCTCCTCAGAGATGGATTCAGAGACAGATGACCAGTCCTATTCCCCCACTGAGGTGTATGCTCTAACTTGGCATGGTTATACTGCTCATATCATGCATACTGTGTCTTGCATTGCATAGTTTAGACATCATATACACAATATACAACACCATGCTCTTAGTTCAGACATCATATCGAATGCCCTCTGTTTAGCATATAAATCACATATGTGAATTAAATGATGCGATCCTGATTATTTAGATAACATGTACGTGAATTATGTCATGCAATCATGTTTAGTTATTCATCATATCTTTGAATATGTTATGCTATGCTATCCAGTCTAGATAGACATCATATATGTGAAATTATGTCATGCTACCCGTTTTAGTTAAACAATATACATGTCAACTATTTCATGCCCTCTTTTTTCCACACTATCTATTGCATCTGTCTCTCATACAATGTCTGTACATTCAACTATGTTTCCTGTTTATCAGCCATTTGAGTTGGAGCGGGTGATGCCAGTATCTAGCGAACTAAAAACACGGTCTTCAAATAAAACAGTGCTACCTCTTGGTGGAGATAGCACCCCAGTTGTACATGCACAAGAACCAGCCCTACCACACATAACCCAAACTCTCGCAGATTGTACCCCTACTGCGATGGACAGAGAACCAGCTTCACCCGATGGACAGAGAACCAGCTTCACCCAATCTAACCCCAACCCCAGCCGATAGTAACCCACTTCCTGTTGACACAGCACCATCTCCACCATAGAGCTCCCAAACAAGAGCAGTTAGTAAGGCAGCTCCAGTGCCCAAAGGGCCAGTACTATCACGGCAAACCCCAACTCCACCAGTTAGTACACCTATTCCTGTGGAGGAAGCACAACCAGCTAGTCGTAGTTTAGCATCTATCGTATTTGATGTTGTTAAATGGTATGTGCGTATCTTCCCATCTTAGAAATATTACACTAAAGATGAAGGAAAATGCCAGTTGCAGGTGTTTGTCCATGAGTTATGTGTAAGTAATGTTATTCATGGCAATTACTTTGCTTCGTCCCATACATCCTACCTCCATGATGGTTATAATACAACAAATTTTCCCATTTTTCTCTATAGAGAAGGACCGATTTGGAAACTCAGGATGAGGTAATCTGTGCTAATACCTCTGCTATCTTCAAGAATGCTTGGTGGCAGTATCGGAATTACCTGAAGAAAACGTACTTCACCGGCAAAGAAACTCATCAAATTCCCTTACGTTCTCCTGAGACACATTTACTGGACGATGACTGGGAACGCCTTGTTCTGTACTGGTCCCGAACCAAGAATGTGGTAAGGTCTATGAGCTCATTTCTATTTTTAAGTATTATATTCTTGCGTCTTACTGTACTCTGTTCATGTAGAACAAGTGCCTAAACCTGAAGAACAATTGTTCTAATTTAAGATTCCATTGCTACCATAGGACATAGATATATGTTTGTTTGATGCTTTTATTATGTACTCGTACTTGGCAATAGAAGACTTGGTAGTTTAATCCTGTCCACCTTACTAATGAACTGGTTCACCGAAATGAGTTTCATATACTAGTACATGCTAAATTTGTTATGTGTCTGCTTGTTTCTTATTTTAGAATGCTGACAAAATATTGGGGAAGAGTGCCTTATTAAGCAACGGTAAAGGAAGTAATGCAGATAAGGTTTAGGATAGTGACACATCTTGTCTTGGTTTAGTGTTGGAGTTACTGGCCACTACCGCTTGCACAAGCTATTCAAACTCACTGTCTGAATCAGTTCGGTTTCTTGAGTCTCAACTACAAGCTGAAAGACATCGATCAGTTGTGCTGCGACAAGAAGCGGAAGGACTGTGGAAGTCCCTGGAGCATTCAAATGTATACTTTCTGGTGCAACAACAAGCGTTGGAGGATTTTAGCGCCAAACAGGACAAAGCTAATCAGCTTGCTAAGCTTATTGCCAGCATGGTGGATACCCAGGATAACGTTTCTTGAGCTCTTCTGAAGTTGTTTCAGTTCTGCTCTTGTTTTGCTGCAGCGTTTATTTGCACTGGTGGCCAATTTTGACGGCTAGTGTATATGATATGCTGCTTTGTTCCCTATATTTGCACTGGTGGCGAACTTTGATGCCTAGTGGATGTAATATGTGTAATAGCCGTGATAGCCTAGCGTTAGTTGCTTGCTTATTTATTTCCTTGTTGTCTTGTTTATTTGTTTGCTTGTAGTCATTGCAGTTCTTTTTCCGTGGTTAGCTAGTGGCTACAATAACCTATTTTTAAAAACTAGGCCACAATAACCATGGGCTAATATTTACTGTAGTGACACTGGGCCTCCTACGGGCCATAGAAACAGTGGGCCTTCTACGGGACGTAGAAACAGTAGGCCTTCTACGGGCCGTAGAAACAATGGGCCTTCTACGGGCCGTATCATCAATGGGCCTTATACGGGCTGTATGATCGATTGGCCAAACATTGGCCAATAACAGGCAGCATTATGGTCGTAAACGGGCTAGAGTTGGAATCGCCCGTTCATGGACCGACCCTAACGGGCCATCATTAATAGGCCGTATTTGATGACGCTATGAAAACGGCCCAACGTATTAACGGACCACAAACGGGACGACTGTAACCACGGGCTGAATTTTGCCCACAAGCAGAAAATGACAGTAACAGGCCGTAAGTAAATGAATGCTGGAAATGAGCCCAAGAATGGCCAACTGCTTGCTTACTTATACGCAACATGCTGTCTAAATTTGTAACTTGTCTGTGTCTTCGATTTGGACCCAACATCATGCTCCTCTGGTGAGCTAAGAGAGATTTCTGTATGCAGGCTGCACAGACTATCTTTTTTATAATTTTTAAAATATCACCTGCTTATGCTTTATGACGTGTAACCTTTTTTTAAAGTGACGTGTAACATTATTGTTAGTCCTGTTTTGCCATGTAGTACAGAATAGTGTCTTGTTCACTTCACTGTTGTAACTATATTTTTGCCCTAGTCATGTGTACTTACAGAAACATTTTAGGATGAAGTGACATCAACACAAAGATCTGCGAGCAGTGCAGCATGGCCGTTACCGAATGATTATGGATTGGAATCGAAATGTGCTGATGTTCTCGAGCATCAACTAGAGGTGGCAAGATAACGTGTACATGATTGTCAACGTATAATCAACAAGTTGAGACTGGACATGCAGGTATTAGATGCAGGAGTCAAAAAATGAAACAAGACACTGAGGTAACCATGAAGGAATTAGAGATTTTGCAGACTGAAATTTGTGCTATCTGAATCTGGCCAATCCTATTTTCTGAAGAGATTATAGTTCGAATGGAGTTAAGTTGATGCGCGTCCATGATGTATGAGCTGTATTTGCCCAATGTATGTAATTTGCTGTTTGTGTATGCTTTATTATCACCTGTGCCGAACCATAATGCCCAGTGGGTAGAATCAGCTGTAATTTCTTTATTGTATAGTGTAGGATTATTCTACCTTTCTATGCCTTGAACTCTTTGTTATAATAGTGTAGGCTTTTTAGAGGTGATAGTATTGAGTATGATAATTCTTTGAATATGCTATATCGTTCAAACGGGGGCCAATTCCCCCGACCATGGCCCTTCACGGGCCGTCAGATCCATGGGCCTTCTACGTCTCGTAGGATCCAAGGGCCTTCTACGTCTCGTAGGATCCATGGGCCGCCGGCTCATTTATGGGTCTTGTACGGGCCTTTAATGGGCCGTAGACGGGCCTTTAATGGAAATCGTACGTTGTATGGGATCACCATAACGGGCCGTTAATAGGCCGTATTTGGTGATGCTATGAAATTGGCCCAACAAACTAACGGTCCACAAACGGGCCGACTGTAACGACGGGCTGAATTTGGCCCACAAGCAGAAAATGACAGTAACGGGCCGTAAGTAACCGAACGCTGCAAATGAGCCCAAAAATAAATGGGCTCTGAGAAGGCCGAAAGATAACATGGGCTGGAAACGGCCCAACGGAATAACGGGCCGTTAATGGGTATAAAGTGATACACTGTTCATTATGGGCCAGTTTCACTACGGGCCGTTAATGGGTGTAAAGTGATACACTGTTCATTACGGGCCAGTTTCACCACGGGCCGTTAATAGGCTAAGAGTTACATAGGGCCTCATATGGGCCGAAAGACGTCATGGGCCATACATGGGCCAGAAGTGAAAACGGACTGGAATCATATTGGATGGCCCAGATGACGCTACTGGGCCTAATTCGTATAGGGCGTAACGGGCCTTGGGTAGCAGGCTGTAAACGGGCTATATGCGAGTCGGCCATTAACAGGCTTTCCATGGGCCAGCCTGCCACCTTTTGACCAAGTCAAACGGGCCGGCCTTTTCATAGGAATGGGCCTCTGTTGGGCCGTGCCACATGTCGACGTATCATAGGCGCCTATCTAACCCACTGACTAGCTGACACGTGTTTCGTCCAGCCAATAAGAATTTTACACGTGGAAATTTCCCATTGGTCGGGGCTGTTAACGGGTTATCGGATCCAAAACCCGACCCGATAGCTTAACGGTGTTCTGTTACGGTGGATGCCACGTGTCGGTCACCCTTGACGAAAGCACTTCTGTGACGCGCGATTTATCATCATGGAAGTGGACACTTCCGTGATGATAATTTTGGTAATGTCATGGAACACTTCTACGACAGCACAGGTATGACTATCTTGATTCTGTCATAAATTTGTCATGGATGTACATGCATGACAGAAAACGCGACCTACTGTGACAAACACGTATCATCACGGAAGTGTATTTTTTTGTAGTGATAGGAGAATGGAATATACAAAAAAGACAGCATTGCATATTCACATATACGATAGGAGGATGGAATATGTAAGCAGAAGGCATTTCAACAAAATTAGAAGAAATGAAAGCTAGGCACCATATGAACATGCAACCAATATCACTCTATCAGGTAAAAAGTGTCTCGTCGTAAGTGCCATTTCAAGAAATTAGAAGCAGAACAAGCTAGAAGAAAATGCAAGATGCAACCTACATCACACTCCCAAGTTAAATGTGTCTTATGTGTAAGTGATTGTTGCAGGTATAAGTTGTAAGCTACGTAGATGCAATTCAACAAAATCAGAAGCAATACAAAATAGACATCATACGGAACACGCAACCACATATAACAGTTCCAAGTTAGAGCAAGCACCTGTGATGGTGGAGTAGGGGAGATGTTCTCATCATTTACACAACTACGTTGACTATCCATCCTTGTGTTGTCTTGCGAATCTTGTTGGGAGGATGGCGGATTAGAATCTGTAGAGACCTTCTGTTTGAGTTGCTCCGAAGGACCACCATCATCCACTGCCGTACTAATTTCCTTCAGCTGTATTGATTTTGCATTGTGAAGTCAAAACGATAAGAAAAAGGAATAAAATTCGCTCTTCAGAACTCATTCATGCATGATACTGACAAACACTACTCTGATGAAAGGCAAACACATGATACAAGGATGGAATATGTACGAAAAACATGACGGCGTGCCATATTCATACCTATGATGTGGTGACTAAGTAGAAGGCATTTCAACAAATTAGAAGCACTGCAAGCTAGACACCATATGAAAGATGCAACCAATATCACTCTGCCAAGTTCAAACTGTCAAGCGTTTCAACAAATTAGAAGCAGTATGCTAGAAATCATATGCAAGACGCAACCAATATCACAGTGGCGAGTTAAAGGTGCCTTATCATAAGTGACTGATGCGGGATATGCAAGAACAGTAGTCTAATGTAAGAACATGGTGTGATCGGATATAGTATGTTCTAGAAATATGAACATGTGTCATATTCACGGGCATTATGTGTAAAGAAAGCAGATGCAATTCAACAAAGTTAGAAGCAATACAAGCTCGACATCATACACAACATGCAACCACGTATAATAGTGCCAAGTTAGAGTAAACACCTGTGATGGTGGAGTAGGGGAGATGTGCTCATCATCTACATAGCTACGTTGACTGTCTAGCCTTGTGTTGTCTTGCGAATCTTGTTGGGAGGATGGAGGAGTAGAATCTGTAGACAACCTCCATTTCAGTTGCTCGGAAGGACCACCATCATCCAATGCCTTACCAATTTCCTTCCGCTTTATTGATTTTGCATTGTGAGGTCAAACCGGCAAGAAAAAGGAATAAAATTTGTTCTTCAGAACTCATTCATGCATGATACTGACGAACACTACTATGATGAAAGGCAAATCATGAGGAAGGAATATGTACAAAAAACTTGACGGCTTGACATATTCACACCTATCATGTGGTAACTAAGCAGAAGGCACTTCAACAAATTAGAAGCACTACAAGCTAGACACCATATGGAAGGTGCAATCAATATCACTCTGCCAAGTTAAAAATGTCTCGTCATAGGTGGAGTTCCTCAAACTAGAAGCACTACATGCTAGACATCATATTCAAGATGCAAACCAATATCACACTGCCAACTTAGAGGTGTCCCATCATAAGTGACTGATGCATGATACACAAGAAGAGTAGTTTCATGTAAGAACATGGTGTGATAGACAGATATAGTATGTACCAAAAACAGGAAGGTGTGTCATATTCACACGTATCATGTGTAAGCCAAGCAAATGCACTTTACACTAGTTAGGAGCAATACAAGCTAGACACCATATGCAACATGCAACCAGATATCACACTGCCAAGTTAGAGCAAGCACCTTGGATGGTGGAGTAGGGGAGCGGAGACTTGGAACTTGTAATGCACTAGCAGTACGAGGAGAATCCGTACAGATGCTCCGTTTATGTTGCTGCAGAGGACCACCATCATTGCCTTCCTTACTCTTTTCCTTCCTCTTTTTTGATTTTGCCTTGTCAAGTCAAACCCACAAGAAAAAGGAATAAAATTTGCTCTTCAGAACTCATTGATGGGTGATACTGACGAACACTACTTTCATGTAAGGCGGCCGCATGATAGGAGGATGGAATATGTATGAAAAACAGGACAGCATGACATATTGACATGTATGATGTATAAAGTGTAAACTAAGCACAAGGTGTTTGAACTAGTTAGAAGCAATGCAAGCTAAACCATATGAAAGATGAAACCAATATCACTATGCCAAATTAAAAGGGTGGCCTAATAAATGTATTTGACCAAATTAGGAGCAATACATGGCAACAGGCTAGAAATAATATGCAATATGCAATGAATAAATGTGTCTCATCGTAAGTGATTGATGTAGGATACGGAAGAGAGGTAGTTTCATGTAAGAACATGATTAACAGATAGATGTAGTATGTACCAAAAATAGGAAGGCATGTCATATTCACAGGTATAATGTGTAAACTAAGCAGATGCAATTTACCCTAATTAGAAGCATTACAAGCTAGACACCGTATGCAACATGCAACCACATATCACACTGCGAAGTTAAAGCAATCACCTGCTATGGTGGTGTAGGGGAAATGTGGTCTTCAAGTACAGAGCTATGTTCAATATCTTCATTTAGGCTTGCCGTTTCTTCATAATCATGTGGGGAGGATGAAACCACACTCTTTATAAGAGTAGTGCGTCTCATACTAACCCACGAGTGTGACTGTCTCATCATAAGTGATAGATGCAGGATACACGAGAACATTAGTTTGATGTAAGAGCATGGTGTGATAGGCAGATGTAGTATGTACCAAAAACAGGAAGGCGTGTCATATTCACATGTATAATGTGTAAGCTAAGGAGATGCAATTTAACAAATTAGGAGTAATACAAGCTAGGCACCATATGCAACATGCAACCAGATATCACACTGCCATGTTAGAGCAAGCACCTGGGGTTGTGGAGTAGGGGAGATGAGATTTGGAACTTGCAGTACAGTAGGAGTAGCAGGAGAATCTGCAGAGATCATCTGTTTCGCTTGCTCCAGAGGACCACCATCATTCCGTGCCTTCGTCCTTTTAGATTTTGCCTTGTCAAGTAAACACACAATAAAACGAATGAAATTTGCACTTCCAAATTCATTGATGCATGATACTAACGAACACAACTTTTATGTAAGGCAACCACATTGTAGGAGGATGGAATATGTACAAAAAACGCTAAGCAGAAGGCGTTTCAACAAATTGGAAGCAATGCAATCTAGACACCATATCTAAGATCCAACCAAAATCACTCTACCAAGTTAGATGTGTCTCAGTATAAGTGGCACTTCAACAAATTAGAGGCAATACATCTATGAAATGGTATGCAAGATGCAACCAATATTACACTGTCAACTTGAATGTGTCTCGTCAGAAGTGATTGATGAGGGATACACAAGAAAAGTAGTTTGATGTAAGAACATGGTTAATAGAAAGATGTAGTATGTAGAAAAAACAGGAAGGCATGTCATATTCATAGGTATAATGTGTTAACTAAGCAGATGCAATTTACCCTAATTAGAAGCATTACAAGGTAGACACCATATGCAACATGCAACCACATATCACATTGCCAAGTAAGAGCAAGCACCTGCGATGGTGGTGTAGGGGAATTGCGGTCATCAACTAGAGAGCTATGTTCACTATCTTCATTTAGCCTTGTTGTTTCCTGAGAATCATGTGGGGAGGATGACACTGCACTCTTTAAACGAGTAGCGCGTCTCACAGTAACCCACTAGGGTGACTGTCTCATCATAAGTGATTGTTGAGGGATACAAAAGAGTATTAGTTTGATGTACGAACATGGTTAATAGACACCATATGCAACATGCAACCACATTGGAAGGCATGTCATTGTCAAAGGTATAATGTGTAAAGTAAGCAAATGCAATTTAACCAAATTGGAAGCAATACAAGCTAGACACCATATGCAACATGCAACCACATTTGACAGCGTGTAGTTAAAGCAAGCACCTGGGATGGTTGTGTGTGGCAATTGAGATCATCAACTACAGAGCTATGTTTACTGTCTCCATCTGCTGACACTACACCCTTTAGAGCGTTGAAATGCTTAGTGCTTATCTTCGAATTACACTGGAGCGACTTCTGTCTTTTCTTTTGTGTATTCATCAACACCGCGTCAGAGTCTGAAATACCCATGCATAAAAAAACAATGGTGTGAGTATGGGTGAAGTGTGTGCACAAGTAGTACAGTGTAAAAGTAGCAGATAGCAGGTCGGTGAGAAATAAATGACGGGAGACATATGATAGCTCTACAACATGCATGGCACACGAAATTACTAGATTCTAGGATTTTTAAATATGAGCACAAGGATGGCTGGAAAAATGCAGATGCTCCTCCAGCACACCACAAGGTGTGGTCCTATGAAAATAACAGTCGACTGAAAACAAATAGGTTAGTCCATTTTTCTGCACCGTCCGATGTACAAAGAACGGGCAGATCGCCTTCGTCTACCTCCAGCCAGTCAGTGTTGACGATCTTCCTCGAAACGCCCGCGACCACCAGCACAGTCCCCTGCCTCCGCCCCCTCAACCTCACCGCACCGCCCCCCGGCCATCCCTTCAAGCCCCGCCGACCTCCAGATCGCGCGCAAGCAGCTCCTGCGCCCCACACCCCTATAATAGACACAGATGCCCCCCTTCCCTGGCGAACAGGCGGACTAGGTGCTCCGCGTGCCTAAGCGGGTGCTGCTTCTTTTAATTGTGAATCAACTGACCCTGAATTGAAATCCAGGCGGGCTACTGACCTCTAGCCAAGGTGAAATAGTAAATGGGAGGAAACCTTGTGCATTTACTATCACGAAGAAGATGCAGTAACAAGCGCTCAACTAGTTTCTTTCGTGGGATGAATACGTTGTGAGCAGAGACGTAAGATTTCCACGAATAAGGGAAGAGGAGTACCACTTTCTGCTGGCAGTGTTGTGTCCTCCTTCTGTTTCCAGTGCTCTTCTTGTGGTTTGCTGGAAAGGAGAAGTTGTGGAGGACGATGGAGCCTTGGACGAACCCATGGCCAAGTTGTTGAGTGTGGTGCGGTGGCCGTCTGTCGGCCTCCGGGAACCAGATCCGAGGCGGCGAACAGCGGCGTAATGGGACCAGCTCCGATGCGGTGGACGGTTGCGACAGTGGAGCGGCAACGGTGAGGCGCAGGACGGCGTGGTCGAAGTGGTTCTGGTACAGTGCACGTCGGCGTCGGTGTCGTGCAGGCAGCTCTGCCTCGGCTTCAGCTGCTAAATCCTTGAGGGCGTTGCGGTTGCGTTGGACGACGATGTCGGGGTACCGGCTCCAGCGTGATGGAGTAGGGCGGCGGTGGATTGGGCGCGATGGGGAGGAGGATGAAGGAGGTTGGGGTTTCGCGGCTCATGGAGAGGGTGTTTTGGCACCCACGGAGTATGAATGGGGAAACAAAGGGAGGGAGAACTAAGGGGGAATAATGTTTTGGTTTGGGACGCACTTGTTTCAAATTTGGGGAAAGTTACACACTTTTCCCCCACCTAAAATTTTGGACATATTGCGGGTCGGGGGTAGGAAAGTAATCTTAGGTGTCCCAAGTGGTGGGCGGGATAGATTTAGGCTGAGCGCATGGGTATTTAGGCGCCCACGGCGTATGAATGCTTCTCGGAGGCGGTTGAGACTGGCGTCTTGGTGAAGATACAAACATACCCCGGTTTAGACCTTTGGACATCAGGCCAAAGGCTACACGGGCGAGAGTCAGGACAGTAATTTCCTACCACCAAACATTATTCTTGCGCAGTTTCGGCTGGCCAGAGGCTTATTTGGCGCTTCGTTCAATATTTGGGAGCAGAAGCATTTACGTTTTCAATTCTCTTGAATTGAACTTTCATGATTTGTCAAACTTCACAAATCTTGACTCTTGAAAATCCTAAAACTATGATTATTTTGGAATGGAGGGGGTACATTTCAATATACATTGTACACAAGTATATATTAAAAAATATGCAACTTACCTCAGTTCATGCATGGTTCCAGATATAATCTCCTTGGTTGCAAAAAAATAGTTAGACATGCGTATGAATATATATAGCATGTTCAAACGCGCAACAAAGATTGATGCCCCCTTTTAGATCTGATTTACAAATGCCATTTCTCAGATTCAAATAGATGAATGCACTTCCTATGAATTCGAATCTTTGAAACCCCCTTTATGTTGAATTCACCATGTATTCTATTTCGTAGCTAGCAATTTGGAATGTATCCATGTAAGTGAGAAATGTATAAAGTGCTTCACACTAACAACATGGAGTGCACTAATTAATGTTTATATATGAATTGCAAAATCAACGCATTGTCTGGATTTCAAACCACTCTCGCTCTATGGATCGATAATATGAAATAAACACATGCACATGCTAGAATTCAGTAGAGTATGGGTGTCTAATAGAACGATATTCGTTCATACGCAAATTGCAAAACTCATGATCTCATCCAATAATAATAATGCCATTTATATTTTAATTTAATGCATAGAACCACCTTTTACTCGTAGATGCACTATGCCTCGGCCCATTCTCACACACGCGCTATATATCTCTCTATCTAACGCATAAGTGCACACAATTTATATACATCGGCATTTCTCTCTCACACATGCTCACAATCTCTCCCGGGTTGTCAGGGTGTCTCACGCACACACTCTCTATATATCTCCCTCTCTTTTTCTTACTACTATGTACCACTCTTTTCACTAATCTCAGTTGGAAAACACTATTTCTCTCACATGCATATATACACATGCACGGTCTCTACTAGCCCTCTATAGGCACATATATGTGCCTACGTGTCTCTCGCACGCACATTATCTTTAGGCCTCTCTTGCACACATTGCCCCCCCCCCCACACCTCTCTTAGTAGTTGGCAGATATGATTCCATCAGATCATTCGGTAGGATATCCCTGACCGTTAGGCTGGATGGTAATATGTGGCAAAGTTTCACCCAAGTCCGGGCCCTTGTAGTTGAGGAAAAAGCCTACTCCTGGTACTGTATATATGTGATAGGGGTGTGTACAAAGTACACGTGAATACCAGGCATTGTGTGTGTGTATACTATCGATGAACTAGCCCCTGGGCTTCTATAACATACTCGGGGCCTAGGGTTACAAATCATATATAGTCGGTTTATCTTCAGTGGGGATAGAGTCCTCTACGACTCTGGTAGCTTCGTCTTGTACGTCGAGTCCTCCACATGGGTCTTCGTATAATGCGTCTCAGTCCAACCTATGTGGTGTATGATGGAACCGACCCATGAGTTCTCACGTTGACCCTCCACAACTAGAAATGATGTGCCCACCATACCCCACACGCAACCAGCCACTAAGAAAATAAGCATATACAATAGTACAATGGTATACTGAAAGTTAATTGCATGGTGCATCCAATAATATTTGTTCTGCATTGTGAATGTTAATATTTTCTCCTAAAATATTAGTCACAGGAAAGAGAAACTAAGGGTATATCTCTCCTTGCCTCCACCGGACACCCCCTCTTTCTACACCACTTTCACGTACGCACACAAACTATCTCTCGGCCCTCTAAAAGTATGCATGCCCCTAACACATTCACGCACGACCATCACTGTATTTCAAGCGAAAGCACTATACGGTCACTGGACTTCAGAATATGCTCATTATAGTCACCATATACATTCTCATGGTGATCATACGGTATCTAGCTCGCGATATGTCTCCGTATTTTGTTGATGACACTGGCGGACATTGTATTTGATGCGTGTTCCTATTTTGTTGACGACACTTACGGTCATTGTATTTGAAGCGACAACATGATATGGTCACTGGACTTTAGAATAAGCTCATCACGGTCACCATATACATTTTGTGGTGCTAACCAACTTGTGGTTGGATGGTTAGGAGGACACTAGTTTCCCCAGCCCACCAGGGTTAAAGTCCTGGTGCTCGCATTTATCCTGGATTAATTTCAGTATTTGCTGGTGATGTGCGTTCAGTGGGAGGAGACGTTCCCCTCGACTACGAGGCACCTATGGTGACTTCGTAAAATCTCAAGATCATATGCTGGCTCAGTCTCTCGAAGGTTCTCATAGGGGTAGGGTCTGCGTGTGTGCGCTTATAGCGGTGAGTGTTTGCGCGTATATATGAGCGCTTGCATCTGTACTGTGTTAAAAAATACATGTCGTGATTATACGGTCATTGGCTCACCCGTACAACTCTGTATTTTGTTGATGACACGATCAATTGACCAGTCAAACGTTCCACATGGTGCAACTAGTGTTGCACCATTAGTGCGGCGCATATATGAAAGAAAGAAATGATAGTTTGAGTCTGTACTGTGTTAATAAAACACATTTTATGGTGATCATACGATCACTGGGTCACCATACAACTCCGTAATTTGTTGATGACATGATCAATTGACCAGTCAAACGGTCCACATTCAGCAGCGCACATTACCATAGGGCCAACCCGTCAGCGCGTATATGAAAGACAAAAATGGTAATAAATTAGTGGTCGGTGGGGATTCGAAGTCGTGAGACCTCTGGTTGGTAGCCCGCGCTCCCTAACCACATCGGACAAGGATCTCCTTGTGATGATATGCTGAGCCGGCTGTTTTAATTGCACGCACGCACAAGCCACTGTGGTGAATACAAACTCATCACACATGCACACAAACACGCCCGCAAAGCCCGCATGCATGCATGCAATACTCACACGTACCGATTTAGCTACACTTCAGTCGACTGAATCGACTTATGGGTCAGTCAATTTTCATGGGGGGCTCATCGGAGTTAAGGAAGAACCAACTGCAATTGGGAGTGGGGCTCGCCGGAGAGGTACCCCACTATCTATCTTAGGGTTCAGGGTGGGGGCGGTGGTCGCCGGCGATGGGGTGTGTGGTGGTGGGGCGATGGCATGGAGATCGCCGGAGTAATAGCTCGGCGCGAGGGGGTAGAGGGATGGCCGGTGCGGCGGCGAACTGGCGGTGGGGAGTGGTTTTGGGGCGGGCGGGGCGGCAGGGGCCGGCGGTTCGGCCGGTGGTGGCTTGCCGCTCAGGGGGGTGGAGGTTGAAGATGAACTGCAGGCCCTTGATTTCATATCCAAGGGCTGGAAAATTGACTGACCAGAGATAAAAAAGTCAGTCGACTAACGTGTAGCCTCACCCCGCACATACACATGCACGCACGCAACACTCGCACGAACACACGCATGCATGCAGGCATGCAACACTGGCATGTACACATGCACTCACGGACACACACACGCATGCACACATGCATGCAACACTGAAACGTACACATGCACGCACGCAACACTCGCAACCTCCATGCACACAGCACACGACGCAAGACACACGCTCAACCTATACGTGCATGCACCCATTGTTAAGGACATGGACCGTTACGGGTATTAATCAACCTTATCTGTGATAAGCAGAACATTGATGTTTGCAGCGGCCTTTATGGATCACAACGTATCGAACGGGCTATCAACGTATATATGAAAATTTTGAAATTCTCTTACATTATATAGTAGGCTTATCTACATGAAATATATGACGTCACACTCAATGAACAATCATTGGTTTATGAAATGCCCACTTCAGACCGCCCTGGCCCACCAAAAGCTCCTCTACCGTGCGCTGCCTGCGTTGGGTCACTGACATGCAGGCCAGGTACCCAATGAGCCTACACGTCAGTGGAAGAACGGCGTGGTGTCGTACGTCAGAGTCGAGGGCGCCGCTCGCTGCACGCCCGGTTGAACACGCCTCCTTGCCGCACTCAAACGCCTCCATGAAACCCGTGTGGAAGCCAAGAAACCCACTCTGGACACACGTCCGTTCATGACCGGGTCGGCATTAAACGCAACACCGGCCGAGCTCCTCCCGTCCGCCGTCTATTTAATCTCCTATTAAACTAGGCTAGACGCCGGCCAAGAATCGCACACCTCTGCCGCTCCCCTATCTCCACCTTCACCATTTTGTCCACTCTTACAATGGCTTACGAAGAGTAGTTATCCAGCATCCAAGCCCGACAATCCCGCCGGATACAAGCTATGCAGCTCGCTGATCCACCTCCCTCCTCTCGCCGGACGGAGCCAGTTGCCGCCCCAAGCCGACGCACGGTTTAGCAACTCGCTGATCCTAGCCAGCTCGACAAGGAGCGACAAGCTGCTCCACGCCGGCACGACAGGTAGCACGAGCGTCGTCGCTGCCGTCCATGTCGCCGCCTCGTACCACGCCTCCCATGTCTACGATCGCGTCTCCCATTTCTGGGGCTGCAACCCCCATGTCTGCGGCCGTGCCATGTAAGCAGAGACAGAAGCCGGGTGCACGGAGAGCGACAAGTCGGTGGACAGCACCTCCGCGTCCGCCGCCATCATCGAGGAGAAGTAGAACACAGGAGGCCACCGCCGCTTGGGTCCCATGAAGGCCACCGCCGAGGCAATGCGGGCGTACACAGTAGGTGTCTTGCCAGATCCTTTTGTTGCGAGGACCTTCGCCAACCCCGCATGGGCTCCACAGAAGTGGAGAAGCCCCCTTCCACCTCCATCTTGGGCATCAGCCAACAATGTCAGTTGAGCAGTGGGGAAGCGAGCTGTCCTTTGGGCTGAAACATATACCTTCGGGGCTCCCGATAGTCCGATGATCATGCTGTCGGACATGACGAAGACAAATGGATCGGTGGGCAACCATTTAGGCTAGGTATTATTATACATGTGTTGTTCACGAGTAGCACCACTTAGTTGATTTGAATGTAATGAAATCCATCATGTTTGTATGAAAATGCGGTATTTTATATGAATTCCGTCATTGTTTATATGAAATATCATCATGTTTGCATGAATTTTGTCCGGTTGGTTGAGTTGCTATCAGAATGTGTGCGGCTACGGTTGGATGGCATAATTTGTAGGTCGCCGGTCGGTCTGCGGCCAGCTCGGGTGACGTGGTGGTACAAAAAAAGCGCAGCTCATGCGAGCTCGTCTCCAAACTGCGCTGGAGGATAAGCATGAGCACCCAAGCTCTTCCTCATTCATCGGTGGCAAAGGCACGGGTGTACAAAAGGGTCGCCAATATTTTGGCTACCCCGGGAAAGATCCAAACAACCCCTCCCAGCACATTCAAATCCCTCGTTCGCCGTGAAATTTTGACATGTGTTGTTTTCATGGACTAGCAAGATGCCCGTTTATTGCACGGAACATCAAGATGCATTTCTTTTACAAAACACCTGTTGTGATTGACCCATGCAGGAGTAATCCCATGTGTGCAAACTAATGATATCTCGAGAATTTTATCGGAAAAATGGTATCTTGAGAATTTCATCGAAAAAATGATATCTCGAGAAAGATGAGAGATAAGGTGAGGAGGAGTGGGGCGTGGTGGTAACTGGTGGTCAGACTGGGCGGAGGCATGGGGATGGACGGCACCGGCAGCGGCCACCAAGCCAGATTGTTCCAGAGACTTCCTTTTTTAATTGCTCATTAATAAGATTGTGGGAGATAAGGATGAACGAGGAAAGGCCTTAGCTGTAAATGTGGAGAGAGTGCGGGTATCTTTTGTAAAATTGTCATAGTCTGCTTTCTATCCGTCAGATATAGATCGGCCGGTCAATATTACAAGATGGCAGACACGCCATCATCACCAACTCAGTTTTTTCTAAGAGTAGAGATATTTTGTTGTGTGAAAACAAGTTTAAATATGAACAAATAATCGGTATCCGCGGTCTTCTGCCGAGAGCCCGAGACACATTTGGATGGCCTCTTAGTAGTAGTAGTGTAGAGTACTACTAGATAGTGAGTGTTTACTACTGTATCTACGTACTAATTGCAACACATGCATGTGTTATCAGTATAATGACCACATATGGATTTGATGGTAAGATTTGTGTAAGTTGGATGTCATATTATTGCTCTAACATGTGGTCAAAGTTAGCCTCCAAAACGCATTTTATACCCTATATGGATTGAGGGAGTACATGCATTGCCGAGGTTTCTCTTAATCCTTGCGTGCAAAGTTCTTATTGAAGCTTGAAATGTGAACACATGAACGGGAGGGACTACTACAACCCTTCCAAAAGAACTGTAGTACTAATGGTATCGTACTCCCTCCGTTCACCATCTCACATGCTTAGTACTTTTGCATACTACGGAAGTAACAAACTTATTCAACCACTCAACATCTATTATGGATGCATTGTGCATTTTCAATTGAGTCATATAGACCGGAAAGCAGGCACTTAGGGCATCCACAATGTATGCTTTTTGTTTCCTCTAAGCCCTCTCTCCTCTTAGAGGCAGACCTCTATACATTGCATGAACCGCCTCTAACAGAAAATTGGCTAACATCGCGTCTAACCTTATAGGCTGCCTCTAACAAACAATCCATTTGATCCCAATTGTCAGCCTTAGGAAGCATAAGAAAGTAGGAGTACAAGAGAAATAGTCGGACAAATGTGTTGATAATCAATACTTCTTAAATTTCTGCTAGGGCCCACCTTAGAGGATGGTTAGAGTCTCTATACATTATGGTTTTTGCATTTGATAAGAGGCAAACCATGTGGGGCCTACCTTAGAGGCAAGGCTCTATACACTAGAGATGCTCTATACGTATTACTTTTGATGTGTCCCATCAACTCGCAGAACGAGGAGACGCTTGCTTAGTATGCTGTCTCCCCCGCCCACGGGCGTGGTGGCTTGCAGAGTCGCAAGACGAGGAGAAGCTTGCTTATTACGCCTACGCCTACTCCCTCGCCCACGTGCGCGGTGGCTAGCAGGACGAGGAGAAAATTTTACTACTCCCTCCGTTACTCCGCATCCCTACATTGGTTAGAGAGATTATCATATTGTTTGAAATATGTCTTTTAGTAGTAGGAGTAGTACAGTGGTACATAGGAGTAGTACTACAACAATTTCCTTGGAGTTCGTGGTGCAGCAAGCTACCCTAGGCTATGTTACTACTCCCTCCTTTCCGGTTTATGGCTCGATTTCAAAATCTCTCCAACCAAGGTAGACGGTGAGTGGTGGAATTAATTTCATAGTTTCAACAAGTAATTAGTACGCTCATTTTTCTCAAGAAGTTATGTTTACTAATGCATTAATTATAACGGTTGCATGCATGACCACTAAATTTCCATGAACTCTACATGCATTGGTGAGTTTTCTCTTGATACTGCTTGCATCGGGTGATTTAATGCACCTCGAAATTCAAACGTGTGATGGTACTACTAGTAATTGAAACTTACAAAACGGAAAAACATTTTTTTAGATGAGCCCTATAAACCGGAAAGGAGGGAGTAGTAAGTAGTACTACCTCCATAGTGGGTACGTACTCCGTAAAATCAGATTTCCCAAAACTAAGTCGCTCAACCTTTATTTGGTTGTTTCCCTTCCTGCCTCGTTGCCTCGAACAGATAATGCCAAACTCCCCTGCCTGCCGTATGGGAAAAGACCCGCCCTCACCTTTTTTAGTCTGGGTTTGTATCGATGGATCGCGCGAAGCAGGAAAACCCAAGCCGTGTCTTATAGTCCTCCGTCGTACTAAAAGAGTGGAGACGCCTGCTTTCATGAATTATGTACTTCCTCTCGCCGACATGTGGGACATATAGCAACTGGGTCGACATGTCATGCACCAAATAACAGTGCAGAACAACAGGGGGACACACCCCATCATAGCGCCCCAGTAGTAGTAATGAGCAATGAGACATCAAATCACAATGCCTCACCTTCCCACATGGACGAAGCAACCATTACTCACACTTCGTTGAATCTGCTTCGCCATCATCTCCTTCAAGAAAACCACGTATTGCTTCTGCCATTGTTCTGCCTCAAGAGGGATGTGCATCGCCTTGGTACATCATGACACGTGGGACCGCATGACAGGCCATGCTCCCCCGCCCACCGCTTGGTAAAATCACCTCATTTTTACTACTTCCCCCATCTCAGTTTACAGGGCATGCATGTTGTTCTAGGTTGAGAATTTAACTAGCTATATATGTGATCAACAATATATGTTTAGAAACTAAATCCGCTTTAGAATCCAATGATATACTTTTTCTAACATAGTAACTCATATTTAGTTAGTCAAATGGATGACCTAGAACTACGTGAACGCCCTATAAACCTAGACTGAGGGAGTAGTATCTTTTTAGATCAATATAGTCGGGATTCACCAAGGAGCAAAACCAAGTGGTAGGCTGCTCCTGTCGTGTTGGCATAGCAACTCAAGCAGGGTCAGTCCGCACACGAAATGGCGACACACTTAACAGGACCCCTTTGGCCGACATGTGGCTCATCCACCGTCTTGCTCCACGTGCGATGCACCAAATTACAGTTCGGAGCAGCGGTTGGACATGGAGGCACCCCGGTCGTAGCGCCGCAGTAGTAGTAAATGAGCGATGAGGGGTCAAATCACAAACCCCACCTTTCTCGCATTAAGCTGGACGGACGAAGCAACCACCATTTCACTCTAGGGCGCAAGAGCATAAAAAAAGAGAAAACCAATGATGTGTGCGGCAGCTACCTAGGGCACCCTAGGGTAGGAGCCTCCACTACAAATCTGCTTCTCCCTCGTCCTCTTGTAGAAAACCGATGATGCGTGCGAGGGGTAGGGTTTGTCGGAGTACTACGGCGTGCGGAGCCATGGCGTAGTAAACGGGAGATGGATTGAGTTCGAGACTATGCCTTAACACGGGTGGGCTGCTTGGTTTTACGGGAACGAGCCAACATTTTGGGTTCGTGGACCAGTGGAGATATACACAGTACAAAAAATTGTGGATGGAGGTTCGAGCGAAAGGCAATGACGCATGGGCCCCGCATGTTGATATACCCACGGCCGTGTGAAATTTGCTACTCAAAATAATGCATAAAAGTTCCTCCAAAAACATCAATAACTAATGGGAAGTGAATGTATGCGTAAAATGAAAATGTAAAAATGAATTGCAATTAAAAGAATGACATTTTTAACAAAAATGTGAATGTGAACTACATGTGTGTGCACGTGACCAACACATACATTGTCAATACAAAATCTAATGCAAGAAATTACTTATGAGTAACATGCACGAATTGATGATGTGGTGCTTGCATGCATAGAGTACAAAAATAATGTGATTTATGGCTTTCATGCATGACATGTTCTTGTGCCATAGTTGCATGTCCAAGAAAAAGCTACTAGTGGGTTGTACTAGCTATTTAGGAATAGAGAAGATGTATACATGGAAGTTGTAGGGAAAGAGATGACATGTCTGTCAATTCCTATGAGTAGGGATTGGAAAAGAGATGTCATTTGGTTCACATCATAGGAACTTTTCTATTGAATCTAGAGATGACATGTATCTCAATTCCTATGAGGAGGGATTAGAAAAGAGATGTCATTTGATTCACATCATAGAAACTTTTCTATTGAATATACGCTAATGTTTATTTTCCTTTGAAATTGTGGGAGTATAGGAATCCATTCGTATGAACCAAGTGGCTCTAAAGCTATAAAAATGATATCATGCTTATTTTCCTTTGAAATGTGGAGTATATGAATCTATTCCTATGAACCAATTGGCTCTAAAGGAAAAAATCATATCATATAGAGTTCCTATGATATTCCTCCACACCAAAGGATGGTTGAAATTGTTGCAGGTCATACAACGGTCTTTTGTTGTACACTCATCCCCCATCTTTATAGTTACCTCTTGAAGATGAATGAAATGATATATACTGGGTATTCTATATGTGTATTTTGGTATATGAAAACTCAGTAAAAGTTTGCGAGGTTCGAATTTTCAATAAAGCTATATGCACTCCATTTTGGAATGGAGGGAGGAGCATATGGAAGTTGCTAACACTCACGTGGAAGATTTGTGTGTCGTAGGAGTGGTTGTTCTGTTAAATGACATGGCAAAACTGACACTGTCGGATGCCGATCTAACGGTTCTTACGGCGTTCGTCAGGAAACGGCTTTTGGTGAACATCTGTCAGGTATGATTTACGGACACATGCATTGCATTTTGATACGGGCCCCCTCTCTCTCATGCACACACGCACCCTCACGAGTCACAACTCTCCCAAGTCCTCTCACACCCACCGTCTATCTGTAGGTAGACGTCACACACATATGTGCTATTCACACCCTATCCTCATAACTTCTTAAAAATGAAAGATGTTGCGCACCTTTTATTTTAACTCACACGTCACACACTTATACTATTACTCTTTTGGCGAACGTTCTTTGGGAGTAGTATATTGTAATCTCCCGAAGAGAAGCGGTGCACGCACGCACTAGTTCTCTCACACCCACTCATGGGTACACGTAGGAGCGCATTTGTTTAAAAACAGGCATCCCAATTGACATTTTGACTAGTCTAGTTTTCAACTTGATGGAGGGTCGGGGACCGCACGTGAATGATACAGTGTTGTGCGTCCTAGACGCGGTGGCAAGTTATTGATCAAGTTTTATTTTACTTGAACTTTAAATGAAAATAGTGGTTCATGCATATTAAATTTCATAACGGCTGGTACAACAAAATCACTCCACTATATATATAAGCAGGAGCCTCGGCGCTTGCTTTGCTAGGGTTCCTCTCTTTCACTCTCTCATACTCTCCAGATCTAAGCAAGACATAAATGGCCACACACTCTCTCTGCTCATGGCTGGTCATAAATCCGGCCGGACCACCTCGATGGGGGCAGGGGTGTAGGTACATCGTTCACGCGGTCGTCGGTGGCGAGGGAGGAGACCAACAGCTGCCCGCGCGTCCCGATCGGCAGCCATGTCGTTCTCTCCAAGACAGCGCGGCCCGAGAGGGCCTTCGAGCCCTCCTTCCTCCCTGTGGTATTGTGCCCAAGATGCAGCCTCCCGACGCGGTCTTTGCCACATGTCGACAACCCTCAGGTATATATTCCTTCGAAACCTGCCTTGCTCTACTGCCAAAGCCCCCCGCGTGGCTGCGTGTGGATCTTTTTCTACTTCCGTCGGCTCTTCGAAGGCCACCTATACTTTTACTATCATTAAAGGTAAAGCTAGTTCATACAGTCGAATCTAAGAGTTAGTTCAAATAGGGAATAAAGTGGGAAAGATATAACATGAATCTAGGACTTGGTTCTAAGAGGAAACGGGGGAAAGTAGTAGATACTAGCTACCCAACTGGTCTCTTGGCTGAAAAGGCGAAGAAAGCATGGTGGATGGCAAAGGGTGGGGGGAAGTGGACCTGTCTCTTGGTCGAAAAACGAAAGAAATTGAGGGGTGTTGGGGGACAACGCAAATGAGAACGAGCAGGTCTAGATTTCCTATGCTCACATAGGAAAATGTCGCCGAGGAGATAAAAAATGGGGAAAATGCAGACATGCTGCTTGTGTGTTTGCCGCTCTTGGCAACCACATCTGCCTTACCACCTTATGCCCCTGCTGTCCCAACGCTCATATCGCTACCGTTAATGTAAAATCACATGAAGCATTAAGCAATGCCACCTAATGTCACTATTAAGTAATGGTCTAGTGTCGTCGATAAATTGAAGCAATGCCACCTAATGTCACTATTAAGTAATGGTCTAATGCCGTCGATAAATTGAAGCAATGCCACCACCATTTTATGAAGTGCTTCCATCTTGCTTTATTTCCCATGAATGGTGTTTTTGCAGTTACACTTAAATCTCACACTGCTAACATTCCTTTATTCCAGTGGAACTGCACAAATTTTATTGCACATTTACTGACCATGTGCTACTCTCATGACAGTAATACTAATGCTATTGTTCTGCATGTTAATCTAGTGGCAGTGTTGATGTGATCTGATGCTACTTACTTATGGGCACTTTCATACTGTCAATGTGGTAGATGTTGCTCTTAATCATATGCCACTGCAAATAACTGTCACTGTTTAAATGACCATATTTCATATTTGCGCAAACAGGAATGTATGTCTCCATATCGTTTCTATCTCCGCAATCAAAAGTACACACCTCAGTTTTAGTAAAATTGCACAAAATGAGATGGCTATTCCTAGCTGCCGTCGTCTAACCACCCGTCTTCCAGGTATTCCTACATTGGTAGTAACTAGGTAGAATAACCAACACAATATAAAGAAGCTAATTCGTATGTTTTACTTCCTGATTGCAGTACAGGGACGAGCAAAAACAACTGCATCCTAGTATGGAATGCACTTTCTCCCAGTTCATCCATGGACCGAGGACTAGCTGGCATGGCTGCACAGAGGTTTTTGGGACAAGTGAGCGAACAAGAGGCATTGTGGTCTGCTTATTTCTGCAAATAGCGGTGCTTAAATTTAGTGGAACTGCACAAGAAGTTCAGTTGGTCAGTACACTACATGGTTCAGTTCAGCATTCCAACTGAGAACACAATTAGAATTGCTTATTCTGGAATGAGAGAACCTAACCTTGGATGGTGGCAACAAGAAAAACCAGAGTGAACTCCAGGAAATTAAAGCCTGCATAGGGAGGCCCTTTGCTTAGACAAGCCTTGCTTGATTTATCCTGATTTGTAAACCTTCTCACAAATTTGTCTTTTGTTGTGAACAAGTATATATTTGTTATGTTCTATGAATCATTGAGATGTATAAAATTGCTTAACTTATGCTTTTCAAGTATTTTATGAAGCCGAGTTTAATGTGAATGTTCCACATGAACGCTGGACTAGCGTGTGAACGTTTGAAATTTACATTGTGACCCCAGCGAACTACATGAACCATTGTAACAAAATATGTAGTTGCTTATATGTCAGACAACAGATTATTGATTGTTAGCTGGTCGATAACCGACTTTTCTAGTGTTGAAGCGAGCTGAGTCAATGTGTCGTGTTTTGCACAACTGCTTACAAGTGGGGTAGCACCAACAGTGTTTACAAGTACTTAACCAGCCTTACGTACCCTATGTATACGTCGACGCACAGTTCTCGAACGAGTACTCTATTTCATCAAACACACACTGCTCGTATGATAAACTGTGACAACTTATGTCTTACCATGCCATATTCATGAAAAAAACTAGTGAGGACGCATCTGTTTTGGCAACAATTAGGATGGTTCTCACATGAGTCACGGGCACACAAAAGTAGCAGCAGTTCCCATACATGGATTCAAACAGAGTACTAGCCCCAGAGGGCTCGATAACAGGCAAGGTTCGGAAAATTAGGCACAATCTAATCTACTATTAAACACTAGCTGGGGAAACTATTTCGTGCCTCGATCTAATTTGGGATGGACACAAGACGGACCTTGCCATGAACATCATCGAGGACGTTCGGCAGCAGCTCAATCCTGTGAGCCTTCCTGAAGATAACCTTGTGGCCTTGCCACTCATAAACTTGTTTGTGGAGGCATGCCCCATCATCTTCCTGCGTAAGCTTGACAAGAACAGTATGCCTCACAAACGAAGGAGTAGCTTTGAACTTATTGTGCTTCAGTACACCCTAGACAACACGCCTGATAATAGTGAGGCTGGAATACATCTCGACATTGGTATAAGTGCAAATGGCTTCCAGGATCCAACAGCCTAAGAACTCTGTTTTCTCAGTGCGTATATTCAGGTCATCCGCCTCATAGCGAGTGACATGTACAACCACACAATCCTTGTTTGCATCAGGGCTCTAATTGAGACAAACAATTTCTGAATTACTTTCCAAGATAAGAAACACAAGTTATTTAAACCGCCAGAGTCAAAAGTATGCATGACCGGGAAGGTAGCATGGCATCGAAGCTAATAAAACTTTGCATTATTTATCACCACATACTTAGATGAAAAACCACAATCGAGATTGGCAAAGAAGAAAATCACCTTGGGAAGCTCAGCGGGGGGGGGGGGGGTGATGAACCACAATTACAGGGGATCAATTGTAGCTCTTTTCGATAAGTAAGAGTGTTGAACCCAACAAGGAGCAGAAGGAAATGACAAGTAGTTTTCAGTAAGGTAATGTCTCCAAGTGCTGAAATTGTAAGTAGCGAGTAGTTTGATAGCAAGGTAATTTGTAACGAGCAAGTAATTGACGATAATAGTAAAAAGTATGCAGCAAGGTAGCCAAATCCTTTTGAGGCAAAGGATAGGCCAAAACGGTCTCTTATGATAAGCAAAGCATTCTTGAGGGTACACGGGAATTTCATCTAGTCAATTTCATCATGTTGGTTTGATTTGTGTTTGTTACTTTGATAATTTCATATGTGGGTGGACCGGTGCTTAGGTGCTGCTCTTACTTGAACAAACCTCCTACTTATGATTAACCCTCCCGCCAGCATCCGCAACTACGAGAAAAGTATTAAGAATAAATTCTAACCATAGCATTAAACTCTAGGATCCAATCGGCCCCTTACGAAATAGCGCATAAACTGGGGTTTAAGCTTCTGTCACTCTCGCAACCCACCATCTAATTGCTACTCCACAATGCATTCTCTTATGCCCAAATATGGTGAAGTGTCATGTAGTCAACGTTCACATGACACCACTAAGGGAATCACAACATACATACTATCAAAATATCGAACACATATCAAGTTCTCATGATTACTTGCAACATGATTTCTCCCATGACCTCAGGAACAAAAGTAAATACTCACAAATGATAGACATGCTCATGATCAGAGGAGTATTAAATAGCATATTGGATCTGCACATATAATCTACCACCAAATAAACCATATAGTAATCAACTGCAAGATGTAATCAACACTACTAGTCACCGCCTAGCACCAATCTACAGTTCCGGTAACAAGATTGAATACAAGAGATGAACTAGGGTTTGGGATGAGATGGTGTTGTTGAAGATGTTGATGGAGATTTCCCTCCCCGAGATGGGAGAGTTGTTGGTGATGATGATGATGATGATGATTTCCCCCTCCGGGAGGGAAGTTCCCTTGGCGGAATCGCTCCGCGAGAGGGCAAAAGTGCTCCTGCCCAAGTTCCGCCTCGAGACGGCGGCGCTCCGTCCCGAAAGCCTTCTCCTTTTTTTCTAGGTCAAAATGACCTATATACCAGAAGATGGGCACCGGAGGTGGGCCGAGGAGGCCACAACCCACCAGGGCGCGCCCAGGTGGGTTTTGCCCACCTGGTGGCCCCCTCTGGTGGTTATGGCTCCAATATTTCTTAAATAATCCATAAAAATCTCTGTGAAGTTTCAGCTCATTTGGAGTTGTGCAGAATAGGTGGCCTGACGTAGCTTTTTCAGGTCCAGATTTCCAGCTGCCGGAATTCTCCCTCTTAGTGTGTACGTTGAAAACTATGAGAGAAAAGGCATTAGAATTACTCCAGAAAGCATTATTATGGATAAAAACATTATAAAAACAGTAAGAAAACATGATGCAAAATGGACGTATCAACTCCCCCAACCTTAGACCTCGCTTGTCCTCAAGCGAAAACCGAAATCAAAAAACATGTCCACATGCTTTGAGAGAGAGAGGTGTCGATAAAAACAAAATACAGACATAGAAGCATCATGTTGATTATTACTACAACAACAAAATTAAACATAGGACTTTTATCATAGAACTTGCATCATATACTTCCCATGAATAAGTAACAGTTCATCACATAATTGAAGTATAAAGCAAAAACTCTATTAGCAACCAACAAACTATGTTCTCAGTCAACTTTGCAACTACAATTCATCATCTTTTCAGGAAGGGTCACGTGTCGGAGCCTTTAGGCAAGTCCACATAATTGATGTCTACTACGCAATCTTCTTCTTGTAGACATTGTTGGGCCTCCAAGTGTGGAGGTTTGTAGGACAGTAGCAAATTTCCCTCAAGTGATGATCTAAGGTTTATCAATTCGTGGGAGGCGTAGGATGAAGATGGTCTCTCTCAAGCAACCCGGCAACCAAATAACAAAGAGTCTCTTGTGTCCCCAACACACTCAATACAATGGTAAATTGTATAGGTGCACTAGTTCGGCGAAGAGATGGTGATACAAGTGCAATATGGATGGTACATAGGTTTTTGTAATCTGAAATTATAAAAACAGCATGGTAACTAATGATAAAAGTGAGCGTAAATGGTATTGCAATGCTAGGAAACAAGGCCTAGGGTTCATACTTTCACTAGTGCAAGTTCTCTCAACAATAATAACATAATTGGATCATATAACTATCCCTCAACATGCAACAAAGAGTCACTCCAAAGTCACTAATAGCGGGGGAAAAATGAAGAGATTATGGTAGGGTAGGAAACCACCTCAAAGTTATTCTTTCCGATCAATCCATTGGGCTATTCCTATAATTGTCACAAACAGCCCTAGAGTTCATAGTAAAATAACACCTTAAGACACACATCAACCAAAACCCTAATGTCACCTAGATACTCCAATGTCACCTCAAGTATGCGTGGGTATGATTATACAATATGCATCACACAATCTCAGATTCATCTATTCAACCAACACATAGAACCTCAAAGAGTGCCCCAAAGTTTCTACCGGAGAGTCAAGACGAAAACGTGTGCCAACCCCTATGCACAGGTTCATGGGCGGAACCCACAAGTTGATCACCAAAACATACATCAAGTGAATCAATAGAATAACCCATTGTCACCACGGTTATCCCATGCAAGACATACATCAAGTGTTCTCAAATCATTAAAGACTCAATCCGATAAGATAACTTCAAAGGGAAAACTCAATCCATTACAAGAGAGTAGAGGGGGAGAAACATCATAAGATCCAACTACAATAGCAAAGCTTGCGATACATCAAGATCGTATCACCTCAAGAACACGAGAGAGAGAGAGAGAGAGAGAGAGAGAGAGAGAGATCAAACACATAGCTACCGGTACACACCCTCAGCCCTGAGGGTGAATGCTACCTCTTGAGCACTGCGTTGGTTTTCCCTTGAAGAGGAAAGGGTGATGCAGCAAAGTAGCGTAAGTATTTCCCACAGTTTTCGAGAACCAAGGTATCAATCCAGTAGGAGGCTACGCGCGAGTCCCACGCACCTACACAAACAAATAAATCCTTGCAACCAACGCGATAAGGGGTTGGCAATCCCTACACGGTCACTTACGAGAGTGAAATCTGATAGATATGATAGGATAATATTTTTGGTATTTTTATGATAAAGATGCAAAGTAAAATAAAAGAAAAGTAAAAAGCGAGGGAAATAACTAAGTGTTGGAAGATTAATATGATGAAGATAGACCCGGGGGCCATAGGTTTCACTAGTGGCTTCTCTCAAGAGCATAAGTATTTTATGGTGGGTGAACAAATTACTGTTGAGCAATTGACAGAATTGAGCATAGTTATGAGAATATCTAGGTATGATCATGTATATAGGCATCACGTCCGAGACAACTAGACCGACTCCTGCCTGCATCTACTACTATTACTCGACACATCGACCGCTATCCAGCATGCATCTAGAGTATTAAGTTCATAAGAACAGAGTAATGCCTTAAGGAAGATGACATGATGTAGAGGGATAAATTCATGCAATATGATAAAGAAAACCATCTTGTTATCCTCGATGGCAACAATACAATACGTGCCTTGCTGCCCCTACTGTCATTGGGAAAGGACACCACAAGATTGAACCCAAAGCTAAGCATTTCTCCCATTGCAAGAAAGATCAATCTAGTAGGCCAAACCAAACTGATAATTCGAAGAGACTTGCAAAGATAACCAATCATACATAAAAGAATTCAGAAGATTCAAATATTGTTCATAGATAATCTTGATCATAAACCCACAATTCGTCGGTCTCAACAAACACACTGCAAAAGAAGATTACATCGAATAGATCTCCACGAGAGAGGGGGAGAACATTGTATTGTGATCCAAAAAGAGAGAAGAAGCCATCTAGCTAATAACTATGGACCCGAAGGTCTGAGGTAAACTACTCACGCATCATTAGAGAGGCTATGGTGTTGATGTAAAAGCACTCCGTGGTCGATGCCCCCTCCGGCGAAGCTCCAGAACAGGCCCCATGATGGGATCTCGTGGGTACAGAAGGTTGCGGCGGTGGAATTAGGTTTTTGGCTTCGTATCTGATCATTTGGGGGTACGTAGGTATATATAGGAGGAAGGAGTACGTCGGTGGAGCAACAGGGGGACCACGAGGGTGGAGGGCGTGCGTGGGGGGGTAGGCGCGCCCCTACCTCGTGGCTTCCTCCTTTATTTATGGATGTAGGGTCTAAGTCTCCTGGATCATGTTTGTTCTGAAAATCACGTCCCCGAAGGTTTCATTCCGTTTGGACTCCGTTTGATATTCTTTTTCTGCGAAACTCTGAAATAGGCAAAAACAGCAATTCTGGGCAGGGCCTCCGGTTAATAGGTTAGTCCCAAAAATATTATATAAGTGAATAATAAAGCCCAATGATGTCCAAAACAGAAGATAATATAGCATGGAGCAATAAAAAATTATAGATACGTTGGAGACGTATCAGTGAACTACTCCCTCCTCATCATGGAGAGCGCCGGGATGATGAAGATGGCCACCGGTGAGGGTTCCCCCCTCCGGCTGGGTGCCGGAATAGGGTCCCGATTGGTTTTTGGTGGCTACACAGGCTTGCGGCGGCGAAACTCCCGATCTGTTCTGTTCCCCGCTGGTTTTAGGGTATATTGGTATATATAGGAGGAAGAAATATGTCAGGGGAGCCACGAGGGGCCCATGAGGGTGGAGGGCATGCCCAGGGGGGTGGGCGTGCCCCCCTTCCTCGTGCCTTCCTCGTTGCTTCCCTTACGTACACCCCAAGTCTTCTGGATTGCTTCCGTTCCAAAAATAACTTTCCCGAAGGTTTCATTCCGTTTGGACTCCATTTGATATTCCTTTTCTGCGAAACACTAAAACAAGGGAAAAACAGAAACTCGCACTGGGCTCTGGGTTAATAGTTTAGTCCCAAAAATAATATAAAAGTTTTTAAGAAAGCCCATAAACATCGAAAACAGATAATATAATAGCATGGAACAATCAAAAACTATAGATACGTTGGAGACATATCAATACTCAACCATCATATAGTCTTCTATGATTGCTAACACTCACCTCGTACCCATGAGCAAAACGTTTGAACCAGACACATAGAAAGATAGGGGCTTATAGTTTCGCCTCCCAACATACTCACCTCAAGGGTGATGTCAACAATAATAACTCGTGCTATCTATATTCCACTGGACATATGTGCCTAGATCTTTCCTCACCACATGATGCTTGCCCAAAGAGAAAATAAAAAGGAATAGAAGAAAAACTTTGACTCCTTGCATAAAAGTAAATACATAAAAGTAAAGGATAGGCCCTTCGCAGAGGGAAGCAGAGGTTGCCATGCGCTTATTTGTTTGCATGCTCAATCCCTTAGTGCAAGAGAACGTCACGCTGTATTGCCCCTTAAGATGACAACCTTTATTATGCAGCATGTCGCTTTTATTCTTTGTCATCCAAGTTCGTACAACGCTCAATTTTCTCTTACACTAAATGATCTCACATATTTAGAAGCAATTTTTATTGCCTTTTTGCACCGATGACAACTTACTTGAAGGATCTTGCTCAATCCATAGGTAGGTATGGTGGACACTTGAAAAGATTTGGGTTTAAGGGTTTTCGGATGCACAAGTAGTATCTCTACTTAGTGCGGAATTTTTGGCTAGCAAAGATAGGGGAAAGCACCACATGTTGAAGGATCTATGACAATATGACTTCTATGTGAATATAAATAAACATAAACCATTGAGTTGTCTTCCTTGTCCAACGTCAACAATTTTGGCATATAATATTTTGATGAGGGCTCACAATCACAAAAGATTTCTAGGATAGTATATTTATGTGTGAATCTTCTCTTCCCTTATTAATTCTTTCATGAGTTGCATCATTGACTAATGCTATCATTGGTGCACGTCAGTCCTAAACAAACGGTTTAAAACCCCTTTCCATGATGGTGTTTGGAACCGTCGCCAAGTGAGTGTGTGCGATAGGGTGTCCTTCGCACACGACCCAGAAAATCGTCGAGGATAGGCCCTCCTGGGACCCAGGCTGGGGCCATGTGCGATCGGGCAAGGCATCAAAACCCAATCATTTCCGTAGGTATGTACATCCCACATGGTGAATCCCAGAAATCATTTCTGTAGGTATGTACATCCCACACGGTGAATCCCAGAAGAACATTTCCGTTCGTATGTATATCACACACAGTCAATCCAAGGAATACGTTTCCGTTCTTATGTACATCCCACACAGTCAATCCAGGGAAAACATTTCCGTTCGGATGTACATCTCACATGGTTTTATGTATACGCTCGTGTGTGAAAGGTGTAACTATCACACATGCTCTACCTTGGTTAACTGTTTGCTTTCATTAACTATATCACACACGATTTGATGTAGAAAACTATGTGGCATTGGGATATCCATCGCAAGAGCTTTTACTACTAGAACCGTTTGCAAAGGTCCATGACCGTCTATTCTATTTTTATTTTGCCTGTAATTTATTATTCTAATTGGAAATTTTGAAATACAAAACGTGCAATTCAAATTCTTAGCACAATGGTTCAACACGAATCCATAAATAAAATTGCTAGTACAATATGTTAAGTAATTACAGGACTAGGCAGCAATTAACTATGATGAACCGCGGTATTTAAATGCGGTAAAGGTGAAGAGACAAGTGTAAATCATTTTGACTGCCCACGGTGTTGAAGAAGCGGAATGCCCATAATGTGCCTTCCTGCATGCCATAGGCACGAACCACTTTTGTCCAACCCCTTGTGACGATCGCCCGCGCATCCTTCACCGCCTTCAGGAAGACTTCTAGAGCATTATCATGGTAGCATGAATTATGTACTTTAACCTTAGTTGCCTCCACTCCGGTCATGTAGTTTGCAAGGTAATCATCAATAAATAGCTTCGGAAACCACTGAAAAGAGAAAAATATCAGACACTAAGGTCTAATAGAGTAACTTGTTGTGGGCAGGGGAAAAGGCAACACATTACTTACCATCCTAAAGTTCACTGTTGTCTTCGACAAAGTGTAAATAAAGAGCTTAATTCCAATCACCCATTTCTTTCGCCTAAAAATCTTTCTTAGTTTCCTCACTTGACGCTTGTTCATGAATATCTCATTGCCCCATACGCAAAAGGGGTCGAAGCGTGGATTAGTACCCCTCATATATGTACCTACAAGCAACCAGTAAATGTTAGAAGCTAAACTAAGATTGCACAAATGATGTAAAATACAACTACCTATGTTCCTAAGTACAAGTAATTTTTTTGAGATTTGAATATGAACTACATACAGATGTATATAGAAATATAGATATAGTTTAGATTAGAATCTAGATTCACTCATTTTGCTCCTTATGTAGTCTATATTGGAATCTCTAAAAATACTTATATTTAGGAATAGATGGTGTATGAGACATGGGATGCAGCTAACCTCGACGGCAAACAACAACATCGCCCATTGTAGCCCTGTGTAAGTACATGGAAAGCCAATGTTAACTGCAACAGGGTTAACATCCACCAAAAATAGCAAATGGTAATAAAACGGCAGCATTTGTAGTGATATCTTCATTTCGAAAGAGTAGCACGGTAGCAAAGGGACGGATTAAAAAATGGATACAATTGTTAATTGCGACATGCTTAACAAAATTTTAATTCATGTTTTGTAAGTTTGTAGCTAGTAAAATAGAAATCTTTAAAAATGGATACAACTGTTAATTGCAACAAGCTTAATGGCCATTGAAACCGGTACTGATAAAAATGCAATTGGCAGAGTTAAACATCACAGGGCAGGTGCTGCTAGAGCAGATAACGGCCCAATTATCTATAAAAAGGTAGGGAAAATAGCTCAAACATGTTAGGCATGTTTACTACAACATGCTTAATACATCGACAGTACAAAACATAGTCATTAATTGCAACTGGCATTTGTAAGGTTGAACTGGTGGGTACATACTTGGTAAGTCCTGAGAGGTAGTTGCTGGGGCACTTCATCTTGGCCAGAGCCCGCCCAAAGTCAGCGGCAGCGGAGGCGAGCTGTTCCTCCAGGTCGAAGCGTGGATCAGTGCCACTGACATGTGTACCTATAGGCAACCAGTAAATGGTAGAAGTTAAACTACAATTGCACAAATGATGTGAAATATTGTAAGACATGGGATGCAGCTAACCTTGACGGCAAACAACAGCATCGGCCGTGATGACCCTGCGTAAGTACATGGACAAGCATGCTAAGTACAACAGGGTTAGCATCCACCAAAAATAGCAAATGGGGCAGCATCTCTAGTATATCTTCATTGCGGAGAGTAGCATGGTAGCAAATGGATAGATTAAAAATGGATACAACTACTTGCAACAGGCTTAACAACATCCAAAGTCATTTTTTGTAAGTTTGTAGCCATTGAAATGCAACTTTTTAAAAATGGATTCAACTATTAATTGCAACAGGCTTAATAGACATTGAAACCGGTACTAATAAAAATGCAATTGGCATAGTTAAACATCACAAGGCAGGTGCTGCCAGAGCAGAGAATGGCCCAAATGTCTATAAAAAGGTAGGGATAGTAGCAAAAATGTCTTAGGCATGTTTACTAGAACATGCTTAATACATCGACCATACAGAACATAGCCATTAATTGCAACTGGTATTGGTAAGATTGAACTGGTGAATACATACTTGGTAAGTCTTGAGAGGTAGTTGCTGGGGCCCTTCATCTTGGCCAAAGCTCGCCCGAAGTCAGCGACAGTGGAGGTGAGCTGTTCCTCCGGGTCAAAGCGTGGATCAAAGCCACTGACATGTGTACCTACAGGCAACCAGTAAATGGGTAGAAGTTAAACTGCAATTGCACAAATTATGTGAAATACTATAAGACATGGGATGCAGCTCACCTCGACGGCAAACAAAAACATCGGCCGTTATGACCCTGCGTAAGTACATGGACAGGCATGTTAAGTGCAACAGGGTTAGCGTCCACTAAAAATAGCAAACGGGCAGCATCTCTAGTGATATCCTGAGTCATGTATTGAAAGTTTGTTGCTGGTATTGGTGAAATTGAGCTGGACACGGTAATATTTCAACATCACACAGTGTGTAGTACTGAAATAAACAAGGCACGAACATGCTTAATACATCAACCGTACAAATCATAGTCGTAGCAAGTGGTATTGGTAAGATTTAGCTGGTCAGATCTTACGTGTTAAGTCCCGGGGGGTAGTCGTTGGGGGACTTCATCTAGGCCAGAGCCTGCACCATGTCGGCGGCGGCGGCGGAGGCGAGGTTTTCCTCCGGCTCAACACGCACAACGGCCATCGCGCCATGGACCACCATCAGCTCCTGGCGGGGGGGATTTGGAGGCATGAGGATGTTTTGCAGGCGCCATTTAAGCAATCAGGCCGGGGATGTGATAGTGATCGGTGGGTTACCTGACTGGATCCGAGCAGAATGTAGATGTGGTTCAAGCTGTGGTTGCGACGGCGGCGGTTTGAGATGCCGGTAAGGGGAGGCACGAGGGAGGGGGATACTGAGGGGAAGGGGATGTGGTTGGAGGAATAAATTCTGAAATCGCGCGTCTAATGAAAATTTCGGTTCGAAATTTGAAACTTGGGCGGGGGAAACAAACAACACAGACGAAGCACATAAAATACTCGTGTGCGAGAAAAAAGAAAGTTGGCAGATCCCGTCTCCAAAAAATGTACACGTGTACTTGATTTTTTTCGGTCAATGGTACGCCTAGTTTATTAGGAAATATCACACAGGTAACTGACTTATGGGTCATTAACGCAAAAAACGCAGCAGCATAGAAACCGTGTGTTTTGTGATCTTCTAATGAGTAACGCAAAAAATGCACACGGGCACACATGCTAATCAACGCTCAAAGCCCTCAAAGGATGCTCTTATCGACATTGTATGTGAATACTACAAACTTAAAGTACTACTGGTACTTTGCTCTAATACTACAAACTTAAACTACTTCCCACATGCTGCCATCAGGGCATGCTCGCTAGACGTAGACATTCTCCTTTCCGGCCTTGTAGGTGGCAGCCCACCATGCTTTGATCTCCGCCAAGCTCTCCTCACCATGGCGTGCGGCCTCTTTTTTCTTGCGGCGGCGGGACTCTCTTTTCTTGACTGCTTTCTGCCTTTTTCGCTCCTTCTATGCAGCTTTGGCCGCCTCTAGATCCACCACCCATTTGGCCATGGCAGCCTCAAAGTCCGCCCATGTAACTGTCTGGCCGCCGGCGGCGATGAACTCGGCGCGGCGAGATGCCATTGCATCCTTACCATGTGCGTGGTCGCGGGCGGCGAGGAACGCGTCACGGCGAGATGACATCGCTTGCTTACCGGTGTCTGTGGTATGGGAACGGGGGTCCCCAGACTAGCCTGCCTATTGGCCCACGGCGTGGCTCCACTCGCGGCCCATTACGGCCCGTCTTCACCAACAAGAGCTCAGAACCCTCGCGAGGGGCCAAGCCTCGCGAGGTGGACGGCACAAGACCTCCTCGGGAGTGGCCTCATCGGGCTGGCTCGCGAGGGGCGGAGTGATCAAGGCGGGGTGAACCTCGTGAGGTTCCAATGACGTAAGTCGTCACGATCAAGGCTAGGCAAGCGCCAAGCAGGCGCCAGCATGCACAGTGTCCTCGCTTCCTCTTTGGTGCTAAGGAGGCAAGCGCAGGCGATGAGTACCAAGGCATGAGGCAAAGGTTTCCTTATCGGTGCAATGAGACCAAGACCAGCATGACGGCAAGACGGAGGTCACCATGGAGCCCAAGACGGCGTCACCACCAGAGCCTTTGGCAGGCGAAGACCACCTTTAGTTAGGATAGCTTGTACTAGCTGTCCCCTTTCAAGTTGGTCGTTGTTGGATCCCTTCCCGCTCAGTATTTGGGGAGAGGACGAGGGCCTCTATAAATAGGACCAGCCACCACAGTGGGAAAACTCATCTTGGACTGGATCCACTCCATCCTCACACCCACCAAGCATAAGAACACTTCTCTTCAGGAGGCTGTTCTTCCCCTTGTACTATTCATCCTCAGCCCGAGAGGCAATCCACCACACCACACTGGAGTAGGGTATTACACCACAACGGTGGCCCCCGCCTTGCGGCAGGTACGGTGGCCGCCCAAGTTCAAGCCGGAGATGCCACCACGCTATGACAGTGTGGCGGACCTGGTGGCCTTCCTGCTGGCATACGAGGAGGCTTTCCTTCAGGCCGGGGCGACGACAAGGTCATGGCCAACTGGCTTCCCATGGCCCTCACTGGCGTGCCGCGCGCCTGGCTACTCAAACTTCCTGGATCCACGGTGGCGTCTTGGGAGGAGCTGCACGGCCTATCCATCGTGTGCTTCGCGGCACCGGTGCCCCATGCGGTCGCGACCCTCCTCGGTGACTTGCAGGCGCCACCCTCGGACCACCATGCCAAGTCGTTCTTTCACCAAATCAGCATCGCTTCCGCGCTGCAGGGACCTCCCCCGGGTTGGGTGGCGCCCAAGGCCGACCTGACCTTCAATTCACAAGATCACCCTGTCACCACCATCGGCTCGGGCGTGCTCCCGATGCTTTGCACGCCCACCATCTTCCATGTAGCCATCACCAAGACCCTCATCGACGGCGGTGCTGGCCTCAACGTGCTCTCGGTGGAGGCCTTCAGCCTCCTTCACGTGCCGCTCGAGTGGCTCCACCCCAGCAAGCCCTTCTCCGGTGTCGGAGGCAGCTCCTCCAGCCCCCTAGGGTAGATCCGTCTTCCCGTAACCTTCGGCACCTGCAACAACTACCCCACCGAGCTGATTGACTTCGACGTCACCCACATCGGTTTCCCGTACAACGCTATCCTTGGGTACCCGGCTCTAGCTCAGTTCATGGCGGCAACCCATCCGGTCTACAACCTCATGAAGATGCCTGGGAGCAAGGACGTCCTCACCATAGTGGGGGATACCAAGGAGGCTCTGGCAGCACTCAAGCTTGCCCTCAAGACCGCCGCGGCAGCGCAACCGGCCGATATGGGTACCTCCGGAGCTAAGGCGGCCGCACCAACCAAGAAGAAGTAGTTGTTCACTCAAGACCAGGCAGAAACCAAGCAGGTGCCGGTCGAGGAAGACCATAGGCGCCAATCTCGACCCCGACCAAGAGGAAGCACTGGTGAAGTTCTTGCACGCGAACAAGGAAGTATTCGCCTGGGAGCCCGATCAGCTGGGAGGGGTCCCAAGAGGAGTGATTGAGCATCACTTGAAGGTGTGCCCCAACGTACGCCCTGTGAAACAGAGGGCGCGGCGGCAGTCCACGGAGAAGCAGACCTTCATCGTCCAAGAAACCCGCAAGCTGGAGGCGGCAGGCGTCATTCGCGAGGTCCGGTACCCTGAATGGTTGGCAAAACCCGTTGTTGTGCCCAAGAAAGGCAGGAAGGAGCGCATGTGTGTCGACTTCACCAACCTCAACAATGCCTGCCCCCAAGATCCGTTCCCGCTTCCACGAATCGACCAGATTGTCGACTCCACCACCAAGTGTGACCTGTTGTGCTTCCTAGATGCGTTCTCAGGCTACCACCAGATCAAGATGGTAGTTGAAGACGTCGAGAAAACAGCCTTCCTGACCCCATGCGGGGTATACTGCTACACTTGCATGTCGTTCAGGCTGCACAACACCCTGGGCCGGCAGCTCAAGATGAATGGTGAAGCCTACGTTGACGACATTGTGGTGAAGTCTAGGGACGAGAGAACCTTGATTCAAGACCTGGAGGAGACCTTCGAAAGCCTGTGCCAGGTAAGCTTGCAGCTTAACCCGGAGAAATGTGTGTTTGGCGTCCCTTCCAACAAGCTGTTGGGTTTCCTCGTGTCCCACAGAGGATTTGAGGCCAACCCGGAGAAGGTCAAGGCAATCGAAGACACGAGTCCACCACAAACCCCCAAGGAAATGCAGAAGCTCGCCGGTCGTGTGACCGCGTTGGGGTATTTTATCTGCAAGTTGGGAGAGCGCACCCTGCCGTTCTTCAAGCTGATGAAGAAAAGGGGGCCATTCGAGTGGACTCCGGAGGCCGACCAAGTGTTTCAAGACCTCAAGAGATACATGGCCAACCCTCCGGTGATGGTGGCGCCCCGACCTCTCGAGCCTCTGGTGCTGTACCTTGCCGCCACCCCTTACTCCGCCAGCGCAACTCTGGTGGCGGTCCGAGACAAGCGCCGAGCCTAGGATCGGTCACGCCAAGCCGCTCCCTCAGCCGGAGCAGCGCAAGACCCAGAGGGCTCTGCTGGAGCTGCGGTGACGCCAGCAAAGGACTAGGTTCAACAAGACTGTGCACCGGAGCTTGCGGAAGCCCCAACGGGCGACCAGGCTATGGGGCTTCGTCGCCTCAAGAGGCGCCCCAGCCTCCGGAAGTCACGAGCCTTGTCAATGCACCCTCCCTCATCGAGCACCCTGTGTATTTCATCAGAACGGTGCTGCGGGACGCGAGGGCACGGTACCCCATGCCTCAGAAGCTCCTGCTCGCGCTCCTGGTGGCCGCGCGCAAGCTGCGACACTACTTTCAAGGCCACCCCATCAAGGTTGTCTCGACCTACCCATTGGAGAGGGTGCTCAGGAGCCCCATCTCCGTCGGGAGAGTCGCTGAGTGGACATCAAGCTACAGGCATTCCAGTTGGAGTTCAGCACGACCAGGGTCATCAAGGGGGATGCGCTCACTAACTTCATGGCAGAATGGACAGACACCCCGCAGCCCGAAGAAGGCAAGGATAGATCCCTCTCGCCAGGGAGTGAAGCGCCAGATGGCTGGGTTATATATTTCGATGGCGCCTTCACGCGCCAGGGTGCGGGGGCTGGAGCAGTGCTCATCTCACCCACTCGGGACAAGCTTTACTACGCCGTGCAGCTCTGCTTCCAGTAGGGCGAGAAGGTCTCCAACAACATAGCAGAGTACGAAGGCCTCATAGCTGGCCTCAAGGCTGCGGTGGCCCTGGGGGTGAAGCGCCTCACCATCAAGGGTGATTCGCAGCTCCTCATCAACTTCTCCGACAAGGTGTACGAGCCAAAGGACGAGCACATGGAGGCATACCTCACGGAGGTGCGCAAGCTGGAGAAGCAGTTCTTGGGACTGGAATTGTAGCATGTGCCCCGTGGCACCAATAAGGAAGCCGACAACATCGCCAGGAGAGCATCCAAGCGGCTACCCTAAGAGCCTGGCGTCTTCGAGGAGCGGCTCTTCAAGCCGTTGGCAACACCACCGCTTTCAAGAACAACGCTGCCTTGGGAGGAACTCCCCCAACCACCTGCCTCGGGAGCCCCGGCCTGTGGCCTGACCTCAGGAGCGCGCTTGCTCTTGGCGCTCGAGCCTCAGGAAGGGTGTTGGACCAAGGAATTCAAGGAGTACTTGACGCAAGGGACGCTGCCGGAGAAGGAGGAGGACGCGGAGCGTGTGGCCCGACAAGCCACAGCATACTGCATCCAGGACGGTGAGTTGTACAGGAAGCGGTTGAATGACGTTTCCCTGCGTTGCATCTCCACGGAGCAGGGGAAAGAGCTGCTGGCTGACATACACGGTGGGGACTGCGGGCACCACTCGTCGTCACGGACCTTCGTCGGTAAAGTGTTTCGCAGCGGATTCTACTGGCCTACAACACACAACGACGCAGCTGAACTGGTGAAGTCCTGTGAGGCCTGCCAGTTCCATGCCAAGCAGATCCATCAGCCGGCTCAGGGCCTCCATACCAACCCACTTTCGTGGCCATTCGCGGTCTGGGGGCTCGACATCTTGGGCCCGTTCCCTCGAGCGCCTGGGAGCTACCGCTACCTCTACGTCGCCAAGTTCACCAAGTTGGCGGAGGTAGAAGCCGTCCGCACCATCCCGACCGGTTCTGTAGTCAAGTTCAACAAAGGTCTCGTGAGCCGGTTTGGGGTCCCCAACCGCATCATCACCGACAACGGCTCGCAGTTCTCTAGTAACCTCTTCAAGACATATTGTGCTAACCTTGGAACGCTGATCTGCTATGCTTTGGTGGCGCACCCTCGGAGCAATGTCCAGGCTGAGCGCGCCAACGCAGAGGTCCTGAGAGGCCCCAAGACCAGGACCTTCAAGAAGAAGCTCGAGGCCTGCGACAGGGGCTGGCACGACAAGCTCCAGTCCGTGTTGTGGTCCATCCGCACCACCACCACCAAGCCGATGGGCGAGACCCCATTCTTCCTCGTCTACGGAGCTGAAGCGGTTCTCCCTCACGAGGTCAAGCATCGCTCCGCGCGGGTCCTGGCGTTTGATGAGACGCAGCAGAACGCCATGCGGGGGATGGACCTCGTGCTGGGGGAGGAATGCTGCCACGAAGCCACGCTACGGGCGGCAAGATATCAGCCGGCGCTGCGATGGTACCACTGTCGCAGCGCAGCGCCCGCTCCAGGACGCTCGAGGTGGGTGACCTCGTCCTACGGCGGGTGCTCTCCAGGGAAGGGCTGCATAATCTCTCACCCATGTGGGAGGGTCCGTTTAGGGTCGCCCACGTCTCCAGGCCTGGCGCCGCGTGCCTGGAGACGCAGGACGGGGTACCCATCCAGAACGCCTGGAACATCTAGCACCTCCGGAAGTTCTACCCATGAAGAAAGGCCCAGTGCTGTGAAGAAGGCCCCGTGCCTGTGAAGGTCTCTGCTCGTGACACTCTCACGTAATAATGAGTGGGACTGTACACGCCCCGGAGTCTCAGGAGTGCCGCCCTCGGGCCTCTAGGCTCCCTCCCATGTCCTAGTGGCAGCACTTAGCTCCGCGCTGGTGAGAAGACAAGAAGACTAGACTAGGTGCCGGACGCAGCTTTTCATTTGCTTTCCGTAGTTGGCTTGCCCCTCTTTAATCGAATTTTGCTTTCTGGTATCGCTTGCTGGTCTTATTTCGTTGACTTCTGCCTCTGTTTCTGCCTTTGGTTCTGTGTTTGACCTGTACCCTCTCTCGCGTCCCTCGCGAGGGGGCTGGACAGGTGCCCTCGTGCGCTCGTTAGCATCTTGTCTGTTTTTCACGAGGCCCCCTCGTTCGAGCCTCAAGCTGGTGCGCCTCTCTCAATTCGTGCCCCTCGGGCACCACGATATGAGACGATGCGTCGCAGCCAGAGGCGCCTGCGACCAAGGCTCAAATCTCCTAACAAATTTTCGCAGTTCCGCCTCACCAGGTACTAAGAAGCGCGCACCTCGGGAGGCGGAAACTACTTCAAGTGCGTTAAGCTAAGTTTTTCCTACGTGCCTATATAAAACATCGATATCATGACACGACAGGGGAATGACAAACACAACATAACAACCTGGAAATCATAGTTGTTGCACGCCCCCACAGGGCCCCATACTTGTCCCTCTCAATGCAGGAAGGAAAAGAAGAAGGAAACAAAGGCAGCGCGTGCCCCCGCAACAGCTCGCTAGGATGGGACCATGGTGCTCTCCCGAGCTCAGTCGGACCCCTCTTCGTGCTTCACTGGGGCGTGGCGGTGAGACCACCCACTGCAACCTTCGAAGCGGGCGCGGCGCCGTGGCGACTAGTCGTAGCTGCCGCTGCTGGAGCTGTCGTCGGAAGGAGAGCCACCGTAGTTGGGCGTGAGATCATCCTCACCCTCATCCCGACCGTCGCCAAGGCCAAGCACCTCGTCACCGTCGTTGTCCTCGGGACAACACCCGGCGCGGCGGCCGTCTTCTCCGAACACCCTCACGTAGAGGGTCGCGTTGCCGTCGTACTTGAAGTGGAGAGTGCACCGCCTGCCCAGGCCGTGCGCGCGGGCAAACGTCTGCAGTCATGAGCCAGGGCCACACTGCCAGCAATGGAGGCCTCGACCGCGACACATTAAGCTTTGCTGCACCAGCCGTCCGCCTGCAGCCTGAGGCCGCCTGGACCCGTGGCCGGCAGTTTGCCGGCGAAGAAGCGCGGGAGCTGAAGCCAGTAGCCGGCAGGGTTCTCCGACCACACCACGAACTCCGGCAGCACCTCTGCCGAGAGGAAGGACGGTCGGGAGACCGCGCGACCATGGCGCGCCTCCCCTCATCGACGGTATTCCTTCGACATAGGCGGATCCCACCACGCGAAGGAATATCGGCAATGGAGCAATGGAGCAAGGGAGGAGAAGCGAGCGGAATGGGAAGAGATGGGCGATGGGGGCTCTGCTCTCCTTCCCATTTATAGCAGGAGAAGGCCACCCGGCGATCCCCATGATCACAGGTAATGATCATATTTCCCTGCATGCACTAGGGACTCGTCAAGTCGGACAGTTGCCGAGGCAGTGTGGGAAAGCGGAGACGCCCACGTCCAATCAATCACCACGTGTCGACCAAGGCCGCGGGCTGTTGGGGCCCGCGGCGCTACGCACTTGCCCCTTGGCTTCGCCTTGAAGCCAAGTCCGAGCGCGCCTTGGGCCCGGGGGCTACTGTCGGCGTTCTAGGAACGGGGGTCCCTAGACTAGCCTGCCTGCGGCCCATGGCATGGCTCCACTCGCGGCCCAGTATGGCCCGTATTCACCAACAAGCGCTCAGGACCCTCGCAAGGGGCCAAGCCTCGCAAGAAGGACGACACAAGACCTCCTCATGAGTGGCCTCATCGGGCTAGCTCACGTGGGGCGGAGAGATCAAGGCGGGGCGAACCTCGCGAGGTTCCAATGATGTAAGCCGTCACGATCAAGGCTAGGCGGGCGCTAGCGTGCACAGTGTCCTCGCTTCCTCTTTGGTGCTAAGGAGGCAAGCGTAGGCGATGAGTACCGAGGCATCAGGCAAAGATTTCCTTATCGGTGCAACGAGACCAAGGCCAGCAGGATGGCAAGACGGAGGTCACCGTGGAGCCCAAGATGGCATCACCACCAGAGCCTATGGCAGGCGAAGACCACCTTTAGTCAGGATAGCATGTACTAGCTGTCCCCTTTCAAATTGGCCGTTGTTGGATCCCTTGCCGCTCAGTATTTGGGGAGAGGACCAGGGCCTCTATAAATAGGACTAGCCACCACAGTGGGAAAACTCATACTGGACTGGATCCACTCCATACTCACACCCACCAAGCACAAGAACACCTCTCTTCAGGAGGTTGTTCCCCTTGTACTGTTAATCCTCGGCCCGAGAGGCAATCCACCACACCACACTAGAGTAGGGTATTACACCACAATGGTGGCCCGAACCAATATAAATCTTGTGTCTCTTGTGTTGCGAGTTCATCGAGCTAGCCTTTGAGATCGTGGCGAGGTTGAGGGCGTGATTTGGTAGGGGGAGATCTTCGTTCGCACCCCAGTGTCCGAACCTCAAGGGTTTTGTCGGAACTCAAAATCCGACAACCAATTACTGTGCGCCGCGGTGCCATGGACGACGCCTGGAGAGAGCTCTGGGACGGAGGGGGATGGGCAGCCGTACAGTGCGGTGGTATTCAAGATCTCAACCACAAACCACAACAAAAATTTGGCTTCCCTTACAATTTTGCTCGTTCATTATCGCACACGGTTCATCTCCGTCGCTTACGGAAACAGTGTGCGCTAAGCCTATTCTGTGTTGCGTTATGATTGGCCGAAACCCCAGCCACGCGGATCGCGTGTGTGCACCGTTGGATGCGCCGCGATCAAATGGCAATCCACGTCCCTCACGTCACACCTGTGCACCTGTAGCTGGATTGTATTTATATGCTCTAAATTCCTAGAAAATGCACATAATCCCCTAAATATGGTAAATGAGCCCGTAAAAATGCCAAATTTGAACACGGTGATTTGCAGGGTGTATGTTCATAATAGAAAAAAACTCCAGGGAAAAGAACGAAGAAAATTTGGATTCCCCTTCAATCTTGAGGATTTCCCTTTTGAAAGCATGGAACTTCCTCGGTGATGGTTCGGTTTATGAAGGGCATGCACGACAACGTAAGCCAAACCTTCTCAAATTTTTACCAAGGCATGGTGAGGTCATACCATGGCACCATGCCAGGCGTCATGTTTTTAACCATTTATTTCATTTTTCATAGTTGAAAACTCAACAAACAGACATTTGTGGTTGACTATTGCCACACATTTCATCGAAATATCTGTCCATTCCTTGTAATAGGCATGAGAATTTACTAAATGGCACGAGCATGGTTTTCTAGGACATTCTTGCGGACCCTTTCATGCATCGATTGTTTGAACTTGAATTATACGCATTAATGAATAGGAAATGCACATAATCCCCTAAATATGGCAAATGAACCCGGAAAAGTGCCGAATTGAACACGGTGATTTGCAGGTTGTATGTTCATTGTAGAAAAAACTCGTGGACAAAGGACAAAGGAAATTTGGACCCCCCTTCAATCTCGGTGATTTCCCCCTTGAAACCATGAAACTTCCTCGGTGATGGTTCGATTTCTGAAAGGCGCGCATCACGACATAAGGAAAACATTCTCCAATTTTTACCAGGGCATGGTGAGGCCATACCATGGCACCAAGCTAGGCATTTATGGTTTCAACCACGTGTTTCATTTTTTGTATAGTTGTTAACCGAGTAAACGACGCATTTATGGTTGAGTATTGCCACACATTTCCTTGAAATATCTGCCCATTCCTTGTAAAAGGCATGAGAATGTGCTAAATAACACGCGCATGGTTTTCCAGACCGTTCTTGTGCAACTTTTCATGCACCGATTGTTCGAATTTGAATTATGTCCATTAATGCCTAGAAAATGCACATAATCCCCTAAATATGGTAATAAGTCCGAAAAAATGCCAAATTTGAACACGGTGATTTGCAGGGTGTATGTTCATCGTAGAAAAAAACTCCAGGGCAAAGAACGAAGAAAATTTGGATTCCCCTTCAATCTTCAGGATTTCCCTTTCGAAAGCATGGAACTTCCTCGGTGATGGTTTGATTTGTGAAGCGCGTGCATGGCAACATAAGCCAAACCTTCTGAAATTTTTACCATGGCATGGTGAGGTCATACCATGGCACCATCCCAGGCGTCATGTTTTTATGCATTTATTTCATTTTTATAGTTGAAAACCCAACAAACAGACATTTGTGGTTGACTATTGCCACACATTTCATCAAAATATATGTCCATTCCTTGTAAAAGGCATGAGAATTTACTAAATGGCACGATCATGGTTTTCTAGGCCGTTCTTGTGGACCCTTTCATGAATAAATTGTTTGAACTTGAATTATGCGCATTAATGCCTAGGAGATGCACATAATCCTCTAAATATAGCAAATGAACCCGGAAAAGTGCCAAAATTGAACACGGTGATTTGCAGGCTGTATGTTCATCGTAGAGAAAACTCGTGGACAAAGGACAAAGGAAATTTGGACCCCCTTTCAATCTTGGTGATTTCCCCCTTGAAACCATGAAACTTCCTCGGTGATGTTTCAATTTATGAAAGGCGTGCATCACACATAAGGAAAACATTCTCCAATTTTTACCTGGGCATGGTGAGGCCATACCATGGCACCAAGCTAGCCGCCATGTTTTCCAACCATGTGTTTCATTTTTTGTATAGTTGCTAACCGAGTAAACGACGCATTTATGGTTGGCTATTGCCACACATTTCCTTGAAATATCTGCCCATTACTTGTAAAAGGCATTAGAATGTGCTAAATAACACAAGGATGGTTTTCCACACCTTTCTTGTGCACCTTTTCATGCACCGATTGTTCGAATTTGAATTATGTCCATTAATGCCTAGAAAATGCACATAATCCCCTAAATATGGTAAAGGAGCCCGGAAAAATGCCAAATTTGAACACGGTGATTTGAAGGGTGTATGTTTGTCGTAGAAAAAAACTCCAGGGCAAAGAATGAAGAAAATTGGGATTCCCCTTCAATCCTGAGGATTTCCCTTTCGAAAGCATGGAACTTCCTCGGTGATGGTTCGATTTATGAAGGGCGTGCATGACAACATAAGCCAAACCTTCTCAAATTTTTACCAAGGCATGGCGAGGTCATACCATGGCACCATGCCAGGCGTCATGTTTTTGAAGCATTTATTTCATTTGTTATAGTTGAAAAGCCAACAAACAGACATTTGTGGTTCACTATTGCGACACATTTAAACAAAATATCTGTCCATTCCTTGTAAAAGGCATCAAAATTTACAAAATGGCACAAGCATGGTTTTCTAGGCCATACTTGTGGACCCTTTCATGCATCGATTGTTTAAACTTGAATTATGCGCATTAATGCCTAGGAAATGCACATAATCCCCTAAATATGGCAAATGAACCCGGAAAGTGCCAAATTTGAACACGCTGATTTGCAGGTAGTATGTTCATCGTAGAAAAAACCCGTGGACAAAGGAAAAAGGAAATTTGGACCCCCCCTTCAATCCTGGTGATTTCTCAATTGAAACCATGAAACTTCCTCGGTGATGGTTCAATTTATGAAAGGCGCGCATCACGACATAAGGAAAGAATTCTCCAATTTTTACCAGGGCATGGTGAGGCCATACTATGGCACCAAGCCAGGCATCATGTTTTCCAACCATGTGTTTCATTTTTTGTGTACTTGTTAACCGAGTAAACGACGCGTTTATGGTTGACTATTGCCACACATTTAATTGAAATATATGCCCATTCCTTGTCAAAGGCATGAGAATGTACTAAATAACACGAGCATGGTTTTCCAAACCGTTCTTGTGCACCTTTTCATGCACCGATTGTTTGAATTTGAATTCTGTCCATTAATGCCTAGAAAATGCACATAATCACCTAAATATGGTAAATGAGGCCGGAAAAATGCCAAATTTGAAGATGGTGATTTGCAGGGTGTATGTTCGTCGTAGAAAAAAACTTCAGGGCAAAGAACGAAGAAAATTTGGATTCGCCTTCAATCTTGAGAATTTCTCTTTCGAAAGCATGGAACTTCCTCGGTGATGGTTCGATTTATGAAGGGCGTGCATGACCACATAAGCCAAACCTTCTCAAATTTTTATCATGGCACCATGCCAGGCGTCATGTTTTTAAGCAATTATTTCATTTTTTATAATTCAAAACCCAACAAACAGACATTTGTGGTTGATTATTGCCACACATTTCATCAAAATATATGTCCATTCCTTGTAAAAGGCATGAGAATTTACTAAATGGCACGAGCATGGTTTTCTAGGCCGTTCTTGTGGACCCTTTCATGAATAAACTATTTGAACTTGAATTATGCGCATTATGCCTAGGAAATGCACATAATCCCCTAAATATGGCAAATGAATCCGGAAAAGTGCCAAATTTGAACACGGTGATTTGCAGGTTGTATGTTCATTGTAGAAAAAACTCGTGGACAAAGGACAAAGGAAATTTTGACCCCCTTCAATCATGGTGATTTCCCCCTTGAAACCATGAAACTTCCTCGGTGATGGTTCGATTTATGAAAGGCGCGCATCATGACATATGGAAAACATTCTCCAATTTTTATCAGGGCATGGTGAGGCCATACCTTGGCACCAAGCCAGGCGTCATGTTTTCCAACCATATGTTTCATTTTTTGTATACTTGTTAACCGAGTAAACGACGCATTTATGGTTGACTATTGCCACACATTTCCTTTAAATATATGCCCATTCCTTATCAAAGGCATGTGAATGTGCTAAATAACATGAGCATGGTTTTCTAGACCGTTCTTGTGCACCTTTTCATGCACCGATTGTTCGAATTTGAATTATGTCCATTAATGCCTAGAAAATGCACATAATCCCCTAAATATGGTAATGAGTTCGAAAAAATGCCAAATTTGAACACCGTGATTTGCAGGGTGTATGTTCGTCGTAGAAAAAACTCAAAGTCAAAGAACGAAGAAAATTTGGATTCCCCTTCAATCTTGAGGATTTCCCTTTCGAAAGCATGGAACTTCCTCGGTGATGGTTCGATTTGTGAAGGGCGTGCATGACAACATAAGCCAAACCTTCTCAAATTTTTACCATGGCACCATGCCAGGCGTCATGTTTTTGAGCATTTATTTCATTTTTTATAGTTGAAAACCCTACAAACAAACATTTGTGGTTGATTATTGCCACACGTTTCATCAAAATATATGTCCATTCCTTGTAAAAGGCATGAGAATTTACTAAATGGCACGAGCATGGCTTTCTTGGCCGTTCTTGTGGAACCTTTCATGAATAAATTGTTTGAACTTGAATTATGCGCATTAATGCCTAGGAAATGCACATAATCCCGTAAATATGGCAAATGAACCTGGAAAAGTGCCACATTTGAACACAGTGATTTGCAGGTTGTATATTCATCGTAGAAAAAACTCATGGACAAAGGACAAAGGAAATTTCGACCCCCTTCAATCTTGGTGATTTCCCCCTTGAAACCATGAAACTTCCTCGGTAATGGTTCGATTTATGAAAGGCGCGCATCGCGACATATGGAAAACATTCTCCAATTTTTATCAGGGCATGGCGAGGCCATACCATGGAACCAAGCCAGCCGCCATGTTTTCCAACCATGTGTTTCATTTTTGTATAGTTGTTAACCGAGTAAATGACGCGTTTATGGTTGACTATTGCCACACATTTCCTTGAAATATCTGCCCATTCCTTGTAAAAGGCATGGGAATGTGCTAAATAACACGAGCATGGTTTTCTAGACCGTTCTTGTGCACCTTTTCATGCACCGATTGTTCAAATTTGAATTATGTCCATTAATGCCTAGAAAATGCACATAATCCCCTAAATATGGTAAATGAGCCCGAAAAAATGCCAAATTTGAACACGGTGATTTGCAGGATGTATGTTCGTCGTAGAAAAAAACTCCAGGGCGAAGAACGAAGAAAATTTGGATTCCCCTTCAATCTAGAGGATTTCCCTTTCGAAAGAATGGAACTTCCTTGGTGATGGTTCAATTTATGAACAACGTGCTTGACAGCATAAGCCAAACCTTCTCAAAGTTTTATGAAGGCATGGTGAGGTCATACCATGGCACCATCCCAGGCGTCATGTTTTTTAAGCATTTATTTCATTTTTTATAGTTGAAAACCCAACAAACAGACATTTGTGGTTCACTATTGCCACACATTTAAACAAAATATCTGTCCATTCCTTGTAAAAGGCATCATAATTTACAAAATGGCACAAGCATGGTTTTCTAGGCCATACTTGTGGACCCTTTCATGCATCGATTGTTTAAACTTGAATTATGCGCATTGATGCCTAGGAAATGCACATAATCCCCTAAATATGGCAAATGAAACCGGAAAGTGCCAAATTTGAACACGCTGATTTGCAGGTTGTATGTTCATCGTAGAAAAAACCCGTGGACAAAGGACAAAGGAAATTTGGACCCCCCCCCCTTCAATCTTGGTGATTTCTCAATTGAAACAATGAAACTTCCTCGGTGATGGTTCAATTTATGAAAGGCGCGCATCACGACATAAGGAAAAAATTCTCCAATTTTTACCAGGGCATGGTGAGGCCATACCATGCCACCAAGCCAGGCGTCATGTTTTCCAACCATGTGTTTCATTTTTTGTGTACTTGTTAACCGAGTAAACGACGCGTTTATGGTTGACTATTGCCACACATTTCATTGAAATATATGCCCATTCCTTGTCAAAGGCATGAGAATGTGCTAAATAACACGAGCATGGTTTTCCAGACCGTTCTTGTGCACCTTTTCATGCACTGTTTGTTTGAATATGAATTATGTCCATTAATGCCTAGAAAATGCACGTAATCCCCTAAATATGGTAAATGAGCCCGGAAAAAATGCCAATTTTTTACCAGGGCATGGTGAGGCCATACCATGGCACCAAGCCAGGCGTCATGTTTTCCAACCATGTGTTTCATTTTTTGTGTACTTGTTAACCGAGTAAACGACGCGTTTATGGTTGACTATTGCCACACATTTCATTGAAATATATGCCCATTCCTTGTCAAAGGCATGAGAATGTGCTAAATAACACGAGCATGGTTTTCCAAACCGTTCTTGTTCACCTTTTCATGCACCGATTGTTCGAATTTGAATTCTGTCCATTAATGCCTAGAAAATGCACATAATCACCTAAATATGGTAAATGAGCCCGGAAAAATGCCAAATTTGAAGATGGTGATTTGCAGGGTGTATGTTCGTCGTAGAAAAAAACTTCAGGGCAAAGAACGAAGAAAATTTGGATTCCCCTTCAATCTTGAGGATTTCCCTTTCGAAAGCATGGAACTTCCTCGGTGATGGTTCGATTTGTGAAGGGCGTGCATGACAACATAAGCCAAACCTTCTCAAATTTTTACCATGGCACCATGCCAGGCGTCATGTTTTTGAGCATTTATTTCATTTTTTATAGTTGAAAACCCTACAAACAGACATTTGTGGTTGATTATTGCCACACATTTCATCAAAATATATGTCCATTCCTTGTAAAAGGCATGAGAATTTACTAAATGGCACGAGCATGGTTTTCTAGGCCGTTCTTGTGGACCCTTTCATGAATAAATTGTTTGAACTTGAATTATGCGCATTAATGCCTAGGAAATGCACATAATCCCGTAAATATGGCAAATGAACCTGGAAAAGTGCCACATTTGAACACGGTGATTTGCAGGTTGTATATTCATCGTAGAAAAAACTCGTGGACAAAGGACAAAGGAAATTTCGACCCCCTTCAATCTTGGTGATTTCCCCCTTGAAACCATGAAACTTCCTCTGCAATGGTTCGATTTATGAAAGGTGCGCATCGCGACATATGGAAAACATTCTCCAATTTTTATCAGGGCATGGCGAGGCCATACCATGGAACCAAGCCAGCCGCCATGTTTTCCAACCATGTGTTTCATTTTTGTATAGTTGTTAACCGAGTAAATGACGCGTTTATGGTTGACTATTGCCACACATTTCCTTGAAATATCTGCCCATTCCTTGTAAGAGGCATGGGAATGTGCTAAATAACACGAGCATGGTTTTCTAGACCGTTCTTGTGCACCTTTTCATGCACCGATTGTTCAAATTTGAATTATGTCCATTAATGCCTAGAAAATGCACATAATCCCCTAAATATGGTAAATGAGCCCGAAAAAATGCCAAATTTGAACACGGTGATTTGCCGGGTGTATGTTTGTCAGAGAAAAAAAACTCCAGGGCAAAGAACGAAGTAAATTTGGATTCCCCTTCAATCTTGAGGATTTCCCTTTCGAAAGCATGGAACTTCCTCGGTGATGGTTCGATTTATGAAGAACGTGCATGACAACATAAGCCAAACCTTCTAAAATTTTGAGGAAGGCATGGTGAGGTCATACCATGGCACCATACCAGGTGTCATGTTCTTTAAGCATTTATTTCATTTTTTATAGTTGAAAACCCAACAAACAGACATTTGTGGTTCACTATTGCCACACATTTAAACAAAATATCTGTCCATTCCTTGTAAAAGGCATCAGAATTTACAAAATGGCACAAGCATGGTTTTCTAGGCCATTCTTGTGGACCCTTTCATGCATCGATTGTTTAAACTTGAATTATGCGCATTAATGCCTAGGAAATGCACATAATCCCCTAAATATGGCAAATGAACCCGGAAAGTGCCAAATTTGAACACGCTGATTTGCAGGTTGTATGTTCATCGTAGAAAAAACCCGTGGACAAAGGACAAAGGAAATTTGGAACCCCCCCTTCAATCTTGGTGATTTCTCAATTGAAACCATGAAACTTCCTCGGTGATGGTTCAATTTATGAAAGGCGCGCATCACGACATAAGGAAAAAATTCTCCAATTTTTACCAGGGCATGGTGAGGCCATACCATGGCACCAAGCCAGGCGTCATGTTTTCCAACCATGTGTTTCATTTTTGTATACTTGTTAACCGAGTAAACGACGCGTTTATGGTTGACTATTGCCACACATTTCATTGAAATATATGCCCAGTCCTTGTCAAAGGCATGAGAATGTGCTAAATAACACGAACATGCTTTTCCAGACCGTTCTTGTGCACCTTTTCATGCACCGATTGTTCGAATTTGAATTATGTCCACTAATGCCTAGAAAATGCACATAATCCCCTAAATATGGTAATGAGTCCGAAAAATGCCAAATTTGAACGCGCTGATTTGCAGGGTGTATGTTCGTCGTAGAAAAAATCTCCAGGGCAAGGTACGAAGAAAATTTGGATTCCCCTTAAATATTGAGGTTTTCCCTTTCGAAAGCTTGGAACTTCCTCGGTGATGGTTCGAGTTATGAAGGGCGTGCATGACAACATAAGCCAAACCTTCTCAAATTTTTACCAAGGCATGGTTAGGTCATACCATGGCAACATGCGAGGCATCATGTTTTTTAAGCATTTATTTCATTTATTATAGTTGAAAACCCAACAAACAGACATTTGTGGTTGACTATTGCCACACATTTCATTAAAACATCTATACATTCCTTGTAAAAAGCATGAGAATGTACTAAATGGCACGAGCATGGTTTTCTAGGCCGTTCTTTTGGACCCTTTCATGCATCGATTGTTTGAACTTGAGTTATCAGCATTAATGCCTAGGAAATGCACATAATCCCCTAAATATGTCAAATGAACCCGGAAAAGTGCAAAATTTGAACACGGTGATTTGCAGGTTGTATGTTCTGTCGGATTACGGGTTCCGGCAGACCCTTAAGGTTCGAACTCTGGGGTGCGCGCGGAGATCGAGCCCTCTACCTCTCCGTCTTGGAAGGATCTAAACTACTGCGAGAACAACACAAGAGACACAAGGTTTATACTAGTTCGGGCCACCATTGTGGTGTAATACCCTACTCTAGTTTGTGGCGGGTGGATTGCCTCTTGGGCTGATGAGGAAGAACAGTACAAGGAAGAACGACCTCGCGAGGGTCTGTTCTTGGCTAGGGGATGAACTGCTAGGGGGAGTTCGATCGCCCTTCTCTCTCTCTTGATGCTGGATTCCGTGGCCCTACCCTGTGGGTGGCTAGTCCTATTTATAGGCAAATGCCCTGGGCCTCTTCCCAAATATTAAGCGGGAAGGGCGCCAACAATTGGCCAATTTGAAGGGGAACATCTGGTACACTTATCCTGACTAAAGTTGGTCTTCGCCTGCCAAAGGCCCTGTGGTGACGCCATCCTGGGCTCCATGGTGACCTCCTTCCCACCGTTGGACTGGTCTTGGTCTCGTCGCACCGAAATGGGTGCCTTTGCTTGATCCTCTCGCCTGCGCTTGCCCCCTTTGCACCAAAGAGGAAAGGGGGACGTTGCGCGGGCTGGCGCCCGCCTGGCACCCTCGATCGTCATGGCTTGCGTCATGGGCACCTCGCGAGGTACCCCGCCTTGATCTCTCCGCCTCCTCGCGAGCCAGCCTAAGGAGGCCGTGCTTGAGGAAGCGCCGTGTCGTCTGCCTCGCGAGGCTTGGCCCCTCGCGAGGCTCTTGAGCCTTGTGCTGATGCGGATGGGCCACGCTGGGCCTCCATTCGAGCCACGCCGCAGGCTGCAGGCAGGCAAGTCTGGGGACCCCCATTCCCAGAACGCCGACATGTTCATCGTAGAAAAAACTCGTGGAGAAAGGACAAAGGAAATTTGGACCCCCCTTCAATCTTGGTGATTTCCCCCTTGAAACCATGAGACTTCCTCGGTGATGGTTCGATTTATGAAAGGCACGCATCACGATATAAGGAAAACATTCTCCAATTTTTACCAGGACATGGTGAGTCCATACCATGGCACCAAGCCAGCCACCATGTTTTACAACCATGTGTTTCATTCTTTGTATAGTTGTTAACCGAGTAAACGACGCATTTATGGTTGACTATTGCCACACATTTCCTTGAAATATCTGCCCATTCCTTGTAAAAGGCATGAGAATGTGCTAAATAACACGAGAATGGTTTTCCAGACCATTCTTGTGCAACTTTTCATGCACCGATTGTTCGAATTTGAATTATGTCCATTAATGCCTAGAAAATGCACATAATCCCCTAAATATGGTAAATGAGCCTGGAAAAATGCCAAATTTGAACACGGTGATTTGCAGGGTGTATGTTCGTCGTAGAAAAAAACTCCAGGGCAAAGAACGAAGAAAATTTGGATTCCCCTTCAATCTTGAGGATTTCCCTTTCGAAAGCATGGGACTTCCTCGGTGATGGTTCGATTTATGAAGGGCGTGCATGAAAACATAAGCCAAACCTTGTCAATTTTTTACCAAGGCATGGTGAGGTCATACCATGGAACCATTCCAGGCGTCATGTTTTTTAAGCATTTATTTCATTTTTTATAGTTGAATGCCCAACAAACAGACATTTGTGGTTCACTATTGCCACACATTTCAACAAAATATTTGTCCATTCCTTGTAAAAGGCATCAGAATTTACAAAATGGCACGAGCATGGTTTTCTAGGCCATTCTTGTGGACCCTTTCATGCATCGATTGTTTGAACTTGAAGTATGCGCATTAATGCCTAGGAAATGCACATAATCCCCTAAATATGGCAAATGAACCCGGAAAAGTGCAAAATTTGAACGCGGTGATTTGCAGGTTGTATGTTCATCGTAGAAAAAACCTGTGGGCAAAGGACAAAGGAAATTTGGACCCCCCTTCAATCTTGGTGATTTCTCCCTTGAAACCATGAAACTTCCTCGGTGATGGTTCGATTTATGAAAGGCACGCATCACGATATAAGGAAAACATTCTCCAATTTTTACCAGGACATGGTGAGGCCATACCATGGCACCAAGCCAGCCACCATGTTTTACAACCATGTGTTTCATTTTTTGTATAGTTGTTAACCGAGTAAACAACGCGTTTATGCTTGACTATTGCCACATATTTCCTTGAAATATCTGCCCATTCCTTGTAAAAGGCATGAGAATGTGCTAAATAACACGAGAATGGTTTTCCAGACCGTTCTTGTGCAACTTTTCATGCACCGATTGTTCGAATTTGAATTATGTCCATTAATGCCTAGAAAATGCACATAATCCCCTAAATATGGTAAATGAGCCTGGAAAAATGCCAAATTTGAACACGGTGATTTGCAGGGTGTATGTTCATCGTAGAAAAAAACTCCAGGGCAAAGAACGAAGAAAATTTGGATTCCCCTTCAATCTTGAGGATTTCCCTTTCGAAAGCATGGGACTTCCTCGGTGATGGTTTGATTTATGAAGGGCGTGCATGAAAACATAAGCCAAACCTTCTCAATTTTTTACCAAGGGATGGTGAGGTCATACCATGGAACCATGGCAGGCGTCATGTTTTTTAAGCATTTATTTCATTTTTTATAGTTGAAAGCCCAACAAACAGACATTTGTTGTTCACTATTGCCACACATTTCAACAAAATATTTGTCCATTCCTTGTAAAAGGCATCAGAATTTACAAAATGGCACGAGCATGGTTTTCTAGGCCATTCTTGTGGACCCTTTCATGCATCGATTGTTTGAACTTGAAGTATGCGCATTAATGCCTAGGAAATGCACATAATCCCCTAAATATGGCAAATGAACCCGGAAAAGTGCAAAATTTGAACACGGTGATTTGCAGGTTGTATGTTCATCGTAGAAAAAACCCGTGGGCAAAGGACAAAGGAAATTTGGACCCCCCTTCAATCTTGGTGATTTCTCCCTTGAAACCATGAAACTTCCTCGGTGATGGTTCGATTTATGAAAGGCGCGCATCACGACATAAGGGAAAAATTCTCCAATTTTTACCAGGGCATGGTGAGGCCATACCATGGCACCAAGCCACGCGTCATGTTTTCCAACCATGTGTTTCATTTTTGTATACTTGTTAACCGAGTAAACGATGTGTTTATGGTTGACTATTGCCACACATTTCCTTGAAATATATGCGCATTCCTTGTCAAAGGCATGAGAATGTGCTAAATAACACGAGCATGGTTTTCCAGACCGTTCTTGTGCACGTTTTCATGCACCGATTGTTCGAATTTGAATCATGTCCATTAATGCTTAGAAAATGCACATAATCCCCTAAATATGGTAATGAGTCCCAAAAAATGCCAAATTTGAACACGCTGATTTGCATCTTGTATGTTCGTCGTAGAAAAAAACTCCAAGGCAAAGAACGAAGAAAATTTGGATTCCCCTTCAATCTTGAGGATTTCCCTTTCGAAAGCATGGAACTTCCTCGGTGATGGTTCGATTTGTGAAGGGCGTGCATGACAACATAAGCCAAACATTCTCAAATTTTTACCATGGCATGGTGAGGTCATACCATGGCACCATGCCAGGCGTTATGTTTTTAAGCATTTATTTCATTTTTTATAGTTGAAAACCCAACAAACAGACATTTGTGGTTGACTATTGCCACACATTTCATCAAAATATATTTCCATTCCTTGTAAAAGGCATGCGAATTTACTAAATGGCATGAGCATGGTTTTCTAGGCCGTTCTTGTGGACTCTTTCATGAATAAATTGTTTGAACTTGAATTATGCGCATTAATGCGTAGGAAATGCACATAATCCCCTAAATATGGCAAATGAACCCGGAAAAGTGCCAAATTTGAACACGGTGATTTGCAGGTTGTATGTTCATCGTAGAAAAAACTCGTGGACAAAGGACAAAAGAAATTTGGACCCCCATCAATCTTGGTGATTTCCCCCTTGAAACCATGAAACTTCCTCGGTGATGGTTCGATTTATGAAAGGCGCGCATCACGACATAAGGAAAACATTCTCCAATTTTTACCAGGGCATGGTGAGGCCATACCATGGCACCAAGCCAGCCGCCATGTTTTCCAGCCGTGTGTTTCATTTTTTGTATAGTTTTTAACCGAGTAAACGACGCGTTTATGGTTGACTATTGCCACACATTTCCTTGAAATATCTGCCCATTCCTCGTAAAAGGCATGAGAATGTGCTAAATAACATGAGCATGGTTTTCCAGACCGTTCTTGTGCACCTTTTCATGCACCGATTGTTCGAATTTGAATTTTGTCAACTAATGCCTAAAAAATGCACATAATACCCTAAATATGGTAAATGAGCCCGAAAAAATGCCAAATTTGAACACGGTGATTTGCAGGGTGTATGTTCGTCGTAGAAAAAACTCCAGGGCAAAGAACGAAGAAAATTTGGATTCCCCTTCAATCCTGAGGATTTCCCTTTCGAAAGCATGGAACTTCCTCGGTGATGGTTCGATTTATGAAGGGCGTGCATGACAACATAAGCCAAACCTTCTCAAATTTTTACCAAGGCATGGCGAGGTCATACCATGGCACCATGCCAGGCGTCATGTTTTTGAAGCATTTATTTCATTTTTTATAGTTGAAAAGCCAACAAATAGACATTTGTGGTTCACTATTGCCACATATTTAAACAAAATATCTGTCCATTCCTTGTAAAAGGCATCAGAATTTACGAAATGGCACGATCATGGATTTCTAGGCCATTATTGTGGACCCTTTCATGCAGCGATTGTTTGAACTTGAATTGTGCGCATTAATGCCTAGGAAATGCACATAATCCCCTAAATATGGCAAATGAACCCAAAAAAGTGCCAAATTTGAACACGGTGATTTGCAGGTTGTATGTTCATCGTAGAAAAAACTCGTGGACAAAGGACAAAGGAAATTTGGACCCCCCTTCAATCTTGGTGATTTCCCCCTTGAAACCATGAAACTTCCTCGGTGATGGTTCGATTTATGGAAGGCACGCATCACGATATAAGGAAAACATTCCCCAATTTTTACCAGGGCATGGTGAGGCCATACCATGGCACCAAGCCAGCCACCATGTTTTCCAACCATGTGTTTCATTTTTTGTATAGTTGTTAACCGAGTAAATGACACGTTTATGGTTGACTATTGCCACACATTTCCTTGAAATATCTGCCCATTCCTTGTAAAAGGCATGAGAATGTGCTAAATAACACGAGCATTGTTTTCCAGACCGTTCTTGTGCACCTTTTTATGCACCGATTGTTTGAATATGAATTATGTCCATTACTGCCTAGAAAATGCAAGTAATCCCCTAAATATGGTAAATGAGCCTGGAAAAATGCCAAATTTGAAGATGGTGATTTGCAGGGTGTATGTTCGTCATAGAAAAAAACTTCAGGGCAAAGAACTAAGAAAATTTGGATTCCCCTTCAATCTTGAGAATTTCCCTTTTGAAAGCATGGAACTTCCTCGGTGATGGTTCGATTTGTGAAGGGCGTGGATGACAACATAAGCCAAACATTCTCAAATTTTTACCATGGCATGGTGAGGTCACAACATGGCACCATGCCTGGCGTCATGTTTTTAAGCATTTATTTCGTTTTTTATAGTTGAAAACCCAACAAACAGACATTTGTGGTTGACTATTGCCACACATTTCATCAAAATATATGTCCATTCCTTGTAACAGGCATGAGAACTTACTAAATGGCACAAGCATGGTTTTCTAGGCCGTTCTTGTGGACTCTTTCATGAATAAATTATTCGAACTTGAATTATGCGCATTAATGCCTAGGAAATGCACATAATCCCCTAAATATGGCAAATGAACCCAGAAATGTGCCAAATTTGAACACGGTGATTTGCAGGTTGTATGTTCATTGTCGAAAAAAACTCGTGGACAAAGGACAAAGGAAATTTTGACCCCCCCTTCAATCTTGGCGATTTCCCCCTTGAAACCATGAAACTTCCTTGGTGATGGTTCGATTTATGAAAGGCGCGCATCATGATATAAGGAAAACATTCTCCAATTTTTACCAGGGAATGGTGAGGCCATACCATGGCACTAAGCCAGGCGTCATGTTTTCCAACCGTGTGTTTGATTTTTTTTGTATGGTTGTTAACCGAGTAAACGATGCGTTTATGGTTGACTATTGCCACACATTTCCTTGAAATATCTGCCCATTCCTTGTAAAAGGCTTGAGAATGTGCTAAATAACACGAGCATGGTTTTCCAGACCGTTCTTGTGCACCTTTTCATGCACCGATTGTTCGAATTTGAATTATGTCCATTAATGCCTAGAAAATGCACATAATCCCCTAAATATGGTAAATGAGCCCGGGAAAATGCCAAATTTGAAGATGGTGATTTGCAGGGTGTATGTTCTTCATAGAAAAAACTTCAGGGCAAAGAACTAAGAAAGTTTGTATTCCCCTTCAATCTTGAGAATTTCCCTTTCGAAAGCATGGAACTTCCTCGGTGATGGTTCAATTTGTGAAGGGCGTGCATGACAACATAAGTCAAACCTTCTCAAATTTTTACCCTGGCATGCTGAGGTCATAACATGGCACCATGCCTGGCGTCATGTTTTTAAGCATTTATTTCGTTTTTTATAGTTGAAAACCCAACAAACAGACATTTGTGGTTGACTATTGCCAAACATTTCATCAAAATATATGTCCATTCCTTGTAAAAGGCATGAGAACTTACTAAATGGCACAAGCATGGTTTTCTAGGCCATTCTTGTGGACCCTATCATGAATAAATTGTTCGAACTTGAATTATGCGCCTTAATGCCTAGGAAATGCACATAATCCCCTAAATATGGCAAATGAACCCGGAAAAGTGCCAAATTTGAACACGGTGATTTGCAGGTTGTATGTTCATCGTCGAAAAAACTCGTGGACAAAGGACAAAGGAAATTTGGACCCCCTTCAATCTTGGTGATTTCCCCCTTGAAACCATGAAACTACCTCGGTGATGGTTCGATTTATGAAAGGCGCGCATCACGACATAAGGAAAACATTCTCCAATTTTTACCTGGGCATGGTGAGGCCATTCCATGGCACCAAGCTAGCCGCCATGTTTTCCAACCATGTGTTTCATTTTTTGTATAGTTGTTAACCGAGTAAACGACGCGTTTATGGTTGACTATTGCCACACATTTCCTTGAAATATCTGCCCATTCCTTGTAAAAGGCATGAGAATGTGCTAAATAACACGAGCATGGTTTTCCAGACCGTTCTTGTGCACCTTTTCATGCACTGTTTGTTTGAATATGAATTATGTCCATTAATGCCTAGAAAATGCACGTAATCCCCTAAATATGGTAAATGAGCCCGGAAAAAATGCCAATTTTTTACCAGGGCATGGTGAGGCCATACCATGGCACCAAGCCAGGCGTCATGTTTTCCAACCATGTGTTTCATTTTTTGTATAGTTGTTAACCGAGTAAACGATGCGTTTATGGTTGACTATTGCCACACATTTCCTTGAAATATCTGCCGATTCCTTGTTAAAGGCTTGAGAATGTGCTAAATAACACGAGCATGGTTTTCCAGACCGTTCTTGTGCACCTTTTCATGCACGGATTGTTTGAATTTGAATTATGTCCAGTAATGCTTAGAAAATGCACATAATCCCCTAAATATGGTAAATGAGCCCGGAAAAATGCCATATTTGAAGATGGTGATTTGCAGGGTGTATGTTCGTTGTAGAAAAAACTTCAAGGCAAAGAACGAAGAAAATTTGGATTCCCCTTCAATCTTGAGAATTTCCCTTTCGAAAGCATAGAACTTCCTCCGTGATGGTTCGATTTGTGAAGGGCGTGCATGACAACATAAGCCAAAACTTCTCAAATTTTTACCATGGCATGGTGAGGTCATACCATGCCACCATGCCAGGCGTCATGTTTTTAAGCATTTATTTCATTTTTTAAGTTGAAAACCCAACAAACAGACATCTGTGGTTGACTATTACCACACATTTCATCAAAATATATGTCCATTCCTTGTAAAAGGCATGAGAATTTAGTAAATGGCACGAGCATGGTTTTCTAGGCCGTTCTTGTGGACCCTTTCATGAATAAACTGTTTGAACTTGAATTATGTGCATTAATGCCTAGGAATTGCACATAATCCCCTAAATATGGCAAATGAACACGGAAAAGTGCCAAATTTGAACACGGTGATTTGCAGGTTGTATGTTCATCGTAGAAAAAACTCGTGGACAAAGGACAAAGGAAATTTGGACCCCCCTTCAATCTTGGTGTTTTCCCCCTTGAAACCATGAAACTTCCTAGGAGATGCTTCGATATATGAAAGGCGCGCATCACGATATAAGGAAAACATTCTCCAATTTTTACCAGGGCATGGTGAGGCCATACCGTGGAACCAAGCCAGGCGTCATGTTTTCCAACCATGTGTTTCATTTTTTTATAGTTGTTAACCGAGTAAACGATGCATTTATGGTTGACTATTGCCACACATTTCCTTGAAATATCTGCCCATTCCTTGTAAAAGGCATGAGAATGTGCTAAATAACACGAGCATGGTTTTCTAGACCGTTCTTGTGCACCTTTTCATGCACCGATTGTTTGAATTTGAATTATGTCCATTAGTGCATAGAAAATGAACACAATCCCCTAAATATGGTAAATGAGCCCGGAAAAATGCCAAATTTGAACACGGTGATTTGCAGGTTGTATGTTCGTCGTAGGAAAAACTCCAGGGCAAAGAACGAAGAAAATTTGGATTCCCCTTCAATCCTGAGGATTTCCCTTTTGAAAGCATGGAACTTCCTCAGTGATGGTTCGATTTATGAAGGGCGTGCATGACAACATAAGCCAAACCTTCTCAAATTTTTACCAAGGTATGGTGAGGTCATACCATGGCACCATGCGAGGCGTCATGTTTTTTAAGCATTTATTTCATTTTTTATAGTTGAAAACCCAACAAACAGACATTTGTGGTTCACTATTGCCACACATTTCAACAAAATATCTGTCCATTCCTTGTAAAAGGCATCAGAATTTACAAAATGGCACGAGCATGGTTTTCTAGGCCATTCTTGTGGACCCTTTCATGCATCGATTGTTTGAACTTGAATTATGCGCATTAATGCCTAGGAAATGCACATAATCCACTAAATATGGCAAATGAACCCGGAAAAGTGCCAAATTTGAACACGGTGACACTACTAGGGAAAACCTTATAGACATAATCTTAGCAGCAGCGCGGCACAAAAAGAACCGCTACTGCTAATTAGCAATAGCGCGGGTTTTTAACCCTTGCTACTAATAAGTTGATAGTAGTAGCGCGGTTTTATACCCCTCGCTACTACTAAGTACGAGGTAGGTGAAGTCGCCATATCCTCGGCCGAATCCCCATGTCCTCCCCCAAATCCCTCCTCACTTCCACCACTCTCTCCTCTCACTTTCCATACGCTCTCACATGGACCTCTTGCCCATGCACCCATCCTCCTCCATGGCGCCAAAAGAGGCCACCGCCTTGCGCCAGCGGCGTCTTGGAGCTCGCCGATCTTCCACCAACGTCTAGGAGGCCGCTGCCCCGCGCCACCACAACGGAGCACCTCGCCACCGGTGACTAGCTTCGCTGCTCCCTACATCACCTTCCTCTCTCCCTCGGTATTCCTTTTCTTTCTCTCCCTCTAGTTTGACTCACCCTCCCATGTCCATGCCCGTGCAGGTCGTCGCCATGGATGACCCGGAGCTATCTGGCATGGTCGGGAAGAGGAGCCCCACGCCGCGGCCTGGCTCTACCATAGAAACGGGCCCTCTCCAACAACCACTGCTGGATCTGGTCTTCCGCTGTCCGTTCATGCCTCCGGCGACACCAATCATCGCTAGATCTTACCATTGACAGCACGCACGTGATTGAGATTTTTTTGTTTTGGAAAGTAATAGCAGTAGCGCGGGGTATAAGACCCGCTGCAACTAATTAGCAGTAGCGCTGTTTGCAACGCACGCTACAGCTAACCATGTATAGCAGTAGCGTGTGTCAACACATGCTACTGCTACAAGTTAGCTGTGGCGTCGTATCAGTAGCGTGGGCACCCGCGCTACTGATACACCCAATACCCGCGCTGCTGGTAGGCTTTTCCCTAGTAGTGTGATTTGCAGGTTGTATGTTCATCGTAGAAAAAACTCGTGGACAAAGGACAAAGGAAATTTGGACCCCCCCCCCTTCAATCTTGGTGACTTCCCCCTTGAAACCATGAAACTTCCTCTGTGATGGTTCGATTTATGAAAGGCGCACATCATGATATAAGGAAAACATTCTCCAATTTTTACCAGGGCATGGTGAGGCCATACCATGGCACCAAGCAAGGCGTCATGTTTTCCAACCATGTGTTTCATTTTTTTATTGTTGTTAACCGAGTAAACGATGCATTTATGGTTGACTATTGCCACACATTTCCTTGAAATATCTGCCGATTCCTTGTAAAAGGCATGAGAATGTGCTAAATAACACGAGCATGGTTTTCCAGACCGTTCTTGTGCACCTTTTCATGCATCGATTGTTCGAATTTGAATTATGTCCATTAATGCCTAGAAAATGCACGTAATCCCCTAAATATGGTAAATGAGCCCAAAAAATGCCAAATTTGAACACGGTGATTTGCAGGGTGTATGTTCGTCATAGAAAAAAACTCTAGGGCAAAGAACGAAGAAAATTTGGATTCCCCTTCAATCTTGAGGATTTCCCTTTCGAAAGCATGGAACTTCCTCGGTGATGGTTCGATTTATGAAGGGCGTGCATGACAACATAAGCCAAACCTTCTCAAATTTTTACCAAGGCATGGTGAGGTCATACCATGGCACCATTCCAGGCGTCATGTCTTTTAAGCATTTATTTCATTTTTTTATAGTTGAAAACGCAACAAACAGACATTTGCGGTTCACTATTGCCACACATTTCAACAAAATATCTGTCCATTCCTTATAAAGGCATCAGAATTTACAAAATGGCACGAGCATGGCTTTCTAGGCCATTCTTGTGGACCCTTTCATGCATCGATTATTTGAACTTGAATTATGTGCATTAATGCCTAGGAAATGCACATAATCCCCTAAATATGGCAAATGAACCCGGAAAAGTGTCAAATTTGAACACGGTGATTTGCAAGTTGTATGTTCATCATAGAAAAAACTCGTGGACAAAGGACAAAGGAAATTTGGACCCCCCTTCAATCTTCATGATTTCTCCCTTGAAACCATGAAACTTCCTCGGTGATGGTTCAATTTATGAAAGGCGCGTATCACGACATAAGGAAAAAATTCTCCAATTTTTACCAGGGCATGGTGAGGCCATACCATGGCACCAAGCCAGGCGACATGTTTTCCAACCATGTGCTTCATTTTTTGTATACTTGTTAACCGAGTAAACGACGCGTTTATGGTTGACTATTGCCACACATTTCCTTGAAATGTATGCCCATTCCTTGTCAAAGGCATGAGAATGTGCTAAAAAACACGACCATGGTTTTCTAGACCGTTCTTGTGCACCTTTTCATGCAATGATTGTTTGAATTTGAATTATGTCCATTAATGCCTAGAAAATGCACATAATCCCCTAAATATGGTGATGAGTCCGAAAAAATGCCAAATTTGAACACGGTGATTTGCAGGGTGTATGTTCGTCGTAGAAAAAAACTCCAGGGCAAAGAACGAAGAAAATTTGGACTCCCCTTCAATCTTGAGGCTTTCCCTTTCGAAAGCATGGAACTTCCTCGGTGATGGTTCGATTTTTGAAGGGCGTGCATGACAACATAAGCCAAACCTTCTCAAATTTTTACAATGGCATGGTGAGGTCATACCAAGGCACCATGCCAGGCGACATGTATTTAAGCATTTATTTCATTTTTTATAGTTGAAAAGCCAACAAACAAATATTTGTGGTTGACTATTGCCGCACATTTCATCAAAATATATGTCCATTCCTTGTAAAAGGCATGAGAATTTACTAAATGGCATGAGCATGGTTTTCTATGCCGTTCTTGTGGACCCTTTCATGAATAAATTGTTTGAACTTGAATTATGTGCATTAATGCCTAGGAAATGCACATAATCCCCTAAATATGGCAAATGAACCCGGAAAAGTGCCAAATTTGAACATGGTGATTTGCAGGTTGTATGTTCATCATAGAAAAAACCCTTGGACAAAGGACAAGGGAAATTTGGACCCCCCATTCAATCTTGGTGATTCCCCCTTGAAACCATGAAACTTCCTCGGTGATGGTTCGATTTATGAAAGGCGCGCATCACGACATAAGGAAAACATTCTCCAATTTTTACTAGGGCATGGTGAGGCCATACCATGGCACCAAGCCAGCCGCCATGTTTTCCAACCATGTGTTTCATTTTTTGTATAGTTGTTAACCGAGTAAACGACGCGTTTATGGTTGACTATTGCCACACATTTCGTTGAAATATCTGCCCATTCCTTGTAAAAGGCATCAGAATGTGCTAAATAACACGAGCATGGTTTTCCAGACCTTTCTTGTGCACCTTTTCATGCACCGATTGTTCGGATTTGAATTATGTCCATTAATGCCTAGAAAATGCACATAATCCCCTAAATATGGTAAATGAGCCCGAAAAAATGCCAAATTTGAACACGGTGATTTACTGGGTGTATGTTCGTCGTAGAAAAAAACTCCAGGGCAAAGAACGAAGAAAATTTGGATTCCCCTTCAATCTTGAGGATTTCCCTTTCGAAAGCATGGAACTTCCTCGGTGATGGTTCGATTTATGAAGGGCGTGCATGACAACATAAGCCAAACCTTCTCAAATTTTTACCAAGGAATGGTGAGGTTATACCATGGCACCATGCCATGCGTCATGTTTTTTAAGCATTTATTTCATTTTTTATAGTTGAAAACCCAACAAACAGACATTTGTGGTTCACTATTGCCACACATTTCAACAAAATATATGTCCATTCCTTGTAAAAGCCATCAGAATTTACAAAATGGCACGAGCATGGTTTTCTAGGCCATTATTGTGGACCCTTTCATGCATCGATTGTTTGAACTTGAATTATGCACATTAATGCCTAGGAAATGCACATGATCCCCTAAATATGGCAAATGAACCCGGAAAAGTGCCAAATTTGAACACGGTGATTTGTAGGTTGTATGTTCATCGTAGAAAAAACTCGTGGACAAAGGACAAAGGAAATTTGGACCCCTCCCCCCTTCAATCTTGGTGATTTCCCCCCTGAAACCATGAAACTACCTCGGTGATGGTTCGATTTATGAAAGGCGTGCATCACGACATAAGGAAAACATTCTCCAATTTTAACCAGGGCATGGTGAGGCCATACCATGGCACCAAGCCAGCCGCCATGTTTTCCAACCATGTGTTTCATTTTTTGTATAGTTGTTAACCGAGTAAACGACGCATTTACGGTTGACTATTGCCACACATTTCCTTGAAATATCTGCCCATTCCTTGTAAAAGGCATGAGAATGTGCTAAATAACACGAGCATGGTTTTCCAGACCATTCTTTTGCACCTTTTCATGCACCGATTGTTCAAATTTGAATTATGTCCATTAATGCCTGGAAAATGCACATAATCCCCTAAATATGGTAAATGAGCCCGGAAAAATGCCAAACTTGAACACAGTGATTTGCAGGGTGTATGTTCGTCGTAGAAAAAAACTCCAGGGCAAAGAACGAAGAAAATTTGGATTCCCCTTCAATCTTGAGGATTTCCCTTTCGAAAGCATGGAACTTCCTCGGTGATGGTACGATTTATGAAGGGCGTGCATGACAACATAAGCCAAACCTTCTAAAAATTTTACCAAGGAATGGTGAGGTCATACCATAGCACCATGCGAGGCGTCAAGTTTTTTAAGCATTTATTTCATTTTTTATAGTTGAAAACCCAACAAACAGACATTTGTGGTTGACTATTGCCATACATTTCATTAAAATATCTATACATTCCTTGTAAAAGGCATGGGAATTTACTAAATGGCACGAGCATGGTTTGCTAGGCCATTCTTGTGGACCCTTTCATGCATCGATTGTTTCAACTGGAATTATGTGCATTAATGCCTAGGAAATGCACATAATCCCCTAAATATGGCAAATGAACCCGGAAAAGTGCCAAACTTGAACACGGTGATTTGCATGTTGTTTGTTCATCGTAGAAAAAACTCGTGGACAAAGGACAAAGGAAATTTGGACCCCCCTTCAATCTTGGTGATTTCCCCCTTGAAACCATGAAACTTCCTCGGTGATGGTTCGATTTATGAAAGGCGCGCATCACGATATAAGGAAAAAATTATCCAATTTTTACCAGGGCATGGTGAGGCCATACCATGGCACCAAGCCAGGCGTCATGTTTTCCAACCATGTGTTTCATTTTTGTATAGTTGTTGACCGAGTAAACAATGCGTTTATGGTCGACTATTGCCACACATTTCCTTGAAATATCTGCGCATTCCTTATAAAAGGCATGAGAATGTGCTAAATAACACGAGCATGGTTTCCCAGACCGTTCTTGTGCACCTTTTCATGCACCGATTGTTCGAATTTGAATTATGTCCATTAATGCCTGGAAAATGCACATAATCCCCTAAATATGGTAAATGAGCCCAGAAAATTTTCAAATTTGAACACGGTGATTTGCAGGGTGTATGTTCGTCGTACAAAAAACTCCAGGGCAAAGAATGAAGAAAATTTGGATTCCCCTTCGATCTTGAGGATTTCCCTTTCGAAAGCATGGAACTTCCTCGGTGATGGTTTGATTTATGAAGGGCGTGCATGACAACATAAGCCAAACCTTCTCAAATTTTTACCAAGGCATGGTGAGGTCATACCATGGCACCATGCCAGGTGTCATGTTTTTTAAGCATTTATTTCATTTTTTATAGTTGAAAACCCCACAAACAGACATCCGTGATTGACTGTTGCCACACATTTCATCAAAATATCTGTCCATTTCTTGTAAAAGGCATGAGAATTTACTAAATGGCACGAGCATGGTTTTCTAGGCCGTTCTTGTGGACCCTTTAATGCATCGAGTGTTTGAAGTTGAATTATGTGCATTAATGCCTAGGAAATGCACATAATCCCCTAAATATGGCAAATGAACCCGGAAAAGTGCCAAATTTGAACATGGTGGTTTGCAGGTTGTATGTTCATCATAGAAAAAACACGTGGACAAATGACAAATGAAATTCGGACCCACCTTTAATCTTTGTGATTTCCCCCTTGAAACCATGAAACATCCTCGGTGATGGTTTGATATATGAAAGGCACGCATCATGACATAAGGAAAACATTCTGCAATTTTTACCAGGGCATGGCGAGTCCATACCATGGCACCAAGCCAGGCGTCGTGCTTTCCAACCATGTGTTTCATTTTTTGTATAGTTCTTAACCGAGTAAACGACGCGTTTATGGTTGACTATTGCCACACATTTCCTTGAAATATCTGCTGATTCCTTGTAAAAGGCATGAGAATGTGCTAAATAACACGAGCATGGTTTTCCAGACCGTTCTTGTGCACCTTTTCATGCACCGATTGTTCGAATTTGAATTATGTCCATTAATGCCTAGAAAATGCACATAATCCCCTAAATATGGTAAATGAGCCCATAAAAATGCCAAATTTGAACACGGTGATTTGCAGGGTGTATGTTCGTCGTACAAAAAACTCCAGGGCAAAGAATGAAGAAAATTTGGATTCCCCTTCAATTTTGAGGATTTTCCTTTCAAAAGCATGGAACTTCCTCGGTGATGGTTTGATTTATGAAGGGCGTGCATGACAACATAAGCCAAACCTTCTCAAATTTTTACCAAGGCATGGTGAGGTCATACCATGGCACCATGCAAGGAGTCATGTTTTTTAAGCATTTATTTCATTTTTTATAGTTGAAAACCCAACAAACAGACATCTGTGGTTGACTATTGCCACACATTTCATCAAAATATTTGTCCATTCCTTGTAAAAGGCATGAGAATTTACTAAATGGCACGAGCATGGTTTTCTAGGCCGTTCTTGTGGACCCTTTCATGGATCAATTGTTTGAACTTGAATTATGTGCATTAATGCCTAGGAAATGCACATAATCCCCTAAATATGGCAAATGAACCCGGAAAAGTGCCAAATTTGAACACGGTGATTTGCAGGTTGTATGTTCATCATAGAAAAACCCCGTGGACAAAGGACAAAGGAAATTTGGACCCACCTTCAATCTTGGTGATTTCCCCCTTGAAACCATGAAACATCCTCTGTGATGGTTTGATTTATGAAAGGCACGCATCAAGACATAAGGAAAACATTCTGGAATTTTTACCAGGGCATGGTGAGGCCATACCATGCCAACAAGCCAGGCGTCATGCTTTCCAACCATGTGTTTCATTTTTTGTATAGTTCTTAACCGAGTAAACGACGCATTTATGGTTGACTATTGCCACACATTTCCTTGAAATATCTACCCATTCCTTGTAAAAGGCATGAGAATGTGCTAAATAACACAAGCATGGTTTTCCAGACCGTTCTTGTGCACCTTTTCATGCACCGATTTTTCGAATTTTAATTATGTCCATTAATGCCTAGAAAATGCACATAATCCCCTCAATATGGTAAATGAGCCCGGAAAAATGCCAAATTTGAACACGTTGCATTTGAGGCGGTATATTGATTGTTGGAAAAAAAACTGAATGACAAACTAGGACGGAAATTAGGATTCCCCTGCAATCTTGGGGATTTTCCCTCTCGGAAGCATGGAACTTCCTCGGTGATGGTTCGATTTATGAAGGGCGTGCATGATGACATAAGCCAAACCTTCTCAAATTTTTCCATGGCATGGTGAGGTCATACCATGGCACCTTGCCAGGCGTCATGTCTTTTAAGCATTTATTTCATTTTTTCTATAGTTGAAAACCCAACAAACAAACATTTGTGGTTGACTATTGCTGCACATTTCATCGAAATATCTGTCCATTCCTTGTAAAAGGCATGAGAATTTACTAAATGGCACGAGCATGGTGTTCTAGGCCATTCTTGTGGACCCTTTCATGCATCGATTGTTTGAACTTGAATTATGCGCATTAATGCCAAGGAAATGCACATAATCCCCTCAATATGGTAAATGAACCCGGAAAAGTGCCAAATTTGAACACGGTGATTTGTAGGTTGTGTGCTCATCATAGAAAAAAACTCGTGGACAAAGGACAAAGGAAGTTTGGGTCCCCCTTCAATCTTGGTGATTTCCCCCTCGAAACCATGAAATTTCCTCTTATGATGGTTCATTTTATGGAAGGTGCGCATCACGACATAAGGAAACCATTCTCCAATTTTTACCAGGGGCATGGTGAGGCCATACCATGGCACCACACCAGGCGTCATGTTTTCCAACCATGTGTTTCAATTTTTGTATAGCACGAGCATGGTTTTCCAGACCGTTCTTGTGCACCTTTTCATGCACCAATTGTTCGAATTTGAATTATGTGCATAATTAATGCCTAGAAAATGCACACAATCCCCTAAACATGGTAAATGCGTTCGGAAAATTGTCAAATTTGAACACGTTTCATTTGAGGCGGTATGTTGATCGTTGGAAAAAAAAACTGAAAGACAAACGAGGACGAAAATTTGGATTCCCCTTCAATCTTGGTGATTTCCGTCTCGAAAGCATTGAACTTCCTCGGAGATGGTTTGATTTATGAAGGGCGTGCATGACGACATAAATCAAACCTTCTCAGCCTTTAACCAGGGCACGGTGAGGCCATACCATGGCACCATGCCAGCCGTCATGTTTTTCAAGAACATATTTCATTGTTCTACAGTTGATAACCCAGTAAATGACGCGTTTGTGGTTGACTCCATTGAAATCTCTGCCCATTCCTTGTAAAAGCCTTGACAAATTACTAAATACCACGAGTATGGTTTTTCCAAACAGTTCTTGTGCACCCTTTCATGCACCAATTGTTTGAATTTGAATTACGTGCATTAGTGCCTACAAAATGCACATAATCCCCTAATTATTGTAAATGAACCCGGAAAAGTGTCAAATTTGAACACGATGATTAGCAGGGTTTATGTTCATCATAGAAAAAAAACTCATGGATGAAACACAAAGGAAATTTGGATTCCCATTCAATCTCGGTGATTTACTATCGCACACGGTTCATCTCCGCCGCCTCTGTGAACCATTTGTGTTCACTCACACATGCAAAAGGAAAACAAAACCCTCGCCCACTTCGTCCCCAATCACTCGCCGGGACTCCTCCGCTACTCTGCACCCTAAGCTCGACGGCTTTTGGCGGCGGCCGTAGGTCGCGCTCCAAACGGCACCGGATTTTGCCTCCACTGCTTTCCGCCGCCTATCTGCACCGACATTCTAGACTCAGGTCGACTGGGGTTTTCTGCGGGACTGGGCCGTGGATTTTTCTCATGGAGAAGGTAATCAATTTAATTAGCGAAATATTCACTCATCTCTTATCGCAGTTCGTCCGTCGCTGTTAATCAACTGGTGGAAATCCCCGTGGAATCATTTTTGTTCTTGTTGATTCGTGGGTGTTCATTCATGTGTCCACAGTGCAAGCACAAATCCGGCAACTGTGGTCGTGGCCAGTCGGAAACGAAGTTCTATCTCACCATTCCGGATGACTTCAGGGAGCGCTCGGTATGTTCAATCTCAACCTACCATGGTCGGCATGGCCTAAATTTGTGAACATATACCGTCTGTTGCTACATTATCTATATATTTGCATCAAATCTTTGTTACATTATCTATTTTTAATTCTATATTTTTGTACTTTGCTTGCATCTATATATGGATATGTTCTATCAGTTACTCCCATATTTGCATCTTGCTCGGTTATTTCAATATATCTAATTTACGATCTTAATTTTCATTTCAAGCAGTACATCCCTTGCTTTGCAAGAACAGGAGTAGAACGAAATCTTGGGTTTTACTTTGTTGATGACTCCCTGGATGTCATATTGACAATGCAACATGGGTTTACAATGACGGTTAGCGTAAAACTTGATAAAGATGGTCACTCCTATTTTAATGCGGACCTTTGGAGAAAAATGTCTAAGTGCTATGAACTGAAAGCTGGCAATAAAATACTAGTGTGTGCACCACAGCCTGGTCTAATTAACATGGATGTGTACTTCCCCAATGTCATCAGCCAATCAATATCGAGGTTAGTGTCCTTTCAACTTTCTCCATGCTGTCATATTACAATTTAAGCAACCAATTGATCACTATTTAAGCAACAAATTGTGATATCATATTCTGACTCCGTTCCTAGGCAGTAAAAAATTATGTTTACCAATTTATGTGCACTATATATTCTTCTGCCATATTCTGAATAAATAATACCTTTCCACCTTTTAAGCAGGATATGTTGTATGCATAGTGAACGATCTGTATGTTACTAAGCGTACCAAATTTCACTGGAAGGACTTGAATCATGTCATAAACTTTGTTGATTATCTGACAGAGATAGCACAGTGTATGAACGTTGGATTTTGGATGGGATTAATTAGACCTATGGTGCACACACTGAACAAGACCAATTGTGTGCACAAAGCACTGGTAAAAAGTCTTATTTTAATGTTGATGCTCATAAACTATATATATCTTCAATGATATGTTACAATTGTTTTTTATTCTACATGTCAACAGAAATTGCCCCCTGTAGCCATTCCTGGATCGATTTCCCGGCGTGGCCGAATTACACTTGTGCCTGCTAATAACACCAAAGTGATTGCAAGGTACTGCATTTCCCGCAAAAATGGAACCATTCAAATTAACAAGTTCTCGCTTCTCGAGGCAATGCATCCATATTAGAAAATTGGAGACACTGTTCTACTCCTGCTCTACCAAGGCACCCCGACCCCAACCAACTCCACCAAGAGTTGCGGGTCAGCTCTAGCTTCACGTAGATGCCCTCCGCGCCCCATTTGGTGGCCGGAACGGCCAAATCCACTTGCTCCGCCGCGTCTGGCCTCGCCGGCGGCTAGACGCCGACGAGTTGACCCTTGACCGTTGACAGGTGGGCCCTCGTTGACTCCCCTGAGTCAATGACAGGTGGGCCCCCCCTGTTAACTAATTGGATTAGTTCTAATTAAAGTTAATTAGTTAAACTAACTACTGACATGCGGGTCCCACTGGTCAGTTTGACCTGGACGACCCCGTTGACCCCTGACGTCACGCTGACCTCATGCTGACGCAATTAATTAATTACTGGATTTATTCTTATACAGGAAAATCCAGAAAATAGTTCAAACTTCAAAAATTCATAGAAAATTATCTGTAACTCCAAATGCAAAGTTCTATATATGAAAAATGATCAGAAAAATCCAAGCTATCCATTGGTGCTGGTTTCATGCATGTCAGAACAAGTTAAACCCACTGTTTAGGCATTACAAGATGATACACTAATATGATTTTAATAAATGAGTTTCCATTTGAATCTTTGGTTCAAATGGGTTCATTCCCTTCTGTTTTAACCTGCACTAGGACAGGACACACTCATATTGCCATGTCATAGCATGCATCATATTGTTGCATATCGCCATGTATTGATTGTGTTCCGATGTGTTCATCGTGGTAGGTTCTGCCTCCGAGGATATCTCCGGGTATCCATCTGAAGGGCAGTATCCCACGACCACTCCATCAGGCAAGCAACTCGTTGATCATTCCGATACAAACCCATGTTCTCGCTTCTGCCCTTGTTTACTGCATTAAGACAACGCGCTTCAAACTGCTGTGTGTTGCGGTAGTTGAACCCACTTCCTTTGCATGACCTGTCATTGCCACAGTAACTAGATGAAACCCACTAGCATGTGTAGGAGTTGTTTGAGCCAATACATGTGTGTGTGTTCCTACCATGCTATGCTTGCTATGCCTAGAGTTGTGTCAGGTCTGGCTCATCGGGATGATGATCCGGAGTGAAAGGTTGTATCGTTGTCAATGGTGTGGAAGTGTTGAACACGATTTGGTAAAGGAATCGATGGAAGGCCATGTAGGAGTACATGGTGGGTTGTTTCATTGAGGCCGTCCTTAAGAACTGAGATCTGTGTGTGTGATTTAAGACTCAGCTACTACCACGCATTGGGCCCGAAACCAATGGACCCTCTCGGCTTCTTGATCACGCTTGTCCTCTGTCCAGGAGTTGCAAAGTAGTTTCTGGTGTTTGTAGCATGCTGGGGGCCGCACGCGGCGCTGACCATCGGGGTGGGCTGTGTTGCGGTAGGCACGTGGCCGGGTCAACCGGGCGCCCGTTTGGTGTCTCGGAACCCTGTTCACATCGTTCGGGGCCGTTAGTGGAAACCTCGGCCGGACTCCCTGCGGATGGAACCCGAATAGGCGATAAACCTGGACTAGAGACTTGAGTGTTTAGGTAGGCCGTGGCCGACACCCTCGCTGGGCTTCCGCTTGAAGGTTGCCGAGTACATGTCGTGTAAACGGCGATAAGTGGTGAGAGCGTGTGTGAAGAAGTACACCCCTGCAGGGTATAAATCTATTCGAATAGCCGCGTCCGCGGTAAAGGACTACTTGGTCACCTATACAGTTCATAGATAAATTAAATGGATACTACTAAAAATCTCAAGATAAGTGTGAGTACCGCGGATGGCCCTCTCGTAGGATGGCGAGAGAGGATCCTCGGTGGAGTATTGTGTTGGTGATAGTGGACTCGTGTGCGACAAATGATTTATAAGTGGTGTCTATCGTAGGATAGCTTAGCCAAGAGTCAAAGCTGGCTTGCTGCAATAACCCCACTACCTTCTTGAGAATGTGCATGTATAGTAGGTTCCTGTTGTAAGACTTGCTGAGTACCTTCGTACTCATGTTGCTTTAATCATGTTTTTCAGACGACTGCACCAACCCCTCTGATGGGTTCTATGTAGACCTCGACGTTGACGAGTGACTTATCACCCAGGTGGTGATCCAAGACTTGTGAAGGATCGTTGTAGATAGACAGGCTTCGTCAAGCCTTCTTTCTTTCTAGTGTCTGTACTCAGACTACTTCGCTTCCGCATGTGCTTGTATGTTTGTATGACTTGAGTGTTGGGTCATGTGACCCCTATCTGTATGGATGATATGTATGGCTCCTCGGAGCCTTCTGAATAAAGTACTTGAGTCGTAGAGTACTGTTGTGATGTCATGTTGTATTTACTCATATCGGGCATATTGTGTGTATGATTGAAATGCTTGGTATGAGTGGGATCCGACTATCTAGTTGTTTATCCTTGGCAGCCTTTCATATGGGGAAATGTAAGTCTTGTGCTTCTGAGCGATAGTAGTCCGCTACAGCCCGGTTCACCGGAGTCCTGCTAGCCCAGCACTACTGCTTGGACACTTGACTGGCCGGCATGTGTTTCACATCGTTCCTATGTCTGTCCCTTCGGGGAAATGTCACACGCTGTTATTCGGAGTCCTGCCTAGCCTGCTACAGCCCGGGTTACCGGAGTCCTGTTAGCCCAGTGCTACAGCCCGAATAAATACGTTGATGACCGACATGCTCGATGTGATTCATGTATGTCTGTCCTCATAGGCTAGCGCCGCTTTGGGTTCACGACTAGCCATGTCGGCCCGGGTTCTCTGTCATATGGATGCTAGCGACATTATCATATACGTGAGCCAAAAGGCGCAAACGGTCCTGGGCCAGGTAAGGTGGCACCCGTGGGAGTACCGTGCGTGAGGCCGCAAAGGGATATGATGTGTTACACGCTGGATCGATGTGGCATAGGATTGGGGTCCTGACAGCGTTGGTATCAGAGCCGGACTGCCTGTAGGTTCGCTAAGCCAAACTGGTCGATGTCGAGTCTAGAAATGCTTTAGTTATATGTAGGGGAATTGATTGTGGGAGGGAACTTAAGGCTCTTTTACTCCTTTACCTTATGCCCTCTATTCTAAGTCATTCTCTTATCATTCTATGTGGGTTAAGGACGAGGCTCTTTTCTCTCTATCAGGTTCACGTGTTACTAAATCCGTAGTAACTTATAGGATTGTTGGATACAACCCAGTCCAGTTCTACTAAAGTTTAGTATGTTGCCAATTGAACCAGAACCTTGATATGATGTTGTTGAGTGGTTTCGCAAACTATTGTGGATGTCTCAAGTCTTTTTCTGAGCATTTACAGCTGTTATGCTGTCCAATTTCATCCAGAAATTCTAATGCCTTTGCACTATTTTGTGCTTTCAGATGGCTACCCGTCCCCAGAACCAAGTGGTTCGTCTGACCCGTTGCATTGGTATATGTGGTCATACCGCCATGTTGGTTCGAGTGATGGTTGAGGCAGGTTACCGATGGTACCCTAAATACACCGTCGAAGAGCAGTTTAGAGATTTTAACCAGAGCCAATATCTATGCACGGTCAGGATATATCCATCTTATCCCGGAGCCACGGAACCACTCCACTGTTCTTATGGACTCGGGATCACTATTGGGATGTCCGTTCAAGATGCAGCCTACTCGATGATGACCATTATGCGAGCTAGAACTGCCTTGTTGAGCAACACTGAATTTCGCTACATGCCAGCATCCCTCCCTGGGGCGCATGGTTACCTTCAGGGCATGTACAGTGATGCATCCCATGAGGACTCACTCCTTTGCACCACTACTGAGATGTTGGAAGATAAGGACCGTGAAAACCGGGCCTTGCGTATGGAGCTCTTTAATGCTCGTGCTGATCATTGGGCCACCTTGACGAGGTTTGCACCTGCTGTGCAAGCCGGATACATGGACACGAGAGACTTGTACCCTGTGCGGGCTAGTCTGCCAGACTTCATGGAATGGCGTGAGGTGGGAGGCATCACCCCTCCTCGTGGGCCTCTTCTGCTGCCATCTGTTGGACCGAGGCCGCACCCAAGTCCCTATGGTCCACAAGCACCGCAGGACCGTCTGTTCCCAGATGACCATGTTCCGCTTCCAGGTCTGGGTGGTGACTTCTATGAGGACTTCTACGGAGCCGTCTGAGCTAGTAGTAGACTCGCTAGTATTGTAATAGTTGTATGTCCACCGTCCTGCGTGATTGTGGAATATAACTTAGTTTGTATCAATTCCGGAGGTGTAGAAAAATAATGTATAGGAGCTTGGAATGCCTCCGATGAGATGTAACGTCTGTCGTCTTAGTTGTACTTCAACTTGAGCTTGTACTAAACTATGTATGATGTGTATGACCGTTGGTATATATATGGCAGTTTCTATATTACCATGTCATATGGATGATCATCTCTGCATTCCTTGTTATCCATTACATTCCGCACTTCCTTGGACAGATTTTGCCATCCTGGTTTAAATCGTTGTTTTGTTTTCCTAGGATGGTCAACACCCGCAGCAACCCTGCTGCTCCGGAGCAGGGAGAAGCTAGTGCACCTAGAGAGGAAAGTCTGCCTCAACCACCTTCTCTGGCCGAAGTGATGCTGGAGGCAGAGCGCAACAGGCGCGACACCAACCGCTTGTTAGAGCGGATTGAGCAGAACACTGCACGCCAGCAGAGGATCAATTCGGTGTCCATCAATGACTTTGTCAAGCTGTACCCGCCAAAGTTCAATCATTCCATCGAACCTCTCGATGCGGATGACTGGCTCCGCAGCATCGCCCACAAGCTACGTTCTGCCAACGTGGCTGAAGATGATAAAGTCACCTTTGCTGCCTATCACCTCGAAGGCCCTGCCAGCCTTTGGTGGGAGAATTATGAAGCTATGCGTCCGGTCGGCCAACTCACTACTTGGGCTGATTTCAGTGCCGCTTTTCGTGAGCATCATATCCCGGAAGGCCTCATGGATCGCAAGAGGGAGGAGTTCTGTAACTTCACCCAGGGGAAGCTGACTGTGGATCCATACAGTCGCGAGTTTGGAAAGCTTGCACGCTATGCTTCCGAAGAGGTATCCACCGATGCCAAAAAGCAGGCAAGGTTCCGCAAGGGACTTAGCCCTGAGCTCCGTCATGACCTTCGTCTGCATGAATGCACTTCTTTTCCGAAGCTAGTCAATAAGGCCATCAGTGCCGAGACAGGGCAGAATGATTTTGAAGCTTCACGCAAACACTCCCGTGACTATGGTTCTTCATCCGGCTCTGGATCTCAGAAGCGCTGGGTCTGATCCCAAATTCTGCTATGCCACCCAGGTATACTCCGAGGCCATCCTTTGAGGCGCCTCGCCCCAATCAGCAGTATGTGCCGCCCAAGACTTTTGGTGGCCCCACTGCCAATGCTGCTCCACGCCCTAATATGATAACTTGCTTCAAGTGTGGTGAGCCGGGCCACTACATCCGTGAGTGTCCCCAGAACAACCCCAGTCAGTTCGGAAAGTCTGTTGGCCGTGGTAAGTCAACAGCAAAGGTGCTTGTCGCCAAGCCAGCCACCACTGCTCGTGGCCATGTCAACTACCTTTCAGCTGAAGAGACTCAAGAGGACCCCAACGTCGTTCTCGGTACGCTCCTTGTTAATTGCCACCCGGCAACTGTTCTCTTTGATACTGGAGCATCTCATTCATTTATTTCTGAGAGCTATGCTCGATTGCACAACACTACCTTTAGTGACATGCCCACCTCCATGGAAATTCAAACTCCCGGTTCTAGATGGCAAACCTCTAGGATTAGCCATGGAAATGAAATTCTTGTCGACAGATTGGTTTTTCTCGCGTCACTAATAGCTCTCAAGTCTTCGGACATAAACATCATCTTGGGTATGGACTGGATGTCAGCTCATTACGCCAAGATTGATTGCTCAACTAGAACTGTCCAACTTACCCATCCATCGGGCAAGACAGTCAATGTTTTGACCCGAGTATCGGAGCGTCAGCTCTACTCTCTAAATGCCAATCCCCTTCCAGACCTCGAAGATATTCCGGTAGTCCGTGACTTCCCGGATGTATTTCCAGAGGAACTGCCAGGTGTTCCACCTGACAGAGATGTCGAGTTCATGATAGACCTTGTTCCAGGAACCGTCCCAATCTCTAGGAGACCTTATAAGATGGCACCCCTAGAACTAGCTGAGCTTAAGAAACAACTCGATGAGTCCTTGCAAAAGGGTTTCATCCGTCTTAGTTCATCTCCATGGGCTTGCCCCGTCCTCTTCGTCAAGAAGAAGGATGGAACGGATCGGATGGTTGTGGATTATCGACCTGTCAATTTGGTCACTATCAAGAACAAGTATCCGCTCCCCAGGATCATCGACCTGTATGACCAGCTCGCTGGATCCTCAGTCTTTTCCAAGATGGATTTGAGGTTGGGCTACCATCAAATCAAAATCAAGAACGGGGACATTCCCAAAATGGCTTTCGTTACTCGTTACGACCAATACGAGTACACCGTCATGTCCTTCGGTTTAACCAATGCTCCAGCCACCTTCTCTCGGTTAATGAACTCGATCTTCATGGAGTACTTGGATAAATTCGTCGTGGTATACCTCGATGATATACTCATCTACTCCAAGAATGAGGAAGAACATGCCGAACATCTAAGGCTAGTATTGATGAAACTTCGAGAGCATCGCCTTTATGCCAAATTCTCCAAGTGCGAATTCTGGTTGCCAGAAGTGACCTATCTAGGCCATGTAATCTCTGGCAAGGGCATTGCTGTCAATCCCGAGCGAGTTCAAGCTGTCCTTGACTGGACTCCACCTGAAATGGTCAAGCAAGTCCGGAGTTTTCTTGGTTTGGCGAGCTATTGCCGCCGCTTTGTCGAGAATTTCTCCAAGGTTGCTAAGCCTCTAACTGAACTCCTCAAGAAAGATAAAAAGTTCGAGTGGACCCCACAGTGCGAGTTCAGCTTTCGGGAACTGAAAAGACGCCTGACATCTGCTCCCGTACTGGTACCACCAGATTTCTCTAAGGACTTTGTTATCTATTGCGACGCCTCGCGACAAGGACTAGGTTGCATACTCATGCAAGATCGTCATGTGATTGCCTATGCATCTCGACAGTTGCGTCCACATGAGGATAATTATCCCACTCATGATCTAGAGCTTGCAGCAGTAGTCCATGCACTCAAAACCTGGCGACACTACCTTCTGGGTAATCGTTGCGAAATTTACACTGATCACCAAAGTTTGAAATATATCTTCACCCAACCGGATTTGAATCTCAGGCAAAGACGTTGGGTCGAGTTGATCTTGGATTACGACTTAGGAATAACTTACACCCCAGGCAAAGCCAATGTCATGGCTGATGCACTAAGTCGTAAATCTTATTGTAACAACTTGATGTTACAACAAGGTCAACCACTTCTCCACGAGGAATTTCATAAGCTTAACCTTCACATTGTTCCTCGAGGATTCCTTTCCACCCTGGTGGCGAAACCTAACCTTACGGATCAGATCATCAAGGCACAAAAGGTGGATCCGGGAATTTCCCGTATCAAGAGAAACATCAAGAAGGGAGTTGCAGATTATTTCTCCATTGATGATCAAGGTGTTGTGTTCTTTGGAAACCGTCTAGTGGTTCCCAAGGTACGCAACTTGAGGCGATTGATCCTTAAGGAAGCTCATGAATCCCCTCTCACCATTCATCCCGGTAGTACTAAGATGTATCAAGACCTACGCCAGAGGTTTTGGTGGACTAGGATGAAGAGAGAAATCGCTCAATACATTGCAACTTGCGACGTCTGTTGTCGTGTTAAAGCAGAGCATCAACGGCCTGCTGGCACCCTTCAACCATTGGAGATTCCTGAATGGAAATGGGATAAAATCGGTATGGATTTCATCACCGGGTTTCCCAGAACCAAAAGAGGGAATAATGCTGTCTTCGTTGTTGTCGATCGTCTTTCCAAAGTAGCCCACTTCTTACCTGTTCGCGAGAGCATAACCGCTAGCCAGCTAGCTGATTTGTACATCTCTCGAATAGTGTCTCTCCATGGTTTCCCTGTCGGGGCGGACGGGCGTCCCCCCGCGAGCACCTATGGGGCCGGAGCCCCTTTCGTTGTCCGGCGAGGGGGGCGGAGGGAGCGCGGAGAGCAGATCGAGGCGGGCACACGGGCGGTTTACCCAGGTTCGGGCCGCGATGGACGCGTAAAACCCTACTCCTGCTTAGTTGTATTGAACTGGGGAGCTCGGGAGCTTGGAGAGCTAGCTGCACCGAGCGTATGGCTGTCTGGATGCCGAATCTCCGGACCCCGGAACCCCTTCTACGTTGCACACGGGCCTCCTTTTATAGCGCAAAGGGGTCACCGACAGGTGTCAACGTAAGAGAAAGGGGTAAAAGTGTAAAAGGGGTGGTAGCTGTAATAGTGCGGGAACGGTGGCGCTACAGTGCGGCACAGTGTTATCATACCTACTTCTGACGGTAGGGGACAAGGGCATTAAATGCCCGTCACGGTCGCCCGGACAGCACCGAGGCGGACCGTTAGGTGCGCCACCGTTCGCCACGATGGCGGCTGCATGCCACCGCATGCCCCAGGCTGCGCGGTGCCTCACCACGTGCCCTCGGGGGAAGCCCCGGAGCGACGCGTGGCGGGCGAGCTGGAGCGCAGTCTTGAGGTGGCGATCTTGCCGCGGCAAGTGGCTTGCCGCGGGGGTCGTCTTCCTGTGCCTGATAGCGTGCCAGCTATCAGGCCTTGCCGGGGCGCTTGGCGCGCCACGGCGGGCTTCTCTTGTGGTGCCTGGGTTCGGCCTTCCCGACAAGCTCCTCTTGTCGGGGGCTCGATCTTCTGTCTCGTTATACTTTGTTCTTGGATGGCCTTACATGGGCTCAGTCGTCCCGGCAAGCTCCTCTTGCCGGGATCTTGTCTTCTTGGCCCGGCAAGCTCCTCTTGCCGGGGGCCTTGTCTTCTTGGCCCGGCAAGCTCCTCTTGCCGGGGGCCTTGTCTTGAATGCTTGGTCTTCTCTTGGCGCTTCCGGGGCGGGCCTTGCCGCAGGGTGCTACAACTGCCCGTGCACAAGTCTGGGGTACTAAGGTACCCCTACTTTAGTACACCGACAGGAGCCCCCGGGCCTGGGCCACACATGGTGCCGAGCGTTGTTGGGCCAGGCCCTAACGGTGCACGGGCACGCATGGCCTTGGTCGCGCTGCTCCTTAACTCCGCATCCGCCGCGCCTTCCCCAGGCGGTGCGCGCTTACCGCGGCGTCGTGGGGGCGGGGCGTGCGGGGTGAGCGTGACGTGGGTGGCGTGCGTGGGGCTGAACCGCACAGGCGCGCGTCACGTCGCGCACGATTTCTCGATGGCGAGAATGGAGTGTCCGCCCCTTCCCCATATAAGGCGGGGGAAGCGGGAGCGGTTCCCCTCCTTCGCCCTTACTGCGTCCTCTCCCTTCTCCAGAGATCCCATCTGCGCTCCGCCTCCATTTTTCCTCCGCCGCTCGCGCGCACTTGCGGAGCTACCGGATTCTTCGTCTCCCTTCCCTCGCCGCCTCCGCCATGGCCCCGAAGACTGAGAAGGCGAGGGCGGAGAAAACCAAGAAGGAGAAGTCGGAGCACGCGGCGATGCTCACCTTGCTGTGGAAGCAGAACCTCGTCTTCGCGCCGAAGCTCGGCGCGCGGGAGCTCTGGAACAAGTACTACTTGTTCTGGGCCGAGGAGACCAAGGCGCATCCCCGCACCCGAGTCTATCCGGCCGCCGCCAAGGGCAACTACCCCGGCGGGTATTATTTCTTCGCAGCCTTCTTCCACTGCGGTCTTTGCCCTCCTTTTTCTGATTTCTTCTGCGACATAATGAACACCTTCGGCCTCCATCTTCTTGACTTCACTCCCAACGCCGTCCTCACGATGGCGGTTTTCGCGCATATGTGCGAAAACTATATCGGGGTGTATCCAAACGTCGCGCTTTTTAGGCACTTCTTCATCCCTAGAGTAGAGGCCGGCGCCCCCCTCGCTGGAGGGATATCTTGGGTCTTCCGCCTGAACAAGAAGGATTCCTACTTGCCGGGGGAGCTCCGCGGCAAATGGGAGGAGTGGCGCGCCGACTGGTGCTGGGTCGTCGAGGACCAGCCGCAATCTTTCACCGCGCCGCGCACAACACCTGTCATGCGCGGCAAGGATTGGAGCGAGCTGGATTCGGACGACGGCAAGCTCAACGCCGCCCTCATCAGGATTCTCCGTCTTCGGACAGCAAGGCTGTCCGTCGGAGAGGTGGGCGCAGACTTCCTCCGCCGCCGCATCGCCCCTCTTCAAGATAGGAAGAGGCCAGCCTGGGAGTATAGCAACGCGGCGGACATAATGAGGCTGCGCCCCGGGCTCAACTTCAACTTCACGTCGGTGGAGCTGAAGGGGATGGTCCGGGAGCTATTCAAGCATGACCCGGCCCACCCAGAGTGGTTCAGGGAGCCCCGGGGAGTTGTGCCTCTTTGCAACAGCTCGGCCCGGGATTCCCTTCGCGCCATGATGCCCGCGTGTGACTCGCACGGCGTCGACCGCACGTGGATTCCGCCCAGGCCAGACGTCATCTTGAACTTCTTCGACAACCTGGCGGAGGTGGCGAAGAAGAAGGACGAGGCCCAGGGGATGACGCGGGACACCACCGCGCGAGAGGCAGCATGCATAGCTTCTTGGGCTGAAGAGGCCACCGCAGCCGCAGCGGCCGGGGAGTTCGGCTTCTCGCCCGAAGAGGCGGAGGCCGCGGAGGCGTCCCGCCAAGCGGAGGTGGCGGAGATCTGCGAACTGCTGAAGCTGCCCCCCGACGAGCTCGCCGGGGTTCCCTCTCTGAGGCACTCCGGGATCCAGGGGATCTTGATTGAGGCCGCGGCGAGGGCCACCACCGCTGGAGGACAAGGAGCCACAGCGCAGGACGCTGGGTCCAGCGGGCTCGCCGGGGTGGAGGAGGAGGACGGTGGTGACGACGACTCCGACGGATCCTTGGAGCTCTACGCCGATGACCTTCCCTCAGCGTCGGAGACCTCTTTGCCCCGTGTAAGCCCCCGGCGCTCCCCAGCGAAGCGTCTCCGCAGGACGGCGATGGGGGCAAAGGCGCCGGCCTCCCGGCAACAGCCACCCCGCCAAGCGGCCCGAGCCTCCCGGGGGAGCCAGGTTGCGACGAGGGCGCCCGGCGCGTCAGCTACGTCAGGGGCGCCCCGTGAGGCAGCGCCGCATGGAAAGGAGCCCTTGGAGGGTGGAGCGGCGGCTCCGCCCGCTCCCCGGGCCCCGGCAACCGTCGGGACCGCCAAGCGCCCGAGGGAGACCCCGTTGCCCGCTCCCCGCGTGGCCGCGCGTCAGGTGGAGTTTGATTTCTCCGCCCTGAGCGACGACGACGACGAGGACGAACGGGAGTAAGAGCTTTTGAGGTTTCGCATCTTCATGGACTTTGCCTTGACTGTCGCAGGCTCTGATCTTGTTTCTCGTCTTAACTTCAGGACCTTGGCGGAGCGAGCGGCGAAGAAAGCCAAGGCGCCCGCGGTCGAGGTTGCGGGCGACTCGCCCACCGCGGCAACTGGGGGCGTGCCGGAGCCCAGCCCGCCGGATCCGAGCGCTGCTCCGAGGGGCGGCCCTCTGCGTAGCCCCCAGCGCGGCCCCCAGCGTAAGTCTGGGTTCCGTACCCTCGCCTGTCGGGCGCATTTGAGGGATCGTCCCCGCGCTGGTATCTTGATAATACTGTCTCGTGCAGAGGTGGAGCCGCAGCCGCAGGAGCGGCCAGAAGCCGCCCCCGAGGAGCCGCGGACCCCGCCGTCCCCGCCAAGACCGAGTTCTCCGGTGAAGGGGAGCACCCCGCCAAGGGCGAGTACTCCGCCGAGGGCGAGTACCCCGCCAGGGGGGGTAGCCCGGCGAGGGTGGTGACCCCGCCAAGGCAGAGCTCCCCGGCGAAGGAACCCGCCGCCGATGACGTCTGCCAAGGTAAGCTCTGCGACTTAGTCATCTTGGGTTCGCCTTTTCCTTTTGGATGTTTGCTTGAATTTCTTTCGCTCTCTGTTCTCCTTCTTCTAGATTCCCCTCCCCCCGAGCAGATGGAGACGGAGGTCATCATCATCGAGGAGGAGGAGGGCGCGCGCGGCGGCAGCGGCGACACCCCTGTCGCCGAGGACGCGGCGGAAGCTGCCGAGTCATCCGCGCAGGAGACCGCCCCAGCGTCGGCCGCAACGGCCGGGGAGGGGGACGGCGGTCGCACTGCCGACCCGGAGGCAGCAGGAGCATCAGGTGCTGCGCCGGCCGCCGACCCCTCCGCTGAAAAGGAGCGGGCGGGCCATTACCTTGAAGCCCCCAATGGCATCTTCATCCAGGTGCCATGGGGCTCTTCTGCGCGGGCCCCCGCGGAGGGCGAGGCCCTTGATGGGGAGGTCCTCGCCTCCGCGGGCCTGAAGATTGTCGAGGCGCCCGGCGGGGCCGAAGAGCCCGAGGAGGAGAAGCTGCTTCGCCGGCTCCTGGCCCTTTACCGGGCTCGGCAGGCGAAGCTTGCTTCCCGGGAGGCCCTCGCTGCGGAGGCCGCCGTCGAGATGGAGAAGCGTGCGACGGAGCTCCGCGCCGCCAACCAAGCTGCCCTCCACGGCGTGGCGGAGGAGCGCGAGAGGCTCGCCGGGGAGTACCAGGAGTGGGTGCTGCAGAAGGCCGACGCCGAAGAGCAGCAGCGGCTCGCCGGGGAGGAGCTGTCCCGGCGAGAGGGAGCGCTTGCCCAGCTGCAGGCCAATCTCAACTCCCACGAGGAGGAACTTGCCGCTCGGGAGCGGGCCCTTGGCGAGGAGCTGAAAGGGGCGAAAGCCGCCGCGGCTGCCGCGGAGGCCGCCAGGGAGGAGCTTGCCGCCAAGGTCACGCAGCTGGAGGAGTCGTTGAAGGCGAGCGCGGAGAGGGTCGGCGCGCTCAATGCGGAGCGGGAGAAGGACGCCCACGCCAACTCCGAACTCCAGGCGCGTCTCTCCAAGCAGGGCGACGAGCTGAAGGCCGCCAAGGACTCCATCGAGGCCCTGGAGCTGAAAGTCTCCGCGCTGGAGGAGGGGCTCCGCAAGGAGCGAAGCTTGGCGGAGAGCGCCAACACTGCGGCCGAAGACTTCCGTCGGACCGTCGCGGTGTGGACCGAGGACCTGGTGTCTTCTGCATCCAACATCGACCAGGAGTTGCTGGCGTTGAAGTTGGAACACCTCATCTACTCTCCGGACCCGGACCTCCCTCACAGCGCCAAGCTCAGCCTCTTCTTCAGAGGGGTCGCGCCGGCTCTCGCGGATCTTCGGAAGAAGATCCCCGCGCAACTGGCCGAGGAGACGCGCCGGGCCTGCGCGGGAACCTTGGAGCGTGCGCTGACGAAGATTGTATACCGCAACCCCGGTATAAATCTCATCAACGTTCTTCGCAGCCTGCCGGCCGACGCTGACATGGAGGCGCTGAAGGAGCAGGTCGCCGACATCATCGCCAGAGTGGGCAAGATTTCCAGGATCGAGGGCGACCGCGTAGACTAGGCCCCCTTTATCTTATCTCTTTTTGTAGCTGCACACGGCGTTGTGAGCTCATTAGTCACTGTGACAAGTCACGTAAGGTTTCTACCTTAGCTGAACCAATCAGTGCGTTGTTATCTTCCTTGTCCTGGCCCTTTACTTTGTACGTTTTTCGCCCTACGCTCCCGGGGAGCTTCCCGGCAAGGAGCCCTTGGGCTTATAGCAGCCTGCTGGCCAAGGCCTCACCGGGAAGCAACCTCGCCGCAGCCAGTCGCAATCGCGCTCCGCTTGTTGAGTGAGCTCGGAAACGAAACAAGGGCGCGACGCTCATCGCAGCTCGCTTGAATCGTTGAGCGTACTCGAAACAAGGTGAGGGTGCGGCTAGCCGCGGGTAGGTTCCTCCGCGCACAGGTTTTCCATACAAAGTGTGGCTGTCCAAGGAAGACAACCGAAAATTAAGAATCTGAACTGCTCAAATTCTAATAACTTAGCTTATGCATAACGCTCGTCCCTCGACGAGGCTTCTTTTTCTCGAACAGCACTTGGTTCCAGCACTTGGTTCCTCTCCCATCTCCTTCCCCCGGCAAACTTTGTGCGCGAGGAACGCTCCCTCTGCCTAAGAGGCGAGGAAAACAAAGAGGGAAGCAAGCACATGGCCTTTCGGCGTGCTGATGCTCACTGGACATGCGTGTTACGCAGGATGCCAAATAATACATGCAAATAACGAAGAGGAGCATGTAGAAGGCAAAAAGCGCAAAGCATAGGAGCTTTCACTGATGTGCGGGGTCTGCGCCCGCCCCCTGCGCCAAGGATCACATGCAACTGCGGCAAGACTTGGGCAGGGAGGTTGGTTGACGGAACGAGTTCCGGCAACCGCGCTGGCGAAACTCCTCCCACGGTCGGCGTCGACTCGTTTGGATCTTGGCGGACGAAGCGCGCCGAAGAACGAGGTCGCCTTTTTCGCGTCCTCCGGCGCTAACCGCTGCGGCTACAGGAGCGGCGCAGGGTTCGCTGGAAGCGATCGGTTCGCCCAGCGGCCGGAAGGCGGTCCTCCTCAAGGAGCAGCTGCTTCTTGCCCGAACTTTGCATGAGTGGGTACTCGAGGAGGGCCGTGCACGATTCCGTAGGGAGGAATGCCTCCGCCCCGCGGAGCGGGGCGGAAAGGTACCTGTTCATACCTGAGCTTACCAGTGTTCGTCTGGATCAGATCCGCACAACCTCGACGCAGCCCCCTACCTGGCGCGCCAAAGATGTCGGGGCGGACAGGCGTCCCCCCGCGAGCACCTATGGGGCCGGAGCCCCTTTCGTTGTCCGGCGAGGGGGGCGGAGGGAGCGCGGAGAGCAGATCGAGGCGGGCACACGGGCGGTTTACCCAGGTTCGGGCCGCGATGGACGCGTAAAACCCTACTCCTGCTTAGTTGTATTGAACTGGGGAGCTCGGGAGCTTGGAGAGCTAGCTGCACCGAGCGTATGGCTGTCTGGATGCCGAATCTCCGGACCCCGGAACCCCTTCTACGTTGCACACGGGCCTCCTTTTATAGCGCAAAGGGGTCACCGACAGGTGTCAACGTAAGAGAAAGGGGTAAAAGTGTAAAAGGGGTGGTAGCTGTAATAGTGCGGGAACGGTGGCGCTACAGTGCGGCACAGTGTTATCATACCTACTTCTGACGGTAGGGGAGAAGGGCATTAAATGCCCGTCACGGTCGCCCAGACAGCACCGAGGCGGACCGTTAGGTGCGCCACCGTTCGCCACGATGGCGGCTGCATGCCACCGCATGCCCCAGGCTGCGCGGTGCCTCGCCACGTGCCCTCGGGGGAAGCCCCGGAGCGACGCGTGGCGGGCGAGCTGGAGCGCAGTCTTGAGGTGGCGATCTTGCCGCGGCAAGTGGCTTGCCGCGGGGGTCGTCTTCCTGTGCCTGATAGCGTGCCAGCTATCAGGCCTTGCCGGGGCGCTTGGCGCGCCACGGCGGGCTTCTCTTGTGGTGCCTGGGTTCGGCCTTCCCGACAAGCTCCTCTTGTCGGGGGCTCGATCTTCTGTCTCGTTATACTTTGTTCTTGGATGGCCTTACATGGGCTCAGTCGTCCCGGCAAGCTCCTCTTGCCGGGGTCTTGTCTTCTTGGCCCGGCAAGCTCCTCTTGCCGGGGGCCTTGTCTTCTTGGCCCGGCAAGCTCCTCTTGCCGGGGGCCTTGTCTTGAATGCTTGGTCTTCTCTTGGCGCTTCCGGGGCGGGCCTTGCCGCAGGGTGCTACAACTGCCCGTGCACAAGTCTGGGGTACTAAGGTACCCCTACTTTAGTACACCGACATTCCCATTGGAAATTAACTCAGACCGTGGAAGTCTTTTCACCTCTCGATTTTGGGAAAGTTTCCAAAATGCTATGGGGACTCGTCTCTCCTTTAGCACCGCCTTCCATCCTCAGTCAAGTGGTCAAGTAGAACGAGTCAATCAAATTCTGGAGGATATGCTCCGAGCTTCTGTCATCTCTTTCGGTATGAATTGGGAGAAGTGCCTTCCATTCGCCGAGTTCGCTTATAACAACAGTTATCAAGCTAGCTTGGGTAAAGCTCCTTTCGAAGTTCTTTATGGACGAAAATGTCGAACGCCTCTTAATTGGTCAGAAACCGGCGAGAGACAACTCTTTGGCCCGGACATGATCCAGGATACAGAAGAGCAGGTTCGCATTATTCGTGAGAAGTTGAAAACCGCCCAGTCTCGACAAAAGAGTCAGTATGACCGCAAGCATAAGCCCATGGTTTATGAAGTCGGCGAGATGGCTTACCTCCGGGTTACACCTTTAAAGGGGACCCATCGATTCGGTATCAAAGGCAAATTGGCTCCTCGTTACATTGGACCCTTTCGCATTCTTGCCAAACGAGGGGAAGTTGCCTACCAACTGGAACTACCTCCGCATCTCTCCAGAGTCCATGATGTCTTCCACGTCTCTCAACTCAGGCGTTGCTTCTCGGATCCTATCCGTGGAGTGGACCACAAAACGCTTGATCTCCAAGATAACCTCACTTATCGAGAATACCCCGTTCGTATCCTTGATCAAGCCGAGCGTACCACTCGACGCCACAATATCAAGTTTCTCAAGGTTCAATGGTCACACCATTCCGAGCAAGAAGCTACATGGGAAAGGGAGGATCGTCTTCGACTCGAGTACCCCACCTTCTTTCCAGAGGAACCTAAATCTCGGGACGAGATTCTTTTGAGTGGGGGTGAGTTGTCACATCCTAGCTAGCTCATGCATTAGAGTGTGCATCATGTTTACTTTTGACAGAAATTTGAAATGGGGAAGGCAGAACCCCAGCACCCCTCCTGAAATCAACTAGGGTTTACTAAAAATATTTTCAATGAACCTGAAATGCCCTTCTAAAATGTTCACCCTCTTTGTCTTGGGTTAAAACCTCTGGCAAAAATGGTGCATATAATTCGAGGTCAACAGAAGGTCATTGATTTAATGCATAGGTATTTGAATTTGGGCATTTAAATTTTTTAGAATATTTCAAATGCTCAAATATCTCCAAACTAAAATGTTCCTGGCTGGAAATATTCTAACTAAGGACCAGATGCAGTTTGGTGAATTTTGGAAGTGTCTAAGTATTTTTAATAAGTCCACAAAGTTACAGAAAAATAGAAAAGGAAAATAAAAAGGAAAAACTTACCTGGCGCCTGCCAACCGGCCCACCTGCCGGCCCAGCCCAGCTGCCGCGCCAGCGAGCTGCTTGGCTCGGCCAGGAAGGCACGCAAGTGCTCGACGCCGGCACCAGCGAGCCCCACGCAGCTCCTCGCCGCCCTGCTTCACCTCCTCGCCGCCCTGCTGCCCTGGACGCGCTCCACGTCGTCGCCCCAAGCCCCTGGACACGCCATTCGCCTCTGCCTCGCCTCCCTCGCTCCCCTTCGCCATGGCCGACGCCACCGCCACCGCACCTACGCCGTAGGCGCGCTCTCCGTCGTCCCCGCGCCACCCGATCGTGTCGACGAGGCTCCGGCCACCCAACGGCCGCACCACCTTGTCCACTAGCCTCACCGCACACCCAGGTGCCCAACGCATCACTCCACGCGCCTCGCCGTGCCCCATAGCCCCGGTTTCACTTTCACCCGAGCCCCGGCGCCGCCAAACTCGTCGCCGGCGCCAACTCCGGCCACCCCGACCCCAACCAACTCCACCAAGAGTTGCGGGTCAGCTCCAGCTTCACGTAGATGCCCTCCGCGCCCCATTTGGTGGCCGGAACGGCCAAATCCACTTGCTCCGCCGCGTCTGGCCTCGCCGGCGGCTAGACGCCGACGAGTTGACCCTTGACCGTTGACGGGTGGGCCGTCGTTGACTCCCCTGAGTCAATGACAGGTGGGCCCCCCCTGTTAACTAATTGGATTAGTTCTAATTAAAGTTAATTAGTTAAACTAACTACTGACATGCGGGTCCCACTGGTCAGTTTGACCTGGACGACCCCGTTGACCCCTGACGTCACGCTGACCTCATGCTGACGCAATTAATTAATTACTGGATTTATTCTTATACAGGAAAATCCAGAAAATAGTTCAAACTTCAAAAATTCATAGAAAATTATCTGTAACTCCAAATGCAAAGTTCTATATATGAAAAATGATCAGAAAAATCCAAGCTATCCATTGGTGCTGGTTTCATGCATGTCAGAACAAGTTAAACCCACTGTTTAGGCATTACAAGATGATACACTAATATGATTTTAATAAATGAGTTTCCATTTGAATCTTTGGTTCAAATGGGTTCATTCCCTTCTGTTTTAACCTGCACTAGGACAGGACACATTCATATTGCCATGTCATAGCATGCATCATATTGTTGCATATCGCCATGTATTGATTGTGTTCCGATGTGTTCATCGTGGTAGGTTCTGCCTCCGAGGATATCTCCGAGTATCCATCTGAAGGGCAGTATCCCACGACCACTCCATCAGGCAAGCAACTCGTTGATCATTCCGATACAAACCCATGTTCTCGCTTCTGCCCTTGTTTACTGCATTAAGACAACGCGCTTCAAACTGCTGTGTGTTGCGGTAGTTGAACCCACTTCCTTTGCATGACCTGTCATTGCCACAGTAACTAGATGAAACCCACTAGCATGTGTAGGAGTTGTTTGAGCCAATACATGTGTGTGTGTTCCTACCATGCTATGCTTGCTATGCTTAGAGTTGTGTCAGGTCTGGCTCATCGGGATGATGATCCGGAGTGAAAGGTTGTATCGTTGTCAATGGTGTGGAAGTGTTGAACACGATTTGGTACAGGAATCGATGGAAGTCCATGTAGGAGTACATGGTGGGATGTTTCATTGAGGCCGTCCTTAAGAACTGAGATCTGTGTGTGTGATTTAAGACTTAGCTACTACCACGCATTGGGCCCGAAACCAATGGACCCTCTCGGCTTCTTGATCACGCTTGTCCTCTGTCCAGGAGTTGCAAAGTAGTTTCTGGTGTTTGTAGCATGCTGGGGGCCGCATGCGGCGCTGACCATCGGGGTGGGCTGTGTTGCGGTAGGCACGTGGCCGGGTCAACCGGGCGCCCGTTTGGTGTCTCGGAACCCTGTTCACATCGTTCGGGGCCGTTAGTGGAAACCTCGGCCGGACTCCCTGCGGATGGAACCCGAATAGGCGATAAACCTGGACTAGAGACTTGAGTGTTTAGGTAGGCCGTGGCCGACACCCTCGCTGGGCTTCCGCTTGAAGGTTGCCGAGTACATGTCGTGTAAACGGCGATAAGTGGTGAGAGCGTGTGTGAAGAAGTACACCCCTGCAGGGTATAAATCTATTCGAATAGCCGCGTCCGCGGTAAAGGACTACTTGGTCACCTATACAGTTCATAGATAAATTAAATGGATACTACTAAAAATCTCAAGATAAGTGTGAGTACCGCGGATGGCCCTCTCATAGGATGGCGAGAGAGGATCCTCGGTGGAGTATTGTGTTGGTGATAGTGGACTCGTGTGCGACAAATGATTTATAAGTGGTGTCTATCGTAGGATAGCTTAGCCAAGAGTCAAAGCTGGCTTGCTGCAATAACCCCACTACCTTCTTGAGAATGTGCATGTATAGTAGGTTCCTGTTGTAAGACTTGCTGAGTACCTTCGTACTCATGTTGCTTTAATCATGTTTTTCAGACGACTGCACCAACCCCTCTGATGGGTTCTATGTAGACCTCGACGTTGACGAGTGACTTATCACCCAGGTGGTGATCCAAGACTTGTGAAGGATCGTTGTAGATAGACAGGCTTCGTCAAGCCTTCTTTCTTTCTAGTGTCTGTACTCAGACTACTTCGCTTCCGCATGTGCTTGTATGTTTGTATGACTTGAGTGTTGGGTCATGTGACCCCTATCTGTATGGATGATATGTATGGCTCCTCGGAGCCTTCTGAATAAAGTACTTGAGTCGTAGAGTACTGTTGTGATGCCATGTTGTATTTACTCATATCGGGCATATTGTGTGTATGATTGAAATGCTTGGTATGAGTGGGATCCGACTATCTAGTTGTTTATCCTTGGCAGCCTTTCATATGGGGAAGTGTAAGTCTTGTGCTTCTGAGCGATAGTAGTCCGCTACAGCCCGGTTCACCGGAGTCCTGCTAGCCCAGCACTACTGCTTGGACACTTGACTGGCCGGCATGTGTTTCACGTCGTTCCTATGTCTGTCCCTTCGGGGAAATGTCACGCGCTGTTATTCGGAGTCCTGCCTAGCCTGCTACAGCCCGGGTTACCGGAGTCCTGTTAGCCCAGTGCTACAGCCCGAATAAATACGTTGATGACCGACATGCTCGATGTGATTCATGTATGTCTGTCCTCATAGGCTAGCGCCGCTTTGGGTTCTCTGTCATATGGATGCTAGCGACACTATCATATACGTGAGCCAAAAGGCGCAAACGGTCCCGGGCCAGGTAAGGTGGCACCCGTGGGAGTACCGTGCGTGAGGCCGCAAAGGGATATGATGTGTTACACGCTGGATCGATGTGGCATAGGATCGGGGTCCTGACATACTTTTCCTTATGTGGTGCCATCACCTACCATATGATTAGTATGTAATCTTATTGATTTATTTCCTTTCTTTTATTTGCTTTCCTTTTCTCTCTTTCTTATTTCTTTTCTTTATTTGCAACATGAAAGTAAAGAAAGCAAAAACTCAAACTGAACTTTATTATATAACTTGCACACGATTACAATGATAGATCAATAAGAAAACTCTCAAAGAAGAAAGGATCGAACTAAAATTTATTTCATCTAAAGCAAAAAGATCATACTAATATAAGTAAAAGAAAAAAGATAGTGGGATGATACGATACCGGGGCACCTCCTCCAAGCTTGGCGGAAGCCAAGGGGAGTGCCCATACCCGATACTCGGTTCTCCTTTGGTGGTGAAGAAGATGGTGGTGGTGATGAAGAAGTGGCCTTGTCCTCAAATTTCCATGGCAGTGGTCCACCATCATAAGAGGAAGAGTGAGTATCACGGGTCCTGCAACTAGCAGCCAAACGCATACCTTTAAACCTCACTATTCAAAGCCTTTGTTCTGGAGGTCATAGATCTGGCTTTGGATGAAGTTGATTTGCTCGTTGAAGGTGAATATGATGTCTTTCATGGGCTTGCCATCCACCTTGAGATCACGGGAGAGGTCCATGATCATGAGGTGATTGGCATGGAGTCCACGCTCCACCATCCCCTTGCACCGGAAGACATCTTGCTCCAAAGCTTCAAGCCTAGCCTCCACAGTTCCCGTCCCCTTGGGGCAGGGCACATCGTGAAGGTGAAGCACCCCCTCATGCATCTCAATGACTTGAGGGTGCTGCACCACCTCCCACAAATATAGGTTGATGACATTCTTGAATAATTTGTCCTTGGAGGAGCTTGAAGCAGCCATGGTAGATGGGATCTGACAGCAAACATCAAGGGAAAAAGAGAACAGAGGATTTTCTCAGTGATACGGTGGTTAACAGGTTCGGGAAGTATATATAGATTTTTTTATCTTGGAGGACAAGTACATGGAAGAAAAACAGAGTATGGAAGGTGTCCCAGGTGGGCACAACCCACCTGGGGGCACCAGGCAAGCCTGGCGTGCCCTGGTGTCTTGTGCCCACCAGGGGACGCTTCCTGGAAGTTTCTTTATTTCCAAAATTTTAAAAAATTCCAAATATGATAAAAAAATATTTTTGTGGACTTTTCGGAGTCCGTCTACTTACCGTATCACGTACCTCCTTATTTTCATGATTCTGGAGTGCTCCGGAAGGACTCTTTTATGTGTTCTTCCGGTGTCAAAGTTTGGATAATATTTCTTTCAACATTAATAGGCGTACCTGAGATATAATGCTTTATTCGTTTCCCATTGTCAACCTTCGGGTTAGTACATTCGGAATTATTTATTTTGATGGCTCCGGACCGGTAAACCTCCTCGGTGACATAGGGGCCCTCCCATTTCGAGAGGAGCTTCCCTGCAAAAAAATCTAAAACAAGAGTTGTACAAAAGAACATATTCTCCGACTTTAAACTCATGCTTTTGGATTCTTTTGTCATGCCATCTTTTAACTTTCTCTTTGAATAACTTTGTGTTCTCATATGCTTGGGTTCTCCATTCATCTAATGAGCTTATACCAAATAACCTCTTTTCACCAGCAAGTTTGAAATCATAATTGAGTCCTTTAACTGCCCAATAAGCTTTATGTTCTAACTCAAGAGGCAAATGACAAGCTTTTCCATAAACCATTTCATAAGGAGACATACCCATAGGATTTTTATATGCTATTCTATAAGCCCAAAGTGCATCATCTAATTTCTTAGACCAATTCTTCCTGGACCTATTGACAGTCTTTTGCAAAATTAATTTTATTTCTCTATTACTAATTTCAACTTGACCACTAGACTGAGGATGATAGGGTGATGCAATTCTCTGGTTAACATCATACTTAGCAAGCATTTTACGGAAAGCACCATGAATAAAGTGTGAACCACCATCAGTCATTAAATATCTAGGGACTCCAAACCTTGGGAAGATAACTTCCTTAAGCATTTTAATAGAGGTGTTGTGATCAGTACTACTGGTTAGAATAGCTTCTACCCACTTAGTAACATAATCAACAGCACCCGAAATATGTGCATACCCATTAGAGGAAGGAAAAGGTCCCATGTAATCAAATCCCCAAACATCAAATGGTTCAATAGCAAGTGAATAATTCATAGGCATTTCTTGACGCTTACCAATATTACCTATTCTTTGACATTCATCGCAAGATGAGACATACTTATGGGCATCCTTGAAGAGAGTAGGCCAATAAAATCCAGATTGCAATACCTTGTGAGCAGTTCTATCTCCAGCGTGATGCCCTCCATAAGCCTCGGAGTGACATTTCCGTAGGATTTGCCCCTGTTCATGCTCAGGTACACAACATCTAATAATACCATCTACTCCTTTTTATAGAGATGTGGGTCATCCCAAAAGTGATGTCTTAAATCATTGAAGAATTTTTTTCTTCTGTTGATATGTAAAGCTAGGTGGTAAATATTTAGCAACAATGTAATTAGCATAGTCAGCATACCAAGGAGTGCTATTAGCAACATTTATTGCAGCTAACTGCTCATCAGGAAAACTATCATCAATAGGTAGTGGGTCATCAAGCACATTTTCAAGCCTAGACAAGTTATCAGCTACAGGGTTCTCAGCTCCTTTTCTATCAATGATATATAAATCGAATTCTTGTAACAAGAGAACCCAACGAATAAGTCTAGGTTAAGCATCTTTCTTTTCAATAAGATATTTAATAGCAGCATGATTTGTGTGAACAGTTACTTTGGAATCAACAATATAAGGTCTAAATTTATCACAAGCAAACACCACTGCTAAGAATTCTTTTTCAGTAGTAGCATAATTTCTCTGAGCACTGTCTAGAGTTTTACTAGCATAATGAATAACATTAAATTTCTTATCAACTCTTTGTCCTAGAACAGCACCAACAGCATAATCACTAACATCACACATACTTTCAAAAGGCAAGTTCCAAATAGGTGGTTGAACAATAGGTGCAGAAATTAAGGCTTTCTTGAGTGTTTCAAAGGCTTCAAGACAATCATCATCAAAAACAAAAGGAATATCCTTTTGCAAAAGATTAGTAAAAGGCCTAGAAATTTTAGAAAAGTACTTTATAAATCTCCTATAGAAACCAGCAAGACCTAGGAAACTATGAATACCTTTGATGTCCTTAGGACATGACATTTTGCGGCAACCTTAGCTTGGTCCACTTCAATGCCTCCTTCAGAAATTTTATGACCCAAGACAATGCCTTCATTAACCATAAAGTGGCACTTCTCCCAATTCAAGACAATATTTGTTTGTTCGCATCTCTGCAAAACTCGCTCAACATTGCTTAAACAATCATCAAAAGACTTCCAATAAATAGAAAAGTCATCCATGAAAACCTCAACAATCTTTTCACAAAAATCAGAGAATATAGCCATCATGCATCTTTGAAAGGTAGTAGGTGCATTACATAAACCAAAAGGCATATGTCTATAAGCATAGGTTCCAAAATGACAAGTAAAAGTGGTCTTTTCTTGATCAGGTTGAGAAACAGGTATTTGTGAAAAGCCAGAATATCCATCAAGGAAGCACAAGTGTGTGTGCTTAGATAATCTTTCAAGCATTTGATCAATAAAAGGCAAAGCGTAATGATCTTTTCTAGTTGCTTTGTTTATTTTTCTAAAATCAATTACTATTCTATAGCCTATAACAATTCTTTGTGGAACAAGTTCATTCTTATCATTAGGAACAACAGTAATACCTCCTTTCTTAGGGACACAATGAACATCACTTACCGATCTACTATCATCTATGGGATAGATAATACCTGCTACTAGAAGTTTTAATATTTCTGTTCTTACCACTTCTTTCATCTTCAGATTTAACCGACATTGGTGATCAACAACTGGTTTAGCATCAGGTTCCATATTAATGTTGTGCTGACATAGAGTGGGACTAATGCCCTTTAAATCATCAAGAGTATATCCAATAGCAGTCCGATGCTTCCTTAGAACTTTCAATAATCTTTCTTCTTCATGTTCTGAAAGGTTAGCACCGATAGTAACAGGATATATCTTCTTTTCATCAAGATAAGCATATTTCAAAGTGTCTGGCAATTGTTTTAATTCAAACGCAGGATCACCTTTGGGTGGAGGAGGACCTCCAAGAGTTTCAATAGGCAAATTGTGTTTAAGTAGAGGACGTTGTTCCAAGAAAATCTTATCTCTTTCATTTCTTTCATGCATATGTAAATCATTTTCATGGTCTAGCAAATATTTTTCGAAAGGATCAGTAGGTGGCACAGCAATAGAAGCAAGACCAATTAATTCATCCTACTAGGAAATTCTTTTTCATGAAGATTTCTACTAAACTTGGAAAAACTAAACTCATGAGACTCATCACCAAAGCTAAGACCAACTGTTTGTTTCTTACAGTCTATCTTAGCATTAACTGTATTCAAGAAAGGTCTACCAAAGATAATGAGACAGAATCTTGTGGGGAACCAAGAACAAGAAAATCAGTAGGGTGTTTTATTTTCCCACACAAGACTTCAACATCTCTAACAATCCCAAATGGTGATATGGTGTCTCTATTAGCAAGCTTAATAGTAAAATCTATTTCTTCTAACTCGGCAGGTGCTATGTCTTTCAAAATTTCTTGATATAAAGTGTAAGGAATAGCACTCACACTAGCACCCATGTCACATAAACCATGATAATAGTGATCTCCTATTTTAACTAAAATAACAGGCATGCGAACAACAAGTCTATGTTTATCTTTTCTATCAGGTTTAGCAATTCTAGCAGCTTCTTCACAGAAGTAAATAACATTCCCATCAATATCTTCTTCCAAGAGATCTTTAACCATAGCAATGATATGTTCTACTTTAATTTTTTCATCGAGTTTAGGTGTTCTAATATAGCTTTTGTTAACCACAGTTGAAACTTTAGCATGTTCCTTTATCCTAACAGGAAAAGGTGGTTTCTCAATATAAGCATAAGGAACAACTGGATCAACATTATAAAGTATAGTTTCTTCTTTAACTGGTACCGGTTGTTTGCTTTCTTCTTAATAGGTGGGTGATATTTAAACCATTTCTCTTTAGAGAGTTCAACATGAGTAGCAAATGATTCACAAAAGGAGGCTACTATCTCAAAGTCAAGTCCATATTTAGTGCTAAACTTTTGAAAAGCATCGGTATTCATAAAAGATTCAACACAATCATATTTAAGCTTAATACCTGACTATTTACCTTCGTTGAGTTCCCAATCTTCACAGTTGCATTTTAATCTTTCTAAAAGATCCCACCGGAATTCAATAGTCTTCTTCATAAAAGAACTAGCACAAGAAGTATCAGGCATGGTTTGATCATTACGAGAAAGCCGAGCATAAAAATTCTGGATAATAATTTCATTTGAGAGCTCACGATTGGGGCATGAATATACATTGACTTAAGCCTCCCCCAAGCTAGAGCGATACTTTCTCCTTCGCGAGGCCAAAAATTATATATATAATTCCGATCACGATGAACTAGGTGCATAGCATAGTTTTTTGGTGGAACTCCAATTTCCAATGATTCCAATTCCATGATCCAATATCAATGCATAGCCTATACCATGCCAATGTTTTTCCCTTCAAAGATAATGGGAAAAACTTTTACATCAACTCATCTCCGGGTAAACCTACAAGCTTGAACAATCCACAAATTTGTTCCACATATATTGTGATGCCCCCGATTCAATCGTACACTAATCATGCACGCAAATGTGTACGATCAAGATCAGGGACTCACGGGAAGATATCACAACACAACTCTACAAATAAAATAAGTCATACAAGCATCATAATACAAGCCAGGGGCCTCGAGGGCTCGAATACAAGTGCTCGATCATAGACGAGTCAGCGGAAGCAACAATTTCTGAGTACAGACATAAGTTAAACAAGTTTGCCTTAAGAAGGCTAGCACAAACTGGGATACAGATCGAACGAGGCGCAGGCCTCCTGCCTGGGATCCTCCTAACTACTCCTGGTCGTCGTCAGCGGGCTGCACGTAGTAGTAGGCACCTCCAGAGTAGTAGGAGTCGTCGTCGAAGGTGGCGTCTGGATCCTGGGCTCCAGCATCTGGTTGCGGCAACTGGGTAGAGGGGAAAGGGGGAAAAGGAGGAGAAAAACAACCGTGAGTACTCATCCAAAGTACTCGCAAGCAAGGAGCTACACTACATATGCATGGATATATGTGTAAAGGGCCATATCAGTGGACTGAACTGCAGAATGCCAGAATAAGAGGGGGATAGCTAGTCTTATCGAAGACTACGCTTCTGGTCGCCTCCGTCTTGCAGCATATAGAAGAGAGTAGACTGAAGTCCTCCAAGTAGCATCGTATAGCATAATCCTACCCGGCGATCCCCTCCTCGTTGCCCTATTAGAGAGCGATCACCGGGTTGTATCTGGCACTTGGAAGGGTGTGTTTTATTAAGTATCCAGTTCTAGTTGTCATAAGGTCAAGGTACAACTCCGGGTCGTCCTTTTACCGAGGGACACGGCTATTCGAATAGATAAACTTCCCTGCAGGGGTGCACCACATAGCCCAACACGCTTGATCCCATTTGGCCGGACACACTTTTCTGGGTCATGCCCGGCCTCGGAAGATCAACACGTCGCAGCCCCACCTAGGCACAACAGAGCGGTCAGCACGCCGGTCTAAACCTATGCGCGCAGGGGTCTGGGCCCATCGCCCTGAGCACACCTGCACGTTGCGAACGCGGCCGGTGAGCAGACCTAGCAACCTCCAGTACAACGGAAGTCACGTTACGCGGTCCAACCCGGCGCGCGCCACTCAGTCGCTGACGTCAAGAAGTGCTTCGGCTGATACCACGACGTCGGGATACCCATAACTACTCCCACGTAGGTGGTTAGTGCGTATAGACCAAATGGCCAGACTCAGATCAAATACCCAGATCTCGTTAAGCGTGTTAAGTATCGCGAACGCCGACTAGGGCCAGGCCCACCTCTCTCCTAGGTGGTCCGAACCTGCCCTGTCGCTCCGCCACAAAGTAACAGTCGGGGGCCGTCGGGAACCCAGGCCCACCTCTACCGGGATGGAGCCACCTGCCCCTTCAGCCCCCATCTCCGAACAATATCATATGTAATGTAACAGTGTAAAGTATATAGTATATGTCCGCGATCACTTCCCGAAGTGATCACGGCCCAGTAGTATAGCATGGCAGACGGACAAGAGTGTAGGGCCACTGATGGAACACTAGCATCCTATACTAAGCAAGTAGGATGGAAGGTAAAGGTATCAACAGCAGTATCAAAGGCAGGCTATGCAACAGGATAGGAATAACGAAAGCAGTAACATGCTACACTACTCTAATGCAAGTAGTATAGAGGAGAGTAGGTGATATCTGGTGATCAAGGGGGGGCTTGCCTGGTTGCTCTGGCAAGAGAGAGGGATCGTCAACACCGTAGTCGAACGGGGCAGCAGCAGCGTCGGTCTCAGTGTCTATCGAGAGAAGAGGGAGGAGAAACAATAAATATTTAAACAAGCAGAAGCATAGTGATGTATGACATGACAAGTAACGGCGTTAGAGGTGCCCTAACGCGGTATGCGGTGATACCGGTGAAGGGGGGAAACAACCGGGAAAGTATCCCCGGTGTTTTACGTTTTCGGGCAAAGGAGCCGGAGGGGGAAAGTTGCGAGTTCGATAGGTTAGGGGGGTGTGGCGGACGAACGGGTTGCATATTCGGAATTGTCTCGTCGTTCTGAGAAACTTTCATGTTGAAAATATTTTAATCCAAGTTACGGATTAAAAGATATGATTTTCTAAAGATTTTATTAATTTCTGGAATTTAATTAGTTATTTAAATTAATTCGAAAATGGATTTACGACATCAGCATGAGGTCATGCTGACGTCAGCAGTCAACAGGGTTGACTTGTCAACCTGACCAGTGGGTCCAGTGGGACCCACCTGTCATACACTGTTTAGGTTAATTAGAGATTTGTTAAATTAATTACTATTTAATTAACATAACTAGTTAATTAAATTAATTAAACAGGATTATTAGCTTAATTAGTTCATTAGATAATTGATTAATTAATAATTAATTTTATTGATTCATTTTTATTAATTATTTATTATCTTTATTTATTTTTATTTTTTTTGTAAACGTTCTGGGGCATGGGGGGGCCACTGTCATTGACCCCAGGGAGCCAAGCGGATCGGGCGCTAGCGGGTCACGGGCGTCAGCCCGTCTGGGCGCTGGCGGGGACGGGCAGCAGTGGAGGCGAGGCGGCGCTAAGCAGCGGCGGTGGCGGTAGGTGTAGCGGCAGGAGCGGCCAGAAGGAGCGGCGGGCTCCGGCGGCAAGCTACGTTGGGCGGCGCGGGGCCGACAAGGTAGGTGAGCAGCGGGGGCGCGGGGTCAGCGGCGAGGTGACGCGGTGGCGCGGGGCGCGGCCACCGTAGTGGGACGGCGAGGCCAAGGCGGCAGGTGCGGGCGACCGCACGGGAGGGCACGGGCGAGCAAAGGCGGTCGCGGCAGACAGGGCAGCGGCGCGAGCGCCGGACGGAGCTGCAGGGCGGGGAGGAGGAGGACCGGGACGCGCGGGCGCGGTGCGGTTTGGCGAGGGCGGCCCGGAGCGTGAGCTCCGGCACGCGGGCGCTGCGGGGTGGGGGGGGAACGGCGCCGGCGACAGAGAAGGAAAGGGAGGGAGCTCACGGTGGGGAGTAGGGACCGTGGCAGTGGGCTCGACGAAGGTCGGGGAAGTCCGACGACGGAGATCCGGCGACGGGCGGTGTTCCGGGTAGCAGCGGACGATGGAGGGCGGGCGTAGGGCGTCGGGGGCGACGCGGCAGGCGCGGCTAGGGGCGCCGCTGAGGGAGAGGGAACGGTGGCGCGAGGATGAGGGAGGGGACGGCGAGGCGGCCGCGGGGGCAGGCGACGCCGGCGAGGCAGTGGCGGCGACGGCAGGGGTCGGGGCGGTCGATCCCGATCCAGATCAGATCGGGAGGGGGAGTGGGGCGATTGGGTGGGGTTGAGCTAGGGTTTCCAGGGGGTGGGGGGGTATGGGCGCGGGGGTGGGCCGGCCTGGCGGCCCGGTGGCCGTTGGCTGGGCCGGGTGGCCCAGCGGGGGGGGGGCTTTCTCTTTGTTTTTTTTAGTTTAGTTTCTCTCTTTGCATTTTCTTTTCTTTAATTTATTTACTTTTCTATTTTCTTTTTAATTTCTCATTTGTAATAGTTTTATAAATTATAAAAGCAGTCACTAATTTAGTGTTAATAATTATGCTACTGCCCATTAACTTAGGGGCATCTAATTAAACATTTTATTATTTTATAAAATGCAAAAGACATTTATTTCATTGTTTTACCTACTGTTTTAATTTTTCAAATGCATCTAAACTTTCTATAAGAATGTGGTTTCTTCACCATAATTACCTATGCATTAGTTGGATCACTCCGAACATTTTAGTTTTAATATTCGAAAACTTTTATTGTTTGATTGATTTTGAGTTGGAATCCGAATCGGTTTCGATCTATCGCGAGGTTAGCAATAGTAACCGAGGTGACGTGGCATCGTTAACGTGGGATTACTGTAGCCTAATTATCCGGGCGTCACAATTCTCCTCCACTACAAGAAATCTCGTCCCGAGATTTAAGAGGGGAGTAAGGGGGGGAGGGACCTGGTTACGTAATTCTAACGATTCTCCTCGGTCATAGTTGCCCTTCCGAAGAGGTTGATCCCTTTCGTTGATTTCTTCATTTCTCTGCTTCAAGTCATCATGATGAAGTCAGTATCCATTCTTCGGGGTGTATCTCGTACTTACGAATAGGTAAGGGGCAGTTCGACAATGATAGAATGCTATAAGGGTTAACCATCGGGGTTATCCCATGAATGAACACAGGGGTATCTCTCGAGTTGGTCAAATGAAACTCATCGAGAGCCAAGCAAGAAGGTATTGTAAGAAGTATCAAGCGGATAGGCAATCGGTCGATGCCCAATTAGAAGGTGAAAGGGTTTCAGGGCAACGAGAATAGGTATTGCGCCTCATACCAAAATAGATTACTAGGCAAGTGGTCCGTGAATTACATACGAGGCGATGCACGAGGAACAACCTTGCGAACAGGGGGTGTACAGGAGAGTCAGGTTTCGATCCTGGGAACTGTGGGTTATGGGCCCACCATGTGGTTGAAAGAAGGAAGGGGCCGACATCTTGCAAGGTCACGATAGTAAGGCGTGTCAGAGGGTAGCCTGTCAGTTATGTTGGCAACAACGTCGATACCAAGGGCGAGGGACGAAGAGAACCATTTTCCTGCTCGTTGAACGAGGCGGACCAATAGGCAGAGTTCTCGTCCATCGGTGGCTACCGAAATGTCATCAACAATAGTAGCAGGTTCTTGCTGACAGAATTGCACACCGAGGAGTTTTCATAAGCAGTAGAATATTGCTTCTTAGATCATATAGATCACAAGAAAGGTTCAAACAACCAATGGAAAGTAAAATATGATTATCATATTAGACAGAACAATGGAAAGGAAAATGTGTTTAAACACATATTTCAAGGGTATATCCTTCCCAAGGACAAGCAGAGCATGATATCCATGACAGGATATAATGTAGAAAACTCTTTAGGTACGGGAGAGAATTTTCATGACATTACCCATACAGCGGTGTTTGGATAATTGAGCACGAAACATTTAACATTGGGCTTCAAATGTTCCTGTTGAAAATTGGAGCATCATAGACATGCTTCGAGATAGCATTGACATGGTCAACAGGTGAAGATCAGACTTTGGAAACAAAAGGATCCATCAGGAACAACTTATAGAATAAGTCTTACAATTTCCTCATGGAAGAAAGGATAACCCTACTAAAAAGAAAACTATAACAGTAGGCCCTCCGGCCAGGTGTGCTGGGCGAGACATCACCTTACCGGATCATATAACGACCAATGTTATAACTCTTGGAAATATGTTCCAAACATCATATCTGACTGAGATTCAGATCTGATTGGTGTTAGGATAACTTAGACTCATGATGCCCGAGGAGAAAAGGTGCGACACACAATGACGAGATGACATCGAAGATCCTCGGGAAATTAACTACAGAAGCGAGTTCCGAAAGAAAAGCTCATCATTAAAACAATGAAGGGAGAAGGAGGTAGCTGATGAATTCAACGACAATTCATCGAGTCTTCCAAAAGATGGGTTTCCACAAGTATGTGAACAAGGAGATATCATTAGTCAGATGAAATGATATAAGGGGATATGCTCGAGGAAAACATACCCAGTTTAAGCATTGGTTGATAGGTGCACCCGAAATATGGGTTGGGTTGCACGACCAACGTCGAAATGGTGATTCAATAATCAATAGTCTAAGAATGACGGCCGACCATTAACTTCAAAGCAATAGGATTGCTAGAAGGGCAGAATCCAAACAGCACCGCTCACTTGTTGGTACCCCGGATGGAATCAACACGAGGACCCAAGAAAGAATGGTGATGGTGAGAAGTATCACCATACCAAGAATTCTTAAGCGGCGGTGAAATCCTCACAACATTGATGTTGTAAGCGATGTTAATGTTCCAAGGTAAGGGAGAACAATTCCTGGATAGCAAGGAACTCAAGGTATAGCCACAACACGAACAAGTTTGTGTTGGAAAGAAGGCAAGGAAGTAGTCGATGACGCACAAATCATCGAGGGGAAAGGATGGTAATTCTTATCATGAATTTGATTGTTATTCTGGAATAGCTCAGAAAGTTGATAATGATCACGACACATTTGTCGAGAGATTACCTGAAGATGTAATCGATCCGCGATCACATCAAGTCAAAATAATGGTGAAGCAAGAGGTTATTGGAACCATGGGTACGACACAAACTCGAAACCAAGCTTGTTATCTGAGGTGGAATGATAAGACAAGGAAATCAACGTAAGCTTAGCTCAGCATCGAAAATTTGTGTTCCGGGAAGAAGGACCAGGTAGCACAGTTAATGATATAGCCGATCAGGCTAGGAATGACATGATCGAGTATAAACTCGGACTTAAAGAAGATTATCAAGAGTTGTTGATCCGTAGGGCAGACTCGGTTCAGTTATCGGTGTCTTTGAGTGTTTAATAACTCAGAGCCCATGAAAACTGTAATCAGTGAGAATGTAGTACTTGATGAAGACTCATAAGAAGTTATGCAGTTCCAAGATAATCTCGAGATACCAAGGGGGTAATACTTGAAGAGGGATCAAAGTAGAGGTTGGACCAGGGTAATGATCCACAGAGGTCAAGTGCTTACACTTGCATCGAAAATGGTATTTAAAGGAGAACATGGTCGGAACCACGATTGTAAAGGACCAAATCCCAGATATAACATGGACTTATAATAAGGGAATAATTGATTTAAGAGAAGCTTAAATGATAAGATCTACATCGTGTCCATGGGCATGAACACAAAGTTCAAGGTCGACTCCCACTTTATCAATGTATTACCTTCCATTCACTTCTCGCTTTGATAAAGGCATTAGTGTTGAAAGTTTTACCTGGTGAAATACCAGATGAGTATGACTCGTGACTCGTGAAAACTTTCGGGTTCACATGGTTTAGAGAAGGCATATGTTCAACCCATAGGGCTTCTTAGAAACATATACCACAAGTTTCAAGAGTAAATAACACAAGCCCGAAAGCAGAGCATGGTTGGCCAAGCAGAGGATACAACTTAACAAACGCATTATGTATCAGGGGGAGAACTCACAAAGTGATCAAAAGTGAAAGACACTGTCGGATAACAATCCAACAAAGGACTTGATGGTCCACAAAGGATCTGATGTGAGTATTGATACTCAACCAGAAGAGGAAGGAATGCAAATGCAACAGGTTATGGAATCATCTGAATAATTCAAAGCTTAAATGCAAAGGAATTATGATTTCCAAAACAAAGGATCAGAAGCAGACGCTCTGATCAAGGATGGATAAGTTGGATAGACCAGAGGCACAATTGACGACAAATAGTTTGGTCGAGAACCAGCTCATGTTCAAAAATGATGTCTGAGCCGGAAAGATAATTTAGAAGGGTTGATAGATGATTGTGTGCTTTCGCACACATGTA